>CM039731.1:39116441-40316441 GCA_022539455.1 Dendrobium nobile | reverse complement strand
CTTTGGAGTTGTTGGATAAGTGTTAAGGAATGCATTGAGATTACTTTTTTGTTTAGTTTGAAGTAAAATAAATGCAATGTAAAGTAAAGAAAAAGTGTTGTGGCTGACCTGATGACAGTGTGTCGACGGGTAGAAGCTGGTGGTGGCACGGGCAGAAACCATGGGGCCTACTAGGAAGGTCGGCATCGGCACATGGCGTGGAGGGAGGTAGCATTGTAATTAATTTTTGATGTGTTTAAAACTCGTCCAAATTGAAGAAATTCAAATACACAAAAAATGATAAAAAGATGATGAATTACAAATACACCATAAATTTATACGCCTTTATTTTACTTCAAAACCAAATACCAAATTTTCAAAACTATTATATTTGAATACTGTTATACTCCATTTGAGGACAACAACAACCTTTAATCACATGAAATTATAACGGATTTCGATGCAAATAGAATCAACCATATGATTTTTATTTTAGATAATGGAAGACCAAATGTGGTCATACATGGAATACGTTTTAACTTTGTTGCAGAGACATAATGTCACTTTACTTGGATGATGATGCTCTCCTTTGCTTCTACATCCTATTTATTTTTAGAATCCATAATTTTATATAAACTTTAAATTCAAGATCACATTGTCGATCTTTATAATTTTGATGTAAAAATTAATATTGGTCGTGTTCCATTGATTTTCATAATGATTTTTTATGCTAAGAAAATTACTTGATCGACAAAACACTCAAGATAATATTTGAATTAAAAATTTTTAGATTAGACTCATAGCATCCAAACTTGATTACATTAAACATATGGACGAATTGATGTCCGATCAAGAGGATTTATCGATGCTTACAATAATTTTATCAGACTCAAAATGAGCTCAAATCAGACACTTGAATTATGTGTGAACAATACATAAACATAATTGATGGACGAAATGACTTTCCTTAATGTCATGCTATAATGAATCGAGCAGCTCAATTAGACTAATCTAACAAGCTAAAGATTATATCGATTTAGTCTTCATTAAGGTATTCATATATTTGAATAATCTATGATTCAATGGGAGAAATGTGAACTGTATGAGGGAGTGCTATAAATTTTGATCAAATTTATCAAAAAGCAATATCCCAAAAAAAAATATAAATAAGTCTTTCTCTACATAATGAGATATTTTAAGGGCTAAAAGAACTAAGAGTTCTCTTGCGTTGTAGTAGTCTCGCCACATTTCATAATTTATGCAAGATCTAACACTGGTGTATGTTTAAAATCGTATACTTTTGGTCATCTAAATTTCTGACTCAGTAAAGTGCTGTTGGAAAGTTCGTACCACAATTTGAGTTACCAAACGGTCTCCGATTTTAACTAGCTTATAATCGAATCGAACAGCTCGACGAGACAAATCCAACAAGCCCAAGATCTTCGAATTCGACATCATTAAGACCTTCAAATGTCTGACGAACGGTGCACGATCAAGGGATTCAATATTAATCGTCCATTCGACCACTCCATATTTGCCTCTGATCTCACACCTATTTACAAGGTATGTCACTCCAGAAAATCTATAAATAGACCCCTCATTTCTCATGAGAAGGGACCCAAGCAAGAAGAATAGAATAGAAGGGTAGGAGGGAATAACTCCTCCTCGACAACCACCGGAGTTCTGCCTGACGCCCGAGTGACGCCGAAATTTTGTCGGGCGCCCGAGTGACGCTGGAATTCTTCCCAAGTGACACTCGAATTCTGCCCGATGCCAGAATTCTACCAGATTTCTGAACGACGCCGAAATTCTATTCAACTTCGGAACGACGCCGGAACTCTTCCCGACGTTGTAATTGATTTTCAATCCTGAAAGATTTCTTGTAATCTGATCGTCCTAAATTTTAAGGACGAGTTAGCCTCCTGTATTCCAAGCAAACACTAGTGGAACTTTTTCAACTGGGCGTGGCCCCATGGTTTTTCCCCTTTCAGGATTTTCCACGTAAAAATTCTGGTGTTTCTTTTTCTTTTCTGTTTGTGTGCTGGATATCCGTACAACGCTGAGACGGAAATTTACTAACTCTATCGCCGCGTATATTCTAGCCCGCAACAATGTGTATTCTTTTGTAACCTGTGGTGGCAAATGCATATGTACTTTTAGACTTTGAATCAAGATATAAATATTGATCGTAATAATGTAATTATGTTTTCCTTTATTTATATTTTTCTAAATGCAATTAGTTAGCTCTGATCGTCAATAATGAGGTGATTAATGAATTGAAAAAAGGAGTATGGTGCTAAGGCCCATCATAAATGAGATGATGATGGATGCACTAACAAAAAGACATTCATAAAAAAACACATGAAAAATAGATGGCATGCAACAAGCTTATAGGCAAAGTCTTCGACGACTATTAAATGATGATAATCGAGTAATGGAGGATCGACAATGATGATCGGGCGGTAATGACCTAATGGTGGTGTTGAGTGCTGGTGGTATGATGATGGTAGTCAAATAATGACAGTTCCAACATCGATGGTATAGTGGTGTAGCTCGACAATGGTTGTAAAATTGCAGTGGCTCAATGATGGCTATTGAGTTTTAGTGGTTTAATGATAGTGGTCAAATGACAATAGTATAACATCAATGGAGAATTTTAACTAACTTTAATTTATTAACATGATGAATATTATAAATTTTAATTAACTTTTTTTTATTAATTTTTTAATAAAATTTGATATTTCATTTATCTTCAAATAAATATAATAGTTATAATTATTTATTTTAACTTTTTTGGTATAAATTATTTTTTATCTAATATTGCTTTGATATAAATTATTTAATAACTAAATAAATAAATTATTTAAATATATATATATATATATATATATATATATATATATATATATATATATATAATTATTTAGAAGTATAATAAATTTATACATTATTAGATAAAAGTAAATTTCTATTATTAAACAACTTTCTTTTTATTTTAAAATAAAATTTTATTCGTAACAGCTTTATTACTATTTTTAAAATAATTTGTTAATTACAAATACCTATTTCAAAAAGTTGCTGTAAATCATTAACAAAACTGTCTATAACTCCAGTGATGATTATCCACGCCGCAAAACCGCCTGAGAACCTCTCCTCCATTACCCGCCGCTCAGACTTCCAACTCATCGACTGTTATTTGCAGTGATCGCCACCGCTGATCCAGATGGAGAGAGAGATAGAGAGAGGAGCGATGGGCCGTTAGAAAGGGAGAGCAAACTTCCACCACCACCCAACTATAGCTAATCGTCCGGTGGCCTTCTCCTCCCTCTTCTATTATTAAACAATGGCAGCGTCATCTCTCCCATCTGCAACCATTGAGTCCCGTCCTTTATATAGTCTCCTCAGAACTCTCCAGCTATTCTCATCGATCACCCTCTTTCCTTTCCTCTTCCAATTCACCGGACGGATTCTGGATGACGAGTAGCAGAGCGACGAAGAAGCAGGGATTCTCAATGCTCGAATCGTCTTCAGAGAATGAGGAGGAGGAGGAGGAGGGAATGCTTCCGAAGCTGCCGCAGCTGAATTGTGGCGGCGTTGGGGGGGAAAAGAAGGTTTTGAGGAAGCAGATTTCGATGAGGGATACGATGAGGGAATTGAAATGGGAGAAGAAGAAGAAGCTGATGCATTTGCGGAGTCTCGGAGGGAAAATCGATGGGGTGAGGAGTTTGACGGATGAGGACTTGGATGAGCTGAGGGGATCGTTAGAGCTGGGTTTCGGCTTCAATGAGGAGAACGGCGGGCGTGAACTATGCAGGACTTTACCGGCGCTGGAACTGTATTTTGCGGTTAATCGTCAGTTTTCTGACCCGAACGATGCGATGTCGACGCCGAGCCCGGCGTCGACGCCGACGGACGGCGACGGCGACTTCATCGGCTACCTCGTCGGCGTCGACGCTATACGGTACGCCGAGCCCTAGAAGTCCGTTTGGGCAGCCGAACCAGGAGCCGGGGGCCGATGGTTGGAGGCTCATTAACCCCGGTAAGAAATACCGTATCAGAATATGGCGTGTTTCTCTACGAGCCTTCGTTAAAAAATTTTCTATTGATAACAAAAAAATAATATTAATATTATGTTTATTATTATAATTAATGAGTTTTAATTATTAATATAAGATATCGTTTTTGAAGTTAAACTTTGAAAAAACTTTTCTCAACATGGCCTAAACTTTTTACATATTTGCCTCTATTTGAACTAAGATTTTTTTTTGAACAATTCTCTTACTATTTTCTATGGCTTCTATTTAGTACAAGAATTTTTTGAAAGCAACTAAGAAATAGTGATCAAAAGTTATTCCAGACGTAGATTAGGCTTCGTTTGAGGCGGCTTTATTACTGCTTCTTAAAGAAGCTTTTTAGAATAAAAATTAAAGTTTTTGTACTTGGAAGCTGTTTTATGAAGCAATAAGAAAGCCGTCCCAAATGAAACATAAGTTTTCATTTGGAAAATTTTTTTATTGGTTCTTAAACCAGCTTTTTATAACAAAAATTTAAATTTTTTATTAAAAAAACTGCTTTAAAAAATAGTAAGAATGTCAGCACAAATGAAGCCTACATATTTCATCAACCTCACACATCAAAAACATTATTTTTTTAGGATAGGATTTGCATCTAAATTTAATATATATCAATTTACATAAATTAATATTAATAATATTTGTTATATGATTTAGAAATTATTATTAATAGTGTTGTGCCCGATACTCTAATTTATTTGGCTAATATGTCAATAATCTACATCATCCTTAGATGTGTTATTTTAATTATCATTGTTGTGTTCTAGAATATTCGCGGTGGTAGAGAAATATTTAGTTTAACATCTTAGCATTGTACGAAGATTCAGCACACAAGCATATTAGATAGAGATGGTGCAGCATTTATAAGAGACACCAGAGTTTTTACGTGGAAACCTTTGAAAAAGGGGATAAACCACGGGGTCTGGCCTAGTTTGAATGAATCCACTAGTATTTATAGTTGATTACAAATGAGGCCCTTCCTTAGGAGAAGGTCTTGGCTTGATGTCACAAATGTACATCATGTATAACACATCAATATTGACATATTTGTTTGGTTGGCAGGACCATAGTCGATAGAACAAAGGTCGGAAACACCGTAGTAGGTGACGAAAGTTGGAAGGGCCGTAGTCGGTAGGAGACCAGGGTCAGAAAGATCGTTGTCTTGCGAGGGAGGTCGGAAAGACCGTAGTCGGCAGGAGACTGGGGTTAGAAAGACGTTGTCTAGCGAGGGAGTTCGGAAGGACCGTAGTAGGAGGATGGTACTCCGGCAGAACTATGTACGTTAAGTGGTGGTCCGGGAGAAGTTCGGGCCTCAGGTGGTGGTCCGGCAACACTCTGGTGTCAAGTGGTGGTCCGCTAGTGGCACTTTAGCATCAAGGGGCACTCCGGCTTCGGGTGATACTTCGATGTCCTTGGATGGTCTGGGGTGGTTCGATAGAACTTGGCGATGTTGTGTCAGAGCTCCGGTGTCCCTTGGTGGTTCGGAGGTGGTGCGGTAGAACTCCGACGGTGGTGCGGCAGAACCCCGACGTCCCTTGGTGGTCCGACGGTGGTGTGGCAGAACTTCTTGGTGCGGCAGAACCCCGACATCCCTTGGTTGTCCGGTGGTGGTGTGGCAGAACCCCTGTGTCCCTTGGTGGTCCGACGGTGGTGCGGCAGAACCCCAACGTCCCTTGGTGGTCCAACGATGGTCGAGGAGGAGCTAGGCGGCTAGAGTTTTCTTCATTCTCTTCCTTCTTCTCTCTTGCCTTCTTCCTCCTTTCAAGAAGAAATGAGATTCTATTTATAGAATTCTTTAGTGGCATGATTTGTAAATAAGTGGAAGATCAAGGGTGAATTTGGAGTGGTTCGAAATGGACCGCCGATCTTGATTCCTACGATCATGCACCGTTCAATTGACATTTGCCTGTCTTAATGATATCAAAATTTTATGATCTTAGCATTGTTGGATTCGTCTCGTCGAGCCGCTCGATTTGATTATAAGCATGTCATGATTGAAGACCGTTTGGTAACCCAAATTGTGGTTTGATCCTTCCAAAAGTGCTTCAAGTCTTTGATTTGGACTCATTTGGGCTCGGATTGAGTCGATTTTGGTGTCGTTGGGTTCGTGTTTCCGAGACACTCAGTTCGACTGTAAGTTTGCTGAAATCAGAATTTAGATTATCTCCGATTTAATTTTTGGAGCTTCCAACTTGATTCTGCCTCAAGATTTGTGCCTGATCAAGATAATTTTTTGATTATGTATCAAACATGTTTTCTTATTATTATGTGCAAGAAAATTTGAGTTGGTAGAGTGTATATTTTACATCTTAGCATTGTGCAAAAATTCAACGCGCATAGATAAAACTTATAAGATCATAACTTTATTACATGAGAAATATACAAATGAGAAAAAATCACGAGGCCTAGCCCAATTAAAAAATCCATTATATAGTAGGTGATATAATAATCCTCCCTTTTTGACAATTGATAAAGATTGAGATTATTTAAGAACAAATATCTATTTTTTTCTTGCGGCATCACAGAAATCAAGTTTCCACATATGACTAGTTAATACTCAACAATAGAACTTAATTTCCCCTACATGGATTACAAAAGTTTGTTGTCAACATACAGATAGTTATTACTCAACAAGAAGGTTAAATTTTTACAGGAGTATTAAGATGGTGGTAGCGATTGTTAGTGGTGATTGTCGACGACGATAACTAATAATGCAAGAGAGCTCTATAATTCTCTCAACTCTTGGGCCACCCCTGACATATAGAGGATGTGGCTCTATTTATATGCTTTTCAGGATGTGAATTTTGATAATTTGAACTAGAATTCAAAACACTTCACGTTATGGTTCATATCGATTATCTTAATCATGAAACATTTTATCAACATTTAAATGCCTTAATGCTATTTGAATTTAGCGATCTTAGGCTCATTGGATAGATCTTGTTGAGCTACACATGCATGACGACAATTTGGACAATACGCCGAATTTAGACTTAGAATAAGAAAAAGAAACATTTCACTTATTGGGTTCATCGTTCCTGAATAACAGTAGTTTTTTAAAAATATTATTTACAATTTCTGGGTCTGACTATAATTGTCATACAATTTTTTTGTTCTATAATCCAATTTGACTGAAATCTTAGGTTAAACTGCTATTATAAATTTGGCTATCTATATATTAAAATGAAAATCATACCATCTTATGCTGAGATAACCTAATACTTTTTTTATTTGCATTGTATGAGTTCACAGGGGATAGCCCTGAAGACGTGAAGACAAAGCTCAGGCATTGGGCTAAGGTGGTTGCTTGCTCGGTGAGATACCGCTGCTAATAGAGAAAAAAAGCACCCCAAAAAAGAACTTTGCAAGGCTCTCTGGAAATCGTTACGAGAGATTAGCAAAGAATGATGTGAGCTCTGCTTCTTCCGCTCCTTTAACGTATTGTAAACTCATATGAAAAGTCTGCGATTATTTTGTAATTTTTCTGCTTTCGTTGGCTTTACATAAACAATTTCAGTTTTCATGGATTGAAAGGTTCAGGTTCTACTAAAGATAAGCTTATTATATGATGAAATCAATCTGAATAAATTTACATTTTATTAGCTTGTCAGCTGGTTGATTCGATACTGTTTTATTCATCCAAACCTGGGGCTTCTACGTATATATTCAACCTTTGAACTTAACAAGCTTATTTACAGTTTTTGGATCTTGTTATGGGGCAAGAAAAGGTACCTAAACCTTGAATCGAATGGAATTATGCTGAAACTGCGTGCGCTAAGAAGTCTCTGCTTCCGATGTGAGGTTGAGTCTCTAACGACTGAGGCTTGCTCGGGGCTGAGGTACCGGCAAATCCAATCAACGAGTAGAGAATCCTCCACAACTCCCTTGGCGAAGAAGTATAGAAGCTTTGGCACAAGAAGCTTGCCTTTGTCGTTTATGCCAATGGAAGCTTGGATGTAGTCCTTCATAGAGTTTTTGAGCTCTTCTTGCACGTTGCTGGCAGTGAAGATCCTTACCTACATCAAGATTTAGTCAGGAACATTCCTCTCTTTAAGAAGATTTTAAGCAAATAAAAAAAAAAAAAAAAGAGGATGGCTTCATTTGGGACGGCTTTCTTTCTGCTTCTTAAAGCTACTTTTTGTACTTGAAAGTTGCTTTAAGAAGCAGAAAAAAAGTCGTCCCAAATGAAGCCTAAGGCTTTGTTTAGGACGGCTTTTTAACAAATTCTTGAAGCAGCTTTTTAGTATAAAAGTTAAAAAATTTTACTAGAATGCTACTTCAAGAAACAGTAAAAAAAACGTTCCAAACGAAGCCTAATTCAAAAGTAATCTAAGTTTATATCAGAAAGGTATCAACTGAGCTTTTCATTTTCAGTGTAAGATCTTGGACTAGATTCCATTCCTTTTTTTAGGACTGAATAGAGGTGTTCAAACTCATGGGCAACCAAAAGTTTTTTGGCTTAATTGGATGATTTTAAGTGCAGTGGGATGCCAATTTCATTCCGCACTAAGAGCTTGATCTCATAGTTATGCAACATAAGCTAGGAAAAAGATTGGAATTGTACGAAGGGTGGGTGTGGGAAGTATTACTCTAAACTAGACTATGTTATGGGAAAAATTTATTAGTCTTAACAACACATCAAAAGCAATAGGGACTGTGCATAGAAATCTAGGAAAAACAACATCGATATTACATTCTTTTAGATGCTTGTTGGTGGAAAATAATGCTACACTCCATATTCTCAAATCAAATCTGTCTGGTCTGCACTGCTTTTGATTAAGGGGCCTGATTCCAGTTGTTCGAACAGCACGGCTCGAGTAGGAGTTTCCTTCGATAGCTACCAATGTTTTGTTGTGCAACAATCACAAAGGAAGTAAAATCATATAACACAAACATAATGAACAAGGCGATTTATGTGGTTCGGCGAAGATGCCTACGTCCACGGGAAGGGGATGATGATTTCACTATATTGGTGAACAATAAGAAATTACAATAGCTTTCAAGCTTTCTCTCTTCTCATGAATACAATACAATACAATAGCTCTCAAACCCTATTTAAATATTTGAATTAAAGTTACAAATGAAACTTTAATTTATACTATAATATGACAAAATCTAATCATGCCAATTAGATCTTCCAATTTATACAATAATTAGATCCCTAATCAAAGTATCAATCAAATCAACTTAAGAAAAAATTAACTCCCTAATCAATTATATAATTAGCAATCAAATTCCAAATCAACAATCTCCACCTCATCTTTCACTTCAGAAAGTGAAAGATGACAAATCAGACTCCAATATCAGAACGGCAGCACCCATAATTTTCCTACGTACCACCTCCCAAGGGATCAAGTCGAGCGTAGTTCTTCAAACAAGTGGGTAATCAATCATGAGTCTTGCACCACTGTCGTGGTGACTGCCCCTCCAAGCCTGCATCAATTGCACCCTTCAAATATCTCGGGATACTCATCACAGTTTGCCAATGACTAATTCCTATATCATGTATGAACCTGCTTACAATGCCAACTGTTTGTGCAATGTCTGGATCGTGTTACTCCAAAATCAAACCATACTATGCTACAAATGCCAAGTGACCATGGGGGAGAACGACTCATCATAAGCAATTTCCTTCGGTTGCGTACAGCCTTTTGCCACCAACCTAATCTTGTATTGCACATCAGCTCCATGAGATTATTCCTTCTTTGCACATCCATTTGCACCCAATAGTTTTTCTTCATGGAGAAAGCTTCACCAACCGCCAAGTAGCATCCTTCTGAAGAGACTCCATTTCTTCATCCATAGCTGTCTTCCAAAGATTAACATCAGTGACACCACTTCCTTATAACCGTGAATTAACTCGGAAGAAGTTTGCAATAGATTCTTGAGCATGAATCTCATCCTTAACATCATATTCTATCTCATGATTTGTAGCTGAATCAAGTGTTTGGATAGAAATGATTGAATTATGTGGAGTAAATGGAATTGCATCAAACTCCAGCTTCTGCAGTGCATCTGTGGTCCTATTGGAACTCTCCACCTACTTAAAGTCCCAAGGCTTCAACATATTAGTCTCATCAAAAATAACATCCCTACTAATAACAAACTTCTTCTCTACTAACTATAGATTGAAGCCCTTGATTCCACACTTGAAGCCAATAAAGATTATCTTCTTTGCCCTTGGTTTCAGTTTATCATTCTGACCATGATAGTAAGCTGGACACCTGAACATTCTCAAATGTTGATAATCTCTAGCAGGATGCCTCGACAACATTTTCATTGGGGTCTTCTTCCCAATAGCTAAAGAAGGCAAACGATTCACCAAGTAACATACACAGTCTATTACTTCAACCCAATAAACTCTATCCAACCCAACACTAGATAATATACACCAAACTTTTTCCATCAAAATCCGGTTCATACTTTCTGCCACCTTCTGCGGTGTCTCTCTAACAACGAAGTGGTACTTTATCCTAGATCTCTGGCACTCCTACAAGAATGCATCAGAAGTGTATTCGCCCCCATTATCTGATCTGATATGCTGGATCTTTTTTCTAGTCTAATTCTCAATCCACTTCTTCCAAATTCTGAAAATTTTCAGTACCCTACTCTTGCGCCTTATGGTATACTGCCAAATATATCTGAAGTAATCATCAACAAAACAGACAAAGTATCGCTGCCCGTAATCTTCGACGGGCCCCAAACATCTGTGTGAACATACTCTAGGATATCCTTTATGCTGTGGATGACATTACCAAATGATACACCAATCTTCTTGCCAAACACACAATATTCACAAAGATCGAGCTTGTACATGTTTACTCCTTTAATCAGTCATTGCTTAACCAAAATCATAAGACAAGCCTCTCCGGCATAAGCTAGCTGCATATGACACGATGCAGTGCATCAGAAAAATCATCAACAATAGTAGTCATTCCAATCACTATTCTTCCCTGAAGGTAATAAATGTTATGGTGACGAATTCCTTTCAGAAAAACCAATGCTCCATGATAGATCTTCATAATTCCTGTCTCAATGATTACCTTGTATTCCTTGGTCTCTAAAGCCCCAAATGGATAATAAATTCTTCCTGATATCTGGAACATGTCTCACATCAATCAGCTCTCTCACAGTACCATTATACATTCTGATGAATATGCTACCTACACCAACTGTACAACAAGCCTGATCATTTTCCATTGTCACAACTTCACTATCAAGTTTCTTGTAGGTACAAAACTACTCTCTAGTAGGACAAATGTTATAGACAACACCAATATTTAGAATCCAACATGAATAATCTGAATACAAACTCTGAGAAACTGTAGATAGTGATATATATAAATCTTCATCACGCTCTCCCACACTAAAGTTAGCCTCAGTGTAAACTCCATTTCTCTTATCCTTCAGCTTCAAACAATCTTTCTTCCAATGACCAGTCTCCAAGCAAAGAGCACATTGATTCTTCCCAAGACTATGCCCATGAGATTTGCCCTGCTTGCTTCCGCCCTTTTTCTTCTTCTAAGATCTTCCTTGTTGGAGTGTGAGAGCCTCAGCTAAATCCATCTTTGCAGACTCCTTATCCCGATGCCAGAACTCGTGATTCAGCAATGCAGTAGTCACCTCACCATAGTTCAAGACCTCCTTCCCATGAACGAGCATCATCGTGAATTTTTCATACTCATCCGGGAGAGAATTCAGCGGAATTGACGCCTTGTCTTCATGTCCAACATCCTTATCTAGATTTAAAATATCTGCCAACAACTCTGTGAAGTCATTCAAATCATCTATTGTAATCTCATATCTCATTTAAAACCTGTAGAGCAGTCGTTTCATATGGAGACGATTCTCCACTCTCTTCGTCAGATACTTGTATTCAAAATCTTCCACAGCTTCACAGCAGATGTCTCCATCATCACCCTATACTTAATCTCCTGAGATAAACAATTTATGATCAAGCCACAAGCAAACAGGTTCATCTTGAGTCAATCTCTCTCAGACATCTCTTCAGGACGTTCATCGTCATCCACAACTTCCAGATTTAAAGAGCGCAGCGTGTCCATCATCTCACATCGCCACATGCCAAAGTTCCCTTTGTTGTCAAATTTGGTCACATCAATTTTGATGAGATGTGTACCCACCTGGTGAATCGACGCCTTCTCCACCGATGAAGTGGATGTATCCATAGCTCCACCGGATCTCATAACCTCCACCAAATTGCAACCTCCTTATGATGCTAGAATTGCACCAATCCGGCTTAGCAATCAATCAAACCTAGTGAGTCTAATCCATCCAAACGTTGTTATAAGCCCGACTGAACCACACCAAACGGATATCTTCCTGTTCTCCGTCATCGGCAATCATCAAAATTCGGCTCTGATACCAATTATTACGCAAACAATCACAGCGGAAACAAAATCACATAACCCAATGAACATGGCGATTTACATGGTTCGGTGAAGATGCCTACGTCCACATGGAGGGGATGATGATTTCACTATATTGGAGAACAATATAGAATTATAATAGCTCTTAAGCTTTCTCTCTTCTCATACATACAATACAATAGCTCTCAAGCCCCAATTAAAGATTTGAAACAAAGCTACAAAGGAAACTTTAATTAATGTTATAATATGACAAAATCTAATCATGCCAATTAGATCTCTCAATCATGCTAATTAAATCTCCTAATTTATATAATGATTAGATCTCCTAATTAATGCATCAATCAAATCTCCAATTAAATCAACTTACTTAGAGAAATAATCAATTCCTTAATCAATTACATAATGAGCCATCAAACCTTTCAAAAATAAAGATTATTTAGATTTGGAAATAATTTCAAATCAGCATATTTATCGTTAAACTTCCATACTAGGGTGGATAAGAAGCAAACAAAAAGCATGATCAGCTGTCCTGTATAATTGCCATGGCATGTGCCCAGACTCCTCTGTCATCTAAAGGATTCCATCTACTCACTTTTCTTCAAACAAAAGAATTCAAGATCATACGGCAACCTGAACCCAGCTTAGACTCAAGAGACCCAACCCTCAAAACTCACTTCACGGAAAAGTGATATCATAAATGCCCTACGAGAGCACTTAAAATATAGGTGAGTCATTGTACCAAGTCCTTTAAATTAGCCAGTCTTCATAGCCTGTGCTAGTTTTATTGATTGAACTTTCTCTTGCTTAATTAAATAGGGTTTTAATGTCTAATTTTAAGTTGAAAACCCCAACATCGTTGATGACAATGGAGTTAATACCTCATCCATGCCGGAAAGCTTACCACATGAAATCCATTATTTTAAATCGAAATTTTCATTTGTTATCTTCTTTTCCATTGGATTCAGTTAACAACTCAACTACTTAAACAGAGACAAAGGAAAATCACACGAGTTGTTCTTATTTTACTGCTCAGCTACTACTAGGGATGCACGAATGCTTCAGACTATGAAGGTATTTAGTGTTTGAGGTGCTTCAAACACCCACAAGCATCTAACATAACCAAGCATTTGGCACGTCAATAATATGAGATGGATACTGTGATACTGTTAAAAATAAGAGTAGAATAATAGAGGAGAAGATTTAAATCTATTTCTTATTTCAAACTGAAAAACAGAGAAATTTTTATAGGTGCTAAATAGTACCAAATTGTTAGGCTTATTAAAACATAATATATGGGAATTAAAACTAACATTACTAATATATATTATTACGCATTCGAGTCTTCATTGGCATTAAAGCTAACATTTTTTATTCTTCAAAAATGATTTGTAACGGCCAAATGTTATCTGAGGACCTACACTCCCAACAGAATATCTAAGGACAAGGTTTCAAGAGACCCAGATACACGCATTGCCTGAAAGCTTCTATTATGGTAGTTGAAACGTATAAATACTAGTCCAAATCATGAATTTAGGAACTTACTGCAGGGCAAGAGTACATCCCAGAACTGAGCCCAAACAAGGCCAGAGGCTCCGAGTAGTCAATGGAATATTTTCTGTGCTCCTCAGACAATTTAAATTTGTGCAGAGCCAGAGTCAATGCCTGCAGAGAAACGGATCAACTAGAAATCGCATGTGGCAAAAAAATAAAAATGTACAAACCAGAGAATTTTTCATACAATCTGTGGTCGATGAGCTGGAGGTTTCATCTTTAATATAACAAATTCAATATCAGCAGCACTAAAAGATTGATCTCCGACGGTATAGCATGCCTGCAATTAATTACAATAACAAAATTAGAAAAGAGGAAAATATTTGCTTGATTACAACTTCTGACTGGTATAAGAGGGACAAGAACACCATCAATTTGAACCTTTTTCATCAATGAGAAGAGTTTGATATCACTTCTAGGAACTCCGTATGCCAGATAGATCTGAAAAAAGTTAAATTTGAGTGCCAATAGAAACCCTCAACTAAAACTCCATCCACAATATTTGAATGCGAAAAGAAAGACTCAAATGAACTTGGATATGGTGAAATATCATTTTCATGGTTAGATTTACCAATGTTATTCATGTTTAGTATGATAAATAGTGATTTTATAAAGGACACGTATAAAATTTAGATTAAAACATACGTGCATTATTAAGGCATTATACAGATTAATCCAGAAAGCCAGCTTCTCATCATTACTCATTTGAGCTGGGTTAACCTTTGCTAGTTGCTCCACGAAAAACCTGCAAGGCATGGTTGAAGGATTCAGGATTCTGTACATGAGCATAGGTTTGCACAAACCAAAAAGAGGAACTTTCTGAGATGGATTATACTTTTCAAGAGCAAGAAGCTACACTAACTTATGTTTATTATTTTATCGAAGTATCCAACTATGCAGCAAACTGAAATTCACATTTTTGACGGTTAATAAAACTGAATTTTAATGACGGGTACTACCAAACCTGAATTTTTTTAAAGCGCCAGCTGCATACTCAAGTTGTGCTTTTCCAACTGACATCCAAGATACCTCAGTTGCCAAACGATACTTTCCAATCTCTCTCCAATTTAATCTTTCATTAACTCCATAAGGATCATATATACCTTCTTGATCCATTGCTTCATAACCGTGAATTAACTCTGAAGAAGTTTGCATTGAGGAAGGCGGCTTGGATGAATCTGAGAATGATGTCAATGAAGAATGCGAAAGATTTCCTCCTGGAGAAGATAGTAACGATAACCACTTTGACAAAGATGCCTTGGAAGTAGTCGTTGGAGATCTTGACAGACGAAGAAAAATATTTCTCATACATAAGACCATTTCTTCGGAAAGCTGATTTGGGTGCGGCAAGAGGTTCTTCACTTTCAAGTCCTTCAGTGCAGCAACAGGCAACTCTAAAGAAGAATCTATAATCCTTTTCTCTTCTCCTCCGTCACATTGTCCCAACACCTGTTGTTAAACAGGATCAGATAGTATTATAGTATTAAATTCCAAAATATATTTGATGTAATGGAATTCAAGATAAACCCACTACAACCGCAGTAGAAAAGGGAAATAATCGTCAATTCAAAATTATATGAAACAAACCTCATTTAATGGGAGGTTTTCGGAAGGGCCTCTAAATGACTCTAAATCTTCACTTCCTGGTAATACATCCATATGGATTGAAGGAAGCACTTGAACTCCAAGCTTTGACAGTCTCAAGGAGGATACATTCTGCAGAATGCAACCAAATTAAGGCATCACTATCAGAAGTCAAATTGCTCGTGGGGCTTGCAGAAATTTAAATATAGAGGTGAAATGATATACATCTTCCCATATATACCCAGAAGTTGATGAAGGAGATGCCAGTGATGGTATCTGTAAATATTCTATATCGATTTCAGCAGCAAGACGCTCCCTCCTTTCATGTTGAAGGCTAAAATGCAAGGCATAGAGTTCTTCTTCAAGTTTTCTAACAGTTATCTCCAGTGCATCAATGCTGGATAAGAGCTCCTGAGCCTAAAATTTTTTTTTAAATCATATAACTAAAAGTAGAACTAATGATAATACCCTAAAACAACATTATTTAGAAGAGCTCCTAAGTAATGCGGTAGAGTAGCAGAATGAACAAAGGCATTACCTTATTTGGAAGCTTGGACAGAGACCTGGATAAAGGAAGAACGGTATTTCCCACGGAATTTGCTAAAGCCACATGTAAGTCAATTTCTTCCTGAAGTTGCTTCTCCAATATTTGAACCTGCATACACATGGGAAAAGATAAAACACAGTAGTCAAACCAGCACCTACATCAGCATAAGAACTGCTTCTCACATCACCAAGTCAACTAGGGAATGTTAACCAAAAGGGTAACAAATTGGGATGAATACAACAATAGTTAAACTGATTTTCAAACGAAAAGGCTCAACCTATGGATGAGAGCCAACTACTTGGTGTTTCTACACCAACAAAATTTTCAATATTCATCATGGAGCTACAAATTTTTCAATATTTGATATGACATATTTGAGGAGCTTTAAACTTGTCTCAACCTTAACCATGACCTTCCACTCTTGAAAATATCAAACAAATCTGACTTTTATTTTAAGTACATCCATACATTTATATTGTGATGATCAATAAAATTGAAAAAAATAGAGAAAACCTCCTGTAGAAGAAATTGGTGATGGACTCCATACATCAATATACACTAACGCTAGCTTCTTTGACTTTACTTTTAATCTAGTTTTTGAAAAACTCACGCTTTGTTACTTGTTATATGCACAATCTTCATAAAAATCTAGCTTTATAAATTTTAAACTAGAAAACTTTCCTCTAGGCATACATTTCTTACTCATATGTCCAAGCCTTCAATGCCAAAGACCTCCATCAACATCTGAATCAACTACTCTAATGGAATATGATCTTTTATTGATAACATACAAGATTCTTTCAATACTTTCATGAGCTCTAACCATAGTCTCTTTTGTCGCCTTCCACGAATCTCCTTTGAATGATATTATATGGCCTGAGTTTGCAAGCTAACTCACAGAAACTAAATTCTTTTTCATACAAGAAAGATGTCTAACATCCTTGAGTCTTCAAGTTGACCCATTTGTCATTCTGATATCAACATCTCCCTATCCTACAATGCTACAGGGCTTGTTGTATCTCAAATACACTATTTCCATATCACATTAAGTGTAGTTTTTAAATGCCTCCTTATTAGGGCTTGCATGAAATGAAGTACCCAAATCTATAACCCATGATTTAGAATTATCCAGAAACAAAATTAAATAATCTTCTTAAAACTCTTAAATAGATATATTTGTAGAGTGACTTTTATCTTGATCCTCACCACTAGTTTTCTTTGGAACTGTATAATCATTCTTTAAGTGATCCTTCATTCCACAGTTCCAGCACACAACTTTTTCTTTACCTAAAGTAGACTTTCCTCTCTTGTATTTAGATCTTCCTCTACTAGGATTTTGGTCAAAACCCTTTCCTTTGGCTTCAACATTCATAGCAGAATTTCAAGGTTCACCATCCGCCTTTCTGCAAACATTTTCATTAAGCACTAACCACACAATATTCTCAAAGTTCAACTTTGAACTCTCAGAAGAAGTATTCACAGCAGTAACCAGCTCATCCCAGTTATCTAGCAATGAAGATAACAACAACAATGCTCTCACATCGTGATCAAACTTGATGTCAGCTGAACAACTGACTCATCATAGTGTTCAAATTATTCAGTTGTTCTGCTATTGAAGTGTTGTCTAACATCTTCATATTGAATAACTTTTTCATAAAGAACACTCTTTTTGAGGCCAACAACTTCTCATACACTTAGTCAGTGCAACCATGAGATCAATTGTAGTATTCTCATTTATAATGTTGAATGTAATAAATGAGAAAAGTGAAAGTCGAATCAAACCTAATACAGCCCAGTCAAAAACCTCCCACTCCTCCATACTCATTGAATATGACTTCTTGATGATCCTTCCAACGACAAATATAACTTCTTCTGGTAGAGTGTTAGACCGGTCCAGGCGGGACCGGTTCACGGGCCAAAATCGCGAAACAGGCGGAGATCTCCGCCTCCTACGGAGATCGAGCGGCCCGACCAGCCCATTAGAGCATTTTAGGAAGCATTTTTTAGCGTTTTGAGAGGGAAATTTGAATGTAAGGGCTGTTTAGGGATTTCCTTTTGATTTGTATGCATTAAATAGTTGTTTTTTCCTAGGGTTTGAACATCTTGAATTTGGCTGAAATTTGAGATCTCTTAGATTTAGGTTTCTTTGGGCTCTTGGCGTTGCCAGAGATTTGGGAGAGAACGATCCTCCTCTCGAATTGAGGATCAATTGTATCTTGCTATTTTATTCATCGACTAGTTGAATACAAGCTTTTCTTTGAGTTTTCTCTCAGATTTCCTTGTCAATTTGCTATTTTTCTGCTGTAAACAGCAGATTTCTGCTGTATTTCTACTGTGGACAGCAGTTTCCATCGGATCAACTTCAGTTTTGGTGAGAAACACTTGGGAACTCAAGTGTTTCCTATCATAGAGCAAATCTTCAATTTGCATCTTCAAGAATGCAAAGTTTAAATCGTTCAAACTTTTCAATCTTGAATCCTGCTTCATCAGCCATTACTCTCACTCAAACTAAAGAGCGTGGCTCTGATACCAGTTGTTGGGGGAAAGTAAAACACGCAGCGAAACAAACATGAAATAAAAATATAGCGGAAAAGAAAGAACACCAAGATTTAATGTGAAAAAAACTGAAACAAAAAAAAAAATCATGGAGCCACACCACACCAAGAAATTAACTATAAAAATTTGGGAGAAATAGTATTAATCTCGCTTCTCTCTTGCTCTCTCCTTATCTCTCCTCTCTTACGCGGTTCTCATGAACAAACAAAGAGAAAATCATACAATAACCGCCAAGGGACGTCACCCTTAATGGAAAACGAAAAATAAAACTGACAACCCATCCCTCAACGCTGCGGCACTCAACTTGTTGTCTCCAGTATGCTTGACTCCGCCGCAGCGCCATGGTCTGGAGCGTCATAACTCTAATGCTCTCTGTTTTCTCCAACAAAAAACACGTGGGCTTTCGGGTGCACAACACTGAGGTGCTCGAGTATACAACACTGGGGCGTCAGAACCGAAACAAGATAAGGACCCCCTGCAACCCTCCAATGAGCTCGGCATAATGAATTGAGATCCGAGGCAACAATACAACATAATTGATCAATCATATTCCACACAGAACGAACATAAAGGTATATCAACCAATATATCCAATGCCATTACCAATTGATCTACAACTAGTATAAAAATAAAAATCTTGTAAACAAATCCTCTTCAAAAAGCAAAGATGAAATCCCCTAACCAATTTCACCAAAAGAGTATAATTAGTCAAATAGGGGACCGCAACAGAAAAATATATGTAATGCATAACATATTATAATATCGCATATAATGAGCATACATCACCCATTCAACTAATAATAGAGGCAAGCCTGTCAACAGAAGGGCAAGGAACTCACTTCATTTTCAAGCTGGGATCGGTAGCAACCCATCTTTCCTCCCGAATCTACTTTTTGCCCATGAATGCTCTTAGTTTCCTAACAAAGCAACGAAAAAGCATAACTGATAATCAGGAAAATATGACGAAATACTACTTTCAAATAAATAAACTAAACTCGATAAATTAAGAAAATAATTTCACATCGATCATACTTCCTTTCTTTAAAGGAAATTAATCCACCTTGCTTCTGAATTGAAGAGCATGTATGCTCAACATATCCCAACTCCATCTACAACTATGACATAGGCTTATAGGCAGATCGAATTTGACAAAAATGCATGTTCAAACTAACTTAACTAGAGCGTGCTAAACATACTAGGTCAACCGTTTACAGGCAACCCACCATAAAAGAAGCACCGACAGCCTCAAAGAGCACTGGAATTTAGCTATGACCAATGAAATCTTCTTACCCGGATGGAATTCCCATAAATTTAAAGCAGTAAAGAGATCCAAAAACAATACTCAAATTTTTCGACCATGCTAATTAAAAGATGTAAAAGAAGAGTTCACCGACATGGAATAGAAGAAAACCCACCTCAATACGCGAAAACCCATCTCCAGATGATGAAGAAGAAGAAGACGGATCTGGCGCACCATATTCCCCTCTTCCTCCTCTTTCCTTTACTCCTCTCTGCATTGCACTCTGAATGGAGCTTCCCCTGAATCCTCAAGACATAAATCCAGAACAATGACAAACTGAACAAATCCAAGAGAAAGAAACAAACAAAGAGACCAAGACGAAAGCAGTAAACAAACACTTGGAAAAGAACGGAAGGTTTGAAATTCAATCCCTTACAGATTCACGGGGAGAATCGCTCCGTGCGAGACATACATCTCGCCCCACAGTGCCTCCGCTTTCAAACACAGCATCTCTCCCTCTCTTTCTTCCCTTCACGATCACCGATTCTATTAAAAAATCTTCTCCCCTTCCAAGAAATGCCGCTCGCACAAACGACGAGAGATCAGAATGGAATTAAAGTACAACGAGACGGCAGAGTGCCTGAGTTCTTAATTAGTTCACGGCTGTTTTCTCGTGGCGTAACCTCTACTGCTGCTTTCGGATTCAGGGAAGAAGCAGAGCAGCCAGGTGCCAAATACAAAATTACTCCAATTCAAAGCAGTACAGCAACTGGTACTCCATTACTCACCAGATCAAATGTGAGAAAATATAAGCCGATCGACGAAACCCCAAATGCAGGGAGCTCAACCCCGCTTCTCCTCTCTGCAACTATATAATGAGTGCTCATCCGCGTGGCCGATACTCTCTCTCTCTCTCTCTCTACGGCATCTGGGGATTTCCGCCGGTGGTGGGAAGGAAGCCTTTATTCTCGCTTTCAGTAAAGCAAGTTGATGTTATCGAAGAAATCGCTGACCAGCGAATAGGCATTTGTTTATTAGGATTAGAAATGAACCTGACACGCCATATCCTATCATAAAATAGCTCATTTCTAACCTGATTGTATTAGCGCTGCCCCTGTCCGATTAAACTTCCAAAATAACGATAGTAAATTTTCTTGCAATCATAGTCAAAATATTATAAGTTTTAAAATTTTTATATTTGATAATTATTACATCAAAAGGTACATCAATATTTTAAAATTGTATTTTATTTTCTTAAAAGGTTTCACACCCCCACTTTAAATGGCAAAATTTTGATTTCCTAATTACATTTTTGTATGAAGTTTGGTAAAAGAATAGTTCAATTTATAGGTGTAAATGTGTGAAGTGGAGTTTGAATAAGCTTTGATTTGAACTTGAATTTGATTAATTAACTAAGGCAAAAAAATAGTAGAAAAATAATAAGAAATAAATTGATATGACTAAGTGATAAATAATATTAAAATATTTTTAATAAATTTATATTTTAAATTTTGTATTTTCACTATATTTTAAGTATATTTTATATTATTATTTATTCAATGAGCTAAGTTGTGAACTAATAAGTCGAATTAGAGTTGGATCAAACTTTACTCGTGATATAACACAAAAAATTATCCTGATCAAGCACGAATCTTGAGGCAAATTTGAATTAGAAACTTACTCCTCCTCGACCACCGCCCCACTACCGACCGTCGCCAAATTTTATCCTAGCCACCCAATGTCATCGGACTTCTGCTCTACCGCTATCGGATTTCTGCTTCACCGTCATCATTTACACAAAGTTCATTCCACTTCCTACGTCATAACATGTATTTAAACCAAAATAAATATCTTTTTTAGGAGTTATTTTTAGTCAAATTTGAAAACTTTTTTTAGCATCAAATATATATTATTATTCTTTTTCTATTCTAATTTTTTTATAATTTTTGGGCACAAGTATAAACACTTAAGAAATTGACACATGCCGGTACAAGGGGGGATTTTGAGACCGTTAGGTGACCGTTTTGCAAACTGATTTCACCAGAATTTTCTAAATAAAATATGTTATTTCATGGATATTTTTCTATAATTTTTAATGCCCCAAAATTTATATAATTTTTATAATTAAAATTAATTATATTATATAATTATATATTATTATTATATTAGAAAATATCCTAAATCACTAGCAGTTAAAAGCTTTTTAAATCTTTTTTTTTTCCTATTCATTTTCGGCTAACAGAGGCTTGGGTGAGGGAATTAAGAGAGAAATATATGAGAGAGAAAAGCTAACATAGGATTTGGAGGTCGCGAAGCAATTTTTTTCAGTTGAGTCAGTTGGGAAATTTGCTTGTCTCGCTATAAGGAATCTTTACCTTATTTATAATTTCAATTATTTTATATTTTTAGTATTTTTTTATCAAATTTATATTTCCGTTATAAAAAAATGAAAATAATTTTGTATTGGTAAAACTTTCAGTGCATAACTTTTGGTATGTGATAGATCTCATCAATATGAGCATTTTGACATTAATATATTGAATTTTTACTTGTTAAATTGAAAGATATGATTTTTGAAGTAAATTCATAGTATACAAATTTAATAGATTTCCTTGTATTTATATATTTCTGCATTTCGTACATGATATTGACTTACATTGCATAGGAAAAAAAAGATAGCAGTTGCATGTAAGCAAAAGGAAGACTAGCCATTAACAATATATTGAATACGTGTTGATTCTTAGAATATAATACCTTATATATGAGGGTAGATCGACAGACTTTCCTTTAAATAAAATGTTGGTAGTATAATCTTAATTGTAGCATATAACTGATTGACTGAATTATGTCTATTAGTACAGTATGATGACTCTTAAATTATTATTGAAAGCCACCTATGAAAATAAGTTATTGATAGAAAAAAATAAAAGATAAAATAAAATTGAAAGATTGATGACTATGGCAGATAATATATGTAAGAAAATATCACATTAAAGCTGTATGTTCTGCCTTTTCATAATTATATTTATGATGATATTTACGTGAAAGTATATTAAATTGATTGATAGTATATTAAATTAATTGATAGTATATTAAATTAATTGACATATTGATAGCTCATACTGTAATATCAGTTTTGCTCCAGGTTCGTCCGGGACGAAGTTGGATCGTCCCGGGACGATCGGTACAGGTTTGGTCAGAATTGTGAGAAGTGAGCAGTTCGTCTGGACGAAATGTTGGATCGTCTGGACGAAAATTTTCCAGAGGACCCGCCGCCGGGGACGATAATTAAATCTCGTCTAGACGACATTTGTCCAGAGCCAGATCGTACCGGGACGAAGTGCGATCGTCCAGGACGATCAGTCTGGATATATATGGAAATGAGATATTTTGAAGAGAGAGAAAAGCCGAGGAGAGAGAAAAATGAAGGAAAAAGTGAAAAAGTTGATTTTTGGACGACACCGAGCTGTTTTCGTCCGACGAGACTGTTCAGGAAATTGCTGTACGCAAGGTAAGGCACAATCCGACTTTCTCAATTTTCAGAATCGTCGCTGTTGACGGTATTTTCTGTCCGGATTTCATTTTTGTTAGCAATTTTCGTCCGTATTTTCCGACTGGTTTAGTTTTTACCACGTAACTTTCTGTATATCGTTGACGTGCCGGGTGTGCACATTTTGAATATATTTTGGAGATTTTTGTCCGGACCGTTTTGATTTGGCGGCGTTTTATTCCGTCTGTATTTTTTTGTGTGAATATTAAATGCTGTGGCAGTAGAATAAATGTTCTGAAATGTTGTTATCTACATTCTGTGTGAATTTGGTATTTTGTGATTTTTCAGGAAAATTGTGTAAATTTCATACGCTGCCGTTATGCTGCCCGATTTTTTGGTGATTTCTGATTTGTCCGGATTTCTTCTGATTTGATATGCTATCTGTATATGCTATAAAAAGGGAGTTATAAGGGGCCTGGATCCTATGAGATTCAGTTAGTGTCTAGGAAATCTGAAATGAGCTCAATCTGAAATCTGTTCTGTTCCGGATCCGAGGAAATCTGTTTAGGTGCTATAAGCACTATATATGTATTCTGGTGCGATAAGCACATCTGTTCTGGTGCGGTACGCACATCTGTTCTGGTGCCGTGAGCACAAAGGGAGGCATAAGGGGCCGGAATCCGTAGAGATTCCGTCAGTGTCAGAGAATTTAGCTATTAATTATATATCTGATATCTGATATCTGATATCTGATATCTGATTTGAAAGGATTTCTGATTTCCGTATCTGTTCTGTAAGCAAATCTGATTCTGATTTGATATGAGTTCTGAATTTTTGTACGATACTGATTCGGTGGATTTAATCAGTTCTGATTTGATTTGTTGTTCTGATCTGTACGACTATGATTCTGATTTGATATATGTCCTTATCTGTTCTGATTTGATCTATTTTGTTATGAACTGTCTGATTCTGATTTCGGTACGAAGATTCTGATATCTGTCCGATTCTATTCTGATTTCCGTTTTGGATTTGGGTCTGATGTGTTTGGTTTTGGATTCTGAGAATTTTGATTGGAGGTTTGTCGCTTTGCTGAGCTGTTGAGCTCACCCTTGTTTTCTGGTAGTTTTCAGGTTCTGGGAAAGGGAAGGAGGTCCAGGACTAGATTTCAGAGTCTGATCAGTTATAGGTATTTTGTTCTTTTTTATTTTTGTACAGTCATGGCTTTTCTGCTCTGTTTCTTTTTGTCAGCCATGCACTGTATTTGTAGATGATTGTTTTGAGGAAAAGAAAAAAAATATAGATGTTTTGTTCCGCTGCATTTGATGTTTCATAGTAGCTCTGTGTCTGTGTGTGTGTTTGTGGTTGAGTTGAAATATTTGGAAGATTCAGTTCAGTAAGTAAATTCCAAAGCCAGATCCTGATTAGTCTGTTTGGCTGGTCGCGGCCCGGTGCGGGCGGGATCCGTCTCGGGTCGGGTCGTGACACATACCAACATTAATATTGATGCAACATAACATATCATACTAACATGATTCATTTGTTGATAATACTCTTTATCCTATGTCTTTTAGCTTCATTGAACATATTGATTTTCTTATTAATTTTTGGCAATTTTATATATATATACCCTCACTTGATTGCTTTACCAAGAAAAAATTGAAATAGGGGAAAAGAGAAAGGAAAGAGAAAGACCTTTGGATCATATTTGCCAATTATTCTTATTATATATTTTATTATATTCATTATAAGTGACTAACATATTAGTTCTATTTTCAATGATTTTGATTTTAATTTCTCTTAATTTGTCAAAAATACATTATCTCCTGATTACATAAGCTTTTATCATGTAAATTTAAAATTGTTATAGATTTGATCATTCCGAATAATTTAATATGATTTTGTTGCATTTTAAATGAATTATTGAATGATATCACATACATGATATGATAACTCCATGTGATGTCCTATTGATTTATGCGATTCACTGATTGAGAGTCATAACGAGCTAGAGATTGATTGGGAGTTATAAGGAGTCAGGGTGACTGATTCATATGATTCAATGAGAGTTATAAAAAGTATATTGATTGAAAGTTATAAGGGACATTGATTGAGAGTTATATGTGCAGGAGTAAGATACTCTTAAGACTCATTAAATATATGAATACTGATATCGATACTACCATGAATACTGTACTGATATTATGACTAACACAAATACTATTTATTGTCATGAATACTATTTAATATTATTGATCATAATACTAATATTATTACTGTCATTAGTACTATTGACTGTTATTACTACTATAATTGATGATGTAATGGATTAAGATATGATGAACTATAGAAATATAAATTGATCTAGATAATCAATATAGACATTGATGTATATATTTATTTAGATGATTTATAGTATATTGTTCTCTTTTATCTTGCATTGATTTCAGTTATAAGAATTTAATTACTTATTAGACTATGTGCTTATTAATAATTTCATATGCTTTCTGGAAATGATAAATATCCTATGATATAAGGCTCTGGATAAAATAAAAATGCAATCATTTTTTTTCATTGGTAAGCTTTAGTTAAATAGTTAAAATGAAATACTAATGATATTCTTTTAATATAAATCCTTGACTTCAATTACTTGTTAGGCTGTGTGTTCATTACGTAATTTTATATAATTTTAAAAAAGAGTAGATATCATATGATATAAGGCTCCAAATAAGACAAAAATATAATCATGTTTCTTCCCACTGTTAACTGATAAGCTCTAGTTAAATGGTTAAAATAAAAGACTGGTGTAATTCTTCCAATATAGATCGTAGAGTGTGATAGTTACATATTGGACTATTATAATTTGATCATCTTTAAGTTTATAGACGACCTTTATACAATATTAAAATACTAGTGGAATCATTTCAACCGGACGTGGCCCCATGATTTTTTTCCTTTTAATGATTTTTTTATGTAAAAATCTTGGTGTTTTGCATTTCTTTATTTGTGAGCTGGATACTTGTGTAGTGCTAAGACTAAAATCCTTTTACTTTACCCCCACGGATACTCTAGCCCACAACAGCTCATTAGCTCATCGACTTATGAACCTTTTATCGAGCTGAGCTTGAATTGGCTCACAAGTTGATTCAGCTCACTCACACCCCTAATTCGCTTTATGTGAGGTTTAAAAAGGTACAAGTATGTTGATTGGATCAAGCTAATGGAATTGTTTATTGTGCAAATCTCTGCCCATTAATAGTTTACCAATTTAATTCACCCAACATATAAAGGATATGATCGCCAACTAATGCATTTGATTCTAAGCTATTTTGGGGTTATTTAGTTGTCTGAAAAAAAGGAATGAATTGTAAAAGAAATACTTTGGAGTTGTTTGGATAAGTGTAAAAGGAATGCATGAGATTACTTTTTTGTTTAGTTTGAAGTAAAATAAATGCAATGTAAAGTAAAGAAAAAGTGGTTAGTGGCTGACCTGATGACAGTGTGGTCGACGGGTAGACAGCTGGTGGTGGTCAACGGGCAGACAACCAATGGCGGCCTACTAGCGAAGGTCGGCATCGAGCACATGGCCGTGGAGGGAGGTAGCAATTGTAATTAATTTTTGATGTGTTTAAAACTCGTCCAAATTGAAGAAATTTCAAATACACAAAAAATGAAAAAGATGATGAATTACAAATACACCATAAATTTATACCGCATTTATTTTACTTCAAACCAAATACCAATATTTTCAAAACTATTATATTTGAAATACTTTATACTCCATTTGAGGACAACCAAACAACCTCTTAATCACATTGAAATTATAACGGATTTCGATGCAAATAGAATCAACCATTATGATTTTATTTTAGATAATGGAAGACCAAATGATTGGTCATACATGGAATACGTTTTAACTTTGTTGCAAGACCATAATGTCACATTTTACTTGGATGATAGATGCTCTCCTTCTGCTTCTACATCCTAATTTAATTTTAGAATCCATAATTTTATATAAACTTTAAATTCAAGATCACAATGTCGATCTTTATAATTTTGATGTAAAAATTATATATTGGTCGAGTTCCATTGATTTCATAATGATTTTTTATGCCTAAGAAAATTACTTGATCGACAAAACACTCAAGATAATATTTGAATTAAAAATTTTTAGAATTAGACTCAAGATCATCCAAACTTTGATTACATTAAACATATGGACGAATTGATTGTCTCGATAAGAGGAATTTATCGATGCTTCAAATAATTTTATCAGACTCAAAATGAGCTCAAATCAGACACTTGAATTATGTGTGAACAATACTAAACATAAATTGATGGAACAAATG
This sequence comes from Dendrobium nobile, assembly GCA_022539455.1. Lineage (NCBI taxonomy): Eukaryota > Viridiplantae > Streptophyta > Magnoliopsida > Asparagales > Orchidaceae > Dendrobium > Dendrobium nobile. The sequence goes on along the minus strand of CM039731.1, from coordinate 40,288,688 downwards.
ACTTCCAATATGTCATGCTTATAATGAAATCGAGCAGCTCAATTAGACTAATCTAACAAGCTAAAGATTATTCGATTTAGTCTTCATTAAGGTATTCAAATATTTGATAAATAATCTATGATCAATGGGAGAAATGTGAACAGTATGATGGAGTGCTATAAATTTTGATCAAATTTATCAAAATGCATATCCCAAAAAAAATATAAATAAGTCTCTTTCTCTACATAATGAGATATTCTAAGGGCTAAAAGAACTAAAGAGTTCTCTTGCGTTGTAGTAGTCTCCGCCACCATTTCATAATTTCTGACAAGATCTAACACTGGTGTTATGTTTAAAATCGTATACTTTTGGTCATCTAAATTTCTGACTCCAGTAGTCTCAACCCTTTGAAATTATCATCATCTTGTAACGCAATTAAATCATTTTCTTATGAATTTTTTTTTATTTTTTTATCAATGATTAAATAATATTAAAAAAATCAAAATTGTGTGTGCTATTAATTTTGAAGATGTTTAGAAAAACTCTGATACATCCTCATGAAGAGTTGTTATGATGTGGTCAAATACACTATTGACAGTAATGATTAGAAAAGCTATTATGATGCCATTCATGATAAATCTATTGTATAATTTTTTTTACAAGTTTCTTTTAATAGCATTATTTTGAACTGAAAAGTTTTTGATATTCGAAAATAAAAGGTAAAAAATAGAGGGACGAATGATACATCACTAAAAAATATATATGATCAAATGCAAATCTTAACTTAATATTTGAATTAAAAACTTTTAGAATTAAATTCAAGATCATCTAAACTTTGATTTCTACAAATATGTATTCAAAATAAATGATTCCATGAGATGAGCCTTACAATAACAGAAGTGTCTTAATCCAAATCAAAATGATCTAAAATCACACACTTGAATCATCACAAGAAACTTTACAAAACAATTAAAGGGAGGAAACAATCTCCAAATTTCTCATGTCTACCATCAAAATGAGTGTATTGTTGAGAAGAAAAATCAATAAGCCCAAGCTTACTCAATTCTAATATAATTAGGCACTTAAATACTTAAAGAAATGGGTATAAATAATGCAATCAACATGAACTGTCTAATCAAGTGCTAGAAGATTTTGGCTAAATTAACTAAAACAACAATACAAAAATATATAAATAGAAACCATTCCACGTAAGAATGGGAGCTTGGACTTGGAAATGAACATGGAGTAAGAGAAAAATCTATCAATAATCTCCACAATCACCCCAACTACAATCATCTAACAACCATCACCTAGCCACATTCACCCAATCAACATATTTGAACCATTCTTATAAAAACCATTGCTTGGCTTTAGTTGTTCGATTAAAATCATCAAACTATAGTAGTATAACTAATATCACTAGATCATAATTGCCCAACTAAAAAATATCTAATCATAGTAGCAATATTACTTATGAACAACTACTGTTGCCTGACTACCTTATCTTAGCGGTTGGGGTGATTTTTGCTACTTTGTTAGATAATGGTCCTGGTACCGTTAAAAATGGGGATGTTGTTGATCACAATGAGAAGGTAAATGATCAAGCTAAAAGTGTTTTTCCTTGTATTGTTTTGCCTCTGCTTGAGTCGATTACTCCCTTTGGGAGGGCGATTAAAAATGATTCGGTGATCCCTATTACTAATGCTCCTCCAAAGAATTGTGGGTTTGTTTTGTGTTGTGATGATGGTGATGTGGATGATCATGTCATGGTGGCTTCCCCTTAGGGCGAGATTGAGATTGTCAGTCTTGACATTATTGTTCTTGTTGCTGGAAATGAGCTGCTGAATGTGGATGATAAAGAACTTTGTGATGTTAATATGGGGGTGGTAAACATTGATTCTAATGAGTTGGATCCCTTTGTTGTTTCTCCTGTGACGCCTGCTGATCTTGTTGTGTCGGTCTCCTCTGTGGGATTGAGAGTGAATGAACAGGTTGTTGAAGTTCCAGTTTCTTTACTCTCTGCTAATGCCTTGTATGCTCATGTGGGCGTGAGATCGAGGGAAAATATTTTGGAGCAAATTGATTGGCTTGAAGGCTCTCTATCTTCTCCTTATGAGGATGGTGAAAAGGAAGTGTTTGAACATGATGATTTAGTTGATTCTAATGAAAGTTGTGGTCTTACTTTCGTTCAGATGGGTAAACGAAGAAAGAAGAAATCCAAAAAATAGCTATTTTTTGGGTTGGCTTGGTGGCTGCGCTGCTTCGGAGATGTGGGGTTGCTGTTTTGTGCTAGTTTTTGGATCTTTGGGCTACGGCTTTGGATGGCATTGTAGCTTTGGTTGTATACGTTTGACTGTTGGGCAATTGGTGACTTCTTCTGACTCTTTTTTTTGTTTGATTCTTCTTATCCTGGTCTTCTTTTTGTATTTTCTTGGTTTTTTTATTTTTAGGAGAATTCTGAGGCTCTTATATTTTTATCTTTCAAATGATGTTTTTCAGAGAGCATTGAAGTCATTATGGACTTGTTCTTTTTTCTCTTTATTAACATGTAAGCCTCTTATGTGGGATTTTTTCTAATATATATATAGTGTTTCATTTGCTTCTCTTCCATTGAAGTTTCATTATCCAAGAATCTAACCTAATTGTTGACCTAATTCTTCTTTTGATGATCAATTCAACATATGATAAAAAAGATAGATCTCGGTTCCATTTCATCTCTTCAACAAGTTTATCACCGAGCATAACAATCCTAAATTTCCGATGTAGAGAAGAACCTATAATTAGCTTTTTGAAAAATTTTCAAACGAACAATTTGAACAAAATCTTTCAATTTCTTATTTTACTATGACATTAAATTCAACACTTCGCAACTATTCACATCACCCAACCACATTGGCAACCCTACGTTATCATATTTGATCCAACAATAAGGTGACCAACTTCTGATGATGGCCATATCAACTTCTGATGATGGCCATATTTCAAAAAAGAAAAAAAAATGGAGACTAAGATTTCGTTTGGGACGGCTTTTTTACTGCTTCTTAAAGCGGCTTTCTAGTACACAAATAAAAAAATTTGTACTAAAAAACCGCTTTAAAAAATATTAAAAAAACTGTCCCAAATAAAACCTAAGTAAAACGAAGACTAAGCTATTACTAAGACACAGAGAAACCCACAAAATAGTTAGTAGTTTTATTAACAGACTGCAAAGCTGGCTCCATTTCCAGACAAAATAAACTCGCCTTCTTCTTCCCTTTCTACTACGCTACCTAAAGCTAATAAATACGGAGGGAGAGTTAAGAAGCAAACGCCAGCGCGACAATCAATGCCCAAATTAATTGACAGCTACGTTGCAGGCAACCCAACCAGCCCACCTGTAACGCCATTCATTTATAGCGATCACTGTTGTCTTCTATCCCTAATTATTGCAATCAAAAAGACAAAATTAATTTTAAAAATATATAATCAGCTGAGTTGTAAGATATATTTTAATATATAAAAAATATTTGGTAAATATTTATAATATTTGTTTTTATCTTCCAAAATAAAAAGAGTATTTTAAAACTTATATATATATTAAAAATTACACAGCTCAGTGATTAAGATGACTATAAGTTTATAATTAAATTTATTTAAAGGTTAAAAAATTTGAGAAATTGCAAAATTATTGGTTAGGTTATTTAATTAAATTTTGATTGGTAAGTTGTTGGGTTACTTTGGAGAAATTATTCTGTGCGGAGATCGGACGTAGAACACCGTACATAGACCAATCATAATGTGCCACGTCAATGGTATTGAGCTGCTATATCAAGTAAAGGGGTGACGTGACGCATTTTGGTTGGTCTCTAAATGGTGTTCGGCATCTGCACAGAAAAGTTTCTCGTTACTTTAAGGGTAACTCAATATATACGACAAACAGACTAAGCAGTGGTCGGTGATTGACGAAAAAATTTCTTCCCACGTGATATGCATTCGATGCCCTCAACTGCCCAAAATATACATAAAGCTTTTGTCCACTACATATGATTAACACAATGTATTAAATAATTCATGCCACAATTGTTCGACAAATTTTATATTAGCTCTCGACAAGCTAACAAAACGCTCTATTTTCTTTGATTCTTATAATTTTTTTTTCCTTAAAAAAAATTTCATAAAATTTTAATAATTTTTCACACCAAATATTTTTGAACAAATTATCAAATAAATCCTAAAAAAATGGAACTATCACTAAGCATGATTAAGACAACTAAGGATGTGCAGCGACATTTTAACAACATTGCATAGCTGACGATATATTTTTAATATTGTAATGCATCTTAATAGTTATTAGTACGTAAGAGATTTGGAAGTATTATTTTAAGAGTAATTCTTTTAAAATTTATGTCGATCGAACAACTTTGGATTCCTGTAATTATTACAACAAAGATCTCCTATAATTTTATTGGAGCTTATTTGCACGCCTTCTCGTTGACGAGGAGGATTTAGTTGGCCAATTAGGGCTGTGAGGTCATGATGAATTCTCCTCTTTAATTTTTTTTTTAAAAGTCAAGCTCTATATTCTGATTTAAATTTAATCAATCTATTTATTCAATTTAAATTTTATTTGGAACAATTTTCGTACTATTTTTTAAAATGGCTTTTTAGTATAAAATTTTCAAATTCAAGAAATTTTTGTAATTTAACTTTTTTTACTAGAAAGCTGTTTTAGAAAGCAAGAAGAAAACTGTGTCAAACTAAGCTTGAATTAATCAATTGAATAATAGTATATTATATTTATTTTAAAGCTGAAATAATAGATAAATATTTTAACCAAACATAATTTAAGTTTCATTTATGAAGAAATTATTATGTGCGGTAACCGAACTGTCCAGAAGTAAATCAGAATGCACGTCACCTGGTACTGAGTGGTACACAGTAAAAAAAATGTGTGACGTGTTTTCATTTGCCTCTGGACGTCATTTGGTGACCGCACTGAATAATTTTTTTAATTTAATTATGACAGCTTTCTTGTTATTTTCTAAATTAACTTTTTTATAAAAATATTTTTTGAACTAAAAAATAACTTTAAAAAGCAAGTGTCCCAAAAGAAACTTTAGATTAGAATATATGATCTTAAATTTTCTTCCTCTATATATATAGGATAATAAGATGATTGATGAACAATTATATCAGGGGCTAGATCAATAGTGGGGAGCATTTTTATTTTATTTTATTTTATTTGCAAAATCAGCATTTAAATTTGGCCTATTGGGATCCTCATCAAATCTTTTTCCAATCAGTTTGTGATACGTTATTGTTTCAAATTTATCAGATGTTTCCGCTGGCGAAAAAAGCAGCCATGTTTAAAAATCTATACAGCCCATCTTGATTTGTTTGTTGGAAGCTTAGGTATCAACTAAGAGTTCTTGAATTCAAAGCTTGCGTTTGTACTGATGAATACGAGTTTGACTTAATTGATTCAAAAGTCTAAAATTGTCATAGATCATAATTTTATAAAAATTAGTTTATAAATTATGATTTTAATCTCTTATTATGCTATGAAGAAACCAAATTTAAAGCAATGTGATAAAATAGGAATAAAATTGATCATCCATGATCAAACTAAACAATATTTTCTTCTATATGCTTGATATTTATTTATTTTTTATTTTTTTGTGAGTAAAAAATATTCTTATGAATTAAAAAAATTATTTTATCATAGGAATATTTATGACACAAATATATTAGAAAATATTTTGTTTTACTAGAAATTTCTAGAACAAAAAAAAAAAAAAACCCAGTGGGGTCAGCATCGAAATATGAATAGCATAGTGACATCAGTGCAAAATTGTCAACTAAGAGAGACTAATTCGAAAGCCATCATTAAGCAGTTGCTGTTTAGTTGCAACAGCATGAAATCAAACAAAATAAATAAAAATTAAGGGATGTAAGATAACGAGGGATGACGTCTGTGATTGCAGAGGACAGATTAGCTTAACTAATTAAGTAGTTAGCGTGTCGGTTGGTTTTCTTAATTAGTGCTTAATGAACTCTTGAGGAAACTCAAGAGATCTCTCTTGGGAGAAATTATTCTGTAGAGTTCGTACATAAAGAATCATTCGGACTGTAAGTGTATACATTGTGTACACTCACATATCTAGATGGTTCTTCCCGTCCGAACTCCGCACATAATAATTTCTCCTCTCTTGAAATTTCAACGAAGGATTCCAACAAATGAACTAAGGAGAAAACTTATTTATAGTAGAGAGAGAAATCAATGACGGGAATCGACGATATTGCCCATTTAATTATGTGCAAAGAGAAATCAATTCATGCAAATCAATAATATTACTCGTTTAATCTTCGCAATTTGGTAAAATGAATGCTATTAACATCATCTTTGCTGTTTGCTATCATTAAGGGTATGCTAATCTCTCTCAATTTCTTCTTGAATTTGATTTTATTCAATCAAACAGATTATTATTTGTTCACAAAAGGAAATGTGTCAACTTTTTTTGGCATTATTAATTTATGTGGTTAATATATCATAATCGGTTAAAAGCCTTCCTTCATACCTATTTCCAACTCACAGATTTAAATTACTCGTAGCATCTTGAAAGGTTAAATTTCATATCATTACCAATCTTTTATTGAAATTGTTGTTGGCTTCAACAAAATATTTGCCAAACTACTACCATCAGGCCCCTTTATTCTTTCTCTTCGCAAAGATGATCATCAATGTTATTTACATTCCATCGTGAGGGGCAGGGGCGGAACCAACTATAATTTTGGGCAGGGGGAGGAGGCGCAAACTTATAAGTAACTGTTGGAAGATATATAGGGGGTCCAAGGGGCAGCGCCCCCTAGCGGTATTCGACCCGCCTGGTCAGATCGCGGGGTCAAGGGGCAGCGCCCCCGGAATAAATTTTGATTTACTATTTCTCTTTGTATATGGTTCATTATTCACTAACAATAACACCTCTACATAATGTGTTTAATTATACAAGGGGCAATTGCCTAAAGACCATATTATTTTAAAACTTTTAAGGGGGGGGGGGGGGGGGGGGGGGGGGGGGGGGGGGCAATTGCCTTAAAACCCTTATAATAAAGACTAAAACATAGATTTAAGGACAAATTATCTAAAGAATCATATAATAAACAAATAAATAAAAAATTTGAAGGGGGGGGGGGGGGGGGAATTGCCCCCGCTGGACACAATGGGGTTCCGCCCCTGTTGAGGGGAGTATTATAGTTCCTCCGCCCCTGTTGAGGGGAGTATTATAGTTCAAAACTAACTACATGGCTTCATTTGAGACAGCTTACTGATTGCTTTTTTAAAAATAATTTTTTAGTGCAAAAATTTTTTGAACTACATCAAAATTTTTATACTAGAAGCTTTTTAAAAAAATAATAAAAAAGCTGTCTCAAATGAAGTAAAAAACAACTTCTAGTACATAAAGTTTTATTTTAAAAAGAAATATATTGAAAAACTGTTTTAGAAAGCAACAAAAAAATTATCCCAATATATATATATACAGCCAACTTAATGTTTCCTATAGTTACTTGTTGCATGCTTTTTCTGAAGCTTCCTGTAGCATTTTCTTAATCACCTTCATCTAAATATACAATAGAAATTATGTTTCTTCTTCGGTTTCCTGCAATTAATATGTTTTGCTCTATATTGTTATATTGAGATGCCAATATTACTTGATGTTAAAACACATGCATTATTGTCATTTTTTACTTTACTCCTTATATGACATATCTTATCTACTTTGAGAACTTAATCATTACTTTCGGATATATTACTTAAATTTTCTCCTCTAAAATTTGACCTATGTGATTTGATTAAAATGAACTGAGTACTGAAATGGAATATAATACAAAAAATAACACTATATGTTAAAATATTTAGAATTATTTGAATGAGTGTAAAATAAATTCAAGTAATTATTATTTTTATTTGGCTTAAAGTAAAATAAATGTATTGAAAAGCTCAATAATTTTGATATTTGATGTCTGGCGAGTGACGATGGTGATAACAATAATGATCGTAAATAAAGACTTGTGGTTGAGAATGATAGCAGTGGGCAACCGATAAAGAATGACTATTGAGGGGTAATGGAGGCATTGGCTTTTGGAGATTGGCTATGAGTGGTGGCGACAAGAAACAATAGGTGATATTATGTGGTAATTAAACAATCATAGAGAGTTTACCATATAATTGAAATAAACCCTAAATTTAACAATTTGCAAATCCTAATATTGAGCTAGATGACAAATGCAAAGCCCACCAATGACTTGCATTGTATTTGTAATTCACTCAGCCAAACACTTAAGACTTCTTAAAATAAATGCATTTAGAATGGATTGCACTGCAAATTAATGTCATTTGAGCTACAAATATCAACATGAAAATTTTCAATAAGAATATCTTGATAAAAAATTAATTAGGATAAACTTTTAATTATTAGATTTCTTTTAAGATGAATATAATATATGATATAAAATTTTATTTGTCATCTTAAAGCAAAACGATGGATCAAAAATCATCTTAATAAAAAATTTATGGTGTTTTTTTACGTAATTTATTTTCTGGAGAATTACATACATAGCACTTGAAATCTCATATTTATATATTTAACACAAAACTCTTACTATTTACTAACAAAATACTATCCTATTTATATATTTAACACCAGCAATTTACTATTTGCTGACCCAATATTTATAACATTAAAAATACCACCTCCCATTAACTTTACGTTGCCCTTCTCCTGCCACGACTTCTTCAATGATTCTTCATCATTGAAGATATTGTTACAGTATGCTCTCTGTCTTGTTGATGGACTCCCCAATAAGATCTCATTATGAGTGCCACAAACTTTTTTTTAGTCATTTTGGTTTTTGTTGAGTAAGATATATGCCGCAAGTCCTGTTGATCGCAGTCCTCCAACAAAATCTTATCACGACATGCTTAAGATCCCTGCAGTTGTAGTTAAGGGTGTCAATATTTGACATGATAAAAAAATTCGCGAACATGATCCGTAAATTTTGGGTTAAACCCGCCCTGATTTTAAAATGGGTCGGGTTCGGGTTTCCGGATTTGATATGTTTGGAAAAACGGGTTGGGTTCGAGTTGACCCAGAAACCCAAAATCAACTCAGTTTTGACCGCTTGGAAAAACGTGCTAGTCACATATGTTCTGTCCTCATTGTCGAGTCGCGTGCGCTCATCAGCCCCTTATCCCGTCTGTGCTGTCGCGTGTGTTCATCAACCCGTCATCCCGTCCGTCAACGTGCTGTGTCGCTGCCGGCGTTGAGAGCGTCGTTGACCGCCAAGAGCCAATCCGCACGACTGGTCGCACTGGACTCACGAGCCCCGTCGTCGGCGTTAGCCTGGCCGTCCTGCCGGCGTCCCGTGTTTACGAAACCATTTTGGGTTGGGTCAGCTCGGTAACCCAATGGGTTGGGTCCGAGTTCGTGATTTCGACACATTTGTAAAATCGGGTCGGGTTCAGATCAACATGTTTGAACCCGACTCAGTTCAGTATTTGACTAAAACTCAACCCGAAATCCGATTTTGACACCCCTAATTGCAAGTCTTTTCCAGCAAGATCCTACTAGGACTTTGTCATCTCTACTCTATATATAAACCAAGACACATAGAATAAATTGAAATTATTTCATCTCCCTCAAAGGTGATACAATGGTGCCTCCCATGACAGCCTATATCATTGTGAAATAGAAAATTAGAGTGATCACAACCCAACAGTTTGGATTGACAATACTAAATTAGCTTTTTCATATTCATGTTGCTATTATAATTCTCTTGTGTGCATGAGACACTGTTAACATATTAATAAATTAAATATATAATAAATATGATAATTTTAAATATATAAATATGATAATTTTAAATATTAAATGAATAAATTTCCACTAAAAAAATTATTAAAATATTTTAAGAAAATTGATGGAGACAGGTTAAATTTATTGAGAAAGCGCATAATTTAAAGTAATCAATTAAAAAGCTCTATCTAATTCATAACAAAATAAATTTAATAAATTTAAAATTTATTTTGATAAAAAATTTGATCAAAATAAACTGACCTGATTCATTACCATTTTAAGATCTATTTGAAACGTAGGACGCTCAAACGTCTGGGCCTACTTTGGCCCAATCCAACTTTAAGGGCCGTGAGGTTCCAGCCCAAAAAATTATTCCGAAGCGTAGTGAACTGTTGAATGAGTTGCATGTGTGAGAGCTTTGTGTGGATACTCTCTGGGCTAGTGGCTTAGGCTCTATTTGAGGAACTTTTATTACATCCGGTGCAAGGACGTAGAGGAACGTCCGGTCGGAGCCAAATTTCCGTCAAAAAACTCGGTATTTGTTCGGTACAACTAGGTATTATTTGATAATAACGATGAATACCGCTCTTTGAAGACCAATACCGAGTTATACCGAGCTATATCGAGAAATACCGAGTTGTACCGAGTTTTTTTAGGAAAAACTCGGTACAACTTTTGTATAACTCGGTATTGCTCAAGATAGCTCGAAATAACTCGGTATTGGGTCTTCACATGATGTTATTCCTCGTTATTATTTGATATTGCTCGGTGTTTGCTCGGTACAACTCGGTATTTGGCGGGAATTTGCCTCCGACCGGACGTTCCTCTACGTCCGGTCGGAGGACGTAATAATTGTTCCTATTTGAGGCTTGGGCTGCTGTGGTTATTTTCTAAAATAATTATTTAATTATTTTGAGAAAATATTCTCTTTTGAAAATTATTTTAGATATCTTAATTTTTATTTTAAGAAGATTCAGTAATTATTTTCGTATGACTACCACACTCATATGGATTGGGCTATGAAAAATTATTTCAAATCTAAAAATTTTCAAAAAAAAAAAAAAAAAGAAGAAGCTAAGAATTATGAAATAGCAATTTAAAAAATTAAATAATAAAAAATTTACTTCAAAGAAATCCTTAAGCTTCATTTGGGACAATTATCTTCCTGCTTTACTTTTCACACTACAATTATAATTTTTATTTCACCATTCTTTTTTATTGCTTAAAAAAAAACTGTACTAAAAAATTAGTTTCTACAGAAACTTTAAGGCTTCTTTTATGCTTTCTAAAATAGCTTTTTATTACAAAAAATTTTTGAATTGAAAATTTTTATACTAAAAAACAATTTTATTTAGTATCAAAAAAATTGTCTCAAACGAAGCTGAAATTTTTTTTTTATACAGAACAACTTTACAACCACTTTTAAAAAAATCGTAGTCGTATCTTTGGTAAGTTGCTTGGTGCTACAAATATGAATTATGACTCAAGATCTAATCAAATTATATTAAATCAATATAATATAGATTGGATTTTATCCCAAAAATATCAAAAACCTTTAGATTAATCCAAATGCCGCAAATGAAGCACAAGATCTAATTATTCAAAAAAACATAATAAGTGACTCTTTATATTAAGAAAAACAAATCTTTTTTCTTCTCTATTTCATCCTATTTGACTTAAGAAAAATATTTAATAGATAATTATCATAATAGTCAAATACGATAACAATCTCTAGAAAGTTAAGAAAATTCAAACTTGTTCATGAAATCTATCCATTATTGACTGCCAAATTCATAGATTTGAACAGTACACCCAAATTTTTTATTTCAAATAAGAGCAGTTATGCACATTAAGCCATTTGATTATTTTAGCAGAAAAGTAATCCTTTTAAAATGTCTTCTGAAAACGATCACTATTTTGTAAATTATTTGCAATAAGATCCTCATTTCAAAGAGAAGAAATCATGAAGTGAAAAAGATGGAACCAATATTGTTATTTTTTTATGACTTCGAATCAAAGATAAATAAATTTTCATAGAATTGTTTACATCAATGTGATGATCAAAATTTTGATCAGTCATCATCGAGACATTTGTTGCACCAAAATCTATATTATGATATATTTAAGCTTCGTTTGGGACAATTTTTTTAATGCTTTTAAAGCAGCTTTCTAGTTGCTAAAAAATTATTTTAAAGAGCAATGACAAAGCCGTCCCAAATGAAGACTTAGGCTTCATTTAAGGCAACTTTCTTATTATTTTAACAAAAATTGAAGTTTTTTATTAGAAAGCTGCTTTACGAAGCAAACAAAAAAGCAGTCCCAAACGAAGCCTTAGGCTTCGTTTGAGACGACTTTCTTATTGCTTAAAGCAGCTTTCTAGTTCAAAAATAAATTTTTTAAAACTAGAAAGCTGCTTTAAGAAATAGTAAGAAAGCTGTCAAAAACGAATTCTTAAATTGTTCTTCAAGAACATGAAAGAAGAGGTCACAACCAGATCATTACCAACTCTTGGGATGAAGCTATATTATCAAATGATAGAGTATTAACAGTCCTATAAAAAATAATGAAAAGCGTTCGGGTCAAATCATTACATCACAAAACCAACTTTCAACATGAGAGAAATTATTAATCTCAATAATTCAATTTATTTTAGATAGGTGATGTTAATAATAATTATTTTTAAATTATTTTAATTTTGAAGAAAAAATATTAATCATCATAAATTAATCAAATAATTGAGATTTGACAAATTTATCTCTCTAAATTATCAACGGGTTGCAAGGCTAAGCAAACTTTGCCTTGCTTTATTTCGCTCTTTATTTCTTCATATTTGACTGGAATTTTCTTCCTCCTTATGGAAGAAGATAATTATTGAAAATGCGTATTGATACGTAAGATGGAAAAATCAGATTGATTGGTACATAGTTGAATAAGAAAAAAATAATAATTAAATTGTAGACCATCCGAACTCCAATTTTGCCAAATTTATAGTCAAATTAATTGGCTTAACAATACAAACCCAATAAAATAAAAAAATGATCAAACACTTTATGTTATAATTTAAAACTTTAGGATATTGATTGGATGACCAAATGATATTTGGATTTTATATGCTTATAATTAAATTGAGTTTCTTAACAAAGGAAATCTATCGAGCTAAATATCACTTAATTTTGATATCATTAAAACTACACTTAAAGAAATTAATATAAATTGTCCAATGAAGTGTTCCATATTTTAGTTATATTCATGAGATATGCCGTTTCTAAAATATATAGATAGTCCGTCGCTCTATATATGAAAGAAACTCTTGACTTGAGATTTAAGAGAGCTCAAAGGAAGAATCTCAATGCTCCGCCTCACTAAAACCGCTCAAACACCACCCTGAGACCATCTTATCACTAATATCAGACAATTATCATTGAATCACCATCACTACAACATTGCCATCAGATCACCACATGATCAATACCATCAAACAACCATCACTTGGCCACAACAGTCTGAATGCCTCTCATCCACAACGAACTCTACCATATTTTCTACTAGCCAGTCATGCTCATGTAATCTTGCGCTCTCCACATGGGGAACAAGCCAATCTTTCTAATTAGCACTCGCCAAGAGAAAAAATTTCAATTAGGTCATAGGTTGTGATTTTTCTCTTTTCTAAATGTTTCATATAATAACTCTGATGTCTCCTATGCTCTTTTCATTTATCTATTTATATATAATTTCCTGCAAAATCAAGACACAAAACTCTCTTACTCTATAATCATAAATTTTTTAACACGTAACAAACATATTAGAATGTTTACCTCTACTAGTTTAAACTTCAAAAAAAAAAAATCATGAAAATACCACCATGATTGTGAATTTCCTCACTAAAAAAGAAAACATAATTTGCAGGCCCATCTTTTTCCCCAAAAAAAAAAAAAAAAAAAAAAAATTGCCGGCTAAATTCGGCCGTATGTAGTATCACCCATTTAAAATTGTTGAAGATCACAATCAACCTTTAGTAAAAGGCCCCCAATTCTGCAACTTGATCTTCTCAATTGATTTCCAATAAACGACAAGGCTGGCCCTCCCTCCACTGAACCTCTGCACTAAAACAGGATCTGCTTCATAATATTATTGAAGCTTCCCCAGATGATGTAATGCATTTCACTTCTCAACACTTAGAGATTATTGCGTGCGGATGTCAAATGTATTCGAAGGCCAATCAAAAACCGTCACATCACGCAATATACTGTGCATTGAGTGTAATTCTATGGTTTAAATAGTCCAATATACACATACTTGCTCATTTGAGCGATAATTCTATGTTTTAAATTGTCCACAAAGAACAGTCAAAGAACATCCAAACAAGCCCCAATGCCTTCTTTTTTAAAAACTTCAAACTTCCTCTTGATGGCTAACTTCTATTGAGAGAGAATTGTTCATCGGAATATTATTTTATTTTCAAAAGTTTATCCATGACTAATATTAAAATAGCAGATAAATAGACAAAAAATAAAATAATAAAAAAAAAACTTTTTCAACTCTATCAATTTATACAACTCAACTTAGGCTTCATTTGGGACAACTTTTTTACTGCTTCTTAAAACAACTTTCTGGCTAGAAAAATTAAAATTTTTATACACAAAAGCTGCTTTACGAAGCGGCAAAAAAGCCATCCCAAACGAAACCTTAATATGTTCTATTGATTAAGAGCTTTAACTATCAACCAAAAAGTTTTACGTTTATGATGTATGTATAAATTTATCTTAATTAACCTAAAATTCCAAAAAAAATTTGAAAAACTACATCAATTTTCAAACAAGGTTAAAAAATTACCTAAAAAGTTTATACAAACTTCACATGTAATGATCATAAATGATAAATTCAAAGAAACAAAAAATTCATTGAAATTTCTAACTCAAATTCTTTAAATTTATTTTAAAATTAGCAAAACAATAAATAATCTATCAAAAATCATATTGCATAAATCTCAAAATATTTTGTTTTATCCCAGATAATATTTTGATCAACATCTTTTTTTCACCAAATTCAGTTCCACTAAATAACATATAACAAATAGATAAATTAAGCTCCTAAAATTGTACGCAATGCAGAGAGAGAGAAAGAGGCCATCGTCAAAGCTTACAAGCAGCAAGTCTTATTACACATCACCATTGAATAAAAATTCACGTTGTTCTTGCTACTCCGCAACTTTAACCCAGGGGCGGAACCTCAAGGGGGCAAATTTATAAGTAACTATTCGTATATATGTCGGGGGTCCAAAAGGGCAGCGCCCTCGAAACAAATTTTGATTTACTATTTCTCTTTATATTTTGTTCATCATTCCCTAACAATAACATATCTACACATGTATTTAATTATATTGGGGGCAATTACCTAAAGACCATTATATTTTAACATTTTTAGGGGGGGGGGGTGGACAATTGCCTAAAAATTATTGTAATAAAGACTAAAAATTATCTAAATAATCGTATAATGAAAAAAAAAAATATTCAGGGTTGCCCCCCTAGCCACAAAAGGGTTCCACCCCTGCTTTAACCTGTACCAAAATATCAAATACCTTATGCAATGTGTATTCAAATATATTTAAATAAATTTTAATTTGTTAAGTAAAAGCAATTACATACAACATTTAAATATTATCTATTTACAAAACTAAAACATAAATCACAACCATATACAATAATATAATCCACCAATAAATGATAAATGATAAGAGACAATACGACTTACCGAAATTCTATGATATAAATTATTATTTGTATATTATTATTTTTGTTATATTTAAGCCAATTAATGTAAATCCACAAACATATCAGATACGTAAGCTTTGACCCTAAGACCTCTTAGGCTTCGTTTGGGACAACTTTTTTAGCTACTTTATAAAATAGTTTTTTAATACACAAATTTTCAATTCAAGAAAGTTTTGTAGTAGAAAACTATTTTAGAAAACAGCAAAGAAGCTATCCCAAATAAAGCCTTAGTCGATAATCAAAGCTCCCAACCAACAGATCAAGATGAGCTACGTAATCTTGTACATTATGCATATAGCTACAAATTTTCTTAAATTTAAGGGGAAGAGAGAGAGCCACCTGGAGCACCTCTAATTCAACCATGACCACCAACAAACATTGGGCCCTATCCTCCTAATAAATATTTCCTTATTTGTGTTTTGTTGAACTATCCCTTACTAAAGAAATCCTTTAGAGGTAAATTGTCCAATTTGGTTGGTTCTCTTGTACAATTTTTCTACGTGCCTCATACTATTTGACAAAAATAAATCTAACATATATTAGGATAGACTGCTAACCTTTTCTCTTGAAAATACTTTTCTTCCTTCACATTTTTATTAAAGTCAAATGTGAGATCTTCCCCGAAATTTCAAGCATTAGCTGTGTCGACATGCAGACCATTTTCCATTCCTCATCTACCGTAAGAATTAAGCAAATGATTATACCGACTCTGTTCATACTACAACAACAACAAAATTACTATAATTTACCAATTAAAATAAAAGATATCAATTTAAATCTCTTAATGCAATAAATCAATTTTAAAAATAAATTATTACAGATAATATTTGATGTGTTATGAGAAATTTATCGAGCAAGTAATATAATTTAGCAAAATTATTTTTAATGATCTTGGTATATTTTAGCAATTATAATCAAGATTAAAAATGAATTAGTAAAACATTAAATAATTCTGCTAATATTCTTATATGTGTAATTTTCTAATTGCAATTCAATAAGCATATAAGAATAGTTCATAAAGCAACTAAATAATTCTAAAATCATTTTCTAACTTATGTACAGTAAGATTTTGAAAATATTATTCGTACAAAATATTATAGAAATCATTACTATTATCACTTGATATTTTTTAATATCATCAGTAATTAAATATGATGTAAATTAATATAATGTAGGCATCATTTACTTTTATATTTTATATGTTTGAAAGTAAAGGGTTATAAAAATGAAAAAAAAAAAAAACTTACCAAAAAATAAACTGCTTATTTATTTTAAAATAAGAAATAAAGAAATTCAACAGGAAATTACGTACTTGGTCACAGAACTTGCGTCCTGCTGAGCACTAACCAGGGGGGATGGGGCCGCAATCTCAGCAGCTCTTGCGTCCCAGCAGAGGCCTCTTCCCGCTCTTCAATCAGCTCAGCTTGTTTTTTTGTTTTGTGACGAGGAACCGTTCGCTACGATGCCTGTCTTCGGCGATTCGTAAACCCCGGCCGATTTACTGAGCCGCCCACGCCACTGTACCTGCAACCAACGCTTTGGGGCCCCCACTTAAAAGGCGACTGCCGCTCAAGGGAATCGAACTCGGGAAGGAGGGTGTAAAGAAGCAGTTACACCTTATACTTCTACTAGCCTTATCGTTTCCGTTATTTACAACTTTACTGTAACTCTGTTATAAATACCGCTGTACATTTAGACAATACATATAGATTTAATAACATCACTTTCCTGTATTCTATTCGCTCTTGCTGTTCGTCCTCTTTCCCTTTCTTGTTACGCTTTCATGGTATCATGAGCCAAGGGGATCAAGATTCGGCGAACTCCCTCCCTCCCTCCGCTTCGACGCTCTCCGGCAACCTTCTCACCACCGGTGAACTGCACATACCCGCACCTCTGAAGTTTCTAATTTCCAATTTGAAGAATCTGGTTCCTCATGCCCTCACCGGAGAGAACTACGCAATATGGAGGATCCAAATCCTCCAACAATTCACGGCAAACGGATACTCCGGCCATCTCCTAGGTACCACTCCCTGCCCAGCCGACGATTCCTCTCAAGAATCTCATCGGTGGCATCTCATAGACAATAACCTCATCTCTGCACTATTTTCGACCATCTCACCACCTATTCTACCTTACGTTATCTCCTCCACGACCGCCCTTGATGTCTGGCTTGTTCTTGAACGCCGACTACAACCCACTTGCCGTTCACGCGTAATCCAACTCAAGAACGAGCTTTATCATGTACAAATGCGAAATCTAACAATGCCGCAATATTTGTCACACATTAAAACTATTGTCGACAACATCGCTGCATCAGGCTCCAACGTCGACACCGAGGATATCATCCTACATATCTTGAATGGTCTTCCGACCATCTACAACTCATTCAAGACTGCAATCCGGACATCTCCTCTTCCGATCAACCTGGACAACTTATATTCGCTCCTCTGTAGCGAAGAAATCAACGTCACCAGAGAACTAGCCAAAGAAACCTCTGCTGTAGCTGGATCAACGCGCTTTACACCTCTTCTTCCAATACGTACCGCAATCGCAATTCCCGTCAATTCCATAAGAACAAGAATCAGATGGCCAACACACCTACACCGGCGTCCTCTCCAACTGTACCCACGCCGATCAACTACAACACAGGCCGATCAACTTGCCAAATCTGCAATAAGCAGGGGCACATAGCCCTCAACTGTTGGCATAGGAACAATCCAAGATTCGCTCCCACCAATTCCCGCTCGATGTCAGCCCTGTTCGCGCAACCGAACAGCTCGCAATCTCAGGACTGGATAATCGACTCCGGCGCTTCCAATCACCTCACACCTGATCTCGGTAACCTTCAATATCCCAATACTTTTCAAGGCCAAGAAGGCGTCTCAATAGCAAATGGAACTCAGCTTCCGGTCCATCATTCCGGACAAGGACTTCTTCCCCTTCCGGACACCCCTCGTAAGCTACATCTACGAAATCTCTTACACGTTCCAAAATTGTCTCACAATCTTTTATCTGTTTCTCAATTAACCACTGACAATCCTGTTTCGATAAGTTTTGATGCTAACGGTTTTGAAATAAAGGATCTCAAGGACCACCATCCGCTTCATCGTGGACATCTTCGTAACGGCCTGTATCACCTCCGTCGATCGGGATCTTCGAACACCTCAGCCTTTCACACAAATCTCCGCTCCGCACAACTCTGGCATGCCCGTCTGGGTCATCCGCACAACCGGCTGCTCACCATTTTAGCTAACAAAATTCCAGAAATTAAAAATGTATCTTCTTCCGTTTCTTGTACATCTTGTACGATGGCAAAATGCCATAAGCTTTCTTTTAATAAAACTACGTCTGTAACGTCTCATCCCTTCGATCTCATCCATTCGGACGTTTGGGGACCTTCCCCCGTGCAATCTACGGAAGGATTTCGGTACTATGTAATTTTCATCGATGACTTCACACGATTCTCTTGGGTGTACTTAATGAATTCTAAAAATGAAGTCTTATCTAAATTCAAATTACTTTGCAAATTTATTCAAACTCAATTCAACACCATCCCAAAGGTCTTCCGCTCAGACGGCGGCGGCGAATTCACAAGCCACGACTTCACTATGTTCTTACACCATCAGGGAATCCAACGTCAGTTATCTTGCCCACACACACCCGAGCAGAACGGCATCGCGGAGAGAAAGCATCGTCACCTGCTCGAACTCACTCGTACACTACTTCACGCGTCCAACCTCCCTCACACTCTGTGGGCCGAAGCTCTGTCCACTGCTACTTATCTTGTCAATAGACTGCCTTCGTCGGCTATTTCCTTCCACACACCTTTCTATCGTCTTCACAATCGCCACCCCAGGTACGATCATCTTCGCACGTTTGGCTGCCAATGTTTTTCGTGGCTTAAACCTTACGCCGCAAACAAACTTGCTCCTCGTTCTCAAGAATGCGTCTTTATCGGCTATTCACCGATTCATCGCGGTTACAAATGTCTTGACCTTGCGACTAACAAATTACACATCTCACGTCACGTGACCTTCAATGAAAATTTCTTTCCTTATCCACACGCAAAGAATAGGACCTCTACGCCTTCCTCCAGGCCTACGCATTACACGAATCCTCTACTACTAACACCTCACTTCACAGGACAAACACACTCAATTCCAAACTCTACACCCAGCCCCACTGTTCCGCAAAACTCGATCACTCTACCCGCTATACAACAACCCAGCATGGATTTAACCCAGCACAATCCCGTCAACACCATGGAGACATCACTCAGCTCTCCAATTCTACCTTCCCATCCAATGCAGACCCGTCTTAAATCTGGGATTTCAAAGCCTAAACGCATTCTCTCGCTTCTGAGCTCTACCAACCCGATGCCAACACCAGCAACTTACGCCCAGGCACATAAACACAAGCACTGGTGTCGGGCTATGGAAGACGAATTTGCAGCCCTTCAGAAACAAAGCACTTGGACTTTGGTTCCTGCACCGCCGAACAAGCCTATCCTAGGGTGCAAATGGACTTTCAAAACAAAAGTTCTCCCAAATGGTAAGATTGACAGGTATAAAGCTCGTCTCGTCGCTCAAGGATATGACCAACAATTCGGTATAAATTACACCGAGACCTTTAGTCCGGTAGCGAAGATGCCAACTCTTCGCATTCTCCTCACTGTTGCAATTCATCGGAACTGGCAAATCCTTCAGTTAGACGTTTCAAATGCGTTCTTGCACGGAGATCTATCCGAAGACATTTATATGCGTCAACCAATTGGATTTGTGGATCCTAAAGCACCTACCTCGGTATGTAAGCTGCACAAATCCTTATACGGATTGAAACAAGCTCCCCGGAAATGGTTCGAGAAACTCACGAGCTTTCTACAAAATCAAGGGTTCAGGTTTAGTCGTTCCGACCCGTCACTATTAATTTTCTCCCACAATCATATTCAAATGTTTCTCCTCATTTATGTCGACGACTTTCTTCTTACAGGAAATGACGCCTCCACCATTCAAGCACTCCTCTCCAAATTGCAATCCGAGTTCGCTTTAAAGCAGTTAGGGAACATCTCCCTCTTCTTGGGAATTCAAGTCATACGCCAGCCGTCCGGAATCTTCCTCACGCAGCAGCACTACGCAGAGCAACTAATCAAAGAATCTGGCTTGGAGGATTGCAATCAATCTCCAACCCCATTCTCTCCAAAGACCAACAGCTGCAGCACACAATCGGAACCCTTCTCCGATCCAACGTTATATCGCCGTCTAGCTGGATCTTTACAGTACCTTTCTATTACCCGCCCAGACATAGCTTTTGCGACCAATCAAGTATGTCAACACATGCATCAGCCAACAGTTCAAGATTTCCAATCCTTAAAACGGCTACTCAGGTATATAAAAGGTACAACCTCTTTCGGTCTTCCCCTGACTTCCGGTGAACTAATCTTGCAGACATATACGGACGCGGACTGGGCATCGGATTCCTCCGATCGAAAATCAATTTCAGGATTCTGTACTTTTTTAGGACCAAACCTCATCTCCTGGACAGTCAAAAAGCAGGTGACGGTCGCGAAGTCTTCCACCGAAGCCGAATATAGGTCCCTATCCGCCGCCACATCGGACGTAATATGGCTCAGGCGCCTAGCGGAAGAATTTGATCTTCCTCAGACGACCCCAACACTCATACACTGTGACAATACCTCCGCGATCGCTCTAGCTAAGAACCCGGTCTTTCACGCTAGGACCAAGCACATCGAGATAGACTATCACTTCATCCGGCAACACATAGCCTCCGGCGAAATCTCGATTCACCACATATCTTCCACCGAACAGATAGCTGATATTTTAACCAAGCAATTCAATCCTGCTCGCTTTCATGAACTTCGTCGCAAATTAACCATTCGACAAAAGAATGCTTAATTTGAGGGAGGATGTAAAGAAGCAGTTACACCTTATACTTCTACTAGCCTTATCGTTTCCGTTATTTACAACTTTACTGTAACTCTGTTATAAATACCGCTGTACATTTAGACAATACATATAGATTTAATAACATCACTTTCCTGTATTCTATTCGCTCTTGCTGTTCGTCCTCTTTCCCTTTCTTGTTACGCTTTCAGAGGGTTCCCAACCGAGCACGCCCACCAACCAAACTAAGCATCGGCGGTTTTTTCGCTTGTCTTCAGACTTCACCATATGCTTGCAAGCTGACAAAAGACAATATAAACAAATCATGTCAGAAAACAAAGAAAGTCTACGATGCTACGAATCAAGAGGGATGACTCTAATCATCTTCAATTGATATGTTTATTATCAATTATAAATCCTTGATGGCTGAGAAAATAAATACATTATCCTACTAAATTTATTCCTATTGTAGACATTCTCCCTCCACCCTTCCCAATATGTCAACGCATGGCTCCATTCTTCCTTATTTCCTTCATAGGACGGTAGGAGAGACAAACGAGCAATTACATACCACTTTAAACAACTGGGAGAGAGCGAGGGAGAGGAAGAGAAGACCTTATTCATACCATCATCTTTTTATGTGCAAGCAGCTTTCAAAAGAGGTAAAAAAGAATGATCTTGTTTAGCCATCTGGAACAGCCAAATAGCAGCAAGAGTAGCCTTCATGTCTTCGTTCTCTCCTACCTTATCCTCCTCATCCTGCTATTATTTCCTATACCTCATGAGAGCTGCTCACCGTCAGAGAGGGACTCTCTACTCCAATTTCGATCAAACCTTACCTTCAGCTTTAATAACAGTCGCCCTAGTTCTTGGTTTACAATTGATGATTGCTGCAAGTGGGAAGGAATCTCATGTGATGGAAACGGATTCGTTACTGAGATTTCTTTGCCCACCAAAGGCCTTGGAGGAAGCCTCTCCAGTTCTCTTGCAGGTCTGTCTCATCTCACAAAACTAAACCTCTCATATAATACTCTCACAGGCAACCTCCCTACTGAAATTCTGTTGTGCCCAAGCCTTGTCGTCTTGGATGTCAGCTTCAACCGTCTATCCGGGAAATTATCGATGTCACCTGTTGGAAACTTCTCCTTGCAGGTGCTTAACCTTTCAAGCAACTCTTTCACAGGCCCTTTTCCTTCTCTGGGAAGTCTTGCTGGATTTCTTACTGCAATAAATGCAAGCAATAACGGTTTCTTTGGCTTATTTCCCTCCTCTATCTGTGACCTATCACCTCTCCTGAAAACAATGGACATGTCTCACAACCAATTCAGTCTTGATATTCCCCCCGGACTAGGCAGTTGTTTGCTGCTGACAGATTTTCAAGCAGGAAACAATAATCTGTCAGGGCCAATTCCAGGAGATCTGTTTGATATGACCTCCATGAATCTCCTATCCTTGCCTTTCAACCAGCTCTCAGGGAATATTGATGGAACACTTATTACCAAACTCACAAATCTGTCATTTCTCGAGCTTAGCAACAATCAGCTAAGTGGTGAGCTTCCAGCTTCAATCAGCCAGATGCCATCCCTAGAGCAGCTGCTCTTAAATGGGAACCAACTAAGAGGTGAAATACCTCCAGAAATAGCCAACTGCACCAAGCTTAAGATTCTGAATCTCAGATTTAACAACCTCAGTGGTGAATTGGCTGCAGTTAACTTTTCCAGCCTCTCCAATCTTAACATGCTTGATTTAGGGAATAATAAGTTCACTGGAGATATACCAGCAAGCTTGTACTCATTGAAGTTTCTTAAAGCACTACGTTTGGCTAAGAATTCACTGGAAGGAGAGATAGCTCCAGCAATGGTCGAGCTGCAAGCCCTGACATACCTTTCTCTCTCTGCTGATGGGCTCAAAAACATCACAACTGCACTCCAGATCCTCAAAGATTGCAAGAACCTAACAGCCATGATCCTCTCAAAGAACTTCAATAAAGAAGCCATACCGACAAATTTTGAATGGGCAGACAGGTATTTCCAGAATCTTCAAGTCCTGGGTCTGGGTGGTTGCCAGCTGACCGGCCAAGTACCCCTCTGGTTATCCAAACTCAGCAACCTCTTGGCCCTGGACTTATCAGAGAATCAACTCACAGGTCCAGTTCCTACTTGGTTGGGCTCTTTGCCTTACCTCTTCTATCTTGACCTGTCTGGGAACCTTCTCTCAGGAGAAATCCCACCAGAAATCACAGGACTGCATGCCCTGACGATGGATCATTTTGAATCCCGAATAAATCAAAGTATTCTACAATTTCCAATCTTTATCAAGCCTGTTAATGGATCAGGTCTGCAATACAATCAACTGACAGAGCTTCCACCGGCAATATACCTTCAAAACAATACTCTCCACGGCATGATACTTCCACAAATTGGCCAGCTCAAGAATCTTCATGTTCTCGACCTTAGCCACAACAATTTCTCAGGAAACATTCCAGTGGAACTTTGCAACCTCACCAACTTGGAAAAACTGGACCTCTCAACAAACCATCTCAATGGAGAAATCCCTTCCACGCTGAACAACCTACACTTCCTGGCGTTATTCAATGTGGCTAACAATAATTTAGAGGGGCCAATACCATCCGGTGGTCAGTTTGATTTATTTCCACCCTCCAGCTATGAAGGAAATCCTAGACTATGTGGTGCAATTCTCCTGAAGCATTGCTCCAACCATTCAGGAAATGAAAATCCTCCTACAACAAAACATATGAACAAAAAGGTTCTAATTGGCATGGCATTTGCTATCTGTTTTGGTGGGGCTTTCATCCTAATCATGTCTGCTTTCACCATACTTTATATAGTGAAAGCTCAGCAAAGAAAGTACGCTCGTACTAATAAGGTAAAGTTTATTGCAACCTCTGTAAGCTCGTTTCCCAATGTTCCATCTGGTGACTCCATCTTGGTTATGGTGCAAAATCATGGAGACTTGGCCAAAAAGAACCTTTCCATGTCTGACATCTTGAAGGCCACTAGTAACTTTGACCAAGAAAACATAATTGGTTCTGGTGGCTTTGGGATGGTTTACAAGGCTACTGCGCCAGATGGCTCCAAGCTTGCTATCAAGAGATTGTCCAGTGAGATGTGCCTCATGGAAAGGGAATTCAGAGCAGAGGTTGAGGCTCTTTCAAGGGCCCAACACAAAAATCTAGTGTCCCTGCAAGGTTACTGTATGCATGGAAGCTCATGGTTACTGATCTATTCATATATGGAGAATAGTAGCCTCGACTACTGGCTGCATGAGATGGCAAATAGTGGTTTGATACTAGATTGGCCTACAAGGCTAAAGATTGCATGTGGAACAAGCCAGGGCATATGCTATATCCATGAGACTTGCCAACCCCATATTGTTCACAGAGATATCAAGTCTAGTAATATTCTTCTTGATGAGCACTTTGAAGCCCATGTTGCAGATTTTGGCTTATCTCGCTTGATCCTCCCTTACAACACACATGTGACCACAGAGTTAGTTGGCACCCTTGGCTACATTCCCCCAGAGTATGGACAAACCTGGGTTGCCACATTGAGAGGGGACATCTACAGCTTCGGTGTTGTACTCTTAGAGCTACTTACTGGAAGACGTCCAGTTGAGCTGTTCAAGCCCAAGGAGTCTGCAGAACTTGTGGCTTGGGTAAAACAAATGAGATATCAAGGGAGGCAGGATCAGATCTTTGATATCCAGCTAAAAGGCAAGGGTTTTGATGAGCAAATGCTGAAGGTTCTTGAAATAGCTTGCATGTGTATAAATGAAAACCCCCTTAAGAGGCCCACCATCAGGGATGTAGTAGCTTGGCTAGAAAATATTAGTACTGACTTGCAAACAAAGTAACATTTTAGTTTCTGTAATTTTTAACGCAAACTGAAACCCACAGGGTAACTTCAGAGGAAGCAAGCTGTCACATTAGCATGCAAACCAATTTTTTTATAAAGTTTATATCGAATAAGGGTGATCTTTAATTTTAACATACATGCATCTCAATCAAATTCACATCCCAAGTCTATTACAGATAGGGCTGATTTAACTTAGAAGATAAAAAATTGCTTGGAGATTAAATAATTTTGTGATTCAGATTAAGCTTGAATCAAGTCAAAAGAGCTGAGACATGAGCCAAACTTCTTAGTTTTATCTCATCTTCGAGCCAATTTTGAGCTAAGCTTGGATTGGATCAAGTTCACTTGAGATTAACTTGAAAGATGAATAGCATGTATATATTTGTATATAAAAGCTTACACACATAAATGTATTTATGTATATTACTATGTATGAGGATAAGAATGTATGATGGACTAATAATTTATCTTAGATGATTGAAAATTAATTAAGATTGGATTAATTCTTTGCTTGAATCATACTCAGGCGTCAGTTCAAAGTTAATGAGTCATGTTTGTGTCGAATTGAGATCGAATAAGATCTGATTGAGCCAAATCTTAACCAAATTTGGCTTGCTTCGAGATCAAATTGAATGACTTTGAGCAGATCTTGAAATGAGGTTAGATTGACTTGAGATTAAATGGTAAAAGCAGTCAACTGTAAAAGCAATCATCCAACAAGAGACTAAGATATTTATTGATGACCAAGCTAACACTAGTTAGATAGTACTGCAAGCTAAGCAAGAAGCATCAATAGAAAAAAAAGAGAATAGGGCCAAAATAATTCCTTAACTCTTTATGCGGTTCGGGCTTTTTAAGACCCCCGCTACTTTCATGTGAGCCGCTCATGAATGAGGTACTCAAAGATTATCTTAATAAGTTATGTGTCATTTATTTTGATGATATCTTAGTTCATAGCAAGTCACTTCTAGAGCACCTGCAACACCTCCGATTGGTATTACAAACCTTGCGAGCTCATCAGCTCTATTTGAATAGAGCCAAATGTAATTTTTCTTCTGTTCAAATGTACTTTCTAGGTTATATTATAACTGCAGTAGGAATAGCCACCGATCCTAGTAAGGTGGAAGCTGTCCGCAAGTGACCCAACCCATGTTCTCTATTCGACGTCCGAAGTTTCCATAGCCTTGTGAATTTTTATAGACAAATTATTTATGGGTTTAGCATCCTTATGACGCCGATGATAGACTGCTTGAAATAAAAAAATTCTCATGGAACGATGAAAATATGAAAGGCTGTGCGATTGGGAAGAATCAAGGACGCTCTGAGTTTTGCACCGGTCCTTACCTTGCCATATTTTGAATTACCATTCCAGGTAGAATGGGATGCCTCTACTGTAGGAGTTGGAGCAGTTCTATCACAATAGGGCAAACCGATTGAATACTTCAGTGAAAAATTAAGCTCATAGAGGCAGAAGTGGACCGTCTACGAGCAAGAATTGTACACGGTGGTGCGGGCTCTCAAGCATTTGGAACACTACTTACTCCACCAAGATTTCGTGTTATGCAGCGATCACCGAGCCTTACAATTCATAAATAGTAAGAAGAATATCAACCAGATGCATGATCGGTGAGTCTTATTCCTACAGAAGTTTACCTTTGTTCTAAAGCACAAATCAGGAAGTCAAAGTCACGTAGCTGATGCCCTTAGATAAAGAACGACACTCCTGACTCAATTACAAACCGAAATAGTTAGGTTGGAATGTTTGAAGGAATTGTATTCCACTGATCCAGATTTTGCTGGCATTTGGCAACAATGCACCTTAGGACAACCTACAACAGATCACTCACTTTGGCATAGATATTTGTTCAGGGGGAATTCACTGTGCATGCTTGAATCATCATGGAGACATCATCTCATCCAAGAAACTCACGGTGGTGGCTTGGCTGCCCATTTGGGGTGAGAAAAGACTGTGGGTTCATGCTCTTCACACAGCCATTCATAATATCAATCTCTTATCAACCCAAAAATTATAAAACAAAACTCCATATGAATCTCTTTACAACAAAATATCTACCTATACTCATCTTAAAATTTTTGGGTGTCTTTGCTACCCTTGACTCCGGCCTTTTGCTCAATCAAAACTAGATTCATTTTTTAATCCCTGTGTGTTTGTTGGCTATGCCTTCTCTCAAAAAGAATATTTATGTTTAGACCCATTAGCAAACAAGATCTATAATTCTCGACATGTTGTTTTTAATGAGCAAGTCTTTTCTTATTATCAAAAACAAATTCCGATTACTCATCCATCTCCACACATTAATCTACCACCTCTTCTCTTAGTTCCCTCATCTAGCATCAAAACGCAACCTCAAATTATGTCATATAATTCTAATTCTCCTATATCCCATACTCAACCTTCTCCTTCTCATTCTATCACTAGTCCCAATAACGTCTCTCACTTTTCGGAACAGCATTCACAGGACTCACCCAGCAATACAACCGTTCCACCATCAGTTCGTTCTACCTGTCCTAACCTTCCCAAACATCATATGATAACCCGATCGCAAACCGGTACTCTCAAACCCAAACACATCTTCAATCTCATGAATCAAATTGTTCCTCAAGACCCAACTTCTTACACTCAAGCATCCAAACACAAACATTGGCGCTCCGCCATGTCACAAGAATTCTAAGCTTTCCAATCTCAAGGAACTTGGGATCTAGTTCCGTTCTCTCGAAATCAAAATATTCTTGGGTGCAAATGGATGTTCCAAAAAAAACTCTGATAGATCAATTGCCAGATATAAGGCTCGATTAGTGGCTCTTGGATATAAGCAAGAATTTGGATTGGATTATACTGAAACTTTCAGTCATGTTGCAAAAATACCAACATTCCGTATACTGATTCTCCTTGCCATACATAAGTATTGGCCAATACATCAACTTGATATATCTAATGCTTTCCTACATGGTTCGTTACAAGAAATTGTCTACATACGCCAACCACCGTGCTTTATTGATGAAATTCATCCCAATCATTGCAAACTAAATAAGGGTCTCTACGGTCTTAATCAATCATCACGACAATGGTTTTCTACGCTTACCAGGTTCTTGCATAACCAAGGATTTCACATAAGCAATTCAGATCCTTCTCTTATGATATATCAAAAATCTAATATACAAAAACATTTTCTTATATATGTTGATGATCTTATGGTGACAGGTAACAACGTTAAATCACTATAACATCTCCTTAGTGTTCTTCACAAAAGGTTTAACATGAGACACCTCGGCACCTTATCTCAATTTATGGGAATAACAGTTGTCCAAACAAATGAGGGTCTAATTCTTCATCAAAGTCGGTATGTTCAAACAATCTTGCAACACGTTGGAATGCTCAACTGTAAACCCGTGTCCACTACTATAACAACTAAGTCTCATAAAACTCCAGATTCTTCAAATTTGTTTTCCGATTCTTTATTATATCGTCAACTTGTTGGATCTTTTTAATACCTCACATTAACTTAACCTGATATAACTTATGCGGTAAACAAAGCATGTCACTACATGCATCAGCCGACTGATGTCAATTTTGAGGCACTTAAACGCATACTTCAATACATCAAAGGCTCTATAAATCTTGGTTTACCGTTATCCCAAAACTCATTGCTTCTTATCTCTTATATAGATTCAGACTGGGCTGGAGATCAGCATGATCGGAAATTAACAACAAGTCATTGCTCTTTTTTAGTGTCTTCTCTTATTTCCTGGAGTGTCAAAAAGCAAAGCGCAATTGCCAGATCATCTACAGAGGCAGAATATCGAGCTCTAGCAGCTGTTGCAGCTGATCTTATATGGACACGTCAACTACTTCAAGAACTCGGATGCTCGCAACCTGAACCAACCAAATTATTTTGTGACAACACGTCAGCTATTTCTTTGGCCAACAATCCGGTTTCCACGCTCGCACCAAGCATATTGAATTAGATTGCCATTTCATTCGTTAGTGCATCAAGAACCAAACAATCCAAGTCTATCACATTTCCACCAAAGATCAAATTGCAGATATCTTTACCAAAGCCTTACCAATAGCTCGACTTCATCACATTGCCATTATACTGAATTCACCCACTACCTCATCAATATGCAAGGGGGTGTTAATGAATATGACTGAGTCAAAAGATGATCTAGATGATTATATTGTACCGCAAGCATAACTACTACTACTTGTCTCTATATATACTAACATGTATCTAATGTTAACATATAGAAATACATTTCGTTCCTATTTGTTTCTTTACCATGTATAGTCGTGGGCTTCGGTCTGAGCGAGTTTTCAGATTCCCCCTTCACTAAAGGATGAAACCTATGTTCATTACTTTAAAGTTAATGCAGTCCTTTGTGTTGTGAGTTTCTCCATCGGCTTCATTTTTGGTTACTCCTATTCGATGTTAAATCTGCATCCTTTAGTAAAAACCATAGATCACTTCTCCGTTCGTCTAACTATACTAAACTACCTTATTTCTTTCACCTGCCAACCTCACGTTCCAAATGCATTATACCAAAAGATAAGCACAAAATTTACTGATTAGGCCACAGACTTGTTAAAAAAACTCCTAATTCAGAATGTTTATTCAAGTAACAAGCATGAAGATAAATTACCAATCACAAGAATTTTACCGAAAGGATGAGAACGCAGTATATAAAATCTGATAATTTTCCTCATTTCTTTTAAGCATTCATATTTCTTTAAGATTCTAGTGGAGGACGGAAAGAGATTGAACCCTAATTCTCACTGAAATTAAACACCTGGAAGTCGAGGTGTAGTTATAGCATCATTGTACGTTCCGCCTTGTGAAAACCATGAGATCAAACTGATCAAAAGAGATGCAAATGTCACAAGCGAAAACGTTGAGAAAGGAAATGGGACAAAAAGCTTTATATTCGTGACGCCAAAGCAGTATATCCAGAACTTGGCTGAAAAAGCAATATGGCGGACATTGCATACCAATCTAAGTTCACTCCGGCAGCGAGGAAGAGAGGTTGAACAGAAGCGACAACTTCCACCGTAGTCGCAAAGCTTAGGGTAGATCGAAGCTCGTACAATTTTCAGAACGCCGCCGCGACGCACTGCTGATATAGCTTACGGTAGGGCTGTGCATTTTTTTCCCCGGGAAATTTGAGGGAATTCATAAAACTCGTTGCATCTGTAAAATATATATAAAAAAAAAACAATTATATCTAAGTAAAAAAAATGTGGCGAAAATCAAAATACTGAGTTGACAAAAAAAATAGATTAAGATAAATAAAGAGGGCTTAAATTAAGGAGAAATTATTCTATACAGAGTTTGGACAACAGTCCGAATATATGAGTGTAGAGTCAGTGTGCATCAAAATTTGATACATACTACGTGCAAATATACATATAGTGTATACACTCACATGTCTGAAAGATTCTTCTCATTCGGACTACGCACAAAATAATTTCTTAAAGATAAGAGTCAAGACATCATAGCTATTGGAGATGCCATCACAGCTAGTTGAGCAAAATAAGAATTTATGAATTACTTTTTTTTTTACTTTTCATTAAAAAAAACTAAATAAAAAGTCTAAGGATGAGCAATAAATCTACACTTTTTGCTCAAACAAATTATTTGAAGAAATAACCTTTTTTCTTCCAATAATAGGATGATAGTTATTTTCACATTACAAGTTCTACATTAGTCACATTTAAAAGTAATTATATATATATATATATATATATATATATATATATATATATATATATATATATATATATATATATATATATATATATATATTACTTTTTTAATTCTCTCGCAAATATTTTACATTTTTATATAAATATATTTAAACAAAAAGTTTGACTTAATAGTTAATATTGCTCCATAATAACAAAAAATAGGAAATATGCATATTTTATTTTAGGAAAAAAATTAATTGAAAGTTCTCTGTAAATCAAATTACTATTGCCTTTTAACAAAGAGTTAGAACCCTCCATAAAAAATTATGGGCCCATTTGATTTTAAGAGCTCCTCTATCAATTCTCTTCTAATCACTTTTTTTGTTTTCAATGATTTCGAAGTATTCATATTAGTCTTAGAAATATGACAAATATTCATAATGATGATCTCTTCCTACTTATCGTCTTCGAAGGTTAGTGATATTTTCTATTTATTTCTTAGAGTTGAAAACAGGCTTCACGCCCTCCCATGACCAATAAACTTCAATTTACCTACTATTTTTTATGTTATAGCCATCTTTCAACCATTTTTATTGTTAGAATGATGATTAAATCTCCACCCAACAGTCTAAACAAACTTTGAATCACGATGGAAATGCTTTTGATCATTTTTGTAAATGTTCAACATAATCAATGAATCTTAGTAACATCTTCAACATACGATTTAACAATATTTAAACCAACTATGATGCATTATAGTCTTGTTCGAGTATTCGATTACTTGCTCGACCCTATGTTCAACCCTTAATCACGACAAATTATTTTTTAAGAAGGGCCTAGAAAATTTTGATCAAGAGTTCAAATAAGAATCGAATAACATTAAGCAAGGCTATAAAGTGTCAAATTTGTTTGAATATTACTAAATTAAGTGTTGAATGTATTATTAAGACTCATTGAATACATCAATCGTAATGATTCGATCATTGTCGAATAATGTTTAATTATGATCCAAAGAAGATCAATAATTGTTTAATGTGGTTCAAAGGTGGTTATAGGATTTACTAATTAGTTGAGATATTTTATTGTTTATTCAGATGCTTGGTCTAATCTTGTCATTTGAGAGGCCTTATCTAGTTTGAGTCACATACATGATTAAATAACATCTTATGCTTGCTCATGACGTATTTTATTGTTTTTTCAAAATTTTATCAACGTATTGCATGTAACTTAAATAAGAAATTCTCAATAAAATAACGTGGGTATCTTTGTTTAGCGGGAACTTTCGCGTATAATTTTCCATGAAATAAAATGTTCATATTTCTTCAAATTTCTCTATTATGGGAAATATAAAGTCAAAATTTTCACTTAATTTAAGGGATATATATATAACAAATAATTATTTGTATTTATATCAAAGACTTAAATTTTTATATTTATTTAAATAACACATAAATCTTTATATTACATAAAAATTTTCACTAACCTTAACCTTTTTGAGGTGGCATATAACTTGTCATGCACATATTTTGATGTAACATAAACTAAATTATTATATTGGTAAATATTAAAGTACACACATATATATAATAGGAAATATATGGTATGTATGTAAATGCCCCTTAAAATTATTATTATTCTTAAGTTAATATCCAAGAACTTACTGCTCCGTTTCGTTTTTTTTTAGTCGGTTTTTTTCCGTCTAAACGGCCGCCTCTTGATGCCATTCGCAATTTTTTTTTTAATTTGAAGTTGAACGGAGATGTGTCTGTTACAGCTCTGGATCATTCTCATATTTTGATCAAACTGTCAAACGACTTAGACTATTGCAGGGTGTTTTGTCACCGTTCCTATCTTGTTTACAATTCTTTTATGAAACTTACCAAATGGCTACCTTCTTTGGACATAGGCTTTGAGTCGCCGATTGTTCCGATATGGATCTCCTTTCCGCATCTTCGCCCTCATTTTTTCTCGCCAAGGATTCTGTTTGGTCTGGGTGAATTATTTGGTAAACCTATGAAAATCGATGAAGCTACGTCGGTTGGATCTCGTCCGTCGAATGCTCGTGTTCTTGTTGAACTTGATGTTACTAAAACTTACCCTAAGCAAGTGTGGTTAGGTTCTGATTCTTTAGGTTATGTTCAGGATGTGGTTTTAGATGAGTTTCCTCAATTTTGTGCTGTTTGTAAATGCTTAGGGCATGTATCGGGTAAATGTCGTCCTGATACTGCATCTGGGAATCCTGCTGTTTCGCCTATCCCGATTGATAGTCTAGCTCCTATTCGTGCTCTAAATGTCGATAAGGAGGTCTCTCCCCCTGAGACGGAAGTTTTGGGTAATGTTGTCGCTAACTCTGTGAACGTTTTTAAGGCTTTACCCGCTGTTGTGCCTGAGGTTGTTTCTTCCCCTGGTACTTTGGCTGCTGGTGTTGATGCACCTTTACCCGTCATGTTGCCGGGTTTGGGTAGTGTTGTGATTTCTCCTGCTGTTTCTGAATTACCGGATTTGGGTGGTGTGGTGATTCCTCCTGCTGTTTCAGAACCCGAATTATCCCAATTACCTGGTGTTGATGGCGGGTTGGTGAAGGCAATAATGGTGGAGGAATCTGTTGCCTTAGGGGCTGGCGACATTGTTTCGGATGTTGTTTTGGGTGGTCTCTCACCAAATGACCTTCCTTTTTTTCCCCCTGCTTTACCGTCGACTAGTGTGGTTCCTTCGTCTGATGTGAGAGTTGAGGGAAATACTGTTAGTAATAATTTTATTGAGGTTCCTGTTAAGCTGATGGATTCGCATGTTTTGGTTAATCAGCTGGGCGTTTTGGCTGGTTTGGACATTAGGAACCAGATTAATTGGTTATCGTCTGAGTATGAATCGGAATCTGAATTTTCTGAGTCTGGTTTGGCGTCTCCGGATTTGTGTGGGGGTTCGGATCCTGGCAATGATTTCACTTTGGTTCTCTCTATACCTAGTTTATCTGTTGCATCTCGGGGGCGATTTCGTGGGAGAGGGCGTCGTAGACGCTAATGGCTCTTTTTTGGTTTTTCTGTTTTCGGATTTCAGTTGCTATGTCACTGTTTGATTGGCTGTTTGCGTCGAGAAAAAGGGTTATGATGTGGTTGGGGCTCGCGCCCCTGTGGGTCAGCTTGTGGCAACCTTTGGTGTTTCCTACCTTACTGGATGGTCTATGCTTGTCTTCAGGGGTCCTGGTAGTCCTAGCCGATTACTGAGCCCGCTTTTTGGATGTATTTTCCTTTTATTTTTTCGTTCTCTTATTTCCATGTTGTAACCTTTGCTGGTTTTTATTAATATATATATATTTTTTTTGTGAAAAAAAAAACATTTTATATTAAAATCAATAATCTACTAGTTCAAATATCTTCAAATTTTAAAAGGAATATCTTCACATTTTAATATTTAGGTTTAAAATATATATTATTATTATATAAGTGATTGTGATTCTATAGAAAGAAATCTCAATACTTTAAGCAATAATAGATAATATCAAATTATCAACCACAATACCATCAAATATTGCATCAAATAAGTATAATTAGAACTTTATCAACTATTCAGATGTCTTTCAAAGTTTCTTCATCCCCTTTAGATAATTAAAGATAGCTATATGCCACTTATAAAATAGGTTAATACACTTTTAAACTCCGAACTCCATACATTGGATTAATTATTCTATGCGGGCGTTGAATGTCGTCCGGAGACAAATCAGAATGCACCACGTCACCCTTTCGCTCGGTACCACAGGCATGATGCATTCTAATTGATCTCCGGACGGCGTTCTGCATTCGGCCTCGACACAGAATAATTTCTCCTTACATTGGGCTTCAAATTCCTCTAGAAGAGTTTTGAGGAGAACTCTCTTTAACTTCAGAAGTATTTTGGAGAATCTGTAATGCTTGGTTGCATATTGCGAATCTATCAATCTTCTTGAACATTGGCTCATCTAATGATTAATGGATAAAATAGAAGACTTTTTTTTTTATTTTAATCTTTTGAATATCAGCTTTTTATTGAGCGGTCAGGGGAATCAAAATTTATAATACAAATTCATTGCTCACAATTTCAAAAATAGGATGACTCTTAGGTTTCATTTGGAACGGTTTTGTTACTGCTTCTTAAAACAATTTTTAATGCTTCTTAAATCAATTTTTAAATTTTTATACTAAAAAAATATTTTAAGACGCAGTAAGAAAGATGATTGAATGAAGCATGCCTCCAGCAATCCATGTTCAGTTCTCAATCCCTCAACTTATATTAATTTGAAACAACAGCATGTGAGATGGACACATGACAGATGATATTAAAATGTGCAGGCTACGTACTTAAATTGCTTCTTTATATATATAAATGGCAACTAGCAAGCAAAGCTCATCCATGGCAGAATTTCTTATATAGAACTTAAGCCAGTAGCAGCAGAAGATGCCACGTTTGTCCTTACACATATCCTCCACTCTTCTCTCTACAGCTAGCCTGTAAACAAAAGAGGAAGAACACCAGCCTGTAAAGAGAACACAAACAGCCTACGCCAGTTCAGAGAAGAGATCGAACGCTTTCTCTACTTCGCTGTTCTCCATTTTCCTAAACCTTCCAGTTCAAATTCTTCTCATCCAAGCTTTTTCCCTGTGCCTCCATCAAAGTGAGGCCGTGACCTGCATAGTTCAAGCAAGCAGCGTACTTGAGTAGATCTTATATGAGCACAGTAGAGCTTATGGAGCTCACTAAGAAAATTTTCAGCAAGATTTTTCAGTAAAATTGTAATCAAAAGTAATACTATTCATCACATTTTTTAAAAATGATTACAAACAGAAAAAAGAAAATCTCATGCTGCCAAATTTTTTAGCATGGAAAAAAATCTTGATGTCCTGACATTAATAGAGAGATAGAGAGAGTGTGAGAAAATATTACAAGTTACACATTTATGCCAAAAATTGGGACGGCTTTCTTTCTGCTTTTTAAAGCAGTTTTTTAGTACAAATGAAAGCTGCTTCTTAGACTATAGATTGATTAACAATGCAGAAAAAATGTGGATATTATATTTTTAAACATACTATAAAAAATGAAATATTGTTAAACCAACTGTAAGAGGTTTACACAACTCTCCTTGGCCTATTGGTTGAGAGCTTAGGCTTTCAACTAAGAGGTCCAAGGTTCGAGTCCATGTGTATGCGTTGTGTGTGTGAGTTTGCCTTAAATGGCCTAAATGTCCCAAAAAAAAAAAACTGTAAGAGGTTTATTCTTCTGAACTTGAAAGGCTCTTACTTGTTCTGTATAGGATTAGAATTGGAAGGTGGAATCCACCGAAAGCTCACTCCTGCTTGCCTCGTTGGCTTCTCTCTCTTATCATTTTCTGAATTAGGTAAGGAAGAATTCACTTCTTCTGCTGGAATTTCCATGGCCAGCAGCTTCCTAGCTTCAACTCGGTAGCTGTTCTGGTTTCCTTCAGCCAACAGGAGCACAAGCACTAAAGTAAGGAGAAGAGCTGCAGTGGCAGCTCCCTGTAAGAACTTTCTCACTCGCTTTCTCATTTAAGGGCAGTTGAAATGTTAAAAAAGATGTGTTTTTGGGCTGCTGCTTTGCATAATATATATGGTTTTATATAGGGATGTCAATATTTGACCTGACACAGAAACTCAATTCAAACCCAACTCTATTTTGAAACGGGTCGGGTTTGGTTCCAAGTTTTGACCCGTTTGAAAAAATGGTTCGGGTTTCCAGGTCAACCCGAAAACCAGTTTGAAATGAGCTGCGCTACCCGAACCTGCCCGCGCGTCCACCCGAGGAAGCCCAAGCTTGCCCGCAACTGCCAGCACCCGCTCTAGACCTGTCAATATTGGACCCGACCCGAAAACCCGACCCGGAATTTTCGGGTTTGGGTTGACCCGAACCCGAAGCGGGTCGAGTTCGGGTCCGAAAAACCAACCCGTTTGCAAAAACGAGTCGGGTTCGGGTTGACCCGACGGGTTGCCGAGTCAACCCGAAAACCCGTTTATTTTAAAAAAATTTTGAATTTTCATACCCCGCTCGCTGCCCCCGCCCACTGCCCGCTGCCCCGCGCTGCTGCCCGCTGCCCCGCGCTGCTGCCCGCCTGCGCCGCACGCTGCACTGCACCGCACCGCACCGCGTCCGCACGTTGCTCGCTGCGCTGCCGCGTCGGTCGCCGCACCGCGTCGCCCACCCGCTGCACCGCTGCACGCCAACCTGCACCCGTGCACCGCTCGACTTCGCGTGACCCTAAACCCTAAACGGGTCGGGTCGGGTTCGGGTTTCGAAAACCGACCCGTTTATAAAACCGGGTCGGGTTGACCCGAACCCGAATAAAGTCGGGTCAGTTACGGGTCGGGTCGGGTTCGACCCGTAACCCGAAATTGACAGGTCTAACCCGCTCGCGTTGCGTCCAAAGCTGTCGGTGGCTTATCGCACTGCCCGCGCTCGTGCTCGCTTGCCCCGTGCATGCGCACTAGCATCCACGTCCCACCCGCCGTCCGCCATCCCGTCGTCACCGTCTAGGTCAATCATGTCGGGTCGGGTCAACCCGCCTAAACGACGGGTCGATTCCGGATTTCCAACCCGTTTACACAATCGTGTTGGATTAGGGTCGACCCGTTTTGAACCCGGGTTACTTTCGGATTTGACCCGAACCCGACCCGAAACCCAATTTTGACACCCCTAATTTTTATATGATTTCGTAGGCAGAATTTTAGAATAGTTATGGCACAGAGCATCTTTGACCGTGAAGAACTTGGTTCAAATGAGTAGATGTTTTGCTCTCCAGGACCGAATTCATCATTTGTTTAAACTTTTTAATAAGTGGATTCTTCATGTGAACTGATCTTGACACGTGATCTGCATATCGAACTGTTGGATTTATTAAGGGCTTGTGATTGTATATATAAATATATGTACTATTTGACTGATCTTGGCCGACGTTGCTGGGAGCTACTCACCTTTTAGCCTAAGCAAAAGGTGGGAGGGGGCCTAATTAATCAGATAGTTAGCTCTAATTGTGAATGGGAGTATCTACGATCGTGTACTTATTGTGTACTTAATGTATAATTATATATGATATAATTTTAAAATATGATTATATATAAACTTAGATATTAAAGAAAGTGAAAAAAAATAATAATCTGCAAAATAGATCAACTTGCCATGTGGATGATGACTTGACTGTCACATGGACATGTCACCATCCACATGGTGCTTAGTCTTTTATTTATTTATTAGGCAATAATATCTTTTCATTTCTTAACATTTTCCCCTTAAAGCAAGCATGAATAATTCTATGCGGACACGGGATAGAGAGAACCATCCAATTTATCTCTGTGAATAATTTTACTGGTCATGATGCGCTTTTACTGTTCACAGAGACAAAAGCAAATGATTCTTCTCGTCCGGTGTCCGCACAGAATAATCTTTCTAAAGCAAGACTGTCTTTTTTTACCTGTAACAAACTCATTTTTGTTGCCACTTAACCCCCTCTCTCTCTCTCTTGCTTTTGCAATTCACTTCCTTCAGATCATACAATTGATTTTGATCTATTGGTTTGGAGTTTAAACCAACATCCAAGAGGTCTTGAATTCAAAACTTACATATCTGATGTGTGCTTGAGTTTGTGCTCAATTCGATCAAATGTATGAGGAAAAAAAATCGTTAAATCTTCCATCTTATACTCCCCCTTAAAGTAAAAAAGGCTATATAAATACCCCCAATCTTTAGAATCAATTGGGACTAGTCTAATAAAGAATCACATATACAAGGCTCAAATACAAGGCTTCTTAGCTGATAATTAAAACTCTCAACCAACCGACCAAAATAAGCTCTGTACAAATAAAGATCACTTGCAGAACTTTACACCTTTTAGTTTCTTTATTACTTCTGTTAACTGTCTATGTAATTGGGTGGTATAGTTGAGGTTTTTTCTGACTTTGCATAAGTTTTTATTTTTTTGCTTATGCAAGGTAGCTTTACTTGTATTCACCTTTTCATTTCATAGAAATATATGGGCTTAGGCCCCAAAATTTCCCAAAAAAAAAAAAAAAAAACTTTACACCTTTTAGCTAATTAAATATAGAGCACATGCACTGAAAGCACATCTTCACATACTTATACTGCATATCAATTTCAGCAAACTTTGTGATCTGATAATCTAATCAAAGGATTTAAAATAAGATTCTCATGGATCACTTTTTAATTGCCACTTGTTTTTCAATGATTGACTGCTATAAAAAATATTAAGGACCGAGTACAAAATAAACGATATATAAATTAATTTATTTGATAACAATTTTAAAATTTATATTAAAAAAAATAAATTTATATAATACTAACCTTTATTCTTATATGAAAGAAATAAATAATAAATATTATAAAGAAAACTAATTTGAATAAACTAGTGATTAAAAAATTTTCTTTTATCTTTTTTTTAAATAAAATATTTTTAATTAATTTTGGACTCTTTTGCAGTTCAAATATATAAATATATATCATTATTAATTTACTAAACTCATGACTTATGAGCTCAATAGATTTACATAATGATTGATCGACACATATATAATATCTTATATCAGTATGGCATTGGATTCCAGGAGGCACAGAGCTGTGGTCAGCTTATTCTTGATTTATTTTCTTGGACTTTGTGTTAATTAAGCAACACGCATTTCGAATTAAATTTTTTTAATTAATTATCGAAACTTCCAACCAACCGATCAAGATGATCTATAATTTCTGATTGTTTTGCAAAACAGCGAGAGATTATTATGTATAAAGTCATGGTGTAGCTTTTCGTTCGGACTCTAGTCACACGAAGACATTTGAATTTTCTCTCTTGTACGTATCATGTGTACAAGAGAGAAAAAAATTCATATATCTTCGCATGATTGGAGTCTGGCGGCATCTAGACTCTACACGTAATAAATTTTCCTAAAACAGTATAAGAGATTTGGTGGTAGCTAGTTTTCGATTTTACAAGGTTAATCATGGCTTATTAATTTTGATAGACATAGTAATTATTCAATGTTCACTTGAGACAGACATATTCTACTCTCAAGAAAGCATGAAATTATTGCATGCGAATGATGCATGCCACGCTACTAATTAGAGCTGTCAATATTTGACCCGACCCAAAAATCCGACCCGAACCCGAACCAGATGGGGTTCGGGTTAGGGATTTCGAACCGTTTGTAAAACCGGGTCGGGTTCGGGTTGACCCGGAAACTTGAAATCAACCCGATTTGATCCGGTTTTAATTAATTTAGGAGGATTTTAAAGGATTTTTATGAAATAAGTAAATGATATTTCAAAAAATTATAAACATTGTTGCCCAAATTAAATTAATCTTGATTTATTTTAAATTAATTGAAGTAAATCTTACCTTAATTTGATTTAGATTTAAATAAATTAAATTAAATAAAAAAAATTTAATGAAATATACCTGAAACAGGTCGGGTTTTCGGGTTAACCCGAACCCGACTCGTGACCCGCTTCGGGTTCAGAAAACCGACCCGTTTGTAAAAGCGGGTCTGATTCGGGTTCGGAAAACCGACCCGTTTTTGACAGCTCGTCGGGTTGAACAGTGTCGGGTCAATTTCGGGTTGGACCCGAACCCGACCCGTGACCCGTTTTTGACAGCTCTACTACTAATGTATATGTGGAATTACACAGAGATTATACTATTTTAGCATGTAATTACATATATTTTTTTTTATGATTTGAGTACACAATTATATAATTCTTATAACAATGACTTCATTTGGGACAACTTTTTTATCCCTTTCTAAAGTAATTTTTAAGTATAAAATTTTTATACCGAAAAATTGTTTTAAAATGCAATAAAAAAGTTCTCCCAAACGAAGCCTATGTAACCTACACAGTAAAATAGTAGTAGTAAATAAAATTAAGGATATTGCTATTAAAATGTTTTCTTTTTATTATTATTTAATTATGAGCCATAAATTAGAAAATATACTTTATTTTTATTAGTTGAGTTGCATATCAAAAATATCATATATATCATCTTGCATTTAAGTATTATAATTAGTTTATCACTACACAAATATCATACATAGCATCTTGCATTTCAATATTAGCAAAATTATCAAAAAGAACAAAAAAAAAATATTTTCATCGCCATTTTAATTATATTAATTTATTTCATGAAATTATAAAATTTATCTTTCATCAAAATGAAAGAACAAATATGTCTTTTTACTGTCAATTTGATTTCATGTACTTGCAGAAACTCTATTAGTTTTTTCACTAAATATTAACAAAAATCTTTAGACTTTTTTATGATGACAACAATATGATCATATTTAATCAGAAAACTTCTGAATACTTTCTCAATAATATTTATATCTAATATTTTCTCCTATATATTTGATTTATAATTAAACTAACTCTTGCGAACAATTTTTATTATTTAATTTAGATTTTTTTTTTCTTTAGCAATTCTCCAAAATTATGATTCATAATGATGCTTCAAGAAAATCTCAAACTTAATTTTGAAATTCCTTTCTGCATTTATGGATGTGATAAAGAAGATAATAGAAAATAAATTTTTGTTTGGGAGAGCTTTTTCGACTTCTTTTTGGGAAAGAAAAATAGTTAGTGAAAAATAATATTTGTTTAAAAGACACCGTTTTTGAATAATCAATTTTAAAATTATGATTGTGAAAGAAACTTTAAAAAAAATAATATAAAAGATTAAGACGTTCCAAATAAAATCTAAGGCTTCGGTTGGGACGGCTTTTTTACTGCTTCTTAAAACGGAGTTCTAGTACAAAAATTTAAATTTTAGTACTACAACTCCGTTTTAAGAAGCATTAAAAAAGCCGTCCCAAACGAAGCCTAAGATTTCGTTTGGAACAACTTTCTTACTATTTCTTACAGAAACTTTTCAGTACAAATATTAAACCATAAATCTTAAACTCTAAAATTAAAATTTTTTACTGCTTTCTGCAATAACATTTTATTATAATTTTTTTTTGTGAAAATAGCTTCATGTGAATTCCTTAGGTCCTTTTATATACTTATTAGTAGGGTTTGTAGCTTACATAAATTTCAAAGTCTGCATTAGTCTAATAAAGCTAGGCAGGTAAGTAGGTTTATCTTTGATACAATTATTAGAACCCTTAAGCCTATTTTAATTTTTATATCATGAGGCTTAGCATGAGTATTCTTTAGTGTTTGTCTAATAATGCTCTGCAGTGTATTTCATTGAATTGACAAGACTTCTCAAGCATCCAAAGCATTAACAAGGACAATAAATTAAAGCATTATCATGCTCAGCAATAATTTCAACATGTATAGGTGCTATAGTTTATGCAATTATCTTGATATAGGGCATTAGACTACAGTATTTTGGGATTTTCTAGATTTATTTTTATATTTTCAACTTTTATGAATTATCGAAATAGGTAAGGAGTCAAGAGATTATGAGAGATTATTACGTGAAGAGACCGGATACAGGGACCGTTCAATTTTGTTTCTGTGAACAGTAAAAGTGTAGTTTTCTATGCATTTATTGTTCACAGAGACAAACTAGATGATTCTCTATATTCGGCCTCCGTAAGTAATAATTTATCTTGTGATTAGAGTTTCATAATTGATTTAAGAACTTAATTCAATTTATTTATTTTTATTATAGTCATCTGCTAGACTTCACTTTAATACTTTTGTATTTTTACACCGTCTATTAGCATCTATATCCATTTTTTTCTTATTTATTTTGATTTTTATCATCTCCTTTACTATGAGTTTGATATGAGCTAGCTTATTCATGTCATTACCGAGCTCTCGTTATATATCAATTTGGTGCTAGAGTTAAATTACTTCTAATCCCTTGCATCTTAACTTTGATCTTCCTCCTCCAAAGCCCACATATAAGAAAAATTATTAGGTGTGGAGTGCGCACCGTCCGCACAAGCACTGGATACCTAGCGGTACCGAGTGATACTTAGCTAGGTACTCAATGCTTGTGCTGACGGTTCTCCCCGTCCGCACTCCGCACCTATAATCTCTCCACATATAACCTTATGCATTTGCTTTGGCTCATCATATGTATATATTGGTCGTGTAATCAACAAATTGGCCCTCATTACTACAACATCATCAGTGCCATAATCACACATTAGATGTCAAAGACAATCATTGCTAGTATTTCTTATGATTTGATGCCTACAAGTTTTTTCATGAGTGTCTTCCATATTGCACATCATGATCTCAATGAAATTAATACAAATAGTTCCAAATATAATCTCATTCTATAAGACTTAGTAATAAAAATCACTTTGGGAGATTAGTTGCACTAACTCCTAGTGGATAATTTCATGACATCAAACTATAATGAAGAAGTTTAAATAAAGAAATGCCAAAGTCATATAAATAGTCTCACAAATTAGCCAATTAAAAAAAAATAATCAATCAATGTATAATTATAACAATAAAATCATATAAGATGTGATTAGCTAATACTATAGTGATTAAGTGTTAAACACGATAAAGATAATTATACTATATGATATTAGCTCACAAATTTGTAATCCAAGAGAATATATCATATAAGTGTGACACCATACAATTGAATAATTTAATAGATTATAAGATAAAAATATTGAGCATTCAAATTTATACGATATTAGAATCACTAAATACCAAAGTCATATAAATAGTCTTGATACGTCATTATGAAATTATCTTAATTGGGCATGAATCTCGAGGCAAAATCAGTTCGAAAACTTCAAAAATTAAATTCGAGAGCATATGAACACTGATTTCAACGAGCTTATAGTCAAACTGAGCGTCTCGGAAATACGAATCCAACGACACCAAATTCGACCCAATCCGAGCCCAAATGAGTCCGAATCAAGGACCCGAAGCGCTGTTGGAAGCTTCAAACCGGAATTTGAGTTACCAAACGGTCTCCGATTTTAACGAGCTTATACTCGAATCGAGCGGCTCGACGAGACAAATCCAACGAGCCCAAGATCGCCAAATTCCGACATCACTAAGACCTTCAAATGTCTAACGAACGGTCTACGATCGTAGGATTCAATATCGGCCGTTCATTCAAACCACTCCCTATTCGCCCATGATCTCACACTTATTTAAGAGCTATGCCACTCTAGAAAAACTATAAATAGAGCCCTCATTCTACACCAAGATGACTCAAGTGAAGAGAGAGAAGATGAAGGAAAAGGCGATTCCTCTCCTCCTCGACCACCGCCGGAGTTCTTCCTGTCGCCTGAAGACGCCGGAACTCTGCCGGATTTTTGGGAAACGCCGGGAATTTGCTGAACTTTGTAAACTTCCTGGAAGAAACAAATTGTATTCTGATTGTCCCGACTTTTGGGACGAATCAGCCATTTGTAATCTGCAAAAACACTAGTGGAACTTTACAACTGGGCGAGGCCCCGTGATTTTTTCCCTTTTTGGGTTTTCCACGTAAAAACCCTGGTGTTCATTTCTCTTTTCTGTTTGTGTGCGGAATACTCGTGCAACGCTAAGACGAATATTTTCTAACTCTACTGCCGCGTATATTCTAGCACGCAACAAGTCTCCATACAAAAAAATAATGGTGATGCAAACATATTTATGTATAATTATCACATAAATATTTAATGGTATAAAATA
This sequence comes from Dendrobium nobile, assembly GCA_022539455.1. Taxonomy (NCBI): domain Eukaryota; kingdom Viridiplantae; phylum Streptophyta; class Magnoliopsida; order Asparagales; family Orchidaceae; genus Dendrobium; species Dendrobium nobile. Next base: position 40,243,982 of record CM039731.1, on the reverse strand, counting down.
ATAAGTAAATGTGCAATGAATGAACAAGAGCAAGTTAAACCTAAAAGTTTTTATATAGTTTTACATACAACCGAACTACATTCACAATTTGAATTGGTACAATAAGTTAAACTTTTCACTCCTCAAATAGGCAAATTATTACGTGCGGGTCTGGACAGTTCGGAGGCGAATCCGAACGTGCCATGTCACCCGGATGCACCGGGGTGGGGGTGACGTGGCGCGTCCAGATTCGCCTTCGGACGAATCCGGACACCGGACGTAATAATTTGCCCCCCAAATAGGTGGCAAAACTTTCAAGCAATCACTTCCCATTTACCATCCATAAAATCTTTGATAAATCCGACTAAATCAATTTATAATAATAATAATAAACTTGAACTCACACGCTAAGCTAAATAATCTTGGACCTTAAACTTGCACTTGAGACAATTTAGGCTTCATTTGGGACGGCTTGCTTGTTACTTCTTAAAACAGCTTTATAGTACAAAAATAAAATTTTTTGTATAAAAAAGTTATTTTAAGAAACAATAAAAAGTTATCACAAACGAAGCCTTAGTCACAACATATCACGTTGCTCCAATTTAGTCATTTGACCATACCAAATTAATTCAAAATGATCTCTTTGAGACTAATAAGGATCAATTTTATGTCACAATTAAAACACAAGGGACCATTTCGAATCAATTTGTATAGCCGAGAAATTAAATTAGGGTATTTTGGAGTTTTAATGCTTCAATAAAATGATAAAATGTAACAATGAAAATAACAATTTTCATTTTCATTTTTTGGTAAGCTTTATCCCAACAAAATGGTAGACGCATGAGGTGAAAGGAAAATAAGGAAGCAAAAAGAAAAACACTTTTATACTAAAGACATTTAGGTTTCTTTGTCATCCACAAAGAAAACCAATAATAATATACAAAAGCATGGAAATCACATACAAGAGCTGATCCTCTCTATCCGTCCAAAAAGAGTCTTTGGAGGACAAAATTGACCCTCCAAAATGTTCAAATTTTCGGCCACAAACTAGGCTGCTTCTCGCTACCAAACTACCACGAAGCTGAGCATACATCTGTATCTCCAACAGAGGGCCAGAAAATCTGCAAAAATAAAACAACAAGCTTAAGTAAACAACTTAAATATGAGAAATTATAAATTATGAAGGAATTTTAAAGAAGATTAAATGGATTTTCTTGCTATAACATATAATAATACGAGATTATGGCGGTGTTTGGGACGGCTCTCTTACTGCTTCTTAAAGTATTTTTTAGTATAAAAATTAATTTTTTTTATTAAAAAATTGTTTTTGAAAGCAACAAAAAGCTGTCCCAACCAAATCTATATTAGCATGAAAATAGCATATGGATGTTGATTCAGATATCTTCAGGGGAAATTGAGACATGCCTTCCAGCCTACTAAGCCTCCACAGTGCTGAAAATTGCAGGGATTGAATTGACGTTGACACCATTACCATTGCCTGTCATTTCATGAGGATAAAAAAGATTATCATAGGCTGATCTTCGCAAAGAAAATTAGGCTTTCAAATGCAAAAATTCATGAGCAGTAAATACCTGGTGGGCTCCCGAGTACAAAGAAACAAGCCCCGATAACAATGTAAGAAAGAAGAAGAACAAAACCTTTGAGATAGTGTGAAGATCCATCCTTCAAAAATAAGAAACAGAGATGAGAATATTAACAAGAATGATGTTATGATCTAACTAAGCCGGGGCGGAACTGGCCCTGATTTTGAAGGGGGCAAATTCAATATAAGAATTAAATATTTAAAAAGTTGTTTAAAAAAAAAAATTTTAGCTTCCAAATGCAAACAAAATGTGTGAACACAGTTGTTTAAAAAAGTTTTTTTTTTTCAGCTTTCAAAAAGTATTTTTGAATTAAAGTTGTTGCATAGAAAAATGAGTATTCATTACTACCCATTTTCAAAGCAATTCAAAAACAGAGAATACATACATTGAGAGAAGATAAAACATAAAATACAATAGATGATAGAGATGAATTAAGCTGTTAGAATAAGATGGCTCAAATATAAAGAGGACTACAGCAACTACAGGTAGGGGCAAAAAGGCTTTTTAGAGGGGCAAAATTGATTTTTTTGGATCATCAAAAGTTTTCCATGCATCAAGACCATAACTGATACTGAACGTATATATAAAGTCAAGAAAGCTTAAAGAGATCTATAGCAGCAAATGGAAGTAAGAGAATAGATTAGAGTTCATTTAAAAGTTCTTTAAACTGGTCATAAAAAGATTGTCATTCTACCTGTAAAGCAAACGATGTCAACAAAATTGAGACAACAAGAGCACCAGTCTCCAGTAATCTGAAATCAAGATCCATTTGAATGCCCATTATCCACGCTACAATAACGCTTAATGGAACCTGCATCGTGGATGACAATGTTAGATCCTATAATTCAAAAGCTGAAAAAAGGTATGATATGGTGCAGAGTATCAGACTATCATCAAATTCTCACCACAAACATGGAAATCTGAGTTGCTGAACCCAACGACACTCCGAGAGTTATATCCTGTACCAAATGGATATTAACTCAATAAGCTTCTTCACCTTCACTAAATCAGATGGAAAAGAACGAGTATATAGGGAACTTACTAGCTTGTTCCTGAGTGCAAAGATGATGGCACCAGCATGTTCTGCTGCATTCCCGACAATGGGTAGTAATATGATGCTAATGAAACTAACAGATATGCCCCAAGAATTTGATGCAGCCTACACATGAAGATTTATATATATTGGTTAATTACAAGGTAAGTGTATACTGTTAAGATCAGTATTGTTATGAAGGTATGTCAACTTAACCAAGAATGAATCAGCCTTATTTCGGATTGTAAGGAAGACAAAATAAAATTGGATGCCAACATAAAATGCTTATAAAACATTGTGGAGAATAATGTGGGCACTTTGGAGTATTCTCCTGGTCTGGCCCTAGCTGATTCTGGTGGTGTGGGGGCTTATGATAATGTTTTGGTTCCTTCTCAAATTGGCTTGGATGGTGAGCGTAAGGTGGATAGAGATGTTTGTCAGACTAATATGATGGTGGTGAATGCATTGTCTAGTGGTTTGGATCTTTCTGCTGAATTACCTATGGCTTCTATTGACCCGGTTAAGTTGCCCTCTCCTGTGGGGCCAAAGAAAATTGAAACTCTTGTTGATGTTCCAATTGATCTGATTTCTCCTAATGTACTAAATGCTCAGTTGGTTTCTAGATCGGGGGACACTTGTTTGGAGCAATCTGACTAGCTTGATGGGCCACCTTTATCACTTTGCGGGGCTACTGAGCATGACATGGGGGATGAGCAAGTTGATTCGTTTCATGAGTTGTATGGGTTGGATGTGAGTCGTGTTGTTGTTAATGCCTTCTCTCGTGTTGGTAAGCGTCGTAAGCGCAAACCTAAAAAATAATGTTGTCTAGTTTTGTGGTTGGTGTGGGCCTCTCTTTAGTGGTCTTCTGTGGATTGTTGGTGGCTGGGCCTATGTTGATTGAGAGAGAGAGAGAGAGAGATGCTGGGTTGCGTGAGTGTTGTTGCGGCTGGGGTATGTGGGTCGTGTGGTTTCGCCTTAGTGGTTGCTCATTTTCTTTTGATGTTTGTTTTTGGCTATTGTTGGGTTGTGCGAGTGTTGTGGCTTCATTTCTATGGCTTATCGTGGATGATGTTGTTGGCCATAGTATGGTTAGTTCTCGGTTGCTCTTGTTTGCCTGTTTCTGTTTTTCTGTGTTTGTGCAGGTTTTTCAGTGGTTGTTGTGGTTCCTTTTGTTGTTGCGTTGCTGTTGATGCTTTTCTGTTTTGGTTTAATTACTTGATTCCCTTTTGGTGTTACCCCTTTATTTTCTTTTTCGCTTTTTTATATTTAGTAGAATCATTAGCTCATAGGTTTTACTTCAAAGACTATATTTTTAGATAACTTTTAATTCTTTAAGAACCTGTACTTTTATTATTTTATGAAACACATAGGCCCCTATATGGGTTTTATCAAGAAAAAAAGTGCTAAAGGGTACAAAATAAAAATTGGTGCCAACATAAAATGCTATAAAACTAAAAAGATCTACCTCAATCGTTCCAACAACATATTCCGAAAGAATTGCGATAACGATTGTCATGCCAACCAGCCAAGCTAATGCACTAGGGAATCCAATGACTGCTTCATCTTCAGAAACCACATCATCATTGTCCTCATCTTCCTGGTTGTTAGAAAATTGAAATTGATTCATTTGGCAAATTGAAGCATTGAGTAGGAAATATAAAACTAAAAACTAACTAGCAAGGTTTAGATCTTTGGTTAATGAGTATTTTACCTCTTGTGACTCAAAAAGCTGGCGATGGGTCTTCAATTGAAAGAAAAGGTAAGCAATGTAGGCAACTAGCATAACAATGCTGCATACCCTTGACAATGTCAGTGTTGGTGAAGAAGATCCGATGTGCTCGCCAGAGCTCACAGCATATCTGAACATCAGTGGAAGCATATGGCAAAGAGCACCCAGCATCAGGAGGCTCGTGTTTACATCAGCTTGTTTCTGGAAAATAAAAATGAAAATCATGTTAAGTACAAAAAAGGAAAAAAATTTTGTGACCTCATAGTGGTATGTATGCAAATCTCCCCTTTTAGGGGGATTTACATACATACCATTTTATGAGGTCACAAAATTTACAGAAATAAAATATGCTAATAATAAAGTATCCTTAGGTGATTTACCCGATCAAAAGTTTGCTCCTTACGGAGGTTAATAATGCCGCCACAGAAGAGGGAGGTGCCAAGAACAAGCAGCAAATTGGAGAGGATTGAGCCAATCAGGGAGAACTTGACAACGTCAATCTTACCTTTGTACAGTGCAAACAAAGCTATAATAAGCTCTGTTGCATTCCCACATGTCGCATTTAGTAGACCCCCCACTGTAGCAGTAACAAAATAGTTTTGTTAATTTATTTTTACATCTACAATAGGTGTGTGGATGTAAGTAGTTTGCAAAGAAAAATGAAAATATTATGTACCAGTAGGGCCAGTGTAGAAAGCAATTTGCCTGGAAAAAAAAAATCAAGGCAAAAGGCGAAGAAGATGAGAGTTATTTAATATGAAATACAAGGAAATAAAGAGGAGACAAAAATGGACCGATATTGAAAACTACCCATGCAGAAGCAAAAACAAATTAGTCTACACATTTCGAAGGAAGAACAGCTTTGATTTTTTTTTTTTTTTTAAGAACAGCTTTGATTGAGCAGCTAAAAAACAAAACTATAGCTTAGATTTGTAAGTGACGTTAGATGACAGTTGTGACACAAATAAAATTACATTTGTGGCTAAGGAGAGTGCTCTTGCTTTATACTTGATGATTATGATTTCTTTATTAGTAGATGAGGTCATCTTTATTATTGTATGTCCACAGCTATAGTTGAAGCCAAACTACAAAATTCTTGGTGTTTCAAAGGTGTTTTTTCACTACTTTTTTATGATTATTTCAACTAGATCAATCTCAGTGATGCCAACATATAATAAATTTTGACACCCTGGTTATAACAATAGGGAATCAAATTTCACCAAAAAGTGTATTTAAACATATATTACCCTCAAGTGATGAGCATGCTGATAATTATTTTTAAATAGATAACTATCTTTTAAACATAATTATAGCTTGTTCTAATTATTTTTATCTTTTAAACATATGCTCATTTTTATATAGACCTTTAAGAAATTCTCATTTACAACTTGAAAATAATATATATGCATAAAAAGTTTCATTATAAATTGTCTAATCTCATTATTATTAGGTTAGCTAAATTGAAGATGAGCTAACCTTTCATTTTTATTTTTAGTGATATATATATATATATATATATATATATATATATATATATATATATATAGTGATGAATATTAGTACATTGAAATCCATTCTAGACTAATTATAGAATAAAATATAGTATAATAAAATTGAGTCATAATCATATTTATGATTAAATTTTATATTAATTGTCATATTTTAATTGGATAATTAAAATATCTTTATCCTCACTTAAAAAACGTGATCATCAGTTGCATGATTGAAATTATTTCTAGCAAAAAAAAAAATATTTAGAAAGAATATCATAAAAACATTTATTGAAGTTTTTAGTCCAATCATGAATAATTTTCATTACTATCATGAATTTATAAAATTTACAACGAAAACTTGTGTGCATGATTTTTTTTTCATGTTATGAATGAGAACTTCCTAAAGGCCCACACAAAGATGAATATATTTTTTATAGATAAAAATAAATAGAATAGACTATAATTTCTTTAAGTAAGATATTTAAAAATAATTATTAAATAAATACACTAACCTCGTTAACTCAATGTTTAGGAAGAGAGGTAAAAGATAAGCAATTAAGTAAGTTTTAAAAAATAGGACAATGAAAAAATGGGATTTTTAGCTTAGATGCAATCCCCATTTTGAAGGAAGTAAGCATGATTTCTCACCAAAAATTTAAATGCCAATTGCACCGCATGCAACAGCTTGAATTTCTTATGTTGTGCGGGTGGAAGGCAATAGCACTAAAATGCATGTGAGGCAGATAGAAATTTTAGTATTTAGGTTAGAAAACACCTATCAGGTAGGCAATATCAAGAAAATGCCTTAGACATGGGGACTTTAATGAAAATGCCTAACTTGAAGGTGTTTTCAAGCTATTATGAAAATGTCAGGCTCCAAATCATTTTTACTCCTAAAGTCCTATTTAAATTATTTCTTATTGTGAACCAGTTGCTAAACTATAAGGGCATCTCCTATTGAAAAACTCAATTTCCACTCCAAAATGTAGTAATACACAAAATTGTAGTAACTAGTTTCCAACTGAACTCAATTTTCTAACACCCAAAAAAGAATATTCTGTATATATTCCTTCTCATAATTTTTTTCTAACCTAATTTTCGAATTAAAAAAAAAAGCATGTGAACAACGACTGTTCACCCTCACGCGAATGGCATTTTATTTGGCTATCGAATGGAGCAAACCAGCGACGCCAAATGAGTGTTAGGCATTCGGCTAGAGACGCTCTAAGTTAAATATTCTCCTTCCTAAAATTTGGCCGCATATAAATGGTGTGTTGATTTATCTTGTGTTGAAGGAATTTCTCTAATTTGTTTTTTCTAAGCATGAAAACAAAAGCAGAAAAACTACAAACCCTCAGCGCACTAATACTGGTACTTAACTGCTTAATATAAAGTTTTAACTATATTTTAGGGCAGGTTATATGCTAAAGGTCCATTCATCAATTCACCATGAAAATCTACCTTGCTTTGTAAACAAAATTTTTAAACAAAACAGAATATAAAAATCATTTATGCCATGTGTAAATTATTTCGCTATTTTTTTATTTAAATTTGTCTTGTTTCGTTTTTTTTTATTCACATAAAACAAAATTCATGTTTGTATGCTCTCGGTGTTTCTACAAAAAAAGTATGTAGAATAGAAATAGAAGACATAATTAATATTATATAATTATGATAATAAATTCGACTAACACATAATTATAACTCATTATTCTAATTAAATTTATTTATAATTTATGACTTTATTGATTTATTATTTGAAGGATTAATGTAATTTTAATTTTGGTTTGATCAATTTTATTAAAAAATCAAATTTAAAAAAAAAAAGAGAAAATCAAGTAAAGTCAAGATTATAATCAATAACCGAACCAATACTTTAACAATCAAACTAAACAAATCAAATAAGATCAATTTAATTCTATTTTTCAACTTTATCCAAACAAAGAGCACCCCTAATAATAACATATTAATAATCTTAATTAATCATCAAATAGCTTAAATTATTATTTAACTACCAATTTTTTTTATTAATTTAAAATACATTAATTATTATCACATAATCACTTTTCATAATTTAATACTTATAATATTAATGATCTTAATTGAATTCTGATCGCTAATCAATCTAAATATTAAACTATCATCTCGCTCATTAATCAATTTATTTATTCTACTATGCTAATCATTGCAATTTTAAATAATAAAAATGATTCTACTGAAAATCCTGATAGGTTTGTATTTAACCGTAATAAACAGTTAATGATAAATTATTTTGCTCTAGACTAAATGTAACTATTAAATACCAATAAAACCTTTATGATTTAACTTATAACTATATTTGAACACAAAATGGATTAATTAGCCTTTCAATTAATCAAAACTGCCACCTAAACCAATATCTAAAATACGTGAGAGCAACCTCATATTGTTTTTACAAATTTACGAAGCCATTTGTTTCCAAAATCAAGAAATGAAAATATTATTAACAAATATTTTTTCTTTGACTAACTATATACTTTTAAAAACATAAAACAAAAAATAGAAAAACAAGTGGGCATAAGTGATATTGTTGGGATTTCTTGGAGGAAGAAGAAGCTCTTCTTGAGCTTCTTGGAAGAGAGGGAGAGAGGGAGAGGGGAAGGAGAGATAACTGAACTCAAAACTAATCTTTATTGCTTGGCTTGCTATATGGCTTCACTTGGGTAAAAATTTTCTTCTACTTATAGAAGAAAGAAACTACTAAGATAACAAGATTCTAAGGAACAACAATTTTAAAACTGGACCAATTCCTAACTGATCTTAATTGGTGAAGATTTTGAAACTTAATGCCAGCATCAATCCTGAAAGCGAAGTTGTCTGGATTTCTATGTTTTAGGCTTCCTTTGAGACAGTTAATTTTCTTACTGCTTCATAAAACAGCTTTTTAGCACAAAAAATAAAATATTTTATACTAGAAAGCTGCTTTAAGAAGCAGTAAGAATGTTGTCCCAAACAAAACCTTAACCTCGTAACTAAACAAAAAAAATTAAAAACAAAAAAACAAAAAACCTAATACCTAACCAAACTATAATCCATCATGATTTATCTACATATATAATCACACAGCAAAAGTAAACAGGATGATGATGTGAGTCAGGCATACGTAACATCAAGGATGTTGGTTTGCAATAATTGAAGAATACTAAGCTAAAAACACATTGAAAAGGCTGTCAATAAAAAAGTCATCTACCTCACAAAAAGACAATATCAACAGAAGGAATCTTTAATAAAATTATATAAGCATGCTTGTTCTGGATCCCAGTAGGTAAAAAAACGAAGGGCAAAGAGCTTACTCAGTCAAAAAGCTAACTCGTTCTGCAAGAGGAGTGAGGCCTAGCAAACTTAATGTAAATACCCATGCCTGCAAGGAATTAAAACTGTTAAGATGTTTGGCAAGAAGGTACTCAACGAGTGTAGATTTTTTTTTTTTTTTGAGAACCTTAATCATACTTAAAATAGAAAAATAAATCAAAGCAAATATGATTAGATTTAAGTTGATTAATTTACGAGCAACCAACAAGAAAAATAAAATATATACGGTTCATCTAAATTCATCTAATTTTGCACATATCATGAGGTCCTTTCATTGACATCGCAGTAACTAAAGCACAAATTGAAAATAAGAAAAAGAAAGCGTGGACAAAATGCATGTGCAATCATCATACGCTCATACAGTCGTACACATGGGAGGACAACTGATACAGTAGCAAGAGAAGAAAAATAGGCTCCAGTCTCCAGTGCGGATGGCCCCATTTTGCATCCTTGCAGGAAATGATTCTTTCATTTGGGTCAGCTTTCTGGTTGATTCTTAAAGCAGATTTTTAATATAAAATTTAAAATTCTGTACTAGAAAGCTGCTTTAAGAATCATCAAGAAAATAATCCCAAACAAAACCTTAATTAATAGTTTAAGCTCGTAACCAACATATCAAGATGAATTGTGTGAAATATTATATGTCAATTACTATGTTAAGCTCATAATGTTAATGTAACTTATAATAACGCCCAATTCGACAGATATTAGTACTCCAGCACATCGATATCATTTAAAATATTTTATATTAAAAAACAAATCATATAGCATAAAATTAGAAAACAAAAACCAGAAAGTCACAGTCATGCCCCACAACCACAATAAAACATTTTGTGGTGCTGAGGGAAAGTGCTTTGATTTAAACATATGACTCGGATATTTTAAAAAATATATATGATATCATAGGATACTGCCAATGTTATTCTCTAAACAAACAAAAGGAAAAGGTGGGAGCAATAAATCTTAAAATATTTGACTCAAATTCATGAACTTAATAATAAAAATTCCTCCTTTAATCAATGAATTATGGGTCCTTTCACCAAAATTTCTTTTTGCCTGTTCTCCTTTGTTATAGATTTCAAATGATGGACAGTTACATTACTTGCATTAGACTCAAGGGCACGGGCACTTTAATTAATTAATATTTATTAATAAAGGGTTAGTAGCTTTGTTGGTAGTATTCAAGTGGATTGGGAAAGGAAAATTTCGCTTTTCCTTTCTGCTCTACAAAAAAAAACTTATAGAACAAACGAAAATCAAAGGAGCCAGGATCGACTCACGCGTCCGAGGCCAAAGCTTTGTGCGACAATGGCGAGCGGAACCGCCGGAAACAGAACGAAAAGCTTCGTCCCGAGGAAAATCTCCTGTAGGTTAGCCAAGAAATTTCGAAGCATCTCCCACCGAACCTTAGAAACGAGCGTGAGGTCCGACTTCTTTCGAAGCGAAGAAGAAGACATGTTGTGCGCGGTGCGCCCGTGTCCATGGCGCATCTCCTTGCTGAGCCCACTGCCGACGCTGCCGGGCTTGATAAGCCCTGCTTCGAGCCCTCCCGCCACGTTGTTGCCTACCGAAGCCATAGCCTCCTCTTCAGAGGCAATTCCTCGAACAGATGGGGGGCAGGCGCAGAGGCACCCAGCAACTTCTTCGCTTATGACGTGAGACCGTACACCACCGGCTGATGTTTCTATACTCGGTGAACGGCAACTGAACGGCGCTATATAATGCCGAGTAGTAGAAACGGATCAAATAAGAATTTAATTATTGCGGGAGCGGAGGTTTCCGCGAAGGTTCGTTGATGCCTAATCGAGTGGTGAGGTGGAATCCACGTGGATATTCTTTTCCCCACTTCTGATTGAAATAAAAATGTGAGAATCAGGTGAAAAAAATACTAATGTTTAGAGAGTAATGTTTCGTTTGGGATGGCTTTCTTACTACTTTTTAAATCAAAATTTTAGTATAAAAATTTTAATTTTTTAACTAAAAAGCTGCTTTCAGAAGCAACAAAAAAACTGTCCCAAACTAAGCCTAAGGCTTCACTTGGGACGGCTTTTTTACTATTTCTTAAAACAGTTTTTTAGTATAAAAATTTTAATTTTTGTACTAGAAAGCTGCTTTAAGGCTTTGTTTGAGACGATTTTTTTATTACTTTTTAAAACAGAGTTTTAGAACAAAATTTTTAATTTTTTACTAAAAGTTATTATAAGAAATAGTAATAAAGTCATCCCAAATTAAGCTTAAGGAATAGCTTTTTTATTGCTTCTCAAACAACTTTTTGATATAAAAATTAAAATTTTTATACTAAAAAATTGTTTTAAGACACAATAAGAAAGCCGTTCCAAATGAAGCCTGAGAATTTCATCCTTTTGTCATTCTGAATTTCATCTTATGCTCAATGCTCGTAAGAAAATATTAGTCAATTTAAGAATTTTTTAATATATTTAAATCTTTATTAATACTTTATCAAAAGTACATCAAATTAAAAACATATCTTGATGCAACATTTGAGTTTAAATTTTTTGTAGTTAAATTTAGGACCACTCAAACTTTAATTTCAACAAACTTATAGTTGAATTGAATATCTTGACATGACTAAACCAATTATGCAAAAAGCATTGCATTCATAGTCCAAAGGAATCTATATTAAGCACTTGAACTCTTGAAGTAGAGTTGATAGCTTTAGAATATTAATTTAAGGGCTAAAGATTGTTGATTTTTGTATGCTTATATTCAAAATGAGCTTCTCGAAAAGAAAAAACCAACTAATCTAAACTCACCATTTTGAAGTCATAAGGCACTTAAGTGTTAAAGAATTGTTTATAATTAAAGGAATCGATGCAGACTATCTAATGATGCAAAAGCACACCATCATTCATTACACTAATACATGTTATTGCAAACAAGTTAAGTGATCACAATCAATACCAATCCTAAAGCATGTTTTCAAGATTGATGCATATCAGTGATACCAACATCAACACATGTCATTTCCAGTAAAACTAATGCATGCCCCTTGCACTAATGATGACGCTCATTGACTTTATCATCCACGATCTCTAACAAAGCTGATGGCTGATGTTGACACTAATATTGATGTCCACCAACTTTGTCACTCCACTTTGCTAATAACTTTGACGCGTGTCATTACCTATAAAATCGATGCACGAAGCAAAAAATAATATTAATGCCTAACAACTTTGGCCTTCATCATCGCCAATAAAACTAATGCATATACCATGGACATTAACATCAATACACCCCATCATCAACAATTACTAATGTTTGACATTAACACCAAGGCTTAGATTTCTTGGTATTTGTTGTCTCTTCATCTAAGGAGAAAGATTGAAGAGGTCATTAACAATTTCTTGAAGAAAACTCCAACACATCAAAGCTTCTTTAAAGTGTTAACACATTTTTCAATTACGAGGAATACAATTGTATATAACATATAACATACATTAGAAGGATTATTTCAATTGAAACAGATCCCCTGATTTTTTTCCCCTTTTTGGATTTTCAGATAAGAAAACATTGTCTCATGTAAGCTACTCTCAATTAGTTTTATCTATACATATTTGATCTACATGCAATAGTAAGATGATAAACTTTCTCTTTATTACATGAAAATTATAACATACAACCATATTTATTAAGTTGATGTCCTGATAATGAACCTAGTTGTCATATCTCAATGATCCAACTCTAACATTATAGAAGAAATAATAAAATTCAACCCTTCAAAATTGATTGGTATGCTACAATACGGTCATTTTGTATTTCTAGCTCAAATTTGCACAATATAATTTTTTTATTTAATTTGAAGAAGAGATAATGCAATTATTTTTGGGTTCATGCATTATTTTTGCACAATGCCTTAACTCCTAAGAGGGTTTATTTAAATCATACACGAGAAACAAAAGGCCCACTAATGACCTAATAATAACATAATATATAGGGGTGTCAATATTTGACACAACCCAAAAACCTGACTTAAACCCGACCCGAAAATTTCGGGTTAGGGTCAACCCGAACCCAAAACGGGTCGGGTTTGGCTTCAACATTTGACCCGTTTCAAAAATCGGGTCGGGTTCGGGTTAACCCTTTGACCCGATTTTGACCCGAAAACCCGATATTGACCCGGCAACCCGATTTTGACCCGAAAAGAGGAGATTGACCCGTTTTTGCAATTTTCTTGTTGGAAATGGGTCATTCGGGTCATGTCGGGTTGACCCGGACCTGAAGCGGGCCGGGTTGGGGTCCGAAAACCGACCCATTTTTAAAAATGGGTCTGATTCGGGTTGACCCGAATAGTGCCGTGTCAGTTTCGGGTTCGACCCGAACCCAACCCGTGACCCGAAATTGACACACCTAATAATATATAATGCCCACTAAATACTCATTATACTATTTCTTTCATAACATTCCAAACTACTTCATAATAACCTTGCCCTTAAGGTTGAGAAGATCAAAACAAGATTGAAAAGGAGGCATTACTTATCGATAGTTACGAACTCAGTTTGCATGGAGGCGATCAGATCTAGGCAATGTTAGAATGGAGGCTACTAGGGGGTAGCATATATGCCTTGGAGCCAACAAATGCTACATAAGGATCAAATCTATGTGAATTGTGATGACAAAGATATATACAAGGTAAAAGTATGATGAGGTGGGAAGGCTAAAGTGAGATTTAGATTAGACAATGGTGGGGGTTTGAGCTAGAACACCAGCATGGCTAAATGAGAGAACTTGTGTTACAATAAAATTATAAAATGATAAGAAAAATGTGAATTATAGCATTAAACGAGGATGAGTAGTTAACTTGTAGCATGTTTATAACTCTTGGTTCATGACGGGAAGGAGACTGAGCAATTGTAATATATCCAAAACTTTTGGTATTATTGGAGAGAGAGGGAGTGAGCCAAAGGCTCCTTATAAAAACAAGCAATTAAAGAATCAATAAATGTTAGCAAAACTTGTTTGAGAAGATTGCTTGAAATATAAATCTAATTAGCTAGGGATGGATCAACAAACAAATCATCATCCACCCATCCTTCCCTAATACCTATAATACAATCATCAATTTTTTCAATCTCTATGAACTCATTTCTTATGGTCTTCTTATATTTATAAACTTCTTCCAGTAAACGCCCCCATCAAAAAAATGATTTTTGGCAAGAAGAATTTTACTACAAAAAGGTATTCTAATCATGATTTAGTGGATTATACATGCAATTGATAATTACCAGTTATATTTAAAAATGTCTCAATATTAAATTTAAAATAATTATTCTTTTAAAATCTTTTAAATTCAACATGTGAGCTGTCTATTTCTCTTTTATTAGTAATAAAATCATATATATACAAACATAAACAAATTTTATTGATCAAAACATCCATATGCATCTATATTCATTGCCCAAAAATTATATATAATACTCATGAATCATATAATTATAATCAATGATCACCAATCCTGAGTACAAAAGAATAGTTAAAGAGAGAAAGAAATAAACTAATAGTAAATCTGAAGAATCCTGATCTAATCAATCTCAAGCACCTGATCCTTGGCCCTAATCTAAAATTATTTAAACCATGTATCATGAGTTAAATAGGCCAGCAATCACTAAAATCATATAAACAAATTCAAAATACGGTAAAGAAAAAATATGCATGTCCTTAGTCAATTCATAACAATAATAGTCATATGATCAGAAATAAGTATAGAAATAGAAAATCACACATACAATAGCAGTAGAATGTGTAAATAGTACAATACAGAAGTTAGTAAAGCAGTATAGTGAGAAAATCAATAAATCAGTATAACTGTTGAATTAATAAATCAATCATCATATTAATGAATTAATAAATCAATCATCATATTAATACTATCAATCAATAAAGTAATCATATAAAGTAGTAAAATTTATATCAATGTAGTAAAATTTTTACTGATGTGCATATGCTACCTAGTTAGTCTATATCAACATCAAATCAGTATTTTAATCACATGATCAGTATATCATATGCTAAGTATGTCACATGCTCAGTATATCACGTGCTTAGTATTAGTATAATGAACCAGTATCAATATTTAATATAGTGAATCAGTAATATTAATAGTATTAGCGAATATGTAGTAGTATCAGTAACAATTCAGTAGTAGTATCGCGTGGTGGTCATTTCGGTATTAGTATATCTAGTGGCAGTAACAATAAATCAATGATATAATATTAATTTGTATAATGACATTAAATCAATATAATATCTTTAAATTTGTACAATAATAATGTATCTGTAATATATATTTTAATAGTCATACTAAACAAATAAGAAGTTCTTATTTAAGCGATGTTTTTCGAGTAAGCAGTAGTAATCCATATCAGTATCACGTTGGCTCAATAAATAGATCAGTTATCACTCTTTACTTATTAGTACAGTAATATAACTCCATATAACTCTCAATTAGTATCATGTGAATCAATAAAGGATAAAATCAAACTATAATATTTAAAGAAAAGCCTATGGGCCCACCTTCTTATACAGGTCAATCGGTCTCCAGTCAATTTTAGTGAAATCAACTTTTAGTTGTCCTCACATATATTATTATCATTGTATTATAATAGTAACATCGACTAACTATTACCTAATCGCATACTCATTTTCATTCTCATTGCTTGTATTAGTAGTATGCTAAGAAAAACTCAATTTATATATAGTATAAATCTTATAAAATTCATTAAATTTTGTTTTGCTCGGTGAAATTCATAAATGTTGTAGTCAAAATAACCATGATAATCAATTTAATAACTTCCAAAAAGTTGAGTGGAAAAATTTTAATAAAGCTAGAGAAAATATTGTAAAATCAGTATTTAGGAGAATTCAATAATCTCAAAATCAAAAAGAGATATGATTAGAATCACCTACCTCGATCAGAATAATTTTTGTAAAAGTGGAAAAGCAATTAGAAGACCAAAAATTTAGATTTTTCTTTCTCTTTCTTCCTTCCCTCTCCCCTACTTCTGTCCCTTGCTCGGCCAGTCGACATTGGCCGACTGGCTGAGGAAATGATGGATGATGAGTGGGAAAAATATTATATAAAAATGATTTTTAGTGGGCGATGCTACATCGCCACCACTCAGCGTCGCATGTCAAATCCAAAATTATTGTCCAAACAAAGGCTTCAATGCCACGACAACATTTTCTCACGCCGCTGCACTATAGGCCTAATGTCGCAATGCTCTAAGGATTAGCGCTGTTGCGCTTCAGTTCAAATAGAAATTCAGAATTTTTTTTTATTTTCAATTATTTTTAAAAGTTTAGGTTTTTACATGTTGACTATGTTAGAATTCCACCATTAATTTATGTTTGTTATGCCACAAAAAAAGTTCCTAGCTAAAATTGTAATATTTATTTTTTAAAGATTGATGTTTGTTAACTTATGATTCATTCACAATTAATTTTCTAAGATGATGGCTATGTAACTTAATACACTCATGATTTTTCAATAGTTACATTATAGTTTATCATTCTTGCCCTTAGATTTAGGTCTCTCTCTTTTCTAATACTATTTACATATTTTCACACATATTCAATAAACATATAGCACAATTAGGCTTCTTTGGGGACGGCTTTTTTATTACTTTCTAAAACGGAGTTAGTTTTAGTAAAAAAATAAAGTTATTTTTGTACTAAAACTCCGTTTTAGAAAGCAATAAAAAAATCGTCCCAAACGAAGCCTTAGTCAACCATACAACATAAATCCTAAAAGAACATGTGTGTATTTAATCCCTCGTCACCTTCTTTGCACCATTCATCATCATCTTCATCTTCATCCTTCTATTTATTTTTCTCAATAAATTTTTCATAATTTTCAAATAGTTAGCCATCATGTCTTTATCATTCATAGATTGTATATATCATAATGTATGTTCTTCCTGATAAACAACAATTGCATTTTATTTATCAATAAATTTAATTTCATGGTTTGATCGTAATCACTGCTAATTAAGTAATATACTTTTTCTCTTAATCATCTAGTATAGTTGATGTTGTAATAATGTACTAAATGAAATAAAAAAAATTGTATATTTCAATTGTATTGTGCCTCAATAATTATAAATTACTTATGCGCTTCTATGATTTGATTAGGTGCAAGGTCGAATCATTCACAATTGATCATGAACAAACTATTTATATGAGCAATAATATTCTACGTTTGTGTTGTTTTCTTATGAATGACATAATAATTGCCTTTATTTTTTTATTGCATAAAAAAACTACTATTTATATTTCTACCTTCACTCTACAACCTAGTATGAAAGTTAGAACCCTTTACTAATTAAACCATTCTTACTTCCATTGTTCTTATTGGTCCCTATAAAATATTATGCAATTTTGACTTTAATAATATTTTAGAAATAATGAATTACTTATAGCTTGTAGAATTGCACATAACAAAATGCTTATTAAAAGCTAAATAATGAATTTATATTAAATAAACCTAAATCAAATGTTGAATTTAACTTTGATTTTATTAAGGGATTTCATCATGTGATTGATATGTTTTATAAGTAGAGCCTTCTATTAATGTTTTATTTTCTTCAATAATTTATTGGAGAATTTACAGTTATATTTAGACATATTAAATATAAATTATATTATTTTTAATAATGTAATAATGATTTTTATATCTATTTTTCAAAATGATGCATCTGATTATATTAAATTGTGCTTCTAGCTTATATTCCATATGATAAGTGCACAAGTTAGCAATTTATTGAATTAAAAAAGCTATGAAAATCAACCTTTGGCCTAGAATGCATTATGTTCAATAGCCTCTTGAGGATTAAATTTTTCACCAAGTAGAATTTATTCAACTAAAATGAACCCTATCACCTAAATCTAAGTGAAAATTTGTATAACTACTATATTGGTCAAATTTTAAATTAATTAAATAGTGCCTTCATTCTATTCTATCAAGTTATGTAATAATCTAAAATACAAAAAAGTATCTTAAAATAAAATTTTGAATTTCTATTTGAACTAGAATGCTTTGGCGCTGTGCTTGGTAGTGTTGCGGCGCTAGCTAGCCTTGAGAGCACATAGGCGCTAGAAATTGTCACCACAGCATTCGAGGCTATGTTCTATAGTAATTTTGAATTCAACATGCAGCGCTGCGGCACTAGTCTACAACAATATTTTTATAGATATTTCATTCTAAATCATAAGAACTAATCACCCCAGCGCCTTCACCTCCCCCCATTTCGGCTCACTTGTCATGAAAGAAGAGAGGGAAGAGAGATAGTCATTTTTGATAACTTTTGTCCACTGCTTTAGTTAGAAAAAGTCTTCTGATCGTTGTAAGTTACCTGAATCTCATTTTGGTTTTCATTGATTTGGAGTTTGATGAATTTAATCTCTCCTAAATCGATAAAAAAATATTTTGTTTTAATTTATTGCACCTTTTGTGTAACTTTTCATATACGATAGATGCAAATTTTATTGACATTTTAACTTCAATATTATTAAGTTTTATTGAATAAAATATAATTTATGATTTTCCAAACCAATAGATTAATATACAAGTTTTCCTGATGACACGACACCAAAAATCGCCTTTATCAGGAACAAATCTTGAGGCAATCCTAGTTGAAAACTTTTGAAATTAAAATTGGGACCATCCGAACTCTAATTTCAACAAACTTATACTCGAATTGAACATCTCAAATAGACAAACACTACAACACCAAAAAATGGTCAAGTACAAACCCAAAGGGGTCCAAATCGAGAACCTGACCCTATTTGAAAGCCTTGGAACATTAATTAGATGACTATATGATATTCAAATGTGGCATGCTTATAGTCGAATCGAGCGACTCGACGAGACAAATCCACAAAGCCCAAGATCGCCGAATTATAACATCATTAAGACACTTAAATACTCAAAAAATTATCCATAGCCAAGAGAGTTTGTATCAATCCTCCATTGAAACACTCCCATGTGCCCTTGATATCTCCATATTTACTGGCAAAGTCACTCCGAAAAAACTATAAATAGATCTTTCATTCTTCACAGGGGGGAGGGGGGGGGGGGGGGGGGGGGTGGAGAGAGAGAGAGAAGAAAAACGAAGGATCTCTCTTGAAAAATCGGGTCGAGTCCAGATCAATCCTCAAAACTGAATTTGATCTGGAACCAGCCCAAGTCTTCTTTGACATCTCCAGTTGCCCCGCAACTAGCGCACCCGCGCAGTAGTGCTTTGAGTGGTCTCGTCAGGGTGCCCACGCCTACTCGCTCATGCCAACATGCTCGCACCAATGCAGTCCAGCTAGGTCACCCTCGTCCGCAGGCTGCAGTTGCGCAACTCGTGCTTGCAGCACACGCTCTCGCACCCGAGGGTTGTGGGTCAGGTCAAGTCAACCCAGAACATGGAGGTTTAGGTTCGAGTCTAAATTTATAACCCATTTGCAAAACCATGTCAGGTTTGGATTAGTTGAATTAGACCCGTGTTAATTTTGAATTTGACCGAACCTGGCCCAAATACCCATTTTGACACCTATAATCATGGCAGCCATGATTTCTTCTTGGATGGCAATTTTGGCAACCATAATATGACTGAATTTTGTGCTTCTCTATAATCCTTTTGCTCATTCTGAGTTTAGTGTCTTTTGTTTTGTGCTTCATATTGAGTGAGCATGATTTTTTTGGTGCAGTCCTTTTTTATATTTTAGATCTCAGTGAGCTATATTTTTCCTTACAAAGGTTGTAGTTTCTCTTTATAATAAATAAAACTTGCCCTAAGCACTATACTCCTCCAAAGAAAAAAAAAATCTCTCTCTCTACCCAATAAATAAAAATTTTAAAATTAACAAGCTGTAATTTCCCTAATAAGAATGTACACTTAAATTCACTAATAAAAAGAAAAAGAATAACCCCATACAACGAAAATTCAATTCAAGAGGAATATCCAGCTCTCTAAATCTTTAGCCAAAGCCAAGAGCCCAAAACCCACCTCAAGATTTCAAATTCTGATTTCAAATTCAAGAATCAAGATAACTCTAATCCTAACAAGAAGAGATTAATTAAAACAAAAGAACAAATACTTAATCTCTAAACAGTCTCTAATTTGAATTTTCCCTCCACCCCAAAATATAATTAGTACGTGGACCCATCCCATCAGCCGCACCCCCCCCCCCCCCTCTTCTCTGAAGTAATTATTGTGTCCAGACACCGAAGGCATCCAGAGACCAATAACAGAGCGCCACGTCACCCCGGTGCTCGATACCAAACACACGATATTGTTTGGTATTCGTCCCAATTTTCGGGATTTTATCCGGACTTAACAACTTTTCCCTCCCTCTCCCTGGTTCCGCCCGGGCCGAGCTAGTCTGGCTTCTGGATTTTCAGCTTCCCTGCGGACGACACGTCGCCGCAGCAAATCCGGTGGTCCCGGCTGAAAGATTCGGAATTAGCGGTCTGCGTTTTTCCGTACGAAAACGTCGGTGACCCACGTGAAAGGAACAGCTAACCCAACTGAATGACCAAAGGCCTCTGGCTTAATAGGAAATGATTAAATTCGCCTAACGAGTTAGGTTTCGTTTTGTAACATTTTATTATTATTTTTTAATGTAGTTTTTAATACAATTATTTTTTTTCATATTTTTTTTTCTAAAAAAACTCTTTTAGAAAGTAATCATAAAGCTGTCCAAATCTAAGTTTTAAGTTTAATTTGGGACAACTTTTTATCTATTTTTTAAACTAATTTTTTAGAAATCATTATGAAAGTTGTCACAAAAAAAAAAACATTAAGCTTATTTATCTTATTAATGAAAAAAATGGGAGGAGAAGGTGCAACTTAATATAATTAACGATGTCGAATTATTTACTCTTCAGAACAATTTAATTTTCGCTGGTCAAAAATATATTTTGATATTTTAATGAAGATATTTTTACTAGTACAACTTCTATAATAATATCAAAATTTAATTCTACCATATGAGGTCGCCTACATGAGTCATTTTTATTCATTGTGTCATATTAAGACTCAAATTTTCATTTAAATATGATAAAATATCATTTTTAACATTTTATGATCAAAATTTTTTCTCTCTCTTCTTTTTATAGTATAGGCCGAATCTAATACATTTACTCTCATAATCGAGTCATTGGAGCTCCAATATTTTCACTTATATAATCGTTAATTTCTCATGTGCATCCTCTTCTTCGCAACACTTAGCATAATTTTACGCTAGCTTCTTTTTTATAACTCACCCACTCCTTTGTGACCGTTAGATGGTATTAGATACTTTGTACATCTACAGTTTTTAAGCAGTATGCAATGCAATACAAATGAAGCTTCAGCACTCCACATTTTTCTGACTTCTGTGTGCCTCTGTTTCAGCAGAGTCCAAACTGTTCAGTTGAATATTGGATTTTTTTTTAAAGGAGCATGATTGTTAATTTAAATTAGGAATAATAGCATAGTATTAAAAAAAAGTTAGAAAGAAACAAATTAGAGAAATCATTTGACACATTTTAAACATTTGATGCATTCATTTGAATGCGCCAAATCAATGGGCGCATTCACCTCAGTCATCCGAATTAAATTCTAAAAATATTATAGCAATGCGCCAAACAGTTTGGCGCGTTCAATGGAATGCGTCAATTCCATTGAATGCACCAAACTGTTTGGCGTATTTAGAATAAGCCAAAAAATTTAATGCATTCAATGGAATGCATCATTCTGTTTGGCTAGTTTACTTCTTTTTAAGTTTTTGTAATATTATGCTCCTATTTCTAATTTAAATTAACCATCAAACAGTAAAAAAATCGTTCAAATGAAGCCTAAATCTTGCTTTGAATCATTCAAGAGCCGATATATCTTATGCAGAAACATTCCATGTGGCAATAGATTTTGATGGGCCGCTACATTCCAGTCAAATCTAAATAGAAAATCTGCAATGCATGATTGAAATAGTTGGCAGCTCCAATTTGTTCATATCGGACAATCTCTGAAAGAGATTATTGAGTGATAGATCACCAGAAAAATTATGTGCTTCGCTCACATAGATTTTTTTTTTTTTTTTTTTTATAAACAGATATTTATTTGAATTTAAAGATATTTGATAATTTTATTAAAATGTATGATTAAGATTTTCATTAGGATGAATTTCAAAAAAACTAAATCAATTTTAATATTAATATAATTGTTGCGTCCTGGAGTATTCGCGGCGGTAGAGAAATATTTAGTTTAACGTCTTAGCATTGTACGAAGATCCAGCACACAAGCAGATAAGTGAGAGGGTGTAGCATTCATAAGAGACACCAGAGTTTTTACGTGGAAAACCCTTAAAAAAGGGGGAAAAACCACGGGGCCTGGCCCAGTTTGAATGAATCCACTAGTATTTGCAGTCGATTACAAATGATGCCCTTCCTTTGAAGAAGGCCTTGTATTGATGTAGCAACTATACATCATATAGATTGCATTACATGTTAGGAGTTACATATACATGTTTGTTCAGTCGGAAGGATCGTAGTCGGCAGGAGACCAGGGTCAGAAAGACCGTTGTCTGTTGATGGAGGTCGAACGGACCGTAGTAGGCGACGGAGGTCGAAAGGACCGTAGTCGGCAAGAGACGAGGGTCAGAAAGACCGTTGTCTGTTGATGGAGGTCGAACGGACCGTAGTAGGCGACGGAGGTCGAAAGGACCGTAGGCGGTAGGAGATAAGGAGTCAGGTGTTAGACCCAGTGTCACTTGGAAGATCGGGTGTTGATGGTCTGGCCTTGAGTAGGACGTCGGGTTTGAACGTCGGGCCTTAAGCAGGATGTCAGGCCTTCAGCGGTACGTAGAGACTGAACGTCGAGCCTTAAGCGGGATGTCGAGTCTTCAGCGGTATGTAGAGATTGAACGTCGGGTCTTAAGCGGGACGTCGAGTCTTCAACAGAACGTAGGGACTAAACGTCGGGCCTTAAGTAGGACGTCGGGTCTTCAACAAGACGTAGGGATTGAACGTCGGACTTTAAGGCAGTGGTGCAATGAAAATCCGGCGAGGCTTCGGTGGTGGTCCGGCGAGGTTCCTGCGGTGGTCCGGCGGGCCGTCGAGGAGGAGCTTCCTCCTTCTCTTCCTCCTTCTCTTCTTGCTTCTCTTGCTTGGATCCCCCTCTTGTGAAGAATGAGGGCTCTATTTATAGATTTTCTGGAGTGGCATGGTCCATAAATAGGTGCGAGATCAGGGGCGAATAGGGAGTGGTTGAATGGACGGCCGATATTGAATCCTACAAGTGTGCACCATTCATTGGGCATTTTAAGGCCTTAATGATGTTGGAATTCGGCGATCTTGGGCTCGTTGGATTCGTCTCGTCGAGCCGTTCGATTCGAGTATAAGCTCGACAAAATCAGAGTCCGTTTGGTAACTCAAATTGTGGTTTGAACCTTCCAACAGCGCTTCGGGTTCATGATTTGGACCCATTTGGGCTCGGATTGGGTCGAACTTGGTGTCGTTGGGTTCATATTTCCGAGTCGCTCAGTTCGACAGTAAGCTCGCTGAAATCGGAGTTCATTTGCTCCCAAATTTAACTTTCAAAGTTTTCAACTAGCTTTTGCCTCAAGATTCGTGCCCAATCAAGCTAATTTTGTGACGACGTATCAGTTGCCCCCCTATTTTCGGACGTCGAAGCACTAGGAGTCCGAAAATACATGCGTCGACAATTTGTATTGGTCTAAACACCAAAAAATACTATCAAAAATTAACATCTTGTTCGAACTTCACCATAGAGGCCTCGTTGAGTTCCGAAAGTGTCATAATCGAGTCCGGAACGTGGAAAAACTTGTCCGGGGACCCGAAAAACGTCAAATTTGGGCTTTTCGGGACGAAATTCGGGCCCGGAATGGACCGGGCAGCCGAACCGGCCGGCCGGCCGCCGCCGCCGCCTCCGCGCGGAACCGCCCGCGCGTTGCTCCCACGCGTCGCCTGGGCTGGACCGTGCCCGCGCCTGGGTGCGCCCGCGCCTGGGCTGGGTGCGCCTGCGGCTGGGCTGGCTGCGCCTGCGTGTTGCGCGGCCTGTGTGCTGGGCCCGCTCCGCTGCTGCGCTGCCGCGGCAGCTGCTGCCGCCGCCGCCGCCGGCCGGCCTTCCGCGTGGCTGGCACGCTGCTGCGCTGCTGGCAGCGATCCGCGTGAAGAGTCCGCGGATCGGCGCGATTTTCGTGAGTCGGTTCGCTGCCACTGACTTAGGTGGGGCCCACTCGTGTAAAGAGGCTGTTTTTTTGCTATTTTTGGGTCCAAAAAATTCCGAAAAAATCTCAAAAAATTCTGAAAAATTTGGGATTTCGAAAATTGCAATAACTTCCCCTTCTTGCTTCAAAACCTATAAATAGGCCTCATAGGCCTTTAGAAAACTTGCACCTTTTCTTTCTTTCTCCCTCCGGCTCTCTGGCGGCTGAGGCCTCCGCTATTTGCGAGCGGGAAACTTCCCCTGCTCGAATTAGCGCCCCTCCTCGCGTGTAGAAGCCCACGGGATTTCTTCCTCTCCCTCCGGCTTACTGGCGGTTGAGGCTTCCGCTATTTGCGAGTTGGAATTTCTTCATGCTCGACTTAGCGCCCCTCCTCGCGCGCAGAAGCCTACAGGATTTCTTCCTCTCCCTTAGTTCTTTGAGAGATTTGTTGAACTGCTGAAATACGGCGTCATGTAGAAATACGACATTGGGCAGAAGACCGAAGAAATTTCTACGACAGTCAGAATTCCGACGACGAGTAGAAGTATGGCGTCGGGCAGAAGACCAACGAAATTCCATCAACTGTCAGAATTCTGACGACGAGTAGAAGTATGATAGAAGTCCGACGGCGAGGGGAGTCCGTCGTCTGGTAGAAGACCGACGAAAGTTTGTCGACGAGCAAAAGTCTGCTGACGAGTAGAAGTCCGACGCCAGGGAGAATTCCGATGTCGGTTAGAAGACCGACGAAAGTTCGTCAATGAACAGAAGTCCGACGACGAGTAGGAGTTCGTTGACGAGCA
This sequence comes from Dendrobium nobile, assembly GCA_022539455.1. Classification (NCBI taxonomy): domain Eukaryota; kingdom Viridiplantae; phylum Streptophyta; class Magnoliopsida; order Asparagales; family Orchidaceae; genus Dendrobium; species Dendrobium nobile. Next base: position 40,218,783 of record CM039731.1, on the reverse strand, counting down.
GAAGTCCGACGACAGGGAGAAGTCCGGCGTCGGGTAGAAGTTCAACGTCGGCTAGAAGACCGATGAAATTTCGTCGACGAGCAAAAGTCCGACGACGAGTAGGAGTCCGCTGATGAGCAGAAGTCCGACGACAGGGAGAAGTCCGACGTCGGGTAAAAGTCCACTGACGAGCAGAAGTCCGACGACAGGGAGAAGTCCGTCGTCGGGTAGAAGACCGACGAAAGTTCGTCGACGAGCAGAAGTCCGACGACGAGTAGGAGTCCGCTGACGAGCAGAAGTACGACGACAGAGAGAAGTCCGACGTCGGGTAGAAGTCCACTGACGAGCAGAAGTCTGACGACAGGGAGAAGTCCGTCATCGAGTAGAAGACCGACGAAAGTTCATCGACGAGCAGAAGTCCGACAACGAGTAGGAGTTCGCTGATGAGCAGGAGTCCGACGATAGGGAGAAGTCCGTCATCGGGTAGAAGACCGATGAAAGTTCATCGACGAGCAGAAGTCCGACGACGAGTAGGAGTTCGCTGATGAGCAGGAGTCCGACGACAGGGAGAAGTCCGACGTCGGGTAGAAGTCCGCTGACGAGCAGAATTCTGACGACAAGGAGAAGTCCGTCATCGGGTAGAAGACCGACGAAAGTTCATCGACGAGCAGAAGTCCGACAACTAGTAGGAGTTCGCTGATGAGCAAGAGTCCGACGACAGGGAGAAGTCCGACGTCGGGTAGAAGTCTGGTGACGAGCAGAAGTTTGACGACAGGGAGAAGTCCGTCATCAGGTAGAAGACCGATGAAAGTTCGTCGACGAGCAGAAGTCCGACGACGAGTAGGAGTTTGCTGATGAGCAGAAGTCCGACGATGAGTAGGAGTTTGCTGATGAGCAAAAGTCCGACGATGAGTAAACGTCTGCTGACGAGCAGAAATCCATGGACAAGGAGAATTCCGACGTCGGGTAGGAGTACGGCCTTGGGCAGAAGACCGACGAAAGTTCGTCGACGAGCAGAAGTCCGACGACGAGTAGAAGTCCGCTGACGAGCAGAAGTCCGACGTCGAGTAAAAGTACAACGTCGGGTAGAAGACCGATGAAAGTTCGTCGACGAGCAGAAGTCCGACGTCGGGTAGAAGTTCGCTGACGAGCAGAAGTCCGACGACAGAGAGAAGTCCGACATCGGGTAGAAGACCGATGAAAGTTCGTCGACGAGCAGAAGTCCGACGTCGGGTAGAAGTCCGCTGACGAGCAGAAGTCTGACGTCGGGTAGAAGTACGGCCTTGGGCAGAAGACCGATGAAAGTTTGTCGACGAGAAAACGTCCAATGAAAGTCCTGCAAGGCAAAAATTCAGCAACAGGAGGAAATTCAACATCGGGTAAAAAATTAACTTTGTGAAGAAGTTAAATGGAAGTCCCTTGACGTCATTCTGGCGACGTTAACCAAAGATGTAAGACCAATCCAATGTTGTATGTTAGAGCATTTGCTCGATGTTGTTAACACATATTGGATCCACCAAAGATGTGAGACCTATCCGAGGTTGTATGTCGGAGCTTTTTCTCGACGACGTTAACCTCTATGGAAGAGGTCGAGAGAATCCACCAAGAATATGAGACCTTTCTGAGGTTGTATGTCGGAGCCTTTGCTCGACGACGTTAACCTATGTGGAAGAGGTCGGAAGAATCCACCAAGGATGTTAGACCTTTCCGAGGTTGTATGTCGGAATATTTGTTCGACGACGTTAACCTGTGTGGAAGAGGTCGGGAGAATCCACCAAGGATGTGAGACCTATCCGAGGTTGTATGTCGGAACATTTGTTCGACGACGTTAACCTGTGTGGAAGAGGTCGAGAGAATCCACCAAGGATGTGAAACCTTTCCGAGGTTGTATGTCGGAGCCTTTGCTCGACGACGTTAACCTGTGTGGAAGAGGTCGAGAGAATCCACCAAGGATGTGAAACCTTTCCGAGGTTGTATGTCGGAGCCTTTGCTCGACGACGTTAACCTGTGTGGAAGAGGTCGAATCGAATCCACATGGGATCAGTTTTACCTCGATTGGGAGGGGCGAACGCCACGTGTATCCCGAATAAAAGGTTAAGAAGGGTTTATCTTTAGACCATTACTGCCTTTTTGAGGTTGAGATCAAGACATTGCCCATGGAGTAGAAGTCCAGCAAAGGACTGTATATGGCTTTCAGAAGTATCCTTGCATTTGCCAGGAGTTCCTTGAAGTATCATATTGATATTGAAAGCATTTGAGGGATCTTCTTGATCATATTTGGAGTCAAAGTTGCCCCCCAGTCCATATCTAATTTCCATGAAATTGATGAAGCAATGACTGATGACAAAAAGTTTCCATGAACGTCCTTTTGAGATTGGAGCAAAATTGTGCCCCCCAGTCGGGAACTAGCTTCCCACAGACGGCGCCAAACTGTTGCGTCCTGGAGTATTCACGGCGGTAGAGAAATATTTAGTTTAACGTCTTAGCATTGTACGAAGATCCAGCACACAAGCAGATAAGTGAGAGGGTGTAGCATTCATAAGAGACACCAGAGTTTTTACGTGGAAAACCCTTAAAAAAGGGGGAAAAACCACGGGGCCTGGCCCAGTTTGAATGAATCCACTAGTATTTGCAGTCGATTACAAATGAGGCCCTTCCTTTGAAGAAGGCCTTGTATTGATGTAGCAACTATACATCATATAGATTGCATTACATGTTAGGAGTTACATATACATGTTTGTTCAGTCGGAAGGATCGTAGTCGGCAGGAGACCAGGGTCAGAAAGACCGTTGTCTGTTGATGGAGGTCGAACGGACCGTAGTAGGCGACGGAGGTCGAAAGGACCGTAGTCGGCAAGAGACGAGGGTCAGAAAGACCGTTGTCTGTTGATGGAGGTCGAACGGACCGTAGTAGGCGACGGAGGTCGAAAGGACCGTAGGCGGTAGGAGACAAGGAGTCAGGTGTTAGACCCAGTGTCACTTGGAAGATCGGGTGTTGATGGTCTGTCCTTGAGTAGGACGTCGGGTTTGAACGTCGGGCCTTAAGCAGGATGTCAGGCCTTCAGCGGTACGTAGAGACTGAACGTCGAGCCTTAAGCGGGATGTCGAGTCTTCAGCGGTATGTAGAGATTGAACGTCGGGTCTTAAGCGGGACATCGAGTCTTCAGCAGAACGTAGGGACTAAACGTCGGGCCTTAAGTAGGACGTCGGGTCTTCAACAAGACGTAGGGATTGAACGTCGGACTTTAAGGCAGTGGTGCAATGAAAATCCGGCGAGGCTTCGGTGGTGGTCCGGCGAGGTTCCTGCGGTGGTCCGGCGAGGTTCCTGTGGTGGTCCGGCGGGCCGTCGAGGAGGAGCTTCCTCCTTCTCTTCCTCCTTCTCTTCTTGCTTCTCTTGCTTGGATCCCCCTCTTGTGAAGAATGAGGGCTCTATTTATAGATTTTCTGGAGTGGCATGGTCCGTAAATAGGTGCGAGATCAGGGGCGAATAGGGAGTGGTTGAATGGACGGCCGATATTGAATCCTACAAGTGTGCACCGTTCATTGGGCATTTTAAGGCCTTAATGATGTTGGAATTCGGCGATCATGGGCTCATTGGATTCGTCTCGTCGAGCCGTTCGATTCGAGTATAAGCTCGTCAAAATCAGAGTCCGTTTGGTAACTCAAATTGTGGTTTGAACCTTCCAACAGCGCTTCGGGTTCATGATTTGGACCCATTTGGGCTCGGATTGGGTCGAACTTGGTGTCGTTGGGTTCGTATTTCCGAGTCGCTCAGTTCGACAGTAAGCTCGCTGAAATCGGAGTTCATTTGCTCCCAAATTTAACTTTCAAAGTTTCCAACTAGCTTTTGCCTCAAGATTCGTGCCCAATCAAGCTAATTTTGTGACGACGTATCAATAATCTTAGTTATTTATATATTATATTCATCTTAAAATAAATTTAAGAATATGGAAACTCATTCTGACTAATTTTATATTAGAATATATTGATATAAAATTTCGTCAAAATATTTGTTTTGATTGAAAATCCTATTTAATTTGTTTTACTTGACAACAATTAAAAAATTTAAAGTTGTTATATTTTATAAGGTATAAAAGATATTATGATATACAAATATTATTTATATTTTATTTAAAGAAAAATAAATTAGAATATCTGAATATTTTTTTCCTGACAACTAGAGGGTCATTATTTTGTGAGGAAATTTTGGATAAGCTTGGATCAAAGAGTTTCGTGTGCATTAATATCTTAATTAATCGTAAAATAATATTAATAATGAATAACTTTGAAACTAAATATTATCCTTTTTCATGTTGGGAAAAAAAGTGTAAATATTTGTAAGAATAGTGTAAATATTAATTAAAAATATATGAAAAATAGTTAAATTTTGAGTAAATGAAAATAAAATTACAAAATGATCTAATTATTTCCAAAAAAATTTAAAACTATTAATTTTAAGTATTGTTGCGTCATGGAGTATTCGCGGCGGTAGAGAAATATATAGTTTAACGTCTAAGCATTGTACGAAGATTCAGCACACAAGCAGATAAGTGAGAGAGGGTGTAGCATTTGTAAGAGATCGACACCAGAGTTTTTACGTGGAAACCCCTGAAAAATGGGGAAAAACCACGGGGCCTGGCCCAGTTTGAATGAATCCACTAGTATTTGCAGTCGATTACAAATGAGGCCCTTCTTAGGGAGAAGGTCTTGCCTTGATGTTACAAATGTACGTCATATAGAGCGCATTACATGGAGGGAGTTACAATAATCAACATTGACATGTTTGTTTGGTTGGAATGGCCATTGTCGACAAGAGACAGAGGTCAGAAGAACCGTAGTCAGTAGGAGACCGGGGTCAGAAAGACTGTTGTCTGTTAATGGAGGTCGGAAGGACCTAGTAGGCGACGGAGGTTAGAAGGACCGTAATAGGCAGGAGACCGGGGTCAGAAAGACCGTTGTCTGTTGATGGAGGTCGGAGTGACCGTAGTAGGTGTCAGAGGTCAGGACGACCGTAGTCGGCAAGAGATCAGGGTCTAAAAGATCGTTGTTTGTTGATGGAGGTCGGAGTGACCGTAATAGGCAACAGAGGTCAGGACGACCGTAGTCGGCAGGAGACAAGGGTCTAAAAGACCATTGTTGGCAGAAGAACGGGGTCTGAAAGATTGTTGTCTGGTGATGGAGGTCGGAGTGACCATAGTAGGCGACGGAAGTCGGGAGGACCGTAGTTGGCAGGAGACCAAGGTCTTAAAGACGTTGTTGGCAAGCGACGGAGGTCAAGAGGATCGTAGTCGGCAGGAGACCAGGGTCTGAAAGACCGTTGTTAGCAGGAGACGGGTTTGAAAGACTGTAGTAAGAGGGCGATACTTCTATAGAAGTTCGGGTGTCAGGTGGTGGCCTAGTGGAGCTCAAAGCCTTGAGTGGTGGTCCGGAGGAAGTCCGAGCCTCAGGTGGTGGTCCGGCGAAGTCCGGGCCTCAAGTGGTTGTCCGGTGGAAGTCTGGGCCTTAGGTGGTTGCCTGGTGGAGCGCAAGGCCTTAAGTGGTGATCCAGAAAAAGTCCGGGCCTCAGGTGGTGGACCGGCGGAGCAACGGCGTCAGGCGGTGGTCCGGCGGAGTTGAGGGCCTTAAGTGGTGGTCTGGCGGAGCAACGGAGTCAGGCGGTGGTTCGGCGGAGGTGAGGGCCTCAAGTGGTGGTTCAACGGAGCAACGACGTCAGGCGGTGGTCCGGCGGAGGCGAGGACCTTAAGTGGTGGTGCGGCGGAGCATCGGCGTCAGGCGGTGGTCCGGCGGAGATGAGGGCCTCAAGTGGTGGTTCGTCAGAGCAACGAGCGTCAGGCGGTGGTCCGGCAGAGGTGAGGGCCTCAGGTGGTGGTCCGGCGAAGCAACGACGTCAGGCAGTGGTCCGGCGGGGGTGAGGGCCTCAAGTGGTGGTCTGACAGAGCAACGGCGTCAGGCAGTGGTCCGGCGGAAGTGAGGGCCTCAAGTGGAGGTCCGACGGAGCAAAGGCGTCAGGCGGTGGTCCGGCGGAAGTGAGGACGTCAAGTGGTGGTCCAGCGGAACAACGGTGCCATGCAGTGGTTCGGCGGAAGTGAGGGCCTCAAGTAGTGGTCCGGCGGAACAACGGTGCCAGGCGGTGGTCCGGCGGAGGTGAGAGCCTCAGGTGGTGGTCCGGCGAAACTCCGACGGTGGTCGAGGAGGCAAGAAAGCAAGAGCGATCTCCAATCTCTCTCTTTTTTCCTTAGGCTTAGGGTGGGTCTTCTCAAGAGCAGAGGGAGCTCTATTTATAGATTTCTGGAGTGGCATGACCCGTAAATAGGTGAGAGATCAAGAGTAAATGAGGAGTGGTCGGATGAACGGCCGATATTGAATCCCTTGATCATGCACCGTTCTTTAGACATTTGAAGACCTTAATGATGTCGGAATTTAGCAATCTTGAGCTCGTTAGATTCGTCTCGTTGAGCCGCTCGATTCGAGTATAAGCTTGCTATGTTTGGAAACCGTTTGGTAATCTAAATTGTGGTTTGAACCTTCCAACAACACTTCGGGTCATTGATTTGGATGCATTTGGGCTCGGATTGAGTCGAATTTGGTGTCGTTGGGTTCGTATTTCCGAGACGCTCAGTTCGAATGTAAGTTTACTGAAATCGGAGTTTGGATGGTCTCCGAATTAAATTTTGAAGTTTCCAATTTGATTTTGCATCGAGATTTCAGTCCGATTAAGATAATTTTTTGACGACGTATCAAGTATTATTGTCATTTATATTCTATTCTATTATTTTATATTTTTTTTCCATAAAAACATAATGATATAAATTTTTTTTTTTTAGTACAAAATTTCTTGAATTTACATAATGATATAGTTATTTTCTTCTATTATATTTATTTTACAATCTCCATAATGTGAGCTACATTCATCCAATAATTTTGTTCAAACTATTGAAGGCCACTAACTCTACTTCGAATTTAATATGAAAACTATTTGAAAAAAATCTTGAAATTATTGTCATGTTTTTTAAATCAAAATTTTGCTTGCATTAAATTTATATTTCATCACTCAGCTCTTAAAAATTAAAATAAATAAATAAAAACAAAACATCAAGATCTGATGAAGCTTCTTGGCATCTTCCTATTGGCATCTTCCTAATAGATAGGCTCAATTAGAAGAGTAGAACTCCCACGTAATCTATCTAGTTTTGCCCTTAAAATAAAAATAAATAAATGATTTAAAATTAATATTATATAGAAAATTTATATACTAAATTAATTTAAAAAAAATTTAAGAACTTTTAAACCCTTTTGATACAGATTATTTTAAATTATGATGCCTCAAAATTTTTGTAAGAAAATTAAAATGAACTTTCAAGATATTGAATATATTATGACATATAAGTAATATATAAATAATGCATATATTATTATTTTAAAATAAATTTAAAATTTTTAATTTAAATTTTTATTTAAATTTTGATTACAATATTATGGCATAATTTATTTTTACATTCTATCTTATTAATTAAGAACAAGGCAGAGAGCATGCGTATCGCATGAAGCACGAAACACAAAGACACGAGGAGTCTACCATTGCCGGTCGGACCGATATCCATCCGACCAGGTAAGGACGGACGAACGTACGTACGACGGAGGAAGGTCGTGCGAAGCTTCCTCAAAGCCAATGCGTCCAAAATTGTACTTGAATTGATTGAAATGTTTTTTTTTTTTTAAATGTGAGGGTGAAGTATGTGGCAAAGTTTAGTTGGGCCCAGGCTGCCCAGCAAGAAGACGTGATTGGTTTGAGATCCACCTAGGCCTAGTGACGTGGATCTCTTGGACAATGCAAGCGGGCCCGATATTTGACGCAACCGTGAAATAAAACAAGCACAGCCGCCATCCTAACCATTAATTATTCTGATTCTACATCGAATGTCCTCCGGAGATAAATTAGAATGTGCCATGTCATTCTGTGCTCAGTATTGTGATACGGTAATGCTTCGCTATCACGGTTCAGCACCACTGACGGGGCGCTTTCTGATTGGTATCTGAACAGTGTTTTGCGGCCGACCTCTGTACAAAATAATTTCTCCTAACGATTTTTTATTAATTTATTTTAAGAGAAAAATGATTAACAGTACATTAAAATTAAGTTTTATTCACAGAAAAATCACATTGTGTATCAATATTTGATATTGCATGGCATGTTTATCACATATTCACAATTCATTGAATCCAAGTAAAACAATTAAATGATTTCTTTCAAACGGTTTTCTAGTTATTTTATTTTTCAGATAATAATAATAATTTAATTATAATTTTATTTGATTATTATTTTTAAGAAATATTTGACGAAAAGTTATTTTATGTAATAAGAAAAGTTAAATTATTTTTTTACAGCAAATTTATAATTAATTTTATAAAATATTGTTGTTGTCTCAAATAAATCTTTAAATGTTGTTAATGAATACTTGAGGATCTAAGAAAAAACTTAAGAAAATAGAAAAGATTGAAAACAAATATAAAATCTTATAAAGCAGGAAAAAATATTTTGAAGAGGATTTTTCATCTTCTTAAAATTATTTATTACACTTACAAGTGAGAAATATAATTAAAGGAGAAAATAAAATTGCAGACAAGAAATAATAGAAAGTTAGACCTTGTAACATGACTCTTTCATGTTTTTTTTTTTTCCTTATGTTCTCCTCCTCCATGTTTAAATTGATTATCTTTGTCATATCATGTGATAAAGCTTATAATTGAGTTGAAGAGTTTGGGGGTGTTCATCAGCACTTGGTTTAAATTGAGTATTGAATCAAACTGAACATATTCGATTGATTTGATTTGACTTAATAAATGATAGTTGGAATTTTTATTTAGGGGTAAGGGTTATTTGGATTATTCTTATTAGTTTCATTAAAAAAAATATTGGTTCAGTTAAAAATCAAAATATAATGATTAAATAGCTAAATATTCATTTATTCCACTTTTCATCTTCAAAAGTCCTAGCTAAGTCCAACCACACTTTTTTTTTTAAAGAAAATTTTATTAAATAAAAAAGGAAGGAGTACAAAGTCGTTAGACCAACATCCTAGAAAACAAACATTAGAGAACCAAAACAAGCAATCAGAGCAAAATAATCAACAAGAGGAGACTCAGGAATGGAGGCCCCCAACACCAACCTAGCAGCCAAGCACAGACCATCAATATGTGGCAATAAACGATCGCAATCCATCCAACGCCGAGGCACTTAGGTTGCCAACCAGCTCAGCCACAATGGGGCATCAAGGGCCTCCTCATCATCGTCCATTAAACCGCCAAAAACCATCAATGAAAATGCATGAGCCAAAACACATACCCTATATCATTTTGCCTTTCCTTATTTTCTTATTACCATTCAAAATGGAAACACCACGAATAACATGTAGGACCTGCTTGACATCATGAAAGTCAGTATCATCCTCACTAGAACGGGACGAGAGGGAGTCCTCTAAAATTAACCAATCATTCTGAACCAAAACAGAATTTTTTTCAGAGTTAACCAATTGCTTTTTCAACTCGCTATTAGACATGATTGAAATAGGAATATTGACAAAGTTAACATTGCCCACACGCCTATCATAGGAATGTAAAACCGATTGATCATCTTGTGAGACCTCGTTCCCTTCCTGTTCCTCTCTAATTTGGATTTTCCTCTCAGAATCGTCCGGGACGATAGTGGGATCGTCCAGGCCGATCTGTACTGTAGAAAATATCGGCCTGAAAATAGTCCTGGGAACCGTCCAGGACGATGTTTTTGGTCTGATCGTCCCGGGACGATTTGGCGATCGGCCGGGCCGATCTGCTTTATGATATATGAAAATCAGCTCGTTTTGATGAGAGAGAAAATCATTTTAAACTCAAAATATCTGTTTTGAGGAGAGAGAAAGAGAAAAGGAAAAAGAGTAAACCTGGTTTTGGAGGCCGCGGAGCGCTTTTCGTCCGACGCCGCTGTTGGGAAAAGTGAAGATCTCGTGGTAAGGACTCCGAACCCTATTTCTGTTTTCAAAGATATTGAGTTTTGACTGAGTTATGATCTGTTTTGTGTTTTCGTAGTCGAATTTTCGACGTGATTTTGATTTGACACGACTTTCACCGCACAACTTTTGGTATGTTATAGATATGATTATTACACACGATTTGAGTATTTTCTGCGACGATTTTTCCGGTCGGAATTGATTCTACGCGATTTTAATCGAATAGAATTATATCAGGACTTGATTTGATTTGATTTCTATAGAACAATAGTCTTGCATTGTTGTTATAGATATTCTGTTGTAATTTGGTAGAATTTGGAAATTGTGTCTTTTTGCAGGATTTTTGTGTAAATTTGACCGACTGCCGTTACGCTGCCCGATTTTCGTATGATTTCCAAATTTTCTGGAATTGATAGATTGAATTGATATGTGTATGACTATTGATATGATTGTATTGGATTGATTTAATATTGATTATTGCATCGATTATGGATTGATTATTGAACTGACTATTGATTGACTATTGATACTGGAACCCAAGTGGAACCTGGTTGAACGTTGGTGAAGATTGATATTGACCTGTACAGGATGGTGGGCCGACGGGCTTTCCTTTAAACCATTGATCATTGATATAACGATTGGGAGTTATAAGGAGTTTTATATGCCGACGGGCGGCCGACGGGCAAAAAGAGTGACGACTCTTATTGATAGACCAACGTACTACAACAGCAACGGATTCTACAACAGCAACATGACCAGTTGATTTTACTTGTCCAGTATATAGTATTGAATTGCATGTTTACTGTATTGATTTATAGATTCATTGTTTTATAGATTCCTGCTTTATCGACTTTGATTGGATTTACTAGATCGTACGATTTCATTGATTTCACTGATTGATTGATGTACATCGACATTGAGCATTGATATAGAAATGTATTGATATAGATATTGCATTGATAGCATGGACATGAATAGTATAGAATCATTGACACTGTTGCTTATAGATTCATTGATTTCTGCTTATAGATTCCTTGTTACTACTACCTATGGATTTATTGATCTCGCTTATAGATATTACTGATTAGACCGTATTGATTTGATTTGATAGCGATTGATTTGACGGATTGATTGATTTTCTTCTGTGTACGGATTTCTTCGAGATTGACGTGAATTGATTGAGCTAGATTTATTGATTTTCCTGTTGCAGCATTGACTGGTTTTATTGACTATGAATTTTTGTATTGCACCGATTCATTGACCATTGACTGATATAGATTGATTGACTGTGATTGACTGACATGCATATTGATAGCATAGCCGTGCTTTGATTTCAGTTATAGGTATTAGGTGACCTGCTGGGCTTTGTAAAGCTCATTATATGTGGTTGAATTTTCAGGTCAGGACAAGGGAGCAGAAGATAGGAATTGATCCAGATCTTCAGGTTTTTGTCTTTTGATTGATAGTGATTCTTTTGTACTCAGGATAGATTTCAGAACTGGTGATTGTAGCGTAGTTCCTGAGTATTGTATATGAACTTTTGAGTTTGGATCGACTTGTATATTGATGTTTTAAATTTCATAGATGTTTGATAGACTGTTAATTGAAGGTTTTAGATAACTCTGGTAAATTGTTTGAGTAATTGATTGACATTCTTTCCAAGTTAGATCTTGGGGCATCACACATCTAACATAGCAGGCACCTCAACCATAACTGAATTAACCGAAGAGGAGCCAGCATCCAGAATAACGGAGCTCATAAGGGACGGGTCAGCACAACCAGGAAACTCAGTAATAGGAGAAATAGAAGAACCAGACAGCTCAGCAACCACAGTAGGCTTCTCATCAATAGGCAAACTGTACCAGGTAGGCACAAAATTCACACAAGACAAAACAGTAATAGAATTAACTTCACAATTCAAAGCACCTCCAGCACTAACACAAAGCCTAGGGACCTGAGTAACAGACTCAACCCCAACAACATAGTCCACCGTAGCTAATTTAGTATTAGGAATAGCAGGTGAATCAAAAATAATATGAGCAAACACAAGGACAATAGGAGAGAGTTCAAGAGTAGATGCATGCTCAATAATAATCATACACATAATATATTCAATCGCATGTGAAGGGGAACCAACAGCTGGGCCATCACCTTCTATCGACAGACCCAAGGGTTTAGGAGCAACCAAATCCCACAAAACACCATCATCTCAATTTTAAAAATTTTTATTTAAATCTTAAGAATTAAGTGTTGATTTAATCAGGGTTGACACTTTGACATTGAGTCGAGTTTAAGCAAGTTTGATTAAACTTAAATATAGAATAAAAAAAAATAAGAGAATGAAAGCTTAATAATGAAAATTATGAGATTTTATCACATTTCTATCATATAATATAGAGTGACATCCAAATATGACATATTATGTGAGAGTCTTCCTATAACCTCTTACTTAAAAGTTTAAGCCAAAATTTAATATTTTATGATTAGATAACCAGACTTAATAATAATTAGTTTAAAATGAATAAATCTAATCAACTTCTAAATGCATAATTACATAAATAAATTTTGACGAGCTCTATCTAAGTTCATTAAAAAAAAAAATTTTTCTTAGGCTTCATTTTTGGACTGGTTTTGACCACCAAATTTTATTATTTAAAAAAATTAATAAAAACTATTTTAAAAAAATTATACCAAATAAACCCCTAAAAAATTTGTATATATTAGAGGGTGAACAAGTCCTCCAGATGAAACAAATTATTTAGAAAGCATCACATGGCCTTTGAATTGCGTGCGAAGAGAGGCAAAGGCTTATGTGGCTCTTAAACAATGATGTGTCGACTTGTAGAAGCCATGAGTTAGCTTGCATGTTAAATTAAATATGATGTAGATGATAAATATTTATTTTATTTTAATGATGGACTGAAATAAAATAAAATATATTTAAAATATAAAATGGTCATGATTCACAGTTTAAAAGTTTAAGTTCTCATGTCCCTCATTTTCTATCTTGAGTGAAAATAAGAAGTCTTTCTTTGTCTTGGAGAACGTGCCTCAAACGCAAAAGACTGAAAATCTTGATTCTGCATTTCAATGGATTAGCGTACTCTTCAATAATTTTCTCAATGTTTTGCATATAACTCAAAGATAATAAAATTATTTTTTATTATTTTTTTATCTCCAATGTATCGTAACAAACCAGTGTTGTTCTTTGTCTGCAGGCTGACTCTCCTGTCAATGATCCGAGTCTGTACGCAGTCTTACTAGTTCGGTTTTTTCACATATTTATCTTTTTTTTTCATACAGTTTTTCATGCCGCATGACTATTGTGAGAAATAATTTCTTATAATTAGATCCATTAACTAAAATGATCATAAAAAAATATTTTTAATAATTGTAATATTATTTTAGAGAGCTGTGATATTCAACACTAATGATTAAGGTTTCGTATGGGATAATTTTTTATTGCTTTATAGAGAAATAATTTTTTTTAATTATGGTAGAAAATAAATTTTTAGTAGAAATTTTTCAAAAGCTCTAAAAAAAAGATAAAATAAAATTTGTGATTGTGATCTTAAAAAAAAATAGTAAAAAAGCTCTTGCAAAAATAAAGCTTGGGATAATTTTTTTTTTTTAATTTTAAAAATCATAATTATAATTTTTGTTTATTCTTTTTTAATTATTTTGTAAAAAATTTCATTAGAAAAAGTTACTTTTAAAGTTTTTATAATCATTTTTTAAAAATTACTTTTTCAACAAAAAGTTTACAACAATCTTCATAAAAAAAGCACGCTGTCCCCAAAGCCCAAAGAGATTCTAAAACAAGTACAAGGAGTCGAAGTAGAAATTGGTTCAGAAATGATGAGATGAAAAAAAAAAGGCGTGGAGAGATTATTAAGTGTGGAGAATAGATACAAATAATCTTTCGGTTTTATCTCTGTGAACAACACGGGCGGAATCAGTTCAAATTTTTAGGGGGGGCAAATTTATAAGGCATATATGTCGGGGGTCCAAGGGGGCAGCGGCCCCTGCAGCTGGCGGGGTTCGACCTGCCTAGTCAGGTCGCGGGGTCAAGGGGCAGCGCCCCCGGAACAAATTTTGGTTCGAAAAATATTTTTGAATTCAATGATGAATTCTCTTTACTATTTGTTGGGGGCAATTACCTAAAGACCATAGTATTTTAAATTTTTTAGGGGGGGTTGCAATTGGCCAAAAACCCTTGTAATAAAGACTAAAAACTGAATGAAAAGAGATGAATTACCTAAAAATTTATATAATCAATTTTAAAAAAAATTTGAGAGGGAGCAATTGCCCCCCTACTATCAAGGGGTTCCGCCCCTGGTGAACAGTAAAAACACAATAGTGAACGATACTGCACTTTGATTATTTACAGAGATAAACCAGTGATTATCCGCATCCGATCTCCACACTTAATATGCAAGGCTGCAAATGACAAAGACAGCTCAATTAAAAGGATGTTCAGGCAAAATTCTTTGCTTTTTTGGGCAGGTTATGGCCTATGGGATTTGAGTAGTGTGTTGGGGGAAGGTAGGCAGTTTATAAGGAGGTTGGCTGTGAGGATTGTGTCAACCCAGAGGTGTTGTGGTAACGACGCTTGGATGAGGAGTGCGCGGGCTGTCTCGATGAGATGCCGATGTTTGCGCTCGGCGACTCCGTTCTGCGATGGTGTGTATGGGCAGGTGGTTTGGTGAACTAAACCGGTGGCACGGCAGTATGTGGAAAATTTGCTGTTTATGTATTCGCTGCCATTGTCAGTACGAATTGTTCGAATGTTAGTATTAAATTGACGAGAAATAAACTTTTGAAATTCAACGAATTTTGTAAAGACATCAGACTTTTGCGTAATAGGAAAAATCCAAGAAAATTTGGAAAAATCGTCAATGAAAGAAACATAGAATCTAAAGCCGTTGTTTGATACAATAGGGAATGGTCCCCAAACGTCCGAGTGAACAAGTAGAAACGGGTGGGTGGTGACCGATTCGGATCTTGGGGTTGGAAGTCTATGGCTTTTGGATCGTCTGCAGGATTCGCAGTCAAGGCGAGCGACATGAATGTGTTGATGTTGTTTGGCGATTACTGCTAGTGTGGATGCAGCTGGGTGACCAAGCCTTCGGTGCCAGAGATCCGGGACGTGCTGGACTGAGATGAGAGCAAGTTTCTGAATGTAGTTGGCTGGTCGGTTGGGGCCAAGAAGTGGGTATAGTCCGTTAATAGACGGACCCGTGAGAAGACGGCGGCGGGTCTTCCGGTCCTGTATTGTATAACCGTTAGAAGAGAATGTGATAAGGCAGTCGTTGTCGTGAGTTAGTTTGTGTACCGATAAGAGATTGAAAGAGAGATTCGGAACAAGATTTAAGTTCTTTAGTTGGAGGCTACCTGATGGGGTTGGGAGAAGACCTTTACCGGTGTTTTGGATTGGTAGCTGATGTCCATTGCCGAGAATTACTTGACTTGATCCAGTATATTGCTGCGGTTGCTGGATGCTGTTGGGATCGGACGTTAGGTGGGAGGAGGCTCCGCTGTCAAGGAACCATTCCGATGAGGCGGCATGAGTTGGTGTGGTAAAGAGAGCCGGTGTGGGTTCGGAGTTGTAGTTGTCGTCGTGACGATACCAACACTTGACTGCGGAGTGCCCGAATTTGCCGCAGATTTGGCAAGTTATGGACGGTCTGCTTTGCTTGGTTCCTCGTAAGGAATTCGATGTTGTTTGAGGACGATTAGAAGATCTGCCTCTGGATTGTGAAGAACGTCCACGACCTCTGCCTTGGCCGGCTGTGAGAGCCGTTTGATTGCCCGCCAGGTTGAGTGCTTGGAGATCTTTAATTGTTTCATGTGCGAGGTTGAGTTCTTCGCTGCATAACAGAGTATATAATTCATCGAGACTAACCGAACGCATATTGGTTCGAATAGCCGTTTTGAATGCTTGATAGTTGTTTGGTAGGCCATTTAGCGTGTAGTGGATGACGTCCTCAACGTCCACGGGTGCTCCAGCGGCTGCGAGCGCGTCGACTTTGGATTTTACGTCGAGGAGATATTGTGTCATACTTTTGTCTTTCATTGACAAGAAGTGGAGCTCGTTCTTTAGGTGGGCGATTCTTGAGCGCGTGTTTGATTGGAGACGGGTGTCCAATGTGCGCCAAATTTCGGAGCAGTGGTCGATGGAGAGGACGTAGGGGAGGATTGCCGGAGATATGACCGAGTAGAGTGCCGCGGCGAGGTTTTGATCGATAGAGATCCAGGTGTTGTAATCTGGATTCGGTATTTGTTGACCAGATCCAGAGAGGATAGTGGAGGTTGGAGCCGCTGCTGTGCCTGTCAAGAAGCCTTCAAATCCGTTTGCTCGAAATAGTTTCTGGACTTGAGATCGCCAGAGAGAGTAGTTTTCGGCGGTGAGGGTGTTTGTTGCGATGTTCTTGATGTTGTGCATCAGGAATTTGAGGGAGGACGGTATTGGCGATGAGGAGAATGTGCCATCGGTATGAGAGGTGGTGTCCTGGGTGGAGGAGGAAGAGGCGGTGTTGCTGGAGGCCATTACCGCGTTGTAGATTAATGGAGATTGCCGGAGGATAGAACTTGAACTTCTGATACCATGTTGAATCTCAGAACCCTGACTGATTCTTGTTCTTGAGGGAGAACCGAGAGAGGAGATGCGCAGGAAATGAAAACAGGAAAGATAGCAGAGGAAAATTATTTTTGTATTATTATTCTTTTCTTTTCTTATTACAGACCATATATATAGACAAAATGAGTTAAAGAAAATGCATCCTATCTTGCTGTTACACGTGAAAGCCCAATACTGATGTGCCACGTGTATGGTTAGTTAACAGTTATGGCCTATGGGATTCGACCTCAGATGAGACAGAAGAATAAACTTCCTTCAACCATTGCGCCACACACCGGATCTCTTCAGGCAAAATTCTACTGATTTGATGTGTTTCGTGAATTATGTTGGCCTAGCTAGCTACAGGTAAATGCCATGCCATGCTAGTCGCAATAGTACACCCGTGAATAGTTGCAGGCATGTGGAGCTGTTTGTGCTTAAGTTTTGTTGAGATTGATTCAATGATTGTTAAGATGTTATAGGAAAAAAATTTGGGAGAAAAATTATCTTAAGTTAATCTCACCAAACTTTTTATCATAATGAATTTAAAATCAGATAAATTTATTTTAAATTATGGGGATTTTTGGTTTGAAGTAAAAGGAGAAAAATATTCTAAATGTAGGAGTTTGAAAACAATTGATATTTGGTTTGAAGTAAATCAAATACAATATTAATTTTTTTACATTTGGAACTCGTCTTCTAGTTCATTTTTTATGGAGTTAAAATTTTTTAGATTTTAGTGATTTTCAAATACACTTGAACTTCCACCGCCGGCTACCACCATCAGCCACCACTGACATCATATCAATGTGGGCTACCAACATCATCCCCAGCAATGACAAATGTTGGCTGCCCAGCCATCACTGCCACTATCATTAGCTGCCACTGACCTCCACCACTGGCCACCACCATTAGGGGTGTAAAAGAGAGTCGAGTCAAGTTGAGTAGTTGCCTAATCAAGTTAAGCATGTTTAGTTCTTATTGTGCTCGAGCTCGACTTATTGAAAAAATTAAAAGCTCGAGTTCGACACGATTGCTCAAGCTCGTATGGAAAGCTTAGGTTAGACTCAAATTTTTGGCTAAAGTTCTTAAGTTTAAAATTAAAAAAAAAAATTAGTTTTTAAATTTTTTTTAAAAAGAGTTATTTTAATAATATTAAAATATATAGGATAGTATTAATTTAAATTAATTTTTATTAGGCTCAACTCACTTGCACATAGACAACACCTACAAGGTTACAACCACCCTCGCCATCAGTCGCCACCTTCGACCACCATCACCCACGTCAATAGCTGAGACCACCGCCACCACCATTGACTGCCACTGGTCATTCTTTATATTGCATTCATTTTACTTCAAGCTGAACAAAAAAAATAATTTCCTGTATTACTTTTACACTGTATTCCTTTTTCAACCAACCAAAAAGTCATATATGAAGTATATGATGAATTTATAGTGTACTAATTATAAATAAATCTAATAATGAACAGTGTTCTCTTGTGATATCATAATATATTAATTTAATATTTTTAATAAAATTTAGATTTATGAAATTTATTTTGATATGACTATAGCATAAATTTAAAATAATTATTTATATATTATATCTGACATGTCGTTTAGATTGCAAAGATTGTAAAGTTATTCCGAGTGAAAATTTATGTACCCAACATCGATTATTAGTTTTAGATTTTAAGATAAAGGGGCATAAAATAAAAAATAAAGTAAAACGATTTTCTAGGATTAGATGGGGGCATTTAAAGAATATTAACAAAAATATTTTTGGAAATAAGATCTTAGATCTTAAGATTTTGTCTGTGCATGAGGATGCTAATATTATGTGGGAAAAAGTGGCTAGTGATATTAAGAATATTGCAAAAGATATCCTTGGAGTATCCAAGGGAAAAGCTCCTAATAGTAAAAGTAGTTGGTGGTGGAATCCAAATGTGCAAGAAAAGATTAAAAATAAGAAGCTTTGTTATAAAAATTGGTTTAATTTTAAAAATTCTGATAATTGGGAAATTTATAAAGTGGCTCGTAAGGATGCTAAGAAAGCATTATGCGATGCAAAGTCATTAGCTTTTAGTGATTTATATAATAGATTAGATACTAAAGAGGGAGAAAGATATATGTATAAGTTAGCCAAACAAAGAGATAGGAATAGTAAGGATTTAGTTCAAGTGAAGTGTATTAAAGATGAAGATCAAAAAATACTTTTCTTAGAAGATGATATTCAACAAAGATGGATGAGATATTTTGCTAAACTTTTTAATGAAGATTGTGAATATAAGATTGACTATAATGACCTTAGCACCCTAAATGAAAATAAAGATTTCTGTTTTTATCGGCGTATTAGTAAAACTGAAGTTAGAGAGGCTTTAAAGAA
The DNA here is from genome assembly GCA_022539455.1 of Dendrobium nobile. Lineage (NCBI taxonomy): Eukaryota > Viridiplantae > Streptophyta > Magnoliopsida > Asparagales > Orchidaceae > Dendrobium > Dendrobium nobile. Next base: position 40,199,799 of record CM039731.1, on the reverse strand, counting down.
AATGAAGGGTGGAAAAGCTGTTGGACCTGATGATATTCCAATAGAAGTGTGGAAATGCTTAGGAGATGAAGGAATTTCATGGCTTACTAAACTTTTTAATACTATTTTGAAGACTAAAAAGATGCCAGATGAGTGGAGAATGAGTGTGTTAATTCCTATTTTTAAGAATAAAGGTGATGCACAAGATTGTGCGAATTATAGAGGTATTAAGTTAATGTGTCATACTTTAAAACTTTGGGAGCGAGTTATGGAGCATAGGTTGCGGCGTGATACTAATGTTTCTCATAATCAATTTGGATTCATGCCGGGTAGGTCGACTATGGAAGCCATTCATTTATTAAGAGGTTTGATGGAGAAATATAGAGAAAATAAGGAGGATCTACATATGATATTTATTGATTTAGAAAAAGCATATGATAAAGTTCCAAGAGAAGTGCTATGGAGAGTTCTTGAAAAGAAAGGAGTCAATAATGCTTATATTCAAATCATTAAAGATATGTATGCATGAGCTATTACTTGTGTTCAAACACAAGGTGGTTTGACCAAGTATTTCCCTATTTCGGTTGGGTTACATCAAGGATCAGCCTTAAGCCCATATCTTTTTGCTTTAGTCATGGATGTTCTCACTAGACATTTGCAAGAGGATGTACCTTGGTGTATGCTTTTTGCTGATGATATTCTTCTTGTTGATAAGACTAGAAAGGGAGTTGAAGGTAAACTTGAATTATGGAGGTCAACCTTAGAGTCTAAAGGTTTTCGCTTGAGTAGATCTAAAACGGAATATATGGAGTGTAATTTTGGTAGTAATAGACCTAGTGAGGGGATTGTGACTTTGGGCGATCAAGTCATTAATAAGAGTACACGTTTTAGATATCTTGGATCTATTGTTCAGAGTGATGGTGAAATAGATGGGGATATTATCAGCAGAATTCAAGTTGGATGGTTGAAGTGGAGGAATGCATCGGGCTTGTTATGTGATAGAAATGTACCCCTCAAACTTAAGGGAAAGTTCTATAAGATGGTAGTGAGGCCTGCAATGCTTTATGGTGCCGAATGTTGGCCATTAAAAGAGAAGCATAATACTAAGTTAAGTGTGGCAGAGATGAGGATGCTCAGGTGGATGAGTGGCTTTACCCTTAGAGATAGGATACGAAATGAGCATATACGTGAAAAGGTTGGAGTAGCTCCAGTAGAAGATAAGATTAGAGAGAGTCGCCTTAGATGGTTTGGTCACATAAAACGGCGGCCTTCCGATGACCCGGTTAGGAGAGTAGAGGTACTAGATTTGACTTATGTTAAGAAAGGTAGGGGTAGACCTAAAAAGACTTGGTTAGAAAATATTAAGAATGACCTTTCTTTATTAGATTTAAACGAGAATTTGACTTTTAATAGGACACAATGGAGAAAAAGGATTCATGTAGCCGACCCCACGTAGTGGGATAAAGGCTTGATGTTGTTGTTGTTGTTGTTGTTGTTGTACATGTCATCAAAAAATTGTCTTGATCGGGCACAAATCTCGAGGCAAAAATGAAGTTAGAAACTTCAAAAATTAAATTTGGGATCATCTGAACTCTGATTTCAGTTACAGTCAAACTGAACGTCTCGGAAATAAAAACCCAACGACACCAAATTCGACTCAATCCGAGCCCAAATGAGTTCAAATCAAAGACCCGAAGCATTGTTGGAAGGTTCAAACCACAATTTGGATTACCAAACGGTTTCCAAACATTACGTTCTTATAATCAAATCGAGTGGCTCGATGAGACAAATCCAACGATGTCATTAGGCTCAATTCAGCCTGGCCTCCAAGTGACCCCGGAATTCCGCTTGAACTCAGAGTGACGCCGGAGTTCTGCAGAAATACCATCTAATGCCGGAGTTCTCCTTGGCCGCCAACTAATGTCGGACTTCTACCCGACACCGGACATCCGCTCGTCGCCAAGTTTCTACATGACGCCGGACTTCTGCATGTTGTCGGACTTTTTCCGAACATCTATTTGATGCTGGATTTCTGTCCAGTGCTGGATTTCTATTCATTGCAATACTAGTGGATTCATTCAAACTGGGCTAGATCCCATGGGTTTCCCCACTTTGTCAGGGGTTTTCCACGTAAAAATATTGGTGTCGCTAGTGAATGACGCACCCTCTCTTTTAATCTGTGTGTGTGCTGGATCTTCGTACAACGCTAAGACATTAACCTTTATATTTCTCTACCGCCGCGAATACTCCAGGATGCAACAATATCTATGCTAAAACAAATAAAAAATTTTAAAACTTATTTAATCAATAATATATCAGAATAATTTGATATAAAATAGTATAAGCTCTCCTTGCTAGATAATTAGGGACTGAAATCTAGAAGCATCCACGATTTGTTTTTAAGTACCAATATGTATAATCTTCAAATTATTGTTACCATGTGACATATCAACCCTTCATTATATAATACGAAAATATATAAACATTCACACAAATTAAGGACATGACTCATGCATGCATGCATCCAATTAATATATGTTTGTCTGCTAAAATAATAAATAAATAAATGTCATGCATATAGAGCACAAATGTCTTGCGTTAAGTGGAATGAGGATTACAATGTTGAAACATTCAATATAGAGTAGGAACATGCTGACGATGAGAACAATATGGACAGAGGAGATGACATTGACAATGTCTAATTTATGCAATTAAGGGGTCGCTAGTAGAGTTGCCCAACGCTTGATGAACGACATGAGAGCGCAACATGCATGGGTGCGATGAGGTTGTTGTGGTTGTGTGAGCCTAGGGCTATAAACGAGCTGAGCAGAATCGAGTTTCAGTATGTTCGAGTTCGAGCTTGCTTACCTAGAATCTGTTCAAGCTTGGCGTGATAAGATTCCAGCTATTTTTATATATGTTCGAGCTCGAGTCATGTCTAGGTTGATGCTTTGTTCATTTTAGACTTATCGAGTTGCTCATTTAGCCTATTAATGAGCAAACGAGGCCCTTCTCGTTTAACAAATCAAATTTTCAATTGAACATCTACTTGTTGAAGCCAACTAGCTGCCCGCTAGCGCTATGCTTTGCAAATTCTATTTATATGTTTTTTTTACTTTTATAGAGCAAATTCAAGCGCTTAAATACCGGTGTGGGACTGAATGTAGAGGCGCTAAGGTGAGCCGTGTTACACGGGAGGAGAGCAAAATGTAGAGATATGAGGCAAGTTGAACAGGTACAGGAGGCAGGAACGAGAAATGGGAAGTGAGAGAAGCAAGCTGTATACGAGAAATTTAATTAGTATATAAAAATAATTTATTTAATTAGTTAAATTAAATTAAATTATTTATTTTTAAAATAACTTATTTATTTCAAGCTAAGAGTTGAACACAAGCCTTAATGAAGCTCTATTCAACCTTCTTAATGAGCTTATTAACGAGCTTTATACGATATTTTTGTGAACAAAAACGAACCGAACAAGCTATTCATGCTCGTTCATTTTACTATATGGTATTTATCAAACATGTTTAAGCTCGTTCGTTTAGCTTATCAAACGAACATAAACGAGCTATTATCGAGCTGAGCCACGAGAACTTGTCAAACGTTCAATTCGTTTACAACCCTAGATGAGCCAAGTCAGAACATGCACGCATGAGTGGGACTTTTTGAATTTGCTGGAATTATTTGAAATGAAAATTCATAAAAAATTATATTTATTGGATAGTTTAAATTTCCTATGAAAAAATACATTGCCATTATTTTACTTCATGAAGATCATTAAATAAAATAAAATTGACGAATTTCCCTTCTTACAATCTTAATACGCCAAAAAATGCGGTCCTTAAATAAAAATAAAAATCAATATAGGCTAATTACTTTTTTACCCCCTACGCCGGTTTCTTGGATCCATTACACATTACCTTGAAGGCCCGGAGAACGATGGGGGCCCATTGACTACAGTCAAAATAAAATGTTTCATGGGCTTCTAAAAGATAGCAGCCTCATTTTCTTAAATAGCCCAATAAATATTTCACACATTGTAAGCAATTTGAAAACCTATTGTGTTTATAATTATATGTCAATCCACTGATTGAAGTACACAATAATATTTAAAGGGATAGGATAATCTTGAAAGAAATTTCAAGTTGATTTTTTTTTTAATTTTAGTTTTGAATTATTATTTTTTTAATATTGCAATGTTTTGATATCATATAGATATTTATGTTGAAATCTAATTATATCTTTTGAAATAAATAACCGAAACTAAATATAGATAGGGCGAATAACTATAAATAGATATTGATTTTTTTTTTTTGGAAATTTTGGACTTAGCCCGTATATTTAACCAAAAGATAAAAAGATTACATCTAAAATGAAGATAGCCAGCAACAAGCCATTCAAAAATGAAACTAAGTCAGCAATAAAACAAATTTGCTAAACCAAAAATATAAGCTTAGCATTTAAGAAATAACAATTCGGAAAAGGCTCCATTGCCCGTGAGCCTGGACTCATAATTAACAAATTTTGATATAAGATGGTTCTCGATTCCCTGGTTGTCCGAAGACCATCCAAGGGAGCTGCATAATGGAGCATCATCATCGTCCAGACGGGCCAAAAACTGCAGTCTTATCAAAAAGGGACAGCAACCTCTCGAATAGATAGGGGCCCGAAGCAGAAAAACCAACCAGATTATAGCAGTTCCAGCAATTTGATAGAATCCTTCCATTGAGATTCTTTGTCAAACATCACTCTTTTAATGGCAATAACAAGCGTAGAAGAGCTTTGCATTTTACTCTCATATCTCCTAGAGTTTCTCTCTTTCCGTAGGTAATAAATGGAGCAACAAGCCAAGAGTTTGTAAAAGTTTTTAACCAAAGAGAAACCTTTGAAATGATCATTAATCCAAACAAATAGGTGCAGCAGAGACGGTCTGAGAAGCAGACCTTTAGTAGTAAGAATTAAGACATTCAAAACAGAGAATGAATATGAGCATTTGAAAAAAAGATGAGATACCGATTCATCTAAAATGTGATATAAGCTGCACTTAGTAGGGATAAAAATATGTCTTGCACGAAGAGCATCAACTGTTTTTAGGCCCCCCACAAGGGCCAGCCACACAAAAACATTGTGTTTCAAACCTTGCCTTTTATGCCAAATCGATTTGAACCAGGTGCAGTTTGGAATTTCAGTATAAAACTCTTCAATATAATATTTAAACTTGAAGTTCTTCCTATTCTTCCAATAATAAACAGGGCTCTTCTCCTACAGACGCTTTATCAAAAAGACATCTCAGCTGCACAGGTATTAAATCTGGAATATTCCATTGGGAATCATAATAAAAAGTCCTCAAAGCAGGATCTGGAATGGAAACCGCACCCCCCAAATAATTTTCAAGAGTGACATTATGACACCAATGATCCCATTTCAAAGAGATGGGGGCCTTGCTAGTAATATTGAAATGAAAACAGTTTTTGGCATCTAAGGCAGTTTGACTCACAGATTTCCAGAATTTTGATGCATTGGTAGGAGTGGGGCACCAAGGAGAAGAGTATTTGCTGATTAGCTAGTTGGATATAGGTGAAGGACTGTTATACATTCTAAAAATTACAGAACAATTATTAGCAAATTGTAATGCATTAAAAGATGGGATACCCAATGCTCCTTTATGCTTAGGACGACAAATCACATCCCACGAAACCATGTGCAGTTTTTTAGAAGAAGAGCAATCCACAAAAAATAAGAATATGGAACTTGCCTTTTTGAAAAATCTGTAGACAGTTTTTGGCAAAATAGAATCATGTATCCAATAACCAATTGTATTTTGTATAATAAACTTTAAATACTATAGTCTACCCCCAAAAGACAGCAGATTTTGAAAGTTCGTTAGGGATGTTAAGCCCTATAGAACTGGCCCAAGGCTAACCAAGAGGGGGGGGGGGGGGGGTGAATTGGTATTTTAAAAAATCTTTAGACAAAGCACAAATACAAACCAAATCACCACAAAGAAATAACGTGCGGAAGAAATAAATGTGGAAGCAGTAAAAAAATAAGAACACAAGGGTTTATAGTGGTTCGGTCAACTCGACCTACGTCCACTCCTCGGAGGCACCCTTCGAGTATTGCACTACCAACGTGACTCTCCTTTAGCCCCCACAGCTAGGCAGAGAAGCCCTTACAAAGACACCTCCTTTTTGCCACCCCGGCAAGGCAGAGAACCAAACTCCTTTTGCTTCCTCCTGAAGCTGGCAGAGAACCACGATCAGTTGCTGAATCCTTACCTCTACCGACCCTTCCACGGACGAGAAACTCTAAACGGAGAAGAAGCAGAGCGATCCTTGAAGCAACCCTTGTGAAACCCCTCACAAGATCCTCTCTCTCTCTCTCTCCTCAAGGTCTTCTCAGGTCAAGGCAGCAGCAAAAGGATTCTAAAAAATGTTGAACAAGAGTTCTTAAATAGAAGAGCTTCAAAAGAGCTCATTAATTGCAAGTTGCCGATAATATCGTCCAGGACGATATGTAAATCGTCCTGGCCGATCAGTACAAATCCCATGAGATCGGCCACAGCATCGCCCTGAATGCAAACTGGACGATTGAAAATTGGCTTGATTGTCCAGGCCGATCTTACGATCGTCCCGGCCGATCAGTTCAAATCAGAGGAAAATCGCCCAGAGTATCGCCCTGAATTTGTGCTGACCGATATTTATCGTCCAGAAATAACTAAGGTTTTTGAATAGATCGTCCTGGCCGATTCTGAGATCGTCCAGGATGATGTGATCGTATCAATCATCTTTAATTACTTCCTTGATTTGTCTGATCAATTAAGGCATAATTGTGAATATCGTCCAGGCCGATCCAAGATCGTCCTGGCCGGTTGTCAAAAATACAGAATACCTTAATTGTTTATGGCGGCAATTTCTTTCTGTTTTGACCCTATCGGCCTGGCCGATACACGTATCGTCCAGGCCGATTTGCTAATGACGGCTGCCTTAATTAAGAACCCCTGTTTAGAATTTCTGTTTTAAGACAGATCATCCAGGACGATGTAAATATCGTCCTAGCCGATTATAGTAAAAATAGAATTTCTAAGTCTCTCAAGTGTGTGTGTATATGGTTACTTTGCATTAGTCACACCAAAGATTATAATTGACTCAAGAGGGAAAAAATAAAATTACAGACTGACTCAACCCTAATCTACCCTATCTTGAGCTGATTCCGATTTCCGTTTGATCTTTGAGTCCTGAGAAGTCAGTAGAAAAAAGCAGTCGTAGTGAAGCAAGATATGTTTGATATCATCAAAATCATAATCAAAGACATGTTTGTAACAGATTTGCCTTCCAACCATTCATCTTTTTGTTAATGCTGTCCATAAAAGGAAGATAATCTTCAATTTTCAGCCTTTGAAAAGACAGAGGTATGCCAAGATAAGAGATCTTGGAAGTAATATTATGGATTGAGAGTATTTGACAAATCTCATGCTAAAATATTTGATGTTTGGGAAACATAATAGCACTTTTGCCAAAGTTAATATGTAGCCCCGTGGCATTAGCAAAATCACTAAGAATGCTAGCAAGCTTATGACAATTCTCTAAAGTGGCCTCCCCAAAAACCAATACATCATCTACATAAAGCAAGTTGGTAAGAGTGAAGTTATCAGCTGATAAGCCTTTAAATTCTCTCCCCTCCAAAAGGTTTGAGAATGCATCCATGACCAGGCAAAAAAGATAAGGGCTTAGTGGGCACCCCTGCCTCAACCCAACAGTAGTAGAGAAATACCCCTCCAAAGCACCATTGAGAACTATAGAGAAATTGACATCAGAAATGCACATCAGATATTGAATTGTTATCTTTCTCATGAGAAGGGTCTGAAAACAAAGAAAAAAGAAGATATGAAGGCTATAAATCATTTTTTATAATAAGGTATGTTCCCAATGAATTATAAAAGCAATAAATCTTATATAAATTACTATATAATATTAATTATAAGGTTGACAAAATATATTAAATTGATATTGAAATTAAAACATCAATTTTGTTAATATATTTTCATGCTTTTCAAAATAATATATCATTTTTTAACATGATATATTTTTTGTTGATAACTGAGTTATATTGTGGAGCATGTAGTAAAGAGAGAAGAAGATTACTTAAGAGGTAATGGTGACAATGATTAAGCTAAACAATAATTAAGGCTTCGTTTGGGGTGAATTTCCACTTGCTCTTCTAATACAGTTTTTTAGTACAAATTTTTTTTTTGAATTTGAATTTTTTGTACTAAAACACCGTTTTAGAAAGCAATACGAAAGTTGTCCCAAATGAAACCTAAATGTAAATCATAACATTGATGGCAATGACTCATGATAGTGAGAGATGGTGATTGTTGAATTTAAATGCCCTTGCAAAACACTAGGACCCTACCACATAAATGAAGAGAGAGAGAGAGAGAGAGAGAGCAATATAAGGATTTTGAAGAGTGTTTTATATTATCTTTAGCTAAAATATAAAAGATGATTCCCCTCTCCACAACTAAAATTTGACCACCTATTTATAGACATGATCCAATATCAATGGCATATAAAATGCTGCATGATAAAAAGTACAAATAAAATTTATAAAAAAAAATATCAATTATTGTTAGTTGTGTAATGGATAAGACCAAGTGTTGCCCAATAAGTGAGAACCCAAGGATAGAAACCTTTAAGTATTTTCATGAGGAAACGAAATTGTGGGTTCTATTAATAAGAACACCTCAAACAACTTTTGAAAGTTTTCTTAGATGAGTGTCTGAGATTTGATCTTATTCAACTTGAGTCCTTAGGACTAGCTTCAAGTTAATTATTTGCTAGCGCTTATTGAATAGGGCTTATGCTATATAAATATCTTTGCCAACCTAATCCAAAAAAATTGTGCTAGAATATATTTATTTTATTCTCGTGTTTATTCTGAGAATAATAACAGAATGAATAATCGGAACCCGATACAATACATGGTCCACTTCATTAGATTGATTTTACTATCATGGAGACAAGCGTTCCTAGCATGAAGACCTATCCAAGCACCATGATTTTTAGCACCCCATCAATCATTATAGAAGATGTCGAGTCGTATCTTCGTCACAAAAGATTGCCAAAGATGTCACCATTTTGTGAAGAAAATCTATTTTATTCTCTGATCATGCTATGTTCTATGATCATGTTATGTTCTCACCAAAATAATAAGAAAAATACTCTTTTTGCTTGTTCATATAGCGATTTCTCAGCCCATAATTAATTAATTACAAATTATTATCTTAAATTAGTAGTTAATATTTAACAAAAAATCAAATGGGCTAATCTAGAAAATCCATTAACAATCATTTTATGGGAGATTTACATATATATACCACTTTATGTCATGCTATTTAAATATTTGTTATACTCACAATTTTAATATTTTATATCTATCACTTATAGATAACTTTAATAAATATGTCAATCATATATTTCATTCCTACCATTCATATTATTCTATAAATTTTAATATTTTATTTTTTGTACTCATATTTAATTTATAGTTGATAGATATGAAATATTAAAATTTTATATATTACATATGTATCCCCAACTTTATCGCTGAAAAAGCTTCCCAGTTATGCACTAAAATTTGTCGCTCTATCCATGACTAAGACCATCTCCAACTGAACTGTATATCACCGTATGCCGTTCGCTATTTGTTGTATTCGAACTCTAAATCTTACGCTAACATTCAGTAGGTGAACAATGCTACGTGAATATTGACGTCAGACTATTCACTTACACCAAAAAATTAGGTTGCTAAAGAAGAGCCTGAAATAAGAAAGAGATTGTTACCTTTGCATGTAGTGAAGAAAATAAGAAAGAAATGCAATCAAATTGGAAATGAATTACGGCATTTTGACGTTTTACATTTTAGGACATCTCCAACGGAGAACTCCATTTTTCACGTCAAAATACCGCAAAACGCAAAAATGGCGTGGTGCTGCTCCAATCGAACGCCATTTTTTTGCTTCTGCACGAAGATAACAACCCTTCTCCTTTCGCGAGTTTTTCCGGTTGAGAGAGGAAAATAGCGTGGGTGAACAGTGCAATGTCAATATTGGCGTTGCACTGTTCACCTGGAAACAAATGGCGAAGGTTTTGACATTCGGCTGGAGCGAAGGAACCACGCCAAACGCTCGTTTAGCGTTCGGTTGTAGATGGTCTTAAAGTGGAAAATGGTTTTTTCATGCCCTAATATCTAAGATAGCTGCGAAGCAAGCGAAGCAGCTAACGATGGCGCTGCTCCACATCTCCTTACATCCTCCGTCTCCTCTATCTTTCCAACGTTCCTCGACCATCATCCCCGCCCTCTTTTTCTCTCGCCATTCCTCAGCAAAATTGCATCAAAGAGGTATTAAACTAGCCGCTGCCGCCCTTCCCTCTGAATCTGCAATCGCCGACTTCTGGCGATGGTTCCGCGAGCGTGGCGCACTTACACAGCCTCCGCTGCCGGTGAGGCCTGCGGTCGTGCCGGAAGGACTAGGGCTTGTGGCTGAGCGTGATATGTTGCGGAACGAAGTGGTCGTGGAGGTTCCCAAGAAGCTCTGGATTAATACCAACACCGTCGCCGCTTCTGAGATCGGTCCTGTGACCCTTGGGTTAAAACCATGGGTCGCCATCGCGCTTTTCCTTCTAAGGGAGAAAGCCATGGGCGCTGCATCCTTGTGGCGACCCTACCTCGATATTCTCCCGCCGGAGACTGATTCTCCTATTTTCTGGTGAGAAAGAGTTTAATAGGGGAGAAAGTGATATAGATTTGTAGAGATTTTGTGGGGTTTATGAGTGTCGTTTCATTTTGCAGTGCAGGTCCGAGGAGGAGTTATCCCAGATGCGAGGTCAGTGCTAATAGCTTGTTGATAACTAAACCTTTTATGAAACTGTGTGATTAATTTTTTATGTACTTTTGTATGATTGAGACACTCTGAACCATCTTCGTTAGGTTGTTCGATTTGGTTTTAGCTTTTCTAATGACTGCATTTGTTGGATGACTTTGAATATATGGGGTAAAGACGGGCACAATGGTTTGGCTTTTCAAGTGGAATAAAGGTACTAGTGGTAATATCCATGTGAGAGTGAAATGAAAAATAGGCTCTTGCTATTGGAAGTGAAATAAAAAAATCCTGATATCATAGTAGACCCTTATCTATTGGCTTAAAATTTTGTGTTGATGGATGTTCATCTATTAGTTTTCTATGTGTGCACTTGATCTCTTTGTGAGTTATTTGTGCTCCATCATTTTTACTTATGGGTTAACACTTTTGCATAAAAGCTAGAAGCTTTTCCCAACGCCTAGATGTTCATCTACCTTTCTTAACATAGGCCAAATCTAATACATCTACTCTCCTCTTTAGCTCATCGAAAGGCCTACATTTTATGTGACCAAACCATCTAAGGCACTCTTTAATTGTATTTGCCATTGGAGCTACTCTAACCTTTTCACGATTCATTCCTAAGAGTGAAGCCACTCATCCACCTAAGCCTCCTCATCCCTGCAATACTTAACTTAATTTTATGTTTCTCTTTTAATAGCCAACATTCTGCGCCATAAAGCATTGCAATTCTCACCACCATCTTATAGAATTTGTCCTTAAGTTTGAGTGGTACTTTGCTGTAACACAATAGACTCGATTCATTCCTCCACTTCAACTAGCCAACTTGAATTCTACTACTAATATCTTCATCTATTTCGCCATCACCCGAGATGTCTAAAATGTGTATTCTTTTTAATGACTTGATCATCCAAAGTCACAAACCTCCCACTAGATCTATACTTCTAAAATTACAAAATTGACCTCCATAATTCAAGTTTTCTCAACTTCCTCTATAGTTTTATCAACAATAAGAATATCATCAGTAAAAACATACACCATTGTACATCCTGTTGCAAATGTCTAGTAAGAACATCCATGACTAAGGCAAAAAGATATGGGCTTAAAGCTGATCCATGTGTAATCCAACTAATATAGGAAAATACTTGGTCAAATCATGTTGTGTTTGAACACAAGTAATAGCTCGTGCATTCATTTTCTTAATGACTTGAATAGAAGCATTATTAATTCCTTCCTTTTTTAGAACTCTCTATAGCATTTCTCTTGGAACTTTATTATATGCTTTCTCTAAATCAATAAATATCACACGTAGCACCTCCTTATTCTCTCTATACTTTTCTATCAAAGCTCTCAATAAATATATAGCTTCCATAATAGACCTACCCGAGATGAATCAAAATTGATTTTGAGAAACTTTAATATCACGTCATAATCTATCTCAATAACTCTATCCCTGAGAGTGAAAGATAAAAATTGTTCACATTAAAAGTGAAACAAGAGTTGAGTTTTTAATATAGTAGTAGTGACATTTATCAATTGGTATGCTTTTGGCCTTTTGGGCTAATTGATGTTCGTCTACTGATTCATTAGGTTTTATTTGACACCCTGGTGCTCCACCCTCCTAACAATTAGATATTGTAAAGGTTTTAGATTATTGTCAAGTTCCTTAGAGAGGAAGGTGAAAAGAAAAGGCTTGTGGTAACTCAAGAACTGCCGGCTATTAGTTAATGGACTAATGAGTTGGGTAGGTCCGTAGGAAAAAAGGAATCTTGAGTGGACAATTTACAGTCATAATTGTTTAAGTTAGCACAACCACTTACGTTGTGTATATACTTTGCTTACTTTTCTTAATTAACCTAGATCCCTGCTATTTGTGATAAGCATGCAATTTTTCTGGTTAGCATTACATGAGGGCATCTCCAACCGAAAATTTCATTTTTCACAGCAAAGTAATGCAAAACTCCAAAATGGCGTGAAGATGTTCCAATCGAACGCCATTTTAGGTGTTTCGGGAAGGTAACGATCGCTCTCCCTTTCGCGCGTTTTTCCAGTTGAGAGCAGAAAATGGCGTGAGTGAACAGTGTAACGCCAATATTGGCGTCGCACTGTTCACCTGCAATTAAATGGCGGAAATTTTGGCGTTCCGTTGGAGCGACGGATCGACTCCATACACTCGTTTAGCGTTCAGTTGGAGATGCCCTGAGTTTATTGCAATGGAAAGAGATCTTATCCTGTTGGTATCAGTGTTTGAAGTTGTAGGATGTGATACCAATATAACATTATTTCTTTCTTGAAAATGGCTTCTGCTGCTTCGTTCTTTGTGAATACCTGTAATTATCTTCTATCAATATAGTTTCTCGCCACTGAAACTTTATTTTTGAGACATTATGTTTGTGAATCATTTTTTAATGCAGATGTTGAAGCCTTCAGCAGATTCAATTATTCACTCGTTTTGACTACTAGTTTAGTTTTTCTCGTCAGTTTATTCACTTGAACTGGCTTATAAAAACTTTAAATTTGAATTGTATAGTTGTATATGTCTACCTATTATTTCCAAAAAAAAAGTTGAAATATGTTGTTTAGTAGTTCTGATCTATGTCAAAATTTTTTAATGAACTGATGCACATCTCTTTTTTTAGGAACTCAACTATTGAACACGACATTTGGTGTAAAAGAATACGTTCAAAATGAATTCACCAAAGTAGAAGACGAAGTTATACTTCCTAACAAGCATCTTTTCCAGAAGGCAATTAATTCTGCAGATTTCCTATGGGCCTTCGGAATACTGAGATCAAGGGCATTTTCACGCCTTCGTGGTGATAAGCTTGTTCTAATTCCATTAGCTGATCTTGTAAGAACCCATACCTAGAGATGCTTATTGAATAGAACATATACATATTTCATTCTTCAAAATATCTAGACACTTCTCTTTTTTGCCTCGTCAGTGGCATAATCTTTCAATCCTTTTTGTTCCATTGATGATTATTTGATCTGCATGATCAGATTAACCATAATTCTAGCATTACTTCAGAAGACACTTGTTGGGAGATCAAAGGGAAGGGATTATTTTCCCGTGAACTTATATTTTCATTGCGTACTCCGGCATCTGTCAATACCGGTGAACAGGTATAGTTAGACTGCACTTAATTTTTCTAGTTATGTTTTTCTAGTCATTGATGATAGAGATGTGAAGATGAATGCTTGTTGGTGAACCTCTTAATGGTATTCATGTTTTTCATTATTTTAATTGAATGAAAGTAGAATTTGTCCAACGTATAACACTTATTTGGCATTAATACAATACTTTATGTAAATTTTGCATGGAAATTTTACCGAAGCTCATCTTGACGATTTGTGCCACCTCTAAATAGAATAATTATCACACAACAACAACAACATCAAGCCTTTGTCCCGTTGGCCACATAAATCCTTTTTCGTCATTGTCCTGTTAAAAGAACAATTATCACACGAGGATTCGAAATTCTATGATTATCTAAATCGAAGAGCAGTATGAGTAATAATAACTGTGCCTTTCCATGGAATTATTTTATTCAATAAATCTCTTGTTGTTAGAGTTTTGAATTCTTATAACGCATTTGACCTACATCAAAACTAATGAATGATCTACCCGTCAGATTTACATACAGTATGATCTACAGAAGAGCAATGCGGAGCTGGCCCTTGACTATGGCTTCATAGAATCAAACAACAAAAGTCGGGAGCTTTATACCATGACACTAGAGATTTCTGAATCGGATCCATTTTATGGAGACAAACTGGATATTGCAGAATCAAATGGCTTAGGGGAAACTGCATATTTTGATATTGTGCTTGACCGTCCCCTTCCACCATTGATGCTCCCATATCTGCGGCTGGTGGCTTTAGGGGGAACAGATGCCTTCCTCTTGGAGTCTCTTTTCAGAAACACAGTTTGGGGTCATCTGGAGTTACCTGTAAGCCGTGCCAATGAGGAGATGATTTGCCGGGTGATTCAAGATTCTTGCACTTCTGCGCTCTCGTATTATCAAACTACAGTTGAAGAGGTAACTAAGAAACTTTTCGTAATAGTTTAAGGAACTTTTGCCTACCATGCATTCCAGATTATCTACTTATGTAAAAATAGAGAAAATTACTTGGCTGATTAGTGTTTTTACGTGGCTAACACTTAAAATAAGTCTATTTACCTATATAATATCTAAACTTTCCTATTCACCTATATACCATCTTAAAACCCTTACCCTCATCAAAAATAACATTCCCTTGCCTCCCTCAACACCAAACCGCGAAAGAGTGCGGGAACCTCTAACTCGAGCAGCTAGCTTCCTCTCTCGGTTTGAATCACATAGTTCGCGAATCCCACACCGCTCGTCTTCTCCCTTTCGCGAATCTAATCGCTTGGCGTCATCTCCAGCCAGTGGCGACACAAACATTCCTTCACTTCAAGTATTTTATTCACTTACTATCCAACCTAGAACAGAAACGTCAGATAAATAGATCGAAGGAGGAAGAGCTTGTAGAATCAGTGTCAAATTTTTAGAACGGATATTAATAAAAAAATTTCATAATATGTTCTAGGTTCTGTAGAATCAATGACAAAATAGTGAATATGAAAAATTTGTCATATGCACTGTTTTTATAACTGATTGATGTTTTTTTTTTTTTTACTTTACCAAAGCCGATTGCGAGTGAAAGAAGCTATTCGAACACCAAAATGGCATAACAAGATGGAGAAGAGCATACCTAGCGGAACGGATTGATGAACCGACCGAGCGAGAGGAAGAGGAGGTGAAGGCTTAGCAGACTATCGGGTTTTTGGTACGGGATGGAAACGGAGTGGTAGTTTTGATGAGTGTTAGGGTTTAAGTGGTGTATAGGTAAATAGAAAAGTTTAGGTATTAGATAAGTAAATAGACTCGTTTTAAGTGTTAGATATATAAAAACTCCGTATGTTTAATGCGCAAAATTTGTAGGATGAAAAGCTAATGGAAAGGGGAGGACTGGATCCAAGGTCAGAGATTGCTATTGGCATACGATCAGGGGAGAAGAAGGTGCTCCTGCAAATTGAGCAAGTTTTTCGTGAACGAGAATCGGAACTGGATACTCTCGAATACTATCAGGAGAGGAGACTTAAGGATTTGGGCTTGTCTGGAGAACAAGGAGAAATCATCTTTTGGGAATCCAAATGACCTGCAGAGTTTTACTCCAAAATTAGACCAAGGTACATATTACTACGCTTAAATGCGAAGCTTATGTATTTTTACTTGAATTTTTTTTTGCTGGCAGTGGCAACATAATTTCAGTGTTTTTATTAAACAGGAATTGCAATTTTCTTTTTACTTTGAAGTAAATATAATATAAACTCAAAATTATGTTTCAAACTAATTTTGAAAGAGTCTCATATTAAATATATTTGTGAGCTTAATTTTAGTCATTTAACACAATTCTTTTGCTATTCAAGTACTACAGATATTGCATAATTTCTTTTAAAAGGTTAATCACTTTCTTATCAGGCATGTTATTAAAATTTAATCATATTTTTTGAAACAAGACGTTGCTTAATCCCACCAATTTTAGCTATTGAGGCTTCGTTTGGGATGGCTTTTTTGTTGCTTCTTAAAATAACTTTTTAGTAAAAAATTAAAATTTTAGTATTAAAAGGCTGCTTCGAAGCAGTAAGAAAGCTGTCCCAAATGAAACCTTATTCTAATTCGCAAATCTAAACGTTGTATTTCTTTTTAGAACTCTCAAAAAATATTACTTTTCTTCAATCGGTATAGATTCCTAGTCTATCAAAAATAATTCTGATCACAATGAAGGCTTTGTGTATTTAAAATAACTTTTTAGTATAAAAATATTAATTTTTTAATTAAAAAAATACTTTAAGAAGCATAAAAAATCATCCTAAATAAAACCTATATTTCAATTAATATCTCATATGAACATTCTACGTAGCTTATATTTTCCTTAATCTAAGCAAGGTAACTTCACCCATGCAAAAAATGAATTTATCCTATTTGATAGTATTTTAAATATTTAAGACCAAGCCGATTGCAAAATAAATGCTACATTATATCATAATGAAACTATTTTTTTTTATAAGAGAAAAAAATAACAATGAACCTACTTTATTATATAGATCTTTATTATGATACAATGTCACATAAATATAATTAAATTTTTTAACAAATAATATGGAATTATTAATAATACAAATAAATTATTAAATATTCTTAAATTTAATTATAATAAAATAAAAACTTTGAGTATTTAAAAATTTAATTAGTATTTTTTAATGATTATAATATCTAACAGTTTTTCCTTTTTTTAGCTTATTTCTGCCATTAATTCCATTTCAGGATCGCCGCTGAACTAAAAACTTTAATAACCATCTCTTCAATTTTATTTGTCGCCACAAATAAACATTACATACAGACTTTGAGGTGAAAAACAAATAGTTAACCAGTTCAAATAGCTTGCCCATCAAATAAATTTTACAATTGATAACCTATAAGAAAGCAAACTATAAGCATTCAGCACTCATCCATACAATAAATTATTTTGTACAGAGACCGGATGTAAAACGTCATTAGGAGACCAACCAAAATGCATCACGTCAGCAATACCGAGCCGCGGTCCAAGCAATACCGAGCGAGCGTAGGGGTGACGTGACACATTCTGGTTAATCTCCGAACAGCGTTCGACGTTCACACAGAATAATTAATCCATCCATACAATAGCTCCACTAACTTCAATTCAGAAGATTTTTCAGTTGCAGACCATCGCAAACGATCAACACAACTTAAAAATGATGAAGCAAAATTGATGGGATGAAAAAATTTTCAGCCTTTTTACACTATCATACAAAGCTTAATACAAACCATGGAACATTGCATCTGTATGTTTCTTTAGTCACTGGTGGTTAAAGCCAGACATTGCCTGCACAGAGGGCATGAGCTATGTGCAGCGAGCCATTTATCCACACACAAGAGGTGAAATGTATGAAAGCATGGAGGCAATTTCCTTACGGTCTCCCCTCCCACGATATCCTGAAGGAACAGTACATAAATATATGATTCGGTATCAAATGCACAGAAATAGTTCTTCAAAGTATCGTCTTCCATTATGGATTCAATAGGTAAATGGAAAAAAATTAGATCAGGATATATTGGCCAAAATTTTGATGTGCTTCTTTAAAGTTTTTAGATTATTTGGAGATCAGTTCAACATGAATTTTGATTAACTTCTTATTTATTATATTTATGTTAAAACAGATTAAAAAATTTTGAGATCCACAAAAACTTATTTTTTTCGATTAAGCCTTTATTTGGGACAACATTTTTATTACTTTGATTTTCATATTGCAACAATAATTTTTATTTGGACATTGATTTTTTGCTGTTTTCAATAAACTTTTGTGTAAGAAAGCTGCTTTTTACAACAACTTTCAAAAAGTTAATTTTATTACAGCAGCTTTACAACCACCTTTATAAAAAGCTAAAGTCATCTCAAACGGATCCTAGAAGCTCTTTTGATTCCTTGTAAAAATCAAATCATCATGGTGTGGGTTCCGAAAAATTCCATTTTTTTTTATGTGTGATCCCGGCCTCTCCACGTCATCCGTCTATTTTTTTTTTTAAGTGTTTGTATGACGACGACGACAGAGAGTTTTAACTGGATTAGGTTCCGGGGGAATTTTCAGAAGGCAGATTGGGTTTTAGATAAGACATTACCCAGAGATTTCGCCCTCATTTTGTGAGGACTTTTTAATCTAAGTTCTGGTTTCCTATAGGCGCAAGCCCCTATAGTTAATTACCTCTCCTGATAACAGGAGAGAACTTTCGATTAAGGCTAGTCGTTTAAGCGTTCACATAGGTTATGAACCTACCGTATAATAGCAATAATTTAGAGTTTAAATTTTGAATTTGAATGATTTGAAATTTAAAGTTTATCACCACAAACTTAAAACGGATGGTGGGGGGAATGAAGACGAGCCCGATCAAGATCCCATGGTTCCGTCGTCCCGGGCTGTCATGATCCCTGGTCTACTTAGTCAGGGGAGGTAGTCGACCCAACCTGACAAAAGGTACCTTGTCGGCAGCCATGGGTTGCTTCGTCCAAGAACACCTTGTAGATCTGGGTTGGTGTTTGTCTAAGGCGATATATCTGAATCCACCTTCGCTGACAGAGGGCTTTATGCCTTATCGAATATACCCTATGATTCATAACTTAAGGGTTTGACACCTTTAGGGAACATACGGGCTTTGGCCGTGATCGTAATATAATGGTGCCATTTTGCGGCAAAACAACCCGATCAGAGGGCACGTGCCACGTCCCTGTTGGCAAGAGATTGTTTGAGGATGAATCAAAGTGATACACCGATACAAATTCGCTCTTTGTGAGCGGAGGTTAATTTCAAATTTATCACTCCCGACAAACGGTTACGGGAGGTGGATGATTTTTAGTTTTAAGTTTTTAGATGTTATATATTTTATTTCAAGAATTTAGACTTTTGTTGGATTTGAGATTTGACCCATCTGGTTGAGATTTTCTATCAACGCGGCCATCATCGGGGTGATATTGAGACCACTTTTATTTTTGTAAGGATTTTTGGGAGGTATTTTATACTTCAAGTCATGTCGACTCCAGTCCTTTTGAGGAGGAGGATGAAACTTGAATATAGACCCGCGCAGCATTCTCGAATCGTTGGATTTGGGACTTAGATGTGTGATTGGAGCACATGCGGGTTGTAGTATTTGACCCTGCGCAGCATTCTCGGTCATTTATGTCTGTAATTTTAATACATTGACCGAAGCACATGCAGGGTTGTATTTAGTTTAATGGATCATATTTAATACATAAGGGGCATTTTAAAATATTTAAACATGATCCATTGTGAGAGTGATTTTTATTTAGTAAATACCCGAAATTTCACTTAAGGGCCTAAAGAACGCCTTCTGTCCGCTTGTAGATATGTTGCGGATCCGGTGGCGTTGAGTGTATTAAATTTCACTTTTTACTTTAAGCATCTTATCCTTTACATCTTGGGCTTCTATATTCATGCTCATGATATCACATGATCTTATAATAAAACGCATATTTATTTTTCTTCATGAGCTAGCTCATTTCTTTCCTTGCATTTATATTTCTAATTCACTCCTATGTATCAATTGTATCTTTAAGAAATATCTAGAGTGACTCTAGTTTAGTGACTTTTCTACAAGATTTTATTCGGCATATCCACTAATAAGTATATACTAAGTAACGGAGCTTGATTCGACGCATCATTAATGTTTTATAACATCAATAATAACATAATGACTTATACTTTTCATCCTTGTGATCAATTGCCTTGGAAGTTAGTTCGCATTTGTAGGAAGTTGGGTCAATATAATATAATCATCTATTAATTGATCTTGACATTCCATAAGCAACATAAATAAGATGTATTAGTGACTAACTTAATTAAAATCTTCCATCAAATGAACATTTATTTTATGGATGCGAACTCATTTACTAGCCTTGATTAAAAATCTCATACATAATTAAAGTTGGCATTGCAAATTATATAGAGCAAGTTGCTAGCATCCAATCTCCCTTCGTGGATTTCAAGAAAATTTTCACCTTCATTTGGAATGTAATCGTTATAAAGGAAATTTAGTGATAATTTTCTTTTAAACTACCATTATATATTTAGGTAATTTCATGTTTCTTTATAGAATATTTTCCTATGAATGGATCATCATTGTCATCAAATAACTTAGTGGAAAATATAGGTTTAAATCGTTATTAAATTAATTATTTTTGCTTGATTGGATATTCTCCACTTTTCTCAAAAATTCGTATAAGTCCAAAATTTTCTAAGTCTTGAATTTTTGAGTAAAATTCGGCAGCCTCCCGACGTCCCCTCCCTGATGCCGGGAGGTAAGAGAGTGGCTCAACTCGGCCGGAGCGAATCGACGGCGAGGAGATTTGGGAGAGCGAATCGATCCCATAAAAGAGTCTTCGAAAGTTCTTTGTAGTAGTTGTTGATTGCCGGAGATTTGTGGCAAATTAGACTAAGTCCTAAAAGTTTGAGAAAAATTCGGCAACCTCCCGGCGTCCCCTCCCCGACGCCGGGAGGTAAGGAGGGCATTTGCCCTTTCAAGTCCGCCCGGCCGGAGCGAATCGACGGCCGAGGGCTTCGGGGCGTTGATGGGCCCTGGAATTGGTCTTCAGAAGCTTGAATTGTTGACTGCAGTGGTTGCCGACGATTTGTTACATGTTTTCTGCTTGAAAATTCTCTCATCTCTCTTTCTCTCTCTCTCTTTTTATTTTATTTTATTTCATTAATATATATATATTATATATATATAATATATATATATATATATATATATATATATATATATATATATATATATATTATATCTGATATGTTATAATATATATCTTATATATAATATATAATATATTATATATAATATATAATATATAATATATTATATATAATATATAATATATAAAATATAATATATAAAATATAATATATAATATAATATATATCATATATAATATATAATATAATATATATCTTATATAATATATAACAGAGGAAGGAGAGGAATCGGGAAGAAGAGCCCGATCGGAGGAAACCACGCACGGCGGCAGGGCTCGGTAGCTTCGTAGGCGGTGGTTCAGGCCGGAGGTCGGCGACATCGGCTCAGACGGTTGACGGCAGGAGCAGGTATTGGCCGGCGGTGAGAATAGTAGAGGCTGGCTAGGGCACGAGCAAAGAAACAGTCGCGGCAGTTGGAGTCGGCCGGAGCAAGAGGTCGGCGGAGGCAAAGACGGCGTCGGCTTGGTCGGAGCAGGCTTCGTCGGCAGTTATGTGCGAGCGAGAGAGAAAGATCGGAAGAAGGCTTCGTTCTCCTGAGGTGAGTCTTCCGAAAACTTCTTCTTTCTGTATCTGTATGCGTGAGTCTCTGTGTGCGCGATTCTGAGAGCGTGAGCGTGAATGAGGGAGAGTTTCCTATTTTGAGTCGTGAGGAGCGACGGTTTTGCCGAGAGGAGTGTGATCGTGGGCAGTTATGTGCGGTTGGGTTCGATTATGGGCGGTTGTGGTATCGATCGTGGCTGAGGTGGACTTGGTAGGGTTCACTGTTTGCAGGTCAACACATGGAACAGTTTTGAAGGTATTTGTAGTGTTTAAATATAATGTTGATTTCCAATTACATTCAAGCAACTACAGTTCAAACAAATTTATATTTTTTAAAGTATATTGTAACTTCTAGAAAACAAATGGGCCCTTCGAAATTCATAAAATGATGTAAATATTCCTATGGAACAGGAGAATATAAGTCTCAAAACTAATATGCGTTGAGCAAATAATACCTGTAGACAAATTGTGCAACAGATGCTCTCTTCAATGCCAACTTTTTCATTGTGAGGTATCACATAGGATGGAAGCTTTATTAACAGATCCCCTGATAAGCCCTTTGATGCAACTTCGCCAGAGATATCACGTACCTAATCATAGTAATGACTTAAGTTAAGATGCTTGGCAAGCCAAATATAGAAGAATGGAACCAAGAAAAAATTCATAATCAATTTTTTCCAAAGGCCAAAACTATTTGACAGATCAAACTTTTCAATTTCAAACTTCATGATATTTGATCTCAAAACTCTATTATGATATTTTATAGTAACAAGGATGCCAAAAAATCAGAAGCAGTTGTGTCAGGCTATGATGCACGGACACGGACACGGACACGGGACACGATTTTTTTTTAAAATATAGGACACGGGTATGGCGCGGACACGGCAATACATTTTTTTATATAGTGTATATATATTAATGTAATATCATATTAAAAATGACAAACAATAATAAATGAATGACATGATAACTTGTGTAGCTTATAATATAAAATATTTAATACAAAATATCTAGTACAACCACAAAAATATAAGCAGATAATCACTTACTACAACATCAAGCATTCAAGCTTCAACTATTAGGATTAGCTTTAGAGGTTTGTTTTTGGCCTTCAATATCATCATCATTGAATATCACTACTTTCAACTCTGATTCAACAAGAGAAAGATTTGTAATTGTGCAAAAAGAGAGGAGATGAAAATACCTTCCCTGCCAAAGAGAAATGAAAATAAAAATATTCGATGAATGAGTATTAAATGCAGACGTTGATTTGGTGTTGAGGATATGAAATAAGAAATTTAGTTTAAATCTCGCAAAATATAAAAAATTATATTTTTTAAAAATTATAAAATATTTAAGATACGCGTGTCCAATTTATTTTTAATATCTTTTTAATCGGACACGTTTTCGGCGTGTCCGACACGTGTCGGAGGAGTGTCGGACGAGTGTCGTGTCGGACACGGTGTCGGACACTGCACGCCTCTTTGAGGAGAAGTATCGGTGCATCATAGGTGTCAGGATAACCAAGAATGAAGTACCACAAACAATTAAAATAGAGAAAACAACCACAAAGAGACACCAATATCTATGTGGTCGTTCAATCAAACTCACATTCATGGGAGAAGAGAGAGCACCTGATCTAAAGATGATCTGATCCACTTAACAAAGAAGTCATAATTGTGGTGTACAAAATAAGAGAACTTGCTAGCTCTTTTCTAATTCCCAAGTACACCCATGCACAAAGAAGACGAAACCCAAGATTTATAGCAAAAATCAAAATCACCTCACAAACAAAGCCTTCTTCTCATATGCATCACCAAAACTTTCAATCTCTCCAAGAAATCCTAGAACCGAGAGGGAATCGGTGAGGAACTATAAGAGACAAATGTCCTCCTTTGAGTGCTGGAGAAGCACACTCAATGAACTACGTTTCTGAATTTGATGCATGTAGATTAAGAACTTAAATGTGAATGAAGGTTAAAAGCCATCTAAAATAAAATTAGGGAACTGAAAAATTTGTAAGAGTTCATCTCAAAACCAACTTTATAAATAACCGGCATGAATTGAAAGCCTCGAATGACATCGATGAAAAATTTCAGGCTGGATGAATTCAAGTTACACAATCATGATTAAAATTGCAAAAGCTATGAGCACATATCGATTCTCACCTGCCAATGGTAAGCCATTAGCCTAGCAGAGGAAAATTGATGTGGTACAAATCTATCATAAAAGAGCTCCTCTACAAAATCTGTCTGCAAGTAGTAGAAAGATCAAATCATTAATTCAAAATAGAAACAACCCAGCTTTAATGAAATAATAAGCTGGATTGGTGAATAAGCAAATAGATGAAAGATACATACATGCTGGTAAAACGAAATGCAAGAACGCTAGTAAACTGATTGTTTCTGTATAAGAAGAGAATCAATATTTTTGACAATTTTCACTGAAATTCTAATTTGATGTGGTGAAACCTTAAAGCATAAGTCGTTTCATAATGGTCAACAATAAAACCAAAGAAAGAAAATTGGGATACAAGCACTTTAATCCCTTAATTTTAGCTACAATAATATTGTCCCGACCTTTTCAATCAGCATAGTAAAGGTCCTTTGAACCAAACTAATCCCTCATATTAAGTTTGATCCCCTTCCCAACTAGCAACTCCTAGACCTGTCAATATTGGACCCGACCCGAAAACCCGATCCGAACCCGACCCGAAATTTTCGGGTTTGGGTTGACCCGAACCCGAAGCGGGTCGGGTTCGGGTCCGAAAAACCGACCCGTTTGCAAAAACGGGTCGGGTTCGGGTTGACCCGACGGGTTGCCGGGTCAACCCGAAAACCTGTTTGTTTTTAAAAAAAATTGAATTTTCATACCCCGCCCACTGCCCCCCGCCCGCTGCCCGCTGCCCCACGCTGCTGCCCGCCTGCCCCGCTGCTGCCCGCCTGCCCCGCTGGCCGCTCGCCGCTGCACAGCACTCCGCAGTCCGCACCGCGTCGCTCGCTGGCTCGCTGCACCGCACCGCGTCCGCGAGACCGCGCGTCGCAGGTCGCTCGCTACGCTGCCGCAACGCTCGCCGCACCGCGTCGCTCGTCGCGCGCCGCACCGCGTCGCTAGCTGCACCGCACAGCCCCGCTCGCCGCACAGCCCCGCTCGCTGGACTTCGCGTGACCCTAAACCCTAAACGGGTCGGGTCAGGTTCGAGTTTCGAAAACTGACCCGTTTATAAAACCGGGTCGGGTTGACCCGAACCCGAATAAAGCCGGGTCAGTTACGGGTCGGGTCGGGTCGGGTTCGACCCGTAACCCGAAATTGACAGGTTTAGCAACTCCCACACCACTATGATACCATCGAACAAAGCTCCACTACCACAATTGCAAGAGGAAAAACTTTCACCTCTTCCGCTGTGAGGTTCTTTTTTGCATGGGTGAGTTGAGTTTTTATAAAAATAACCTTTATACCCTTACAGATTATGCTGGAACAAATAATAAACTTGTTGATGTTTTGAGTAGAGCATTTTCCCTTCTACATACATTGCAAATGCAAGTTAAGTGATTAGTTTAGTTAACAAAAAATGATGATTATGTCACTTACAAAGATTTTGATTAGACTCATTAAAACTTAAATAGAGACTTATCTTTGTAAAAGCACTAAGCAAAGATAATAATTGAAAAACAATGAATTATAATTTTGGTTTAAATCAAGCATATTCCAATCCGGTTGGATCTTATGGATAGGAACTACCGTAATGTCCCAAGTCGGTTGGTAAGTTTCTTCTTTGGAATTTAGTCTGGGTCAACGCTACTATTGCATGTTCTCATTTAAAGTAAGTTGTTTGTATTATTGATGACTAGTAATCCATAAATCTGCTATTTTACTATTCATGAAGGTATCCCGCACATCATACTAGTTGCATTAGAACATCTAACCCTGAGTCGTCTAGCATCATATGTGCTTTGAGATCTTGACTGATCTGAACGCCGGTAAGCATGGTAAGCCTCCAGAACCTCAATAGCAAGAACAGCTCCTACAATTGCTCCTAGCACAGCACCTCGAACAATGCCAGTGTCAGATGCCCGACCTGCCAAAGCACCGCTAAGTACTCCCAGGAAAGCACCACCTGCAAAGAAAGCATTGAAGAATGTCAACGTTTGTGCGATTTGTCAGTACTGAGAAAGCTCTTAACCACAGAAGCTTTGAAGCAGCTCGCAATCATACATACAGGTAACCAACAAACAAGCATAACAGAAAGAACAATGAGAACAAAGGTTAAACTAAAACATTAATGAAAAAATGCTGAAGGGTTAAGGAAAAATGCAAATGACCATGACCTGGAAACTGTAAACACCCAGATTGTAGCAAAATCATCAATTCCTATGAATGAAGTTAGCATGGAGTACACAAGTATGGTATTATATACATTTTCTGACCAGTGAAAAACACCTATATTAATGAAGTCAAAGGTGGTAAAAATGAATAGTTTAAGTACAGCAAAGAAATGGCAACATAGTTTTGAATCACATATTACCAGTACGGGAAGCTTACACAAAAATAACTTCTTGAGAAACTGCCAAGAATATTGGCATTGGTTTGGGATATATCCTAAACCTGAATGTTGAGTTTGGATTGCACCAATGGTCATATGCCGAACTATCTCCAGTTGAGTTGAGATAGGGTGGGGTTGACTTCTTAAATAATAGATTTTAAATATTGACTACTTAAATATGTACAAAGATTTCAGTGTAGTCTAACAGGTTTTTAAATATTAGTTTCGGTTCTAGTTTCCTACAAGTGCATGAAGTCTAGTCTTATTATTATTATTAATTGCTAGGATCAACACTTTGCATATCATTTTCAAGTTTTAATTGAGACAATGATATAACTCCAAAAAGAAGATGTTAACTATACATAACACAGGATAAAAATTGAAACTATGAATAATAAAAATAATAACAGAAAGATTCATGGAAGATTTTTAAGATAATAACATCTTATGCAACACAAGTAATGATTTGTAAAAATCAGATTTATTAACACAATGTTATATTGCATTGTTTTCAAATTATAAAACATTCTTCCCGGAAAAAAATGCACCGGATTTGAGCGAGAAGTTAACTTTCTGCGTTTCTCTATAAATCATCTAGGTTCTGTCAGCTTCAATCTCTTTCACATAACTTTCACCTATGCAGTTCCAATTATCGATTTCCTTACCCAAGTTTTGGAGGCTTCGGTGATAATGAAACAATGAAGACCAGCTAATACGGCCACAACAATGGGACCGTGAGGAGAACAGCTGCTCTGTACTGAAGGATATGGAAACAATGTCTAACAAGCTATTCATTTCTTTGACGAATGGATGCAAATGTTTTTGTCTTGCCCTATTAACTCTTCTCATTCTCTCTGCAACAAGCTTCTACCAATTTCTTAATCAAACTAAAGTTTAGAAACTGCGCATCTAAGTAAAACCATTTGAAACATTGAAAACTAATGATTTCCGAATAAGATGGTTTAGGGCATCTTGAATTTGGCAGAAATTTGGATGTAGGGATTGTTTGGAGATTTCCTTTTGAATTGTATGCATTAAATAGTTTGTTTTACTAGGGTTAGAGCATCTTGAATTTGGCTGAAATTTGAGATCACTTAGTTTCTTTGGGCTCTAGCGGCGTCTAGAGATTTAGGAGAGAAAGATCCTCCACTCGAATAGAGGATCAATTGTATATTGCTATTTTCTTTCATTAGTTTGTGTTCTTGCAATAAAATTCCTGTTTTTATCTGATTTTCCGTTGGATTTGTGGAGATTTCTCGCTGTTTTTATCAAGATAGTTAGGTTTTACTTGAGATCTTCAAGTGTTTCCTAAGACACTTCTACCCGGTCACCTAATTCAACTACAAATCAGGAGGTAGAAGATGATGTTGAGGATGAGGTTCTAGTTCAGGAATCTATTGCAAGGAACAGGACCATGCACCAGAATATCTCAAAACCAATTCGGTTGAGGGACCACATTACATTTGCATTTTCAGCCATGAGGCTGAAGTTCCTATTCACTATAAGGAAGCAATGGACAATACTGATTGTAATCTTTGGAAGAGGGCTATAGATGAAGAAATGAAGACTCTTCAAAAGAATGTTACTCGGAGATTGGTAAAACTTCCTCTAAGGAAGAAAAGCCATTGGGTTGAAATGAGTGTATGCAAAGAAAGAATGATCTAATAGAGTTGATATGTGGTACAAGGCTAGGTGGTGGTAAAAGGTTTTGCGCAACAAGAAGGGATTGATTATGATGAGGTGTTCTCCCCAGTAGTTAAACATCCCTCGATCCGTATTTTCTTAGCACTTATAGCACACTATGATCTGACTCTAGAGCAACTCAATGTGAAAACAACATTCTTACACAGGAAATTGCAAGAAGAGCTCTGCATGTAACAACCGCCTGGATACAGCTTAATTTAACTATTATCTCAGATTATCCACATCATCCCATTATATCTAGTGAAGTGTTCAATATGGAGTGGTGCTTACACCATGATGAAAATCGATATGTTAAGTATTAATAATAATTTCTTTGAGTTATTTGGTTTCTCATTTTTATTTAGTTTTGGTTGAATGTGTATCATTCTAACTTGGTGCATGTGATTGACCAAAAATTTTATAGGGGAAGCTATCACCTTGTACAAATATAATGCCAAAACTTTTAATTTTGATGAATAATTTCTTTGCAATTTTTCTTCTATAATTTTGGTTGATGCTTTACTTATGTAATTGAATTTGATCAAAATTCATAAAATCTCGATTTATAATTGCAATGAAATTTTTAATCATCATGCAGCTCTATTTATCTTGAACTTCTATGCTAAATTTCAATTTAGATGATTATTAGAACATTTACGGCAATTTTTGTGTCTTTGGTCTTCATGGAAAGTGTTAGAGTTTTTGTGATCAGTTGGTTTTTATATTTTTTATGTTAGCTTTAGGTGTTCATTTCTTTAGTTTTCTTGAATGGCTTGTATTGCCATTAGTGTTGCTTTTTGTGTCTTTAAATTGGCTCTATAGGTTGTTATTAGAGGAGGATTAAGCAATAAAGTTCTGATTCAGCTCTCTCCCTCTCGCCTTCGCTCTCTCCCTCCTCTCACAAGAAGCTCAAGAAGGAAACTTCTTCCCGCCTCAAAAATTCTTTACAGAAAGAGAAGAATACAAGCTTGCATTGATGGTTTGTTAACTAAGAGTTGTAATTTTGTGTGTGATTTTTTTGCATTACATCATGTCACATTAGGGAAACCTAAACTTTATGATCTACATCAAAGTTGTTATCAAAGCTTAAGGTTGCATCACCGTGTAAACAAAAAATAGGTAGAAATTACAGTTCCGTCAAAAAAAAATAAAAATGAAATTATGCAATTTAAATGAAACAAAACAAGTTTTGATTCTCACAACTACAGCAGAGAGAGAGAGAGAGAGAATAAGAGGGAAACAAGCATTACAACAAAGAGAGAGAATATAGGAGGAAAACAAACATTACAACAAAATGGAACTAGCATACCTAAGGCAAAAAACCCTGTTACAGCTCCAGATGACATTCTGGAAATCAACCTGAAGACGTTTGGCAAAAATCCCCGCCACCTAAAGTCGCGAACGTCACCTAAAAGCCCAGTCACCACTTCAAGGTCCTCCTCCATTCTACAAATAACCCGAAGCCCTATCTCCCAAATCTAAACCTGTAGCTTCTGCTCAGTTCCAAACCACAGAGCAGCAAATGACGAAATTGGATGGAGGGCTTTTCTCGTTCTGCTCCCTCGAAGAAGAAACTATAAGAAGTAATAGCTGAAATCGGAAACCGACACGTTGAAATTCGACAACCTTCACCATTTCTTCTACTTCTCTGCAAGTAAGAGAGTAACTAATGCGCCTGGCGGAGACGGCAAGAGGACGGTTGTCGACCATTACAATCTATCACTTCAAGCAAATATTATAATCCTTCAGTCCCTTTCCCATTAATAGCGCCAAAAGGCCAAAACCATACCCATTGCTCCAAAAACCATAGATTTATTAAATCCATAAGAGTGAGATTAGATTAGTTAATTAACTCTTAATCCCATATTTTTAAATTCTCAGAGGTAGTTTGGTGTTGCTTATGGTTAATTTATTTGTGTTTAGCTTAAGCTTAGCTTAACTCTTAGGTTAGCTTAAGCATGAGAAAAGCTAAATATAAATCTACCTAAAAATATGAATTAATTTTTTATATATATATTTTTTATTTTTATGAATGAATTAATAAATTTTTTATGAATTTATTAATATTTAGGATTTAATGATTTATAGTAGGGAAATAATTAGGGCTTAATTAACCATATTTGTACTTGTACTATTTAAGATATAAACAAACTTAATAATTTGAACTTTGTTGTAACTTGTAAGTATTTAGAAGTCGCTATATGTCAATTTTTAAATTAATTTAGGGCTTTTAATATGAGGACAAAGTTGTAATTATAAGATGTGAAAGCCACCGCCATTACTTTTGTTGATCATATATAAAGGCAATAAAATCAAGGAAAAATTATATGTGAAATAACTCATTATTATATATTTACAAATCTAACACTTAATAAAAAAATAAGTAATATGCATTTAAGTATATCATAATTAAATTATTGGCAATGAAATGAAACAATAAAGTTAATTTTGATAAATTCATTGTGTTCCTCGCAAATTAAATGTTGTTATTATAGTAAAATAATTTAAATGTTGTGTGATAGAAAAGTCGGGGAAAATTCTATAAGATGGTGGTTAGACCTGTAATGCTTCATGGTGCATAATGTTGGCCATTAAAAGAGAAGCATAATATTAAGTTAAGTATTACAAAGATTAGGACGCTAGGATGGATGAGTGGGTTTACTCTTAGAGACAAGATATGAAATGAACATATACGTGAAAGGGTTGGAGTAGCTCCAGTGGAAGTTAAGATTAGAAAGAGTCGCCTAAGATGATTTTGTCACATAAAACGACGGCCTTCTAATGACCTGATTA
Source organism: Dendrobium nobile (assembly GCA_022539455.1). NCBI lineage: Eukaryota > Viridiplantae > Streptophyta > Magnoliopsida > Asparagales > Orchidaceae > Dendrobium > Dendrobium nobile. The sequence continues at coordinate 40,169,004 of CM039731.1, read as the reverse complement.
GAAAAGTAGATGTATTAGATTTAACTTATGTTAAGAAAGATAGATAGAAACCTAAAAGACTTGGTTAGAAAATATTTAAAATGTCCTTTCTTTATTATATTTAAATGAGAGTTTAACTTTAAACAGGGCACAATGGAGGAAAAAAGATTCATGTAGTTGACCCCACATAGTTCGATAAAGGTTTGATATTGATGATCGATGTTGTTGTTTATAATATTTAGGTGACAAATTTTTTTCCTAACAAAATAAATAATAGAGGTAATTGGGATTATTACAAAAATTGCATTTACTTAAATGATAATAAAATAAATAATATTTAAAAAATGAAAAATATTTCAAATGAAATTCACTATAGCTCAAATAAAAGCAATTTTTTGGTTTATTAAAATTAAGTTCATAAGCAAAATAAATAAATATCATAGAAAATCACTTCTAAACCTCTTAATACAATTTCTTGTTACACATGCCCTTATATTTAAATTTGGGAATAAATATCTTAGAGATTTTTTTTTTCATACAATAGAAAGATTGGAAGATGCTTAGAGTGAAATAAAATAGTATTTAAATCCACATCAATAAAAAAAAACAAATAAAGTTAATTTTTTTTAATGATGCTTTTGATGAAAAATAGAGATATGACATAATTATCAATTAAGAAGATCAAAAATAAAAAATAGAGAATTTGATAAGCTACAATTTGGGGTGCAAACATGTTCAGTCGAGTTCAAATCAGGCCTAACTCGAGCTCAACTCACGAGCCAATTCACGAGCTCGAGCTCAACTCGAAACCAAAAAAAGAGTTGTCATTGAGCGGCTTCCGCGTTCGGTTCACACACAATTCCAAGTTCGTTTCGCACGTGGGTTCTGCCATTAGCACACAATTCCGCATCCCGCACATAGTTCCCGTCCGACACGCACTTAGCCAATTTGCACGCGAGCTTCTGCTGTTCGGTCTTCCTCTCCTATCATTCAGCCTTCCGCCCCCATCGTTCCTCCTTTCACGAGCCGCTCAACGAGCAATTGAAACTCTGCTCGAGCCCAACTCACGAGCTCATTAACGAGTTGAGCCCGAGCCTTCCTCGCCAATTAAGACCTCCACAATCAGAGGCTTCTTCGAGAGCAAAAGAGAGAAACGCTCGTATAAGAAAACGACAGATGACCTAACTAAAAGTAAAGAATTCTAACTAGTTATTCCAGGTGGTTGGAGCCTTTGACAAGCGTGTCTTTCTTTTATTTTTATTTTTTTGCTTTTGACTTTTGGAATGTGAATAGTGTTTTTAACAACGTTGACTAAATATGAAAGCATAAAGTCTTGGTCAAATGCAGTTGAGCAAATTTGAGCTCAAAGATATGCCAGCTGATGAGAAAATCTCACAAAATTGGGCTGAAACTGCTACACGTAAGATAATAGCACCGACTGCTTCGTTTGATATACTGTTTTTAAAGTAATTTTTTAATAATAAAAAAAATTAGTTAGAAAAATTTCTATATAAAAATTATTAAAAAAAAAAACATTAAAAAGCTGCTCCGTATAAAGCTGAAATTTACTCACGCTAAATTAGTAAATTGCTGCATGTACTATTTAGTCATGTATTCAACGGACTTGAAAATTGTTGTCAGCAATTAGTGTGGTAAATCCTTATTTCATCATAGATTAAGTAATTTGAAGCCCATGTTAAGGTTTAATATATTTGAGGATTCCTGATGAAAATTAGGTTTGTCAAAAATTATCACGACACGATAATCCGATCCGAATCCGACCTGAAATTTTCGGGTTAGAGTCAACATATTTAAAAAATGGGGCAGGTTCAGGTCTACAATTCTGACCCATTTAAAAATTCGGGTCGGGTTCGGATTAACCAGAGAACCCAATGTTGACCCGTGCGGTTTAATTAGGGTTGCGTGATTGCATCTGTGATTTAAGGATTTTAGTCTCAACTCTCGGCTGCTATTCATCTCATTACGTCGTGTATCCACTCTCAGCTCTCATCTCTTTTTCTGGTTTCGTCTAAACTCTAGGGTTTCTTCTCCTCCATTCTCTAGTATTCTCCATCCCAAAACTCTCCTTGATTCTCCAATATTCTCTAGCCCTACTCTTGCGTTTGTAAGTCTTGGTTTGGACGTTCGGTGTGGTCACACCATGCACATCTCCTTAGCCTCAAGAAGAACACATACAATGATATTTTTTATCTCATTTCTATTTTGCCGCAAATCTGTCCCAAATCCGCCGGAAATCTTTGCGTCGGATTTTTTATAGCTATTTAACTTGTCTATATTAATCTGAGCTATGCATTCAAGTTTTATAGCTATTTAACTTGTTTCATTGCAATTAAATCTTTTTGACCATTGAAGACAGATTCTTTAAGCAATTTTTTGGGGAACTCATCTGTATTTTATAAATTGAAGACAGATTCTTCAAGCAGTTAAAAGTGTAATTTATAATTTTCATATTCAGATTTGTTTTAAACTCTTTTTTATTTTATAAATTGATTTTTAATTCATCAAAGCAACAAAAAGTAAATTGTAAACTATTTTGTATTTGGTAAATTGCAGTAAATTCTTTTCTAATTTAAAACTTTTGTTAATTGATGTACAGTTTATGTTTTGTAATAATTATTGCAAAGCATGAACTGTTTCTAATTTATATGCGATAAATTGATATTTTAGAAATAATAACAGTTGAAAAAAAAAATGTGATAATTTGATAATTGCTATAAACTATTTTAATTTTATAATTTATAGTTTGTACTTTATCTTCTACTTTGTACTTTGTAATTCTTGCCTTCTTAATACTATTCTCCAGGTGAATTCTTGCCGCTAAATTCTTTCTGGGTTGAACTCTACTGTTTTGAGTTCTCAAAATTTAATCTGCCAAGAATTCCAACTTCAGAATTTATTTGCTTCAGACCTGGATTGGTGGGTCGTGTTGGATTGACCCAAGTCTAAAGCGGGTCAGATTCGAGTTCACAAAAATGACCCAAATCTAACCCGATTTTAAAAACATGTTGAATTCAGGTTGGGTCAAATAGTGTCTAACCAGTTTCAGGTTGGGTCAAATAGTGTCTAACCAATTTCAGGTTGGACCGGAATCCAACCCAAAACCTGATTTTAAAATTAAAAATCGAAAACAGAATAATGATACAAAACAGAAAAAAACTGTGAAGATGAAGACAGCGTCACAAGGTCACAGTGATTATGATATATATTCGCGTTCTAATCCTTATGGATTAAGAACCATCGACATAAATTCAGAAGCATTTCCTACAACTCATGATGACCAATCATTCAACAGAAAAAAACTAACTGTTCATAAGATTATTCCTCTGAGTTTCGAGGCATAAGAAGAAGTCTAAAGGAACAAACCAGCTTCGAACTGAGTGCGCAGTCTGATTAATTCTTCCTTCCCTCGCACAGTATGATATGATATCCATGCCTACAATATTTGATATAATGGTTAGCTTAACTATGATGTTATAGTGCGATAATAGGTTTACATAGAATGGGATATATAGACCATTCAGGCTTTGTTTGAAACGACTTTCTTACTGTTTCTTAAAGCAGTTTTTTGGTACAAAAATTTTAATTTTTTACAAAAAAACTGTTTTAAGAAGCATTAAGAAAGCCGTCCTAAACGAAACATCAAAGAGAGAATTTGCAAGCTCACAAGATGGCATTATAGAAATTCATGCAATTACTGTAACATTCTGCCAATAAGATAAATTCGACTGTCTGATTCAAAAAGTAATCAAAATCAGAAGATTTATTCACATTTGATTCAAAAAGTGCAAAGATGAAAACAAAGTTATTCTGAGTTTTGAGATTGGTTTATTTGCTTTATTTTATATTAGTTTATCCCTTTTCGTTTATGGTGATGTAACATGCATGTAATGATGATCTTATTGAGGGTGAATTGTGTTCTATAAGAGTCTATGTTAATTTAGATTTCATTTGGGATGGTTTTTTTATTGCTTCTTAAAACAACTTTTTAGTGTAAAAAATTTTAGGCTTCGTTTGGGACGGATTTTTAACCGCTTCTTAAAGCAGCTTCCGAATAATTTTTTTTTCTTTTTTTTACTAAAAAGTTACTTTAAGAAGCCGTAAGAGAGCCGTCCCAAACAAACTTTTAATTTTGTACTAAAAAACTATTTTAAGAAGCAGTAAGAAAGCCATCTCAAACGAAGTTTTAGTTCGATTCTCTATGTTGATTCGAGTTTAAAGCCTCTATCTCATTTTTATATCATATTCAACACATATGGTTGCATGTTCATATCCGGCCAATGTCTTGAAATGCTACTTTTGCTGGTCACTGTTGCAGTTATTGCTGATTTGGGCGAGACCGCACTGTTGCTGAAGCTAATTTCATGTTGATAGCCGCTAATTTCTTGTTTCCTTCTCGATTTGGATGGAAATCAAGATTTGTGGTTGCTTGTTTCCTTATCAATTTTGGGCTGAAGTCAAGATTTGCTAGTGCCATGTTTCCTTCTATTCTAGAATTCCTGATGTAGCTGGGAATCGTCTATTAGTCATGTAATCAACAGAAGACGGATACTAGAATTTTTGTGAAATTATCAATTTTAATTTTTTTGGGTTATAAATGGGACCTTAAAGCATACTAAAATAACATCCTACCTCACTGTGATTTGGGATGTGTGAGAACAGTGCGGCATTGCGACTGAATGGGTCAGTGGAAGAAAGTAAGATACTGTAGAACTGAGGATTAAGGAGGTTGAATGAACCAACTGAGCTGTAGGTTTAGAAATTTTGATTGTGGAATTTGCAACATTCTAGCGAAACCCAAGATTGTGGAGAGAGGTCCCGGGGAAGCTATATGCTTATATCTAGAAATGTAAACGAGTCGAGTAGTGGCTTTATCAAGCTCGGCTCGTCGGTCAAAAAGTCGGCTCGAATTTGAACTTGAGCTCGAGCTCGACTCGAGCTTAGTCGAGCCCAAAAGGTGAGCTCGATCTCAAGCTGCTCCCACTGTAAACGAGCTCAAACCGGCTCGCGAGCCTTGACGGGATTTTTTAAATATTTTAAACATTTATTATTAATTTTAAACATGAAATATTAATTTATTTATATATTATTAAATATTTTAAATATTTATTATTATTTTTTATATTTAAATTTAATAAATAAAATAACATTATTTTAAAAATATTAATAATTATTCAAGCTAGCTTGCGAGCTCACAAGCCGAGCCTCATCAAGTTCGAACTTGACTCGTGAGCTCGATAAGCTCGGCTCGCGAGCCCATAAACAAGCCGAGCTCGAGCTGGCTTGCAAGGGCTGAGGAGAATATTTCTGAGGAGTTCGATAAGCTTGGCTCGGCTCACTTGCACCTCTACTTATAACATTATCTTCAATTTAATGATTAAATCGTTAATAATAGAGTTATAATATTTCTCAATCATCTAAATTAGGTAGGACCAATTCAACAGTTTGAGCAGGTTTGCAAGTTAATTAACATTCTAAAATTCTATCAAATGGGATTGGGCATGCAACAAGTTCCCAAATCAACAGGTCGAATCACCTAGTCTGGGCTGATTTTCAAAGGATTATCTATTATTGAGGATGGATATATTAGCCAATACTAAAAAGAGATGTTGTGAGAATTATTTCACAATACATTACTTGTCAAAGAGGAAAAAAAGGATAAAATTGGGCTCTACACAGTTAATTATTCCATGTAAATTTTACAAGGACGTTACTTTGAACTTTGTTCTAAGATACCAAAAACCTTAAAAAAACATAAGCCAATCTTTAAATTAGTGAATTACTTTTCTAAAATAGCTCATTGCATTCCAATGTTATAAAACTATTAATCTATAATAAATAATAAAATTAAATTTTAATGAAGTGATGAGTAGGGACACAGATAAACAACAAACAAAAGAGATGAAAAGCATAGGAACACAAATAATAGTTGCTTTCTAACTTCTCCTTAAAAAACAACACAAGATACAATTAATCTACTATTTGAGAGGTGGATCGGCTTTTCCAAAAATCCTAGATGTCGCTAGAAAACTCTAAAAGAAAACTACAATAGAAAATAAATTCCAAGATACCAAACTAACAACATCTTTAGCCCTAAATAGGCTCTCCTAATTCCCTCTGAAATCACCCCCCTTTCTTAATTAATTCCCTCTCAAATTTGAATTCAAAATAAGAACTCTTTCCCTAAATAATTCCCACTTGATTCCTCCACCTTACATAATGAATAATATATTTCTTCGGCCTCACAAGAGAGGTCGAACCCCCTTCTTTCTCCCTGCCAAATTCCGCCCAATCCAGCCCCTGATTCAGTCCAAGCTGAGCCAGTCTCTAGCGCCCTACGTATAATACTCCCCTCCCCTCACCCCAAAGATGCACCTTATCCTCAAGGTGGAAGGATAAGAATTGGCTCATGATCATCTTGTCTGGCTCGCATGTAGCTTCATGCTTTGATAAGTCATTCCATTTGACTAGTATCTCCAGTGCTCATATTTCCCCTAGATGCACCCTTCTATGTCCATGGGCTCTAAAACGATCTTTATGTCTTTTGTCAAAGTCGGGAATAGTGAAGACGGTTTGTGATCTCCTGTCACATGCCTCAGCTGTGAAAAATGAAACACATGATGGATGACTGAGGTTGGTGGAAGCTGTAGGCGATATGCTACTGCTCCAATGAATTCAACTATCTTGTAGGGTACAAAATAGGGTGTCAAAATGGATTTTCGGGCCGTGTTCAAGTCCAACCCTAAACTGATCTGCCTCTAACTGCTCCAACACGACTAGGAAAACAGATTAGAAATCCAAGTTTTCAACATAGCTTTTATCTTGGAAATATATGCAACTACTCCTGATTTGGACACTAAATATCCCAAATAATCCACCCTCGCTATGCAAAGGAACACTTCTTCAAATTGACATAAAACTGATGTTCCTTTAATGTCACTAACACTACTCTCAAGTGTTCCACATGCACTCCCTCAGACTAGTTATACACCAAGATGTCATCGAAGAAATCAATAAAAACTTGCGGAGGTAGGGTTGGAATACATTGTTCACAACAACTGGAGAGTAGATGGCATATTGGTCAGCCCAAAAGGCATCACTAAGAACTTGTAGTAGCCTTCATGAGTCCTGAAAGTCGTCTTATGGATGTCCGCGGGCCGCATTCTAATCTGATGGTATCCTGATTTTAGATCAATATTGGAGAGTATCACCGCTCCATACAACTCATCTGGCAACTCATCAATGATTGATATAAGAAACTTATCCAACACTTTCCTTATTCAAAGCTCAATAGTCTAAACAAAATCTCCAACTAACATCCTTATTCTTCACCTGCAACACAGGGCTGGAGAAAGACCTGACACTATTCCTTAATTAGCCTCTCAATTTCATCATTATGAATATGTGGGTACAGGTAGGGCCGAACACTAATAGTGGATACCCCTCCTTTCAGGTTAATAGTATACTCATGCTCCCTTGGGGAGAGGTAGGACTTGAGATAGTTGGAACACCTCACTGAATTGTTGGACTGGTTAGACTATCTCTAAAACCTCCTCCTCTTTCTACATGCCTTCCCCTCCCTAGAGGCTCTAGAGCAACACCAAGAATCCCATCCTTACTCTATGGATTGTCCTCACTAAGGTCTTAAGAGAAACACTGGCTTTGGATAGATTAGGATCCCCCCTGATCTTCACCTTCCTCCCTCCCTCCCTCCATGAATTTCATGGTCAATGTCTTCTAGTCCACCTTAGTCTCTCCTAAGGTCTGCAACCACTTCATGCCCAAAATGACATATGTGCTCCTTAGCTCCAAGGAAAGAAAATCCTTTGCTATTTATATGTCATGACTCCAAAGCTCCCTATGTTCGTCAATATCAATCTCAACTGGTCCACAACCAGATTTGATATGAAGTTGTGGGTAGCCCCGTTATCCACCAAAATCACCACTGATCACTCTCTGATATGTCCCCTTACCTTCATGGTGTAATTTGGAGTAAATCTCATCACTGAATTAGGGATGCTTCCGCCACATCAAGGTATAGGTGTTCTCCTTTCTCTTTTGCTTTCTCCACCAAATCCTCTATGTTGGTCTCATCCTCATCACATATCATAATAACCTGGAGTGTGCGGTCCTTGCACCGATGATCTGGTGTATACTTCTCATCATAGTAGAAGTACTGACCCTTCGCTCTCTTGTCCTACACCCCTGCTTCTGTAAGGTGCTTGAAGTTGGCCCAAGGCGAACTCCCCCACTCTTCTCCCTCGAAGCCTCTTGCCGAAATAACATTGTCTGCGTTATCGGTGCCAGTGAAGTCAAGGCACTTTTATAAGAGCCTCCCGCTACTCCGCTCTTACTGATCTTCTCCATCTGTCTCCAATCCTCTGCTATATGAGCTAGATCTATCGTGTCCTTCAACCCCCTTGGTCTCAACAATCGGTCCCCTCATATGTCGGGCTAGAGGCCCTTAATGAAATTTTCTTCTAACACCTCCTCCAAAATTCCCCTCAATAACCCCAACAACAACTCAAATCTCTCTCTGTACTCCATGACGGTCCTCTCCTGAGTCAAGGAAAGAAATTGGTCGTATAAGTTTCCTTCTCAAATGGCTCAAAAATGTTCCAACAAATAATTCTTAAACTCCTCCAAAGAATGGATCGGATATTTACTCTCCCTCCATTGGAACCAAGCGAGGGCTTTCCCCTCCAGACATAGCCCTATGGCTATAAACTTCTCATCCTCTCTCAATCTGTTCATCGAAATACCAATCCACCCAGTATACCCACTCATGAGTATTTTTCCCTTTGAATACTGTCATCTTCAACTTCCTCACCCTAGCATCTTCATCCCAACTTTCTCTTCCGCCATTAGTTACCCCCGTGTATCAAGGGTGGGAATCCCACCTTTCTTCCATACGCCTCACATGAACCGATCAACATGGCTCAGCTCGTTCCCTTCATCTGGTCATCCACTCCCTTGCCCAAAAGGTCTCTCATAGTGGTCGGCCACTCCACCAACTCCACCATAAAACTCCCTTCTTATTATCCCTCAATCTGAAACCCCTAATTCACCCCTGATTGGATCCCTAAGAAGTGGTTCTTTATGAAAAAAACTCTCCTTATCAAACTCTCTCAGTCCAATCTCTTTCCCCTTAGATTCAGCCAAGGGAATCCCAATCGATTCCGGGTTAGGGTTAGCGATCAGAACCACCGATGGAGTTTTGGATTGTATCTCCATGAGCTTCATAATCATCTCCTCCACCCCTCCAAATCGATTTTCCATAGATGAAAACTTTCCTTCCATGGTAGAAAACTTTCCTTCAATGGCTGAGAACTTTCCTCCATCCCGAATTTCACTCGCCTTCTAATGCATCCACTTTCTTTTCTGTCATCCCTCCAAAAACCTAGCTCTGATACCAATTTGATACATCTTGGAAGTAAAAACAACAAATAAAAGAGAAGAAAAGAGTGTGAACACAAAGATAATAGTTGTTTTCTGATTTCTCCTTAAAAAATAAAGCAACATACAATTGATCTACTATTCGAGAGGTAGATCGGCTCTCCACAAACCGTAGACACCACTAGGAAACTCACAAAGAAAACTAAAACATAAAATAAATTTCAAGATACCAAAATAACAATATAGTTAGTCCTAAATAGACTCTCCTAATTTCCTCCTAAATCAGCCCCCTTTTCTTAATTAATTCCCTCTCAAATTAACCTCCTTCCTTAATTAATTCCCTCTCAAATCAGCCCTCTTTCCTAAGTAATTCCCTCTCATATTTGAATTCAAAATTAGAACACTTTCCCTAAATCATTCCCCCTTGATTCCTCCTCCATACATATGAATCATATCTTTCCTGGGCCCCACAAAGAGGGCTGAACCCCCTTCTTTCTCCTTGCTAGGTTCCTCCAAGCCCAACCCCTGTTTCGACTAACCCCCTGCGTATCACAAAAGGAATAATATTGTTTCAATTATCCAAAATATTATATTTGATAGATGTGTAAAATTCATAAAATTATTTTTAAATAATTCTATGGAAAAAGGTGAGAACACAACAAAAAATTTCAAAGGTTTGTTGCCCACAAACTAAGGAACAAATTGATGTAATTAATAGGAGTCTTGATGAAAAGTTGGAAAATTTGATTAAAGAAAATTCATATGGTTGAGATTAATTTTTTTTAATGAGTTTGTATATAATTCATTTACTAATAGGTCTAAGGGTATAAGTAAATTTAAATTTTGGAGTAAGGGCATAAATACATAAGAATTTTTGCAGAGATTCGATCAAAAAAATCTAAAAAGATCTTAATAAACATCCTATTGAGTACCTAGTGATTTGTACAATCATTTTCATAACTTATGCATAATTTGCAAGAAAATATTCTTAGAAAATTGATGGTTGATTATGAATAATTATAAATATGTTTTTGACATGAATAAAAGATATGTGAAATTTAAATCAACTGATAAGATAATAGCACACCTAAATCCAAAAGGTTCTATAGGGATCTTTAAGAAATTAAATAAAAAGTAGGATCATAAAACTCTTGCAATAGGTTAGTATGAATGCTTACAAATTAAAACTGTCAAACAATTATAAACTTATGAATTAATTCAGTCTTCAATATATGTATCTGATTTTACTTGATTTCATGAACTTGAACTTGCTACTAATTACTTGCATTGTTTTCTTTTCCCATCTCCTTCCTGCCAATTTATACTCAACACTTTATCTAATAGTCCATATATCTTATTTCTTAGGCTATTCTAAATGAAGAACTTATGTCCACTACTAATGGTGAATATTAGAGGTATCTTGTATCTTGCTTGATAGATCTATATATGATCATTTATCAATTATTTCGCAAGATGGATAATGATCATGCCCATATTTTCTTGACAAGCATCTAATGCTTGATTTGTTGTAGTCAATTTTTTACAAGTCGGGTCTATTTGACAAAATCAATAGGATTATATGTGCTAGAAGTGCCAGAGGCAAGCACAAAGTCAAACACATGGTTATTGTGAATATTGAAATTTTTTGTCATTTTATTTTATAGTTTTGTATTCTTTCTAGTTTATTTTAATGAAAGATGCCTATATTAATGATCTTACAGAGAATGGTTTGTGTCCTCTAAATTCTAAGTTGATTTAGTTTGGTTCTTTATGTTGGTTTGAATCTCTAGCCATTGGTTCTCGTTGACTCCCTCTTCAACAAATTTGATTCCTTGTTCTCGTCCTAGCACTATTTTGGAAGGTCATCGTAGTTGGTTACTATTGCAGATGTCATCGAATTGGTGAGATGGCAATGATGTTGAAGGTAATTTCCAACAATTAACCATTAATTGCTCATTTCCTTCAAGGTTTTCTACTGTGGTCGAGATTTCAGCAACCGCTTGGTTTCCTTATTGATTTTACATAGCAGTCAAAATTTGTGATTAGCTTCCTTATAGGTTTTGTGCAAAAGGGAAGATTTATGGTTGTTTTCTTTCATTCTACTCTCAATTTCCTACTATAACTAGGGTTCATCTAGGAATGCAAGTGAGCTTAGTTTGCTAGCTAACTAGTTCAAGAGTTGAGTTTATCAAGCTCATGAGTTGAGTTTATCGAGCCATAAGCTTAAACTTCAGCTTAAACTAGAACCCATATATTATGCAAGTTCGAGTTCATCAAGACTCAACATGTTAGCTTTCGAGCTGGCTCGAGTAAATCGTAAATTCTATATCACATTTCTTTCTCAACCAATTGATTTCAATCCGTTGTTGATTCCATCAATACTTACTTGAGCTCAAATCCTAGTCCCATCACACAAACTCCTCTTCAACATCAAAAGACGGCATACTTCCCGTCAATGCCTACTTTAACGAACTCCATCACAACATCCATCAATCCCTACTAGTCAAAACATTGCCTTCTCCAAGGAGCTCTTATCAAGATCCCGGACATTGATGTCGTCGATACATTCTCCAACAAGCTCCCATTACGAGTCGGCTCATCGTCGTTGAAGCCACCATCTGCAAGTTCACATTGCAACTTCTCCAATGAGCTCCAATTGTAGTCCCGCTGGTCTCACCAACTTCTCGTTGTTGATGTATTCTCTCACTTTACCTTGAGCTCATGAGTCAAGCTCGAGCCCACTATTATTCCAACAAGTAGAGCTCACGCTCATCATATGATCTCAATTCAAGCTCGAGCATGAGTTCAAGTCATCACAAAGTAGGCGAGCTAAGCCCAAGTTGGCTGTGACTTGAGATCAACTAGATTCGTTTACACACCTAAATTCAACTATTTGGCATTGTAGCAAAATAAATTCTTTCCTTACTGCATCCCAATTTAGAACTACAATGATTTTGGAAAGCTGCTTACTGTAGGAATTGTCAGCTTTGAAAACTTATAGTTTAGACAAGTTCTGAATTTTCATGAAACTACTAAGTTTGATTTCTTTTTTATTTTGAATCATAATTTTGAGTTTTTTTTAATATAAATAAAACCTCAAGGCATGTTAAAAAAACACCATGTTGCTAAACTTAATTTAGTCTCTCTCAAACTAGTGTGTGTTATAATATTGAATTCTTTGGTGTAGTGAAAGTTATCGACGGTAGCTTTTAATATAAGTTTTCTTCTTGTATTGTTGTAAGGTGTGGATTTTCTATTGTAGGACTCCTATGATGCACTGACACTTCTCCTCAAAGAGGGGTGTAGTATCTAACACGTATCCGACACGACACGCGTCCGACATGTTTCGGACACACTGCAAACATGTCCAATTAAAAAAAAATATTAAATACAAATTGGACACATGAGTTCGACACATATCTTACATATTTTATCCACAACACCAAATAAATCACCCGCACTTAATACCACATTCAATAAAATATTCTCATTTTCATTTCACAACTTTGATTTCATAACAATGCTCAATGTCATCTCAACATCGACGTCTGATGTCGTTACAACATCAACATTTCAAAATGATATTCATATCAAAGTTTTACGTTGTTTTTACATTGATGCTCGACATCTCATCTTTGTCCAACGCCTTCTCAACATCGACGACAAATCCCCTCACAACATCAACGATAAATGCCCTCTTAACATTGACGCCGCCCAATATTTACTGCATAACATCAATGCCCGACTCTCGACATCATTGTCAACTGCTCTCTCGATGACTAATAAACGTCATCGACACCCGACTCTCGACATCCTAATATTAATCATTTAAAGCACAAATTATAGTTAAATAACTTATTATTTCTAAATAATTTTTAAAATTATACTTATTCAATTTTTATACACTATTTTTAATATATAAAAATTATAATACCATGTCCAACCCGTGTCTGTGTCCTATATTTTCAATAATTGATGTGTCCCGTGTCCGTGTAGTGCCATATCCGTGTCGCGGTGTCCGTGTCTGCGCATCATAGCATGAGTCCTATCATTGTTCTTTTTCATCTTTTTAATTTGTAATTGATTTTGTGTGCGCGATGGATATTTGATGAAGTTTGCTATAATCTAATTTTTACTCTTTGTTGAATAAAAAAAAACAAGCGTAAAAGAAATGAAATGATCGCACATACACATCTTTCCAATTCGGGCCCCACTGTACACAGTTGCATGCTCAAACGAAGCAACTCTTCATGCCTGTAACTCCCATTCGGTAAGGCAATCAATAAAAGACAGAAAAAAAAAACTTGCGCTCTCGGATTTTACATTCATTCCTATTGCTTCCTTCGCAAACTCACGACAACAACAATTGGCTTCCCAAGTGGAATCGACCAACCCAACCGGACCAAGCTTTACTTGCACGCCCACTTGTCTCCAATAAGCCCTTTCACTTCAATGCTCATAAACTTAAGGGTCGAGCTAATTATATAGGTTTAATAAGTCTAAGATCTGAACCTCTAAAATATTTCATGCTCATAAATGTAAGAGTCGAGCTATTTTCATCAACTTGAATGTTGAAAGAAAATACAAGTCAATAAGTCTAAGGATCGGACCTCTAAAAATCCTTTATGCTTATAAACCTAAGGGTCGAGCTATTTTCATCAGCCTATTTAAAAGGTTGAAATCACACACAAGTTTAATAAGTCTAAAACACCAAACTTCTAAATACTCTATGTGCTCACAAAACCTAAAGGCCAAGCCATTTTTAATCAAATATAAAAGACTAAAAGTCTAAAAAAATATGTCAATTCAATAAAACAAAAAGGGAGAGAAAATTAAATAAAATACATGCATATATACATACCAGAAAGAAGTCAGAAAAGCTGTTAAAGTTTGAACTGGATGCTGCGAATCTCCTGTTTAATTCTGAGCAAACGATCCTGCAGCATCATCTTCCTAGTTTGAGAGGTCTCCAACTGATGATGCAACAAGTTAAACTCCTCAGTGGATGACAACAAATTCTGCTTTAATCTCTCAACCTCAGCAGTTATCCAAGCCAAGTCCTTCGCAGAAGAAGCAGCGGCTGCTCTAAGCTCTCGTCATCTCTCCAAAAGAATCCTCTTTCTCTATCTCAAAGCCTTGAGCTCAATTGATATCTCCAAAAGCTCAAGCTGCTCCTCTGAAATATCCATGCGAGCTCCCCTCATCCTGTCCCAGGCAGCTCTTACCCCATCTTGAGCCAACACTCTTATGGTGTAAATTCTATCTATTGTGTGGTTTTGATTCTACCTCAACTTCTTGCAAAATTTTAACTTTGGACGATCTTTACATTGTTGTTTAGAGCCAGTTAAATGCTGTTTTTTTAATTTGCATCAAAAGAGAGCGGAGGTTTTTGCCTAATTAAGAGTTGATGGATAGCAATTTTTTATTCATCCATCCTAGATTTATATTAGGAAAATCCTAGATCCAAAGAGTTTAGTTGGATTCTTATTGCAACATAAATATTAAAAAAATTATGCCAGTACATCAAATAGGTTTGACAAGTCATATAAGATTAACAAACAAGTACTTACGTTGATTTGAAAGGTGCTGTGGTAGCTCCAACTGGTGTGCCAAATGCAACTTCCTGGAACGGCCCTGCCATTTTCCCTCTAGGAAACCAACCAAGATCTCCACCTTTCTTTCCTGAGGGGCATTCTGAGTACTCTGCCGCAACCTAAGATACAGAAAGCAAGCACATCTAACAAAGAGTAAGTATGCATCAGCAATGACTGAAGTTGCACATTAACATGCATAGAAACGCAAAGCATAGAACACGCAATAATTTATGCAATATATGTATAGTTTAGCAGGTGACCTGAGAGTTTCCTTAAAATAGTATCAATAAAAACAGTTCATTTACAAAGAGGATGCATACTTTCCTTGCAACAGTCTCTTTTCTAGTCATTGTGCTACACATCTATCAGAAAGTATTAATAATTGAAGATACTTTGCTTGCATGTGTAAATTTGACCCAAGAGATTTTGTCATTTCAGCCAACAAAAATTTAGAAGTTGCAGGGAAGTTTAATGAACCAAAGAATAAAAGAGTTAAAAAATATTCAACTGAAATTCATGGGGCCACTTTGTTAAATAAAGTAATAAAACATAGTAAGACAAGATCCATAGATCCAGGATATCCCTCATTATATACTACTAGACTAAAAAATTAGCCCAAAGAGTTACAAATATTTGTAAAATTTACCTTCGAATATGAAATCACAAAACTTAAATTATATAAAACAATTCACTAAAAATAGATGTTAAAAAAATGCAATGAGACTTTTTTCCATCACAAGTATAAGCAAAGAAGCAATTCCAACCGGAAATATTTTTGAATGATGAGTCTGCTAACAACAATAAGTAACCGCATAGAGGTAGACTATATGAAAATACTTCATAGCATGACAGAAGGTTCACCGTTCACCTTAGCAAACTCTGCAGGCGGGACCTTGTCTCCATTGCTCAACCAACCTTCTTGCAGTTTCTTGTATGCTTCATTGATCTGCCCTTGTTTCTCACATAAGATATGCCTTGCTGAAACAAAATCAGGAGAGTCTTAGTTGCCAAAAAAGAAATGAATTGACAATCACTATTCCTGAGCACTTAGCTATCATTTATTTGATCTGCTCAACACTTAAATTAAGATAACATTGTCAGTTTAATTGCAGTTTTATAAAATTTACCCTAATCATATGAAAATTTTCTTATCACATGATACTCATAAGACACTTTTTTTTTTAAGAATGTAGCTTTAACTATAAAAATTATATCCTCACATTTTTAGAATAGGCCCGAAATTCTTAAACCAATTGCACCTTGGTAACATTTGATTTTCTAGAAAGCACATGTAGACCACCTAAAAATAAGTTGAGATCTAAATCATACAACTAAGATCTACTCAAAATAACATGAGCAACATCTATGAGCAGCAAATCACACCAGATTTCTTCAATATAAACAGCTAAACTTAAACGAAACCAAATGTCTGAGAAAAAAAAAATAGTTTTATTTATGAAAGCTACCTCATATGGTTATAAGTTTAAATAACTTCTCCTAATGTTTAAAATAGGTTTAAAAACTTGCTATAATATTCCAATCACATTCAAACTTAGAAGTGTGCTATTTTGATCCCTTAATTCTTTACTTAATTTAGTTGTCAAAAATTATTTTTAGTTTTTTTAAGTCAGGGGTAGGGGTGTAATTTTCAGTTTACAAGTTCACCTTAAGGTGTGAGTATAAATACAACCTCACATTTTGTTGTAATCACGATATAATTCATTTTCTTTACTAGATAATTTCTTCTCCTCCTCCATTCCTTCTCCTTCTCCCTGACTTTTTCATTTGCTACTTTCAATTTTGTTTCAAGAACCAAAAGGAAAGCTTGACTGTAGGTAGTTTTTCAAGGGGATGGTGGAGGTTGGCTCTCAGGTGGATTCAGATTCCAGGGAGGAATGCTTCAATTCATATCAAAGAACAGTAGTTTAGATCCAGCAATTCAGAGTAAAGGCTGAGGAGGAATTGCTAGCAGCATGTTCAAACAGCAGTGAAAATAGAGGAAGCCAGAAGCATGTTGATCCCGAGACAGTGCTATAAAGAAGGGCAAGAAGCTAACTTCAATTGACAGAGAATATGAGGTGTGTATTCTTGTTGTCTTTCTCGTATCTTTATCAAGAAGATCAGCAATGAAGGAGGTTAAGCAATCAAGATGTCAATGGCCAATATTGAGATTAAAAAGTCCACCAGTCTCATTAATTTCAGCCTTTGGAAGCTAAGAATGAAGTCACTTTTTGTCCGCCAAGGCTTGGATTCCGGATCCGTTGAAGCTGGCAATCCTAGAAGTAGAAGCAAGATTGTATGGAGAGGAGTCGCATAAAGCTCAGAGCGCAATTCAACTAGATTTTGGACATAAGGTGTTTCAATAAATTGCAAATGAAAAAACGGTCATCAAAATATGAAGAAGGGTAGAATACTTGTATCTCAAAAAATTCTATATATTGCAAATGAATAAGTATTGAATAAGCAAGTAGATAATTTTAATCATAAAGTTCTTGATTTGAAAAGCATAGGTGTGAGAATAATGATAAAGATCAAGCAACTATTCTTCTAAGTTCATTACCACGTAGAAATGAATATTTCATTAACATTATGTTTTATGGAAAGGATTTTTTGGTTATGTCAAAAGTAAAGGCTATGCTAAATTCAAAGAAATATTGAATCTAATCAAGGGATAATTGTACGAGGAAAAATAAGAAGCAACAAAGGGTCTGAGATGGGTGAGATGCCGCAACAATGGGGAAAGCTATGAAAATACTAAAATTTAACCAATCTCATATTCAAATCCAAGCAAGGAGCAACTCTATGCTTTGGAAATTCCTACCATATGCGATCAAATAGGAATTGGTTTGAGTTTCTCAATGAAAAAGAATGTGGCACAATGTATCTGGGAAACAATAAGGCATGCAAAGTACAAGGTGATGGAGTCATTAAACTCAAACTTCATGATGGCATGGAAAGACCACTCAAGAAAGTAGGATATGTTCCTGAACTTAGAAGAACATTGATTTATTTTGCTGAATTAGTTCAGCATGGATAAAATTTTAAATGGAGAAAGGCCCAAAAATTGTCCCCAGACTATTCGTTATGGTCAATTTAGTTTTAGAGTGCCAAATTTATTCAATTTAACCCCATGATTATACAAAATTGATCTCAAATAATCTTTCATGTAAAAATTGATCACAATTTAGTCCCTCAATTATATAAAATTGAGTCTAATAGTCCCTAGGGACCATTTGGGGCCAAGATATTAAATTGGAAAAATGTGAATATTTTAGATCATAAATTAGTCGTGGGACTATTTTGGGATTTTTCTCATTTCAAATATGATAATAAAAGCCTTAAAAGGTATACAAAAGCTCTTTGACCATCATATATCTTGTAATCTTATTGATGAAACTAAGTTGGGGCATCAACGATTAGCACATGCTAGCCAAAGAGAGCTTGAAAATTTGTACAAAAAAGAGTTCTTTGGAAATAATAAGCAGCAAATTTGAATTTTTGTGAACATTGTGAGGTCAGAAAATCCGCAAAGTTGAAGTTTGCCACTTCAAAATATAAATCTAAAGAAAATTTAGATTATGTGGACTCAAAATTTATAGGATCCTGCAAGAAGAGAGTCACATGCCAGAGCAAGGTATTTTTTATCTTTTATTGATGATCATTAAAGAAATTGGTGTGTATATTTCTTAAAACAGAAAAATGAAGCCATTGAAAAATTCAAAGAATGGAAAACTCGGGTTGATATTCAGATAGGAAAGAAGGTTGAAAAGCTAAGAACTAACAACAGCCTTGAGGTTTGCTCAGATTAATTCAAGAAGTATTGCAAGGAGCAAATAGTAGCACGGCATTTCATAGTGAGGTTGACATCTAAGAAAATGGGACAGTTGAATGCCGCAACGAGACCATTTTTGAAATGATAAGATGCATGTTGAATGATGAATGCTTACCAAAAAATTTTGGGCAGAAACAATCAGTTCAGCTGCATATTTAATAAATAGGTGTCCTTTATCAACTAGTTCAACACACCACAAGGAAGGTTGAGCCAACAACCAAGAGACTATAAAAGACTAAAGGTATTTGGTTGCATTGCTTAGGTTCTCACATTAGGCTGGGCAAATTAAAATCTAAGGCTTTGAACTGTTTTTTCATTGGATATCCTAAAAATGTAAAAGGGTTCATGCTGCTTGGAATCAAGCCATCCAAAATATTTGATCAGCAAGGAGGTTGTCATTAATGAATAGAAAATGATAAATTTAGATTCAAGAGCTATGGCTCAAAGAAAAATTGTTAATGCAAACTGGATATTACAACTAGACGTAGAGAAGTCAAAGAAACTTAAAAATTTTAAAAGCAATGATCAATAATCAATTAACAAAAATCCTAAATAGCCTAGACAGCAAAACATTAAAAAAATGCAAGTATGTTAGGTTTTGCAAGGACAAAACTAGGTGAATGGTTCAAGAAACACAAAGGTATGGGTACGCATATGTCAAGTTTTTGTATGCATGTAGTTGAATTTCTAATAGTTGATTACCATAAAATAAAACCATGGAAAGTGCATAATAAAATAAATGGAAACAAGCCATGGATTATGAGATTATCTCCCTTGAGAGAATCTCACTTGGGAGTAAGTAGACGAGCCTAGAAATGTTAAGTTGTTAACTGCAAATGATTGTGCATTAAAAAATATAAAATCCCTAGAATACAGGAGCCAAGATTCAAAGTGAAGCTTGTAGCAATAGAGTTTACACCAAAAATTGGTGTAGATTATGCTGAAATTTCCTCTCCAATTGAAATCATACATCTATACGTATTCTCCTTACCATGGTTGTACTGTTTGCATGCGTCTTAAGCGAATGGATGTAAAAACAATATTCTTATGTGGAGAGTTATAGGAAACTATCTACATGAATCAACCAGAATGATATGCTTAAATATGAATTGAAAATCAAGTTTGTTTTCCGAAAAGATCTGTCTGGGTTGATAATATCCAATAATATGGTACAAAAAATTTGATAAGTGCATGCTTGATATTGGCTTCACTCATAGCAAATATGATTCTTTTGTATATATAAAATATGAGAAGCAAATAACACTATACATCCTTTACTTTTTGTTGATGGTATATAACTTGCAGGTATTAGCTCAGAAAAAATCACAAGATTAAAGGCTTTGCTCAAGATGTACTTTTAAATTAAGGATCTTGGTCCTGCCAAGAAATTTATTGTACTGGAGATCTTTAGAAGTAAATAAAGGCAAGAATTGTTCCATTCACAAGGTAAATATATCAAAAATATTATAAATGGGTATGGGATGGCAGCTTCTAAACTTTTTTCTAGATCTTTAGCATGGCATTCTAAGTTATGCAATGACAAAGATCAAGTGATGATCGTGAAGAATCATATCTGAAGAAAATTCCCAGCAAAACTTAGTGGATAATATCATTTATGCTATGATTTTTTGTAAGCCATATTTGGCTAATTCACAGTGTTGTAAGCAAGTTCATAGCTGATCTAGAAAGGCATCATTGTGAAGCTGTAAAATAGGTGCCAAGGCATTTCAATGGAACCATGACCTTAAGGTATGAAAAAATTGATGAAAAAATTGATTATGTAGAGGAGGTGATAGTAGGATATGTAGATTTAAATTATGCAAACTATCTTGATACTCGAAGATTCCTTAAAGGTTACGTGTTTTAAGGTGTTTGGAACTACAGTTAGTTGGAAGGCTAATATAAAACTAGTTGTAGCCTTGATTATAACTGAAGCTGAATACATTGTTACATTGAAGACATAAAAAGTTGTATGGTGAAAGGATAATTTTTTTAATAATTAACTAAGCAATTTTCTCCATTTGTGCTTGTGTTTTGGTATAATCAAAGCGCAGAATTTGTTTCCAAAAATCCTATGTATCATGAAATAACTAACATAAAGACGTGATGTTTCATTTCATTAAAGGAGCTGTTATTGACAAGATTGTGGAGATTACAAAAATTTCAACAAATGGCAATGCATCATATATATTAACAAAAGCTCTGGGCTCCTCTTTGTTTCATCTTTACTTGGAGTTGTCAAGGATGATGAGAAAGAAATCTTAATGTTGTTTGCATTGATCTTGATGAATTAAAGAACCAAAGATGAGATTGTTGTTTTGGTCCTTTAATTCTTAGTTTATTTGCAAAAGTTATTTTCATTTCTTTAAGCATGTGGTTATTTGTGCAATTTTCATTTGACAAGTTTAACTTGAGGTGTTGCTATTAATGCACCCTCACCCCACGTTGTAATGATAATCCAATTCATTTTCTTTGCAGGTGAATTTTTCTCCTATCTTATTCCCTCTCTTATCTTGATTGACAATGGGCATAGTGTATATCCTTGTTCTCTTTTATTTGTGTTTCTCAAAAATTATAAATAATTTTTTTTCTACCAGTAGATATGATGCAATGCATGACATTCAAAGAATTATCAATTAAAGCATACTCATAATCACTAATTTCCTCATGAAACTCATGAACACCATTAAAATCATTAATTTCATTATTTCCCTCATGCCCTCTTATATGCAAGTTCGTAGAAGGACAATCATTAGCATAAGACTGTTTGATGACCCCCTTTTTTTGTTACTGTTTGATGACACTTAAAAAATGCATTGGTAGAAATTTTAGATTCAAATGCAAATGCAAATGGTTTCCTTTTAAAGGCATTAACTGTAATGTTAATAACCTTAGAAGCAATAAGAGTAACATTTTAGCATATAGTCAAAATCTAATGCAAATTGAAAAAGCATGCTCAAGTGATGAAATGTGTTGACATGACATCTTTTGATGCAGTCAAGGCTAACTATTTAATGTTTTCTTTAATTTCTAGTTGTGTTTATAGCTACCTTTTTCCTGTGACTTCCAAGTTTTCTCTGTTGTTTGCTGAATTTCTCTGTTGTCTTTTCACTTTTCTATTGTCTTCTCGTATTTCTACTGTTGTTTGGTCTTCTCATATTGGTTGTTGGTCTTCCTCATGCTGGACTTCGGTTTTCTCTCCTGGCTCTTCGTTTCCCCAACTACCCCCTTCAATTTCCTTGTACTGCTGGCAGCTCGTTTTCCCTATTGTGGTTGCTCGGTTTCCCCATTTGTTGAACCCTATGCTGGATGCTTTATTTCCTAATTGATTAGGCTGATTTGGAAGAGTTTTGTGGCTGTTTTGAAAGGCTTCTATTGGCTATTTGGATGAAAAATGTAAGTGAGCATTTAATATCATTTCCCCTTCTTTTTTTATATAAGGTGGTTGTTTTCTTTGTGAAGAGAGAGAGAGATATGTGATGAATATTTGGTTACGGGTTTGTCATAACATGTGAAATATCCTCTTCTACCTTTATTCTTATATCTTGTCTCGGACTTCTATCTATTCTTCTCTCCACAGTTTCCATTCCACCTATATATTTCTTCTCGAAACTTTGATTTGACAAAGTTTTTAAGTTGTAAGGTGCAGTTGTGTTCTAATATTGTGTTTGTTTTGTGACTTGTATGTGTGTTGTCCGTTCTATTATAAGTGGTGTTTTGCCCTGTTTTATTGTTGTGCTTGTTTTTTAAAGAAAGTGATTATTTGTATACCTAGTGTTCTCCTACTAGGCTTAGGAATCCTATATTGCATCATCTTTCTTCATATCATGTCTCAAATCAAATTTAAACATAGACATCATACTTTTGGCTATATAATAACCTCTGATCATAACAACAGTTCTTCAAACATCTTAGTTTTAAGTAAAAATTATGTTCACTTATTTTAATGAATTAAATTCACCAAGAAAATATCCCACTATTGCAAAGGAAATATTTCTTTTTAAAAATTATTTCATTTCAGTCCATGTGCAAGTAGATTCTCTTCCTAACATTTCCCTTCATCTTTTCGTACACATCCAACATATTTAGCTTGATTAATTAACTTAGGTTTTGCAAATCTTATTTATCATTCATCAAAATGATTTGTCATTCAAAGAGGTTATATACATCTAAAAACCAATCAATAAAAGCTTTAGGATCAATTTCATAATCATAGGTAAACACTATAACTTTAATGTTATATGGTTACGTCATCATCTATATCTAAATTATAATGTTTATGATTTCCATAAGCATCACTATTAAATAATCTAAATTGCCTATCAAGATGATTTATGTCTCCAATTAAAATTCACATTAAGATGCGATGGTTCATCACTGTGATTGGACTAATTCAGATTCACAATAACGAAATTGATTGGCTTCTAAATTAGTCATTCTTCTTTTAACCAAATGTCATCACAAATTTAATTTTACATATTCAATAGTTAAATCAATTAAATTGATGAAGTTTCCATTATTTTCATGATCAATTGAAATGCTCTTATAATTGGATGCAATCAAGATTTCCTATTTTATGTTTTCTTTATTTTTTCTTGTGTTTCTAGCTATCTTTATCCTGTGACTTCTCAGTTTTCCCAGCTCTTTGCTGAATTTCCTTGTTGTCTTTTCCCTTTTCTATTGTCATCTCATATTCCTGTTGCTAATTGGTCTTCCTTAAGTGGCTGTTTAGTCTTCCGATGTTGGTTGTTGGTCTTCCCCATGTTGGACTTCGGTTTTCTCTTATGGCTCTTCGTTTACCCAAATACCCCTTCAGTTTCCTTGTCTTTATTGCTAGCTGCTCATTTTCCCTGTTGTGACTGCTCGATTTCCCCATTTGCTGAAGCCTATGTTGAATGCTTTATTTCCTAATTAATTGGGCTGTTTTGGAAGAGTTTTGTGACTGTTTTAAAGGCTTTCATTGGTTGTTTGGGCGGCAAATTTAAGCAAGTATTTAATATCCTTTCCCCTTCTTTTTCTATATAAGGTGACAGATTTCTTTGTGGAAAAAGATAAGTGATATGTGATGAATATTTGGAATGTGAAACATGCGGGTTTATCGTAGCTTACGAGCTATCATTTTCTACCTTCCTTATATTTCATCTCGGACTTCTATCTATTCTTCTATCCATGGTTCCCATTTCACCTGTATCTTTCTTCTCGAAACTTTGATTAGTCGTAAGTTGTGTTATTTTTTACAAGTTGAAAGTGGTGTTGTGTCTTGTAAGTTGTAAGGTGTTGTTGTGTTCTAAGGTTGTGTTTGTTTGTGAGTTGTATGTGTGTTGTCTGTTTTATTATAAGTGGTGTTTTGTCCTATTTTATCGTTGTGTTTGTTTAAATTATTTTCAAAGAAAGTGATTATTTGCATACCTAGTGTTCTCCTAAAAGGTTTAGGAACCTAGATTGCATCATAATTAGCCATGCTTCTAAGTGATATTTTGGAGTAATTTAAAATTATGATATCAATTTGATGTAGGATGGCCAATGGTCATCTTGATGCAACTAATGTGGTCCATTGTATGAATACACGAAAAAATAATAATAATAAGGATTCACAAATCACAAGAAATCAATTAATTCAACATCATACTTACCTAAAAATGTAAAAAGGAAAGAGTATAATTAAAACTCAAATGACAATAAAATAATTGAAATAATCCAAGAAATTATGTGAGGAATTAAAAACATATAAAATATCAATGAGCAATATGAATTTAATTTTTGAGTAATAGATTTCTAATATGTAATTTTATATCAAAATCAATAGCACTAAATATCAAATTATACAAATGAAATAGAACAATGAATGAAAAATACTAAAATAACCACAACCAAGCCTCATTTGGCACAAGGAGATGATTGCCTTTGAGATTATGTAATCAAGTTTGTATCCCACTTGAAAGAATCATACAAACAATTTAAAGCAATATTGGAACTAGAAAGAGAAATATTATTGAAGTCAAAAGTTCCAAATTACACACCACCAAACAACTATTTATAGACTCCACGTAATCTAGACTATTCGATATGGTTAGCATATGATTAGCTCAATTTAAATTTAAATTATGCAACATAAACAAGCATTTATCCCACTACATGAGGTTGGCTACATGAATCTTTTTTTCTCCATTATACCCTATTAAGAGCAAAATGCTCACTTAAATCTAATAAAAAAAATCATTTTTAATACTTTTTTATTAAGTCTTTTTAGATCTACCTCTACCTTTTTAACATAGGTCGGATCTAATGCATCTACTATCCTAATAGGATCATATATAATCAAAATAATCAAATAGAAGCCATAAATACCCCATTTCAAAGTCTTGTACTCCTAAAAACTTGGAAAGTCCACACCACCAATTTAACATACTGCACATTTGAAAGGCACGAGATCAACAAATAAAAATCAAACCATCGGTCCCACTCTTTTTTTCCTATTATAATTAAGTGGATAGCTCCAAAATCTACAATTTTCATACTGCACGGAACAAAACAATCCAGACTTCGCAGCCCACGTACAATTCCAAAAGGATAAAGCCAACAACAAGCTATCCGCTGCCAAAGGAAATTGCATCATAGGGTAGCATAAAGAATCAACACATGTTGAGGACAAAATTGTTTTTCTAGTAGCCATTCCCCGGTATCAAGGATAAGACATAGATAATGGCAAATTGCTAAACTAGACTTCAATAGGAAGCTTGCAATTTAAGGACCCAAAAATATTAGGATAATTAACAAAGTAAGTATTTGCCTAAGCAACATGGAAAATCTTATAAAGAGTCCCAAAAAAAAATTTTCAAACTTGGTTGCACAGAAATGCATGGAGGAAAATAATGAGAGTATTGAGAATAACTTAGCACTAAGTTAATAAAAACTAGAAGAGAATAAGCATTAACCTTGAGATCCTAGGCATAAAGCAAAGTAGCATACCATAAAAATGAAAATCTTCAATAAAATCGCAATGGCGGGATGCGCAATATTTTCTACATATGATTGAAATTAGCTCATATATTGCCATTTATAAGCAGCTTCTAATTATACTTCTCCTGAAATGACATTGTAACTATAATTTGTAGTTTACACAACCTACTCTTTAATTAAAAAAATGCAGCAAATGATATGAAAATACATTCAACTGTAAACTACTGCACGAAACATGCACAACCGTAAAGGAAAAGCACCTCAAGTAAAAACAGTAATATTGCATGTAGCAAAATATCTTTTTTCCAAGGCAGTAAAGAACCTTTAACATAGGTGCAGGTGCCAAGATCATCTCCCGACTTGCCACCCTTCCCTTTACCCTTGGAAGTCTTCTCTTCCTCTCCACTAGAAGGCTGCTTTCCCTTCCCCTTTTTTGCTGATTCCTTGGGCTTAGAATCTTTACCCATAGCTTAGACACTCCAGATAGATTCCTGGATTGCAAGACTGCATTTTAATGTAACTTACAAAATCCAGAAAATGATTCACTGTATTATTAAAATCTACTTTAAAGAGAAGCAGCAGAATAAGTTTGGGGGAATCAGCTGAAACATTGTTAAATATAAAGGAAAAATAATGATCCTAATAAGCTATTTGAGGAAAAACACAAAATTAAATAGATATTTGATAATTGATAGAAAGTAATAATTTGAAGCTCCAGAATTTCAAAGAGAGAAAAACTTACGCAACTAAATTACAATACCGGAAAACAAGTCCGGAGAGAAATACCAAATAACTTGCGATTAAAACTATGAATCAATAATCTAATAAGAATTGGAAAAGACAGAAAAAGAAATTTGAAAATCCTTACCCTAAAATTGGTCGAAGTCGCCTGTGTCGAACTTCCTCCCAAAAATCCCCCGCGGTTGCGGCAACTGATCGCTTGTATAAGAGCGCGACACAGCGGAATCCGGAATGCGGAATAGGGTCGACATTGAGGCAAATTATTGCCCAGCCGGAGATATTTTCGGATATTAATAAAATATTATTATAAATTAAGCTTGGTAAAAGTACAGGTAAATTGCAGTTAAAACGCAGGTCAAAATGCAATCAAAAGCGTAGGTAAAACACAATTAAAGCACAACTAAAGCACAAATGACGTGACAAATTTTTATTGGATATCCGAACCTATTTTCTGTGTCCGGTGACCGGATGCAATAATTTGCCCGACATTGAAGGGTTCCAAATTCTATAAATCATAAATTCCACCATATTTAATAAAATCCGCATCAGATTTTTTTTATTCCGACTCGTTTTACATAGAAAAAAATTTACATAAATTTATGAACACGACTATTGGTATTAAGAAAATAAATAATATTCATATAAAAAATATAATATGTTTGTCATTCATGCTCCAAATATTTTCTTATCTTGATTAATATTTTAGAGTTTGTATGACAAATACTTGATACAACGTCCAAAAATAATCTTGATCGAGCACGAATCTCAAAACAAAATCAAGTTCGAAACTTCTGGAATTAAAATCAGGAGCATCCGATCTCCGATTTCAGCAAACTTACAGTCAAACTGAACATCTCGGAAATACAAATCCAACGACACCAATTTCGACCCAATCCGAGCCCAAATCGGTCTAAATCAAGGACCCGAAGAACTGTTGGAAGGTTCAAACCCCAATTTGGATTACCAAACGGTTTCCAAACATAATGAACTTATACTCGAATCGAGCGGCTCGACGAGCCAAATCCAACGAGCCCAAGATCACTGAATTCTGACATCAATAAGAAATTCAAATGTCCATCAAAAGGTTCATAATCAAGGGATTCAAGATCGGCTGTCGATCCAACCACTCCCAACTTACCCTTGATCCTCCATCTATTTACGGGTCATGCCATTCCCAAAATTTATAAATAGAGCTCCCTCTCCTCTTGAAAAAGAACCCCTGATCCTAAGGAAAAAAGAGAGAGATCGGAGATCGCTCTTGCTTCCTAGCCTCCTCGACCACCGCCGGAGTTCTGACGAACCACCGCTGTTCCACCAACGCCGGACGTCCTCCGGACAATCGTCTAACGCCATTACTCTGCCGGACCACCACCTAACACACTGTGCTCCGCCGGACCACCACTTGACACCCTGTGCTCAGTCAGACCACCGCTTAACATCATTGCTCCGCCGAACCACCACCTAACGCCTTGTGTCCGCTGGACCACCGCCTAACGCCGTTGCTCCGCCGGACTACAACCTGACGCCCTGTGCTCCACCGGATCATTGTCTAACGTCGTTGCTCCACCGGACTACGTACCACCTGACGCCCTGTGCTTTGCCGGACCACCGCCTAACGTTGTTGCTCCGTTGAACCACCACTTGAGGTTTTCACTTTTGTCAGACCGTCGTCAGAAGCCCTCACCTTTGTCAAACCTCCACCCGAAGCCCTCATCTTCGCCAGGTCATCATCTAAGGCCCGGATTTCTGTCAGACCATCTTCTGAGGCCCGAAGCTCTGTTCTTCTATTGTACAATTGCTACTTGTAATCTGATCGTCCTCATAGGTGAATAAGCCCATTGTAACCAACAAAAGTTTTAGTGAAATTTTTTTCAACTAGGCTAGGCCCCGTGATTTTTCCCCTTTCAAGGGTTTTCAAGTAAAAAATCTTGTGTTCTCTGTGTGTGAGCTAGATATCCATACAACGCTAATACGAACAATTAAAACTCTATCACCGCGTATATTCTAGCCCGCAACAATACTATAACATTTTTTTCAATATATTATGTGGTTGAATTTTTTTTAAATTTATTATTTCTGATATAACTTATAAGCAGTTTAAAATTAAAATGGTTATTTCAAACAAAAAAAATAAGTAACCAGGTAAACCCATGTATTTTTAAATTAATTATTATTGATATATCATCATAAAATTATCTTGATCAAGCATGAATCTCGAGGCAAAAATCGAGTTGGGAACTTCAAAAATTAAATTGGAGATTATCCGAACTCCGATTTTAGTAAACCTACAGTTAAACTAAATGTCTCAGAAATAGACAAAACCAACAACACAAATTCAACTTAATCGAAGCCCAAATGAATACAAATCAAAGACCCAAAGCGCATTTGGAATGTTCAATCCATAATTTGGGTTACCAAAGAGTTTCCAAATATGGTTTGCTTATAATCGAATCGAGCAGCTTGACGAGACGAATCCAACTAGCCCAAGATCATCGAATTCTGATATCATTGAACATTCAAATGCTTAATAAACGATCCATGATCAAGGTATTCAACATTGGTCGTCCATTCAAACCACTCACAATGTATCATTGATCTTCCTCTTATTTACTGTCCATGCCACTCTCAGAAAACTATAAATAGACCTCTCATTTCTCATAAGAGGGGACTCAAGCAAGAAGAGAAGAGAAGAAGATAATAGAAGGAAGCAAGAAGAGAAAGAAGAAAAGGGAGAGACTCCTCCTCGACCACCGCGGGACTTTCAGCCAGCAGCCGACTGATACAGGAGTTCTGCCGAATCGCCAACCGACGCCGGAATTCTGTCTAACCGTCGACTAACGCCGAAGTTCTGCCGGACAGCCTACTGACGCTGGAGTTCTGCCCGACAGTCGACTGACGTCGGAGTTTTTCCCGACAGTAGACTAACGCCAGGGTTCTTCCCGAGAGCTGGCTCACACAGGAGTTTTGCCCGACAGATGGATGATGCCAGAGTTCTGCCCAACAACCAACTGAAGCACCAATGCCACCGATTTTCGATATATATTTGTAACTGAATTTCAACCCACGAGCTGATTATTGTAATCTGATCGTCCTCAATTTCAAGGATGAGTCAACCACTTGTAATATAAGAAAACACTAGTGGAATCCTTTCAATTGGGTTGTGCCCCATAGTTTTTCCCTTTTCTAGGGTTTCCACATAAAAATTAGTGGCGTTCCTTTTTTATTATGATTGTGTGTTGGATATCCATACAAGGCTAACATGAAAAATTTTCTAACTCTATCACCACGTATATTCTAACCCGCAATAGTTTAGCGCTGCTTGTGAGAAACAATTCCACAATTCTAAGTATTTCTTCAATGACCAACATGCGTAGCAATCGCAACTTGGGAGCCTCCCACTCCAACATCCATCAATCCAGGAATCAGTCTATGAATCATGGATGTCAAGTATCTATCTCTTTTTATCCTTGGGGGCAAAATATCGCTAGGGAAAAAACTGCAGGACCTTCCCTATAAGAGCGTATTCGAAAGATGAAAGAATCTCAAAATGAGATATTTGAACTCCTGCAAGAGACTCGACAGCCGGCGCTAGCACCATAGGAGGAGGTTCTTCTCCATTGAGATCAACCACTGGCTGAAGATGTTCAACTCGAACATCTTCACGTAGAGATTCTTCTTCCTCCACCAAGAAGGCATCCATAACCACATCAAGAAAATGAACTTGCTGACACTATAAGTTCTACCCATCCTTTCCATACAAGTCGGCAACCTTATATTCCTCTGGACATCCTTGAAGACTTAGTTCGATCGCAAGTTGCTGAGCTCCTTCGCAATGCCCTACGAAATAAAGTGTGAAGGTTGGTTCGAGAAGAGTTCCCTGTGGGAAGTGTAAGATAATCTCTTCGTCAATGGGACTTCCAAGAGTCATCACCCATGACTGAAGCCATTCTTCAATACCCTATTTTGGCAGGATTCAAACTACCGAGCATCAATTCCTACGATGGGACATCTAACCCATACGAGTATATCGATCACTATAGAACTATCATGTATATCCAGCGAGCCTCAGGCTGACTCCTCTGTCAGATTTTTTCTGCTACCCTCAAAGGACAAGCTCGAACGTGTTTTATTCACTTTCAGTCTGAATGATCCCTACTTTTATCAAATTGGTAAAAGTGTTAATCGAATAATTCATTGCCAACCGTAGAATTGCTAAAGATTCTTCTCACCTCTCTGGGATCCGCTTGAGAAGTATTGATGGCTCTATGCTTGCTTGATGATTTGTGGGATTATAAAGTTGGTTGTTCATTGTTGTAGATAAAGTGACAATTTATAGGCTTTTGTAAGGTGAAAAATTTATAACAACTTAATTTGGATTGATCTTTCTAGGCCTTTCTTTGTCAAACAAACCAGCCAAGGCTTGCCCCTACCGAGCCTTTTACACATGAACAAACTAAACAAGCATACCCCCTATGATCCTCCCTCTCCCACTCATTATTCTCTCTACAATCATGTAATTCACCCCCCCCCTCATGATTTTTTCCGCTCCAGACCTTCCCTCTCATCATTTAAAGCAAATGGAAGGCTATGGCATCGCTTATTCTCCTTCTCTTGCCTCTCCACAGCCACCAAACCTCCCTCTCCTATCTATCGCAGTTGTTGGATGATTTCTACCTCTCATAGTCGCCATCAGAGGAAATTCTTAGCCTTCTTAGATTGGCCTTCTATCTCCTTCGATCAAATGCTGACATCAACGAACAACCCTCATTTGCAAGAAGTATATTTCTTCTCTCCGCTATTTCATTCATCTTCCTATTGTGATCCAGAAATCATGAAATATGAAAGTTTTCTCCTTGCCTTTTTCCAGTCTACCAAAGTTATCAATGATCGTGATTACTTTCTACGTTTTGGTGGATTAGATTGAGTTAGATTTATTCAGGAAGTTCTCTTATTGTATTAGATTTATTTTATTCTGCTAAACTTATATATATATATATATATATATATGTTGATTTGAATACAGTAAATACTACTCCTGCTGTAAATCATGTTGGTCATAAAAATTGTTATTCCTATATTGATTATTTATAAAAGCACATGCATTGTATGATTGTGTGTAGGTTGGAATAACTTGATTGATTTTGGCTAGCTGGTTTGACGGACCCTTAGAGTGACGAATCCATAGAAATTCACTGAATTTTCTTTGATTGTGTTTAGCTTCCTGGTGATAG
Source organism: Dendrobium nobile (assembly GCA_022539455.1). Taxonomy (NCBI): domain Eukaryota; kingdom Viridiplantae; phylum Streptophyta; class Magnoliopsida; order Asparagales; family Orchidaceae; genus Dendrobium; species Dendrobium nobile. Next base: position 40,137,253 of record CM039731.1, on the reverse strand, counting down.
GTATTTGACAAACCGACTATATGTGTGTTGTTGCATTTATAAGCATTAAAATGATTTTATATTAATAGTAGTTTGACAGATATTCTTGTAGTATAATCATGCTAAAATTTGTTGTATAAATCATAACATGTGACATTGCTATAGTGACTCATTGATTTCCCCTCGTACTTATTAATTGGTCATACTGTATACCCCATATTTTATTGTTTATGCTTTAATAGATAAAAGTTACTTGCTGAGTTTGATTTGTCAAACTCACGTGTTGTTACTTTCTTTTTATAGCAAATCATAGTAGAGTATTTAGTGGATCATAACAACAAGAGCCGAGCTATCAACATTAGATTATATTTGATTTTTTATATTTAGTAGTAGATTATTATATATTTGCTTTGAGGGTTGGGTAATTTCTTTTATATCATTTGATTTTTTTTTTTTTGATATTTTCTTTGATTGTAGTAGCCCTTTTGTATTGGTGTACACGACTTTTAAATTTATTGCAATAAAACTAAAGTTTTATTATTGGTTTATACATTTTTTCTTCTTGTGAGTACATAACAAGTTTTTTTTTTCTCTTGATTGCATCATTTGGTGCCATGATGTACCGCCTTTCGAGGTGTGACAAAATCTCTCTTAGACTTCAAGATGAATAAATATATGCAAGTTGTAGAATACTTTCTTTATTTCCATGTCTAAAAAATATAGAAATATGGTTAGTCTTGTATATCTTGTCATGTATTTTCTATGTAATTAGTAGTTTCCAATTTCTATAGGAAGAAATAATCAAGAATAATTTTGAATTCTGTTGTATAAATAGAGGTTTAAGATCCTCAATAAAATACAAATAACATTCAAATCATCGCTCCTTAAGAGCATTTAAATCATAAAGCTAAAAACCCCCAAGTGGTCTTTTTTTTTAAAAAAAAATTTACAAGGATTTGAACAAGGGATCTCTACTTCAGGGTTCAAAAACATTATCACTCAACCAAATAGTTGGGAGGTTAAAATTCCTATGAGTTTCATTTCTAGCTTCTCGATCATTTCACTTCCAAATTCCATATTGTTTTCTTTGAAACTTATCATCCTGTTCTTCCAAAATACTATAAACATCTATATCGATTGGGGAGATTATTATGTGCGGACACTGTACTGGAGAACCTTCCAGTTCCGCGCTCAGTACCGAATGCGGTACATTTTAGGGCAACGTGGTGCGTTTTTATTGGTCTCCGGATGAATCCAGACCCGCACGTAATAATTTTTCTGTCGATTGAAGCTTATTTAACTCCCAACTTCAAGTTTCTATACTGAATAGTGGAATTCTATTCCACAGTTCTCCTCATGGTCAAATTTTTTGGGTGGTAGTAGAATATGAGTCAAGGGGAAGTCCTTCATCCTCCATTCCAATCGATCAGTTATTAAAAATGTCAGATCTGGATTAGCAAAATCCACCGGCCAAAGCAGTCTTAAATGTTTGGATGGTGACATGCAACAATCTTTCCTGTGTTCACCATGTACTAGCCTATGCTTATAGATACATTATTATCGAATGTGATTAATTACTTCACTGGTTATAAATATGAGCTTCGTCCTCCTTTTCACCTAGAGATCATCGCGAGAGTTTTTTGTGTTTATGGCAGGACCACTGATCTGTTTGGATAAGAATAAAGGCGTATAATTTTCTTGTGACCACTTCTCTTTATGATTAGCATGCGTGTCATTTAGGCTTCGTTTGGGATGACTTTTTTACTGCCTCTAAAAGCAGCTTTCTAGTATAAAAATTTAAACTTTTATATTAAGAAGCTGTTTTAGGAAGCAATAAGAAAGCCGTCCCAAAACGAAGTCTTTAGGCTTCTTTTGGGCCGTCTTTCATATTGCTTCTTAAAATAGTTTTTTAGTATAAAATTAAAAAAATTTATACTATAAAGTTGTTTTAAAAAACAGTAAGAAAACCGTCCCAAACGAAGCCTTTATCACGGAGATGTTGGGAATCAGCTGGTGCACCTTGATTATTATTAATATAGATAAAGCAAACTTCTCAGTAGATTTCGCAATATCCTGTAAAGCTCTTCTTGAAGTTTAATCATTTCTGTTGGAAAGATTTGACAGTGGGGGTGCTGATAGTTTAGAAGAAACGCTTAGAACATATAGACCGTGATACAATTTTTTTTTCTTTATATTTTTAAAAGAAAAAAAGAAAACCAAGAACTCATATAAAAATGCATTTGGAGCAGGGTATTTGCTTAAATAACATGCAATTTTGTACAAAACAAGGCATTTTATATAAAAATTACAAGATATATTTTTTTGATTACCACGAAATTGTCAAGAATAGAAATAACTGTTTTGAAGTTTTCACAAATTTTGGTGATAATTTGGTAAACACCTTGCACTTCTGATGTAGTTTTATTTTAAGGAGCTCCTAATACAAAATTCTTCCATTTTTTTCAGCTTTGAAAATTGTTAGAAATTTTGGAGGAATTCTTGAGGGCTTTTTGAGCTCTTCTTGCAAAAGAGAGAGAGGGAGGGAGGGGAGCAGAGATAGAGACAACAATTTGGAGGAAATAAAACTAAGTTTTATTCAAATTTTTTCCCAAATTATGCATCATATATGACATCTATTTATAGAGATTTATATGAATGTGATAACTTGCAGGAACAAAATAACCTAAAACTAAATCAACTCATAATAAAAATAATACCGGAATTACTAATACCCAGGTAATAAATGAATTCTTCTTTCTTGTTCTAATAAGCAAGGCTAATGAACAGGAAATTGAATCAACTTCACAGCCTTTGAACGTATGCATCTTTCTTAAACTTGAACATGGACATCTTTCTCCATAAACTGTTTTTACTTTGGAATTTATTTGGAATAAATACACATTGTACAAAAAGTAATATTACATCTTAAAAATGAAAATTAATATATAATAATTACATAAATTAAATAAATGTGAAATAAATTAAAATATTAGTTAATTTATTTTGATTGCTCATAAAATGAGAAATATATTTTTAATAGCTTAAATTTCTTAAGCTCAATTAAAGATGGAATATTTGCAAGGATTTATAGATTATTAGTTAGATGTTGAGAGATTGGTTATTCTAAAAATATTTATCATAAGAAAATATTGAAAAATAGTGCAGATTAGGAAAAATCAAATTAGGGCCGTGTGACTATTAATCTCTTTATGTTATACAGTTTAAAATAGAAGAGAGGAGGTGGTTAACTTAAGCTGTTTATGTAATATGTATTTGAGAGGATTTTAAGAGTTTATAGAGCTTTAATTTTGTTGATGTATTTTCTGCCACCAAGAAGGTGCAAGTCTTTTGCACTTTGAATGCATTATTGCACGCATTGCAGGTATAAATTTTGGCCAAAAGACCAAAACTTGCTGCTCCAGACTATCAAAATTTCACAGCAATAATAATACCACCATTATTATTACCACAGTTACCAATGACAACATATATGTATGATTCTACACACAAACACAGCATTACTTAGACATTTAATTTTGTTTTCCCTCTTCTCTCTTATTCTCTGCCCTCTCTGAGTATTCCTTTTCACTCTGTACTGCTCCTAAATTTACATAGTAAGAAGGGAGGATAACATTTGTCCAATTTGACTCTTAGAGCTTCTTTTCAGGAGGAGCGTAAAATTGGCCATCACAACTGTCCATTTTTTTGTAACTGATAAAAAACAGGGAGAGAAAAAAGATCAAATGATGATGAGCAATGACAAACTTACCTGAGAACTATAGATGCTACACTGCAGAGTACTAGAACACAGGTGGAGGTGAATTTGGAGGAGAAGATGAGTTAACCAAGTTTAATATGCTGCTCCAGTAGTTCTTATTGTCATCCTCTTCACCCTCGCTTTCCTCCACATCCACACAGCTCCCACATTCAGCATTGTCTGAGTCTTCACATCTGTCTGCAGAGTTCTGCTCATTAGCTTCATCCGACAGCATTCCAGTAAAGCCAGCGGCAAAGTCTCCGCCAGAGGATTCACTAAGCCATGAAGATGCTTCTGTGCTTACAAACGGTGCTGCTGTGTCCATTGAGAAGCTTGAGATTGTTGGTGCCATCATATTGTTGTCTGAGAAGCTTAGGGTGGAGGTCGGTGACTCGAGGTCTATGGTGTATCCTCTTCCTTGGCCATTAATGGCTGAAGGTTTGGCCCAGACACCCTGCAAAGCGCTCAGCACGTCAAGACAGGGAGAAGCTGCTGGTGTCATGGAGACAGGAGGTGGTAGTTGAGGCTGGTTCTTCGGGGTAAAGGTGTTGGTAGTGTTAGAGGGAATAGTAGTACTACGGAGCTTGGACTCACGCACAAGGCGAGCCTCAGCCTCAAGGCGGGCACTCTCCCACTGTGCCATGTGGTTGAGATTAGCTGAACACTTTGAATGACCATCGGCCGAGGAAAGATTGTCACTCTTTGGCTTGTGCGTTATTGGGTCGATCCCCATCTTTGCTAGCCTCTTCTTTAAGTGCGTGTTCCAGTAATTCTTGATCTCGTTATCAGTTCTCTTAGGGAGATGTGTTGCAATTGCAGACCACCTGAAATGGAGCCATCAATTCACTACTTTGCAAGCTCTGGTTCAGAAGTTTGATGAGCAACTAAACCATAAAGCTAGAATTGCAGGAACTTCTTGGTTAGCGGGAAACAAAACATGCTTTGCTCTAGAAATGGAAATTTTATTGTGAAGCTACAGTGATCTGCAACCACTGAAGCGAAAGGAATTTGATTGTGATAGCGGCCTTGACAGACAAAGATTTGGGGAAAGCAAACAAATATTTTACATGAAGGGATATTGTGGAGAAAGACAGCTGCAACTAGGAGTAGAATACAATACTAACGTGCATAATTTCAAATTCTTGCAGGTTTTCGTGTACCTGTTGCCAAGGAGGGCATGGAGCTGGATGATAGACTGTTCTTCCTGCATGCTAAACTTCCCCCTCTTGATATCTGGCCTGAGGTAATTTGTCCACCTCAACCTGCAACTCTTTCCACATCTTTGTAGGCCTGTAAGCATATTAGCAGTAAACAAGCTTGGAATCTGTACAAGAAGCAAATTTCACTTAAGATTTCTGCAATATTCTCACCAGCTTTGTTAGGCAATGCCCTCCAGCTTCCATGGCCGTGCTTCTCAATGTAAGCAAGCAGCTTCTGGTCTTCCTCTGACGTCCATGGCCCCTTCTTCAAGCCAACCTTATCGCAGCAGGGGGATCGTCCCATACCCTCTGGCTTCCTGGTTTGTGACGAGGAGGTTCTTCTGAAGGTCTCTTAGAGTAATATTGTCATTCTAAAGGGAGTGTGGAATTCAGCTTCGAAATAAATTGGACAATAGAGTGGGAGAAGGGGAAAGCATAAATAGTGAACTATACGGCAAAGAGGTCAGTAACATAATTTTTTATTTTACAAAACCATTTTGATATTAGGACCAGTTTGTAAATTCTGAATTTTGGAGGCGGTTTTGTGCAGACAAATGCATTTAAATAATAGTATTTCAAATGGCTTGACTGGCTTTTACTGCTTCTGATTGTTTGTGCACGAGTTGAAAAGATTATCCTTTTAGATTTAAAATTGGCATCCTTAAAACGGTAAATATGAACTGCGGTTGCCTTTGCACATCATGGAACAATATAAGCAGTAAAAACTGGTAGTTTGTACTGGTAATTTAAATTATAATGATGTAAGATATAGTAAAATTTCATGCTTAGAAAGCACAAGAAGATTGAGGCTTCGTTTGGGATGATTTTTTTTTCTTTTTAAAACGGAGTTTTGGTATTAAAATTCTGCTTTAAGAAGCAATTAAAAAACCGTCCCAAACGAAGCCTGAAATTCCATTTGGGAAATGCATTGCTTCCTTATTTAGAGCTTGTAGTGCATATATATAATGTGCTATTTATCCAATGATTTGAGAGTTTTTTGGGTTGTATTTTGCGCACCATAGCATAAAAAAAGATTAATATAAATTACAAGAGGTATGATTAAGAATTATTAATAAAAATACTAATTCAATATTATATGGGCGTAAATTAATATAATAATATAATCATACAAAAAAAAAAGATTTCTAGTACTCATAATAGAAATAGAACGAAATTTTTTTTTTTTATAATAATTTTTAAGTTCACTAAAGTATTTCAGGTCTAGTGAATAAATGGACATAGCCTTATGGCTCTAATTCGAGTAAGACAAAAAAGAAACGAGACTCTTCTCTAAATGACGACCTATCTGACGAACAAATTTGATTCATTTCAGAGAATGAAGAACTATAAATTTGGGAGCTTTATTTTGATGGGTATTATATCAATCAAAAGTCATTATTGACATTAAAATAAGATCTGAGGAAGCATAACAAAAAAATGTTTAAAACAATTTTAAGGCTTTCAACAGACATATTTTCCATACTTTTTCAAGATGTTAAAAATAGAAGATTCTATACTAAATATCATAATTAGTTGGCATAAAAATTAAACTTAAAGCAGTTGGTTGGACATAATATATAGTGGCTATTTCTTTTTACACAGAGTTTACAGTGAATTTGGTTTCCTTCACAAATATGGAAGGCTTCAGCTATAATCCAAACGCACAGTCTTAGACTATTTCACCCTTACAACCATATTATCAAATTCGTGATCACATCTAATAAATGCGACGCATCTATCAATTATTCAGCTGCACATGGGCCAACTAGCTGAATTGGAAATCCTTTGTGCCTTTTCTTCCTTCCAAGTTCAAATTTTGAAGACAATATCGAAGGGCCCATATTAAAGCAACAAGAAAGGTGGAGGGAAGCAACACTCTTACGTTCAAATTGTCATATTTTGGCTTTTAATACGTACTCATTTAGCTACTTGGCTACAGCCATTTTATATAGTAAGAGGGGGGCCTTTGTGTTTTGTCTAGTCTAAGGTGATTGAATCATTTGATTGAGCTTAATTTCAAACCTCTATCTAATTTCATAAGTTTGAGTTAGCTTGTGAGCCGTCATATTTTATTGTGAAAGGGAGAAAATAAAAGAGAAATGGACGAGTTAAGACAATGAAATTGTTACAAAATGATACATATATATGGTTTTCGACTTAAAAAAAGAAAATTAGGAGTTGAATTTTCAGTAGTCATTATTACTTAGCTTAGCTTAAACATATATTTGGGTTGATGATCAGTGTCGAAATATTAATGAGTGAGTTTGATTTAGGTTCTCATTATTCTACCGTCATAACAAATGATATTAGAGCTAATGGTTCGAATATGTTCAAATATTCGATCTAGTTTGTGATAATTATGGGGTTGTTGGTATCTTTTTATATGTTTAAACAATTATCGTGCAATCATACAACGACATATTAGATGAATAGCTTATACGACATACAACAAAGCGAAGTAGAAATACTTCTAAGCCATTCCTGCACATTTACATGACAAGATGAAGCTTTCATTTATTTTCTAGATCCATAGAAGAATTTAAGGGAGAATTTTGAAAAACCTTAGCTACAAGAGGATTTTCCCAAAACCTAAGAAATTAAAAGCTTTCTTCAGCACTTCCCTAACTTCTCCACTAGTTCTAAGGAGTGTAATTATATAGCTATTGTTTCTGAAACTTTAGGCTATTCATCACTTCTTTATCTATATTTCTATCAGGAAAACACCAGCATGAGGCTGTTGATGCTCCATACTTGCTTACCCTAGTCTGATAGGTATGTATTGTTGTGCATGTGAACATGGAGCCCACCAAATATTGCACATGTTGCATGGGAGAAATTATTCCGTGCAGAGTCCGGACGGTAAAGAACCATCCGGATGTGAGTGTACACAGTATTTGTACACACTACAACAACATCAAGCCTTTATCCAACTACGTGGGGTCGGCTACATGAATATTTTTTCTCCATTGTGTCCTATTAAAAGTCAAATTTTCGTTTAAATCTAATAAACAAAGGTTATTCATAATATTTTCTAACCAAGTCTTTTTAGGTCTGCCTATACCTTTCTTAACATAATTCAAATCTAATACCTCTACTATCCTAACCGGGTCATTGGGAGGCCGCCGTTTTATGTGACCAAACCATCTAAGACGACTCTCTCTAATCTTATCTTCTACTGGAGCTAGCTACTCCAACAACACTATGTATAAAAAAAAATTTTTTACAAACTTATGCTAAACATCTAGACGGTTCTTTATCGTCCGAACTCCGCACGGAATAATTTCTCGTTGCATGGGCACCAAAATTCACCCATCATACTAGTGTTGATGATTGCAATCACTAGTCACTACCCTTTTATTGCTGAAATGATCATATAATATATTTATACATAAATATAACCAATTTATGTTAATCCAATTGCTAATGCTTAGTAATTTTTCTATCAACTTATGGGTTTCTTCGCTGCTTTCTGAAATTTATGATACACATGATGTTTTTTCACCTTTTAGGAAGACCAAAGAATAAAAATAAAAAAGGTGGGTTGCGTTAAATGTTAGGGCCAGCACTAATACTATATGGGAGGGACCAAAGGCAATGGAATATAAATAGCTATATATGTAAGAGAGACATTTGAGGGGCCATCCTCCTTAACTCCTCATCATCCCTTCTCTAACTGCCAACCTCTCTTGCTTGACCCCACAAGCCTTCCCTCTCATTGGAACTGCAAAAATTATCAGTAAACTTGGTCATTTATAACGCTGGTTACCATTAGATGAAAAAGAATTGGGCAGTGGTGTGCTATGTTTTGGGTACTTGGATTATTTTAGCAGATTTATTGATCCATCTTGTCCTCAGGCACTCTGCTTATGGTAGAAAAGAGAGGGACTCTTATTTTACTTTTTACCTTTTATCAGCAAGGTTTTCACAGATTAATTAGAATTTTGATACTCTTTCCCTTTTTATAAAGAATTTAGAAAGCATCCAATACTGTTGTTGAGTGTGAAGAATCATAAATTATTTTGTGCGGAATTCGAAAGCCGTTTAGAGACTAACTAGAATGAGTCACATCACCCCCTATTCGGTACCCGGCTCGGTACTGTTGACGTGGCACATTATGGTTGGTCTTTGGACGGTCAACTGCGTTTGACGTCCGTACAAAATAATTTTTCATGAAGCAGAAGAGGATAGAAGTTGGGCTTGATATTAATCCACTGGCATCATTGATTAATTTTTTTATAGGTGAATATTAACTCACTGGCATTTTAATAATATATATTTCAACTATCTTAGTGAGAGTACATTAATTAATATTTATATATTTGGCCGCTTGTCAATTGAAAAAAAACGTTTCATAAAATAACTAAAGTTATTATTAATATGAGCTATAAGCTCCAAAAACTCTTAATCATATATATAAAATGAATGAAAAATAAAATTTTAATATAAAAATATGTCTTCTTTATTCCTAGATATTCTTTTTGGGAGAATGAGGGACTTCAAAATTGTTGGAGCCAAATTGTTATTTAGGATCAAATTCAAGGAGGATGTTGATAGCCACTTTGAACAATTTAATAAGGTTATTATAACTTTAAACTTACTTTAAAAAAATTCAAAATTAATATATTATGACCAGAAATAATATTTTAAACTTTATTGCTTTATTCATAATGATGATTTAGCACTAGCTTTGTAGTATTTTATGAGTTCAACTTCATAATCATGCTTGTCAATTCCTTCATGCTCGACAGCATCATACAAGCTGCCTGTACATCACCAAATGTCAAAAATCACTAATAACGACTTTTTTTTTGTTTTTTGAACCGGGATATCTATCCGCTGCCACTCTAAAAGGAGCTTTTGACGGTGTAACTAATCCCTCAGCGGGACCTAGCAAGGTCACCCACCGGTATCAGACCCACACTTGTTTTGCCCCACAGAAAAGGCGAGGCCGTAGTAGAGAGTATTCGAATCCGGGATTGAAGTTCCCAATCATGCTTGCCCACCAACCATCCTAAACTTAGTGGATATCAATAAGGACTTTATCTCTGGAGAATCCACCATACCTTCCACTGTCACTTCAATAGAAAATTATACTTTATTTATTACTTTTTTTGGAGAACACATTGATTATTCAAATATAATATCAACTGAAACAAAGAAAGGAGGATTACCTATGATGTACTTGTCCCTTCAATTATTCATTCATCTCATCAATATAAAACTAAGAAACATGCACACATGGAGAAAGAAGACTGCTTAAGATGGGTTACTAATCCCACAGCTGAAGAGTACATAGAGAGAGAGAGAGAGATTCACAGAACTCCTACATTCCTAAGCTTCTCAAATTGTTCATTATTATTATTAGATCTGTTTATGTGAAGATTCTCTATAATGTATACTTCATTGTTCTTCCGAGCAGACCAAAGTACTTAGAGTCACATACTTGCTAGTCTGCACTTGATATAGTGCAGACAATTTTCTCTTACTATTCGATAATTCGTAGTCAACACTTAATATCTGATAATAAGTACTCGACCACTCTACTTTAAGTTAGGTAACTAAGACTTTGTTTGGGCCGGCTTTCTTACTGCTTCTTAAAATAATTTTCTAGAAAAAATTAAATTTTTGGTACTAAATGAAAGAATGCGGTAAGAGAGCAGAAGAACAAGGAGGAAAAGGAATTGTATTACTTCTCCAGAACTAGATACATACACCTGGATATATAGAGCTAAGATTAAATATACAAGACACATCATATGGTTGATGTGGACATTTCACTAACATGCCCCCCAAATTAAGCATTCATCGGACGTGGACATTTCGCTAACATGCCCCCCTCAAATTAAACATTCATCGGTTGAATGGTTAATTTGCGGCATAGTTCAGTAAAGCGAGCTGGAGAGAAAGGTTTGGTGAGAATGTCAACAGTTTGATTTATAGAGTTGATGTGAGCAATGGTGATTGCACCGGAGTTATGATGTTGACGAATAAAGTTATAGTCAATCTAAATATGTTCCGTTCTAACATGAAATACATGATTGTTAGCAAGCGCAATTGCGCAGATGTTGTTGCAATGGATAAATGTTGGAGACTTTTGGATGATTTGAAGTTCAGCGACTACACGGTGAAGCCATAGTACATCCGAAGTGGCAGAGGAAAGTGATATGTACTCAACTTCTATTGAAGATTTTGCAACCGTGACCTGCTTTTTGACTGACCAGGATATGAGATTGTTGCCCAAGAATGTGCAAAAAATGGAGATGGATTTCCCAAACGAAGCTGCTATTATAAGCAATAAGAAAGTTGTCCCAAATAAAGCCTAAGATGAATTATTTGAGCATAAGCATGTGAAGATCAAGTGGGATTTTATTTTCATTTCTATATCCTAAACCCTAAACTGTGAACAGCAGAGGCATTAATTGTGATCGAAGATCAGTTGCTATGCAAATTATTTGTCTATATTGGTTGGCTCTCTCGCTCTTTAATAGTTTCATTTTAGAACCCTGTAAGAATAGAATGATTTAGCCTATCTACAGAGAGGCTAAATCAACCACCACTACATGTTTAGATGTGGTGGTTGTCTCGAAATTATTATTAAAGAAAGTAAGATTATAACGTGTTAAGTCTATGTTGGTAGCATTGATTAATTGTGTGAGCGTGCAATGGGTCTTCGCTGAAATTAAAAAATAACTATTTAAAGAAATAAAACTGACTCCTAATATTATAACTCAAATTTATTTAGGTAAATTTATAGTTATCATATTTATTTCCGAGATAAATATAATATAAATTTTAATTAATTAATTAATTAATTAGCTATTACACTTATTTTTGATGATTTAGGTTTCATTTGTGTTGAATTTCTTACTACTTAAAGCAGCTTTTTAGTACAAATTAAAATTTTTATATTGAAAAGCTGCTTTAAGAAGCAGTAAAAAAGCTGTCCCAAGCGAAATCTTAGGCTTTGTTTGGGACGGCTTTCTTCCTACTTCTTAAAGCAGCTTTTTAGTACAAAATTTTTAATTTTTATACTAAAAAATTGCTTTAAAGATTTTTGTACTAAAAAGCTGCTTTAAGAAGCAATAAAAACGCTGTCCCAAACGAAGCCTTAGGCTTGATAATTTGGGACGGATTTCTTTTTGCCATGTAAAGTTGCATGTAAAGCAATTTTTTAGTATAAAATTTTTTTAAAACACGAAAAAAAATAATGATTTCAAACAGTCCCAAACGAAGCCATTGTTTGATAACAACACAACTTGTTCTAATTAAATTTATATCAGAATATTTTAATCAAATTTTTCTCACTTGTATATTGCCGAACAGAATAGGCAGATCAGCAATGAATTCAAACAGTTGGGGGAAGTTTCAAACAGTTGTAGAATGGAAATTTCTATTACAGAAAGGCAACAGTCAGACAAATTATAGCAATTCTCTAATCACTGTCAAATGACATGACTGGTTTACCAAATGGATTATCCATCTTCTCCTGCGTTTTCACTACACATTTACATATTCGAGAATTTAATTACAAGCTTCGTTCATTTTAGCTTTTATAGGAATAATATTACAATATTTCAGAGAAAACAGTTGTAGTTCAAAAAATAAAAATAAAAAACCAACATATAGAGTCAATTTGGGTCAACGAGTCAGGCTCGGGTTGAACCCAAGTTGACTAGGTTCTAAATAGGTCAATCCGAATATTTCAACCTGGACCAGACCCGCGTGGGTTGCCGGATTGACACAACCTGACCTAGATTTATGAGATTTGGTTAAAGAAGCGCGACCTGAGCTCCCATCGTCAATTGCTACTTCTAGTTTCGATTTAAAGTCGACGGCGAAGCAGCAACAACAACAGTGCTGTAGTAGCGGCGGCGTGACTGACGAGAACACGCAACATGGCAGCAACTTATCGGGCAACACACAATAAGTGACTGATGAGACGAGAGTCACGTGACTCGACGCGTCGGGCATTGCGGGCAACTGGGCATTCAACGCGGGCAGGGCGAGCAGCATATGCAGGCAGTCCATTTCCGGGTCATTTTTGAGTCATTTTCGAGTTCTCGGATCAACATGAATCATACTCGATTTTTGAAACGGTTTGATTTGTTGAATCCAGACCCGACTCATTTCACAAATGGGTCGATCCGAACCCGGATTTTTCTTGGTCAAGTCCGAATCAAATTTTGGGTCGCGTAAAAAATTGACACCCATAATATAAAACTGAAATCCTTACAAAATATGGGCTCTTTAATAACAATAATTATGGCAAGCTTTGAAATCCTTAATCTATTTGAGATGAATATAATATATAAATAATTTATATTATAATCATGTCCAATGAGCTTTAAGAATCGTTCGGAACGGATTTTTTATTGCTTTCTAAATTAGGTTTTTTTATTAAAAACAATTTTGAATTATAAATATTTGTAGCAAAAAATTGCTTTAAGAAGCATAAACAAAATTGTCTGGCCTCAGACGGAACTTTTATTTGGTACGTTCACTGGACGTAGAGGAAGGTTCGGTTTTAGGCAAAAAAGTGCTTGTACCGAGTTTTTTAAAAAAATACCTAGTTTTTTGAAAAAACTCGGTACAGGCCTTTTTTGCCTAAAACCGAACCTTCCTCTACATCCAGTGAACGTACCTAATAATTACTCCCCCAGACGAGCCTTAATAATTTTAAATCATATTATAAAAAATTTGATCAGATTTGTTAACCTCATTTTTTTAAATTGATAGTGCCTATTTCAATACAGATGAATAATATATATATTTTAATGTTGAACATATATTTGAAAAACAAATCGTACGCTGATTGTGATGGACAATCAATATCTGGTGCATATAAACTTGATTTTTAATACTTAGTTGTATAGTAATAGCTTCTTTCCAAAATCTTGTAGATAGGGGTGATTTAAGCCTAATTGTGAGATAGCTTAAGCTCACCCTTGAGCTTAATGAACTAACGAATTAAATTTGAGTCAAACTCAACTCAAACTCATTAACTCATGAACTGACTCATTTTAAAAAATATTATATAAAAATATTTAAATATATTAAAGTTAAAGAGTTTTAAGTATAAAACTTTTAAAATTATATATAACTTTTTTATAGTAAATGAATGTTTATTATTTATCTTTTAATTTCTTATTTTTTTAATAATTTTATCATAATAATTATTTGAATCATAATTATTCTCTTTTTAGTGATAGACGAGCCAACTCATTTGTCAGCAAGAACTTGTAAAATTAAGCTCAAATTAAATTAATTTATCAAGCTCAAGCTAGACTGGCTCGAGCTTAACTCAACTTGTGTATGCTCATTTAGGACACAAGATCAAAATATTTATTGCGTGCTAAAAATTGATATTGGCCCAATCAAATTCTAAAAAAAATAAACCTTTAATTGGAATTATAAAATTCATTCATCAATACATTGCAATTTAATACTTGCCTTATTACAAAGTCCTTTGTACATTTAATATTTGATATATTTATAATGGTTTTTCATAATTCTAAAGCCTTCATTGAATCCTTGATACAATTTAGCCGCAGAATAAATGAACTTAATTCTTTCCTTAGATAATTTATGCTTGAAAGTGAAACTTCTTCACTCTCCGGGTATTGAAGACATGATGATATATTAGTTACTTTGCTTCTTAGGCTTCATTCAAGATGACTTTCTTATTACTTTTTAAACAACTTTTTAGTATATAATTTTTAATTTTTATACTTAAAAAGTATTTTAAAAATAAGATAAAAAAGCTATTCCAATCGAGAGAAATTATTCTGTGCGGACATCGGACGTAGCTCAGTGTCCGGAGGTGAATCAAAGCGCGCCATGTCACTCGGTACACAACGGATATGCAGCCGTGGCACACAACAAAGTGGTGACGTGACGTGCTCTAATTTGCCTCCAGACGACATCCAATATCCACACAAAATAATTAATCCCTAAACGAAGCCTTAATATCATACGGAAAAAGTTGAAGCGACTCTTATAACATCTCCTTTTGATCTGTTGGTGGTGATGGACCACTCTAAAGATGTGAACAAATAACTCTGCCTTTTTCATCTAATGTCGAAGTAGGAAGTATGGGCGAATGCTCAACTAGTGCATATAGGCAGAGGACCTAAGAGGTCTTACATCCCACCCCTTTAGTTTTATGAGAGTCATGGCTCAATTTAAATTAAGGACAAAAATTTATAAGATGTAAACAATTACTGCAAAAATTAGAGTATTAAATAATTATAATTACCAATAGCAATAGAAAAGTATATAGCAAAGCCCTATATGGGGTCTTGGTTGGGTAACCATTGGGTACTCATGCTTTACTCGGATGGGCTTCGCCCACCCATGATGACTTTTGGGATGTCGTACCCACATATACCCAACTACTTTCCATGCTTTTTAAACGCAGTCTGTCACAGACTAATGACCTTGAGGCTTGTTTCTCTTTGCTCTGATTGCAAACTTTCGAGCCGCATATCAGAATTTAATGTAGTCACAGCGTGATTTAAGTGTTTCACACTACGTAGTGAGGATTGCAGTAATATAAGATATACGGTGATTAAAAATATAAATCGATTTATCCCCCAATGTTGAGTACCCACTCATACCCACCCACAAGGTCATGGGCGTACCCGATTGGGTATGGGTGGGTACATGAGTGGGTGTGGATATGTGTATGGGTACCCAATAAAGGGCTCTGATATATAGGAGCTCCTTTTCAATTCTAACTATATAGAGAATCCAAGAATTGAAATGAACCATTCGAATGGTAGGAGAGAGCTGTGATTAGATTACCAAAAAGAAAAATAGAGAAAAATCATTCAACTCAACTACAAAGACAATCAAATGAAAATAAGACATTCGTAAAAAAAGAGTAGACAATCCAAAAGAGAAAATAGGAGAGATATGAGAAAGAATTCTATAAAAAACCAGTTATAAGTCCTGGTTAAAAAGAACCAAAACAAAAACTAGAAAAGCTTATTAACAGGGCTAAAAAATAGCTACTAATAATAAGAGAAATCTTTGAGAAAAAAATTTCTCTACTACAATAAAAACTCCATGATCTAACCAACAACTGCGTTTCGTTTGGGACGACTTTCTTATTGCTTCTTAAAACAGTTTTTTAGCACAAAAAAAAAAAATTTGTATTAAAAAGTTATTTCAAGAAGCAGTAAGAAACTCGTCCCAAATTTATATCAAACAAAACTGTTAAATCATTATTGTCCATTAACTCACCATGAAATCAAATAAAAATGAACACATTAGAATAACAAAAAGGCATAAAAGCACTAGAAGCATCCGACTAATAATAAGCATAATACCTCTTAGGCTTCGTTTAGAACAACTTTCGTGTTGCTTCCTAAAACGGCTTTCTAATATAAAATTTTCTAATTCAAGAAATTTTCGTACTAGAAAACTGTTTTAGAAAGCAATAAAAAACTATCCCAAATGAAACCTTAATCAATCAAATAACAAGTAAAAAAACCACACAAAATAGGTCCAAAAAAATGAAATAGCCATAGAATCTAAATGAAGATCATTAGATATTCAACCATTCAAGGAGATGATTGCACACATTTGAGGGCCAATTATCATTTAAATTCCATCTTTTCATGAGCCGCTTGAAATGTGATTATGTGAAATAAACGTTGTGAGTAACTCATTTTTACTAATTGCAATCTACAGTTCATTTCGCGTTAAAAATTGTAAACAAGAACACCGACAATAAGCATATAAAACCTTTCTATTAATTTTATGGTTGTCATATGTATAACTATATTCTAATGTCTGAACTGAAATTAGTTCAAAAAGGGAAAATTCCCACTAGGAAGATAATATTTCAGTAGCCACAAAGAAAAGGAGCATTCAAAAATAAGTTATCATGTGTTTCTTGATTAACATAATAGAGAGCAAATATTGCATCTTATAATTTCTCTGACCTCAAATGATCCATAATCCACTCAAGCTAGCTATCTAAGTTTACATGGAGTGTTTACAAGTAGAAATTATTATGTGCGGATGCCAAACACAGCTCTACATCCAGAGACCAACCAGAATGAACGTCAGCAATACCGAGCCGCGGTAACGAGCGGTACCGAGCAGTACCGAGCCGTGGTTCCGACGTGGCTCATTTTGGTTGATCTCAGGACAACGTTCAACATCTGAACAAAATAATTTCTCGTTTAAGAGAGGACCTCTTATACTAAACAAACTTAAAACCATGCAATCATAAGATGATGGGAATTAAGAGCCCTCTTATTATAGAGAGAATATTTTAGCCATCCTACATAACCTTGTAATTCCCATAATGGGTAGGGATGCTATTTCAACCACATAAGAGGGGGATAAAAGAGACCATTACCCATGAATAATAATGTCCCTAACTTCTGAACAATAAGACAAATTAAAAATAAAGTGCACATTATTCTGATGAATTTCTCTTATTGCAAAGCCATTTAACCAAAGATCATTGAAAAGAGAGGTACAAGACTTTCACCACAAGTAAAGTCTATCAAAAAATATCTAACAATCGCTGGTTTTGATTCTAATGGGGGAGATAGGAACTCTCAAATATTTCAAATAAAAAAAAAATCTTGAAGAATACATAGTACTGCAAATCATAGAGTTAGTTAACAATAAATTTTGAATAATATACTCTAGACTTATTGAGATTTGCCAACAACCCCATCCGACCACCGAAGATAAAAAGAGGCTCAAAGATAATTCAATCATTAAATTATCTATATAGAAGAGGTGACTTACATAAAAAGGATATGAGAAATGATTGATAAGTATTTTTCTCACAATAATAGTGAAGAAGCCAAAAGAGATTTATCCATAACAAGGGTAAAAAGAGAGATTGCCTTCTTATTCCTCCTTTATGGATGATACATAAACATAATGTGCAATTTGCTTATATTAATCTTGAGTTAAATGGTCAAAATTAGTCAAAATCAGAAAGGCTTTGAAAAAATTTCTAGAAATTTTTTGTTAAAATGAAGTGGGAAAGAGTCCTTACAAGTTAGACACACCTGATTAAATTATTTTCACTATAACTATTTATTCATTTTCGCTATTGTGAATAAATAAGTTTTCATCCAAACGCATAATGTACCTAATCACCATATGCATCATTTCTAAAGAATCTTCATCATGAAATTTTGATTATATTTAAAAACAAAATATTTAAGTATTAAATCTCATACCTTAAATCACATCTATACAAAGGTGTGAAACCAATGAGAATTTGTAAGTGTGCTTATCATAAGAAAGATCTGCTTCACCTAAAAACCTTAATTTCCCTCATCCAATTGCTTATTAAAGGCATCTAGAATACCTTCTGTAATTATTACTTTTAACGAACACATACAGATAAATCATCTAGAAGATTCCTAACAAAAACAATCATCATTACAAGATAAGCACCATGTATAAATATATTTAATTTCAAACCATGGTCTAAAAAGATAAAAAGATGATATAAGTTGAACAAATTTTGATACTTTGAATGTTCTGCTATGCTGGAGTGTTTGTGGTATGAAAACGCAGAAAAAATACCCTGAACATAAAAGGAGAGAAGAGATACAATTATAACATAGCAAGCAAGATCATAAGAAGTCCAGAGATTAGATGAAAGCTAGACATTGAGGTTTCGTTTGAGATGGCTTTCTTTCTGCTTCTTAAAGTAGTTTTCTAGTACAAAAATTTTAATTTTTTACTCTAAGAAGCTGCTTTAAGAAGCAATAAAAAAATCATCCCAAATGAAGCCTGAAACTGAGTGGAAAAGCACTTTTCTATACAAAGAAGAGTTGGTTACAGCTTTCAGAGTAGGTCTAGAGGAAGAAGTTACAAAGGAATGAGTAGACGAATTCACCCCAAGATCTCTGTGTTATGTGGCACTTCAGGATTCCATATTCCATTCTATGATTTAGGATTTCAGCATTAGGTTCTAGCCCTTTCCACATGCCTATGGGCCCATATTTATACGAATTGTTGGGGGTTGAGCACCCTTTATGAGCTACCAAGTGGGCTTGTCATGATGACATCTGTCATCACTCTCGTCATGTCCTCTACAGATGTTCCATTAGGAACGAAAAAAAATAAAACTAGAAAACTCGTGATGCCTCTCGTTTGAACTCCAGTCTTCACCTAGCGATCTAGATCTTTGATTATTTATCATGAAGCTTGACATTATGGGGTTGTTTGGTAGCACTCAGGATTTGATTTAAGTAGGATTTTGTAAATCCTTTAAATTTGGATTTTGGAAATCCCGAGGAGCCTAAATCCTAAAAACTATTTGATAACATTCATAATAAATCCTATTAAATCATGTGTGACAGTTTGGCTATAGAACAGATTTAAGTAGCGAACTCTTCCTCTCGAGCCAATGAATTTCATAAATCCGGAAAAAACTGGGATTTCGGAAATCCGAGATTTAGCACGAAAAGATAGAATTTTCCGTCTATGCCGGCTTTCATTTGCTATGAGTTTTGGTTTTGCATTTTAGGCTGTTTGGCTCGATTTTGCTCAAATCCGCCTCAAATCTGGCCTAAATCCTTCTACTAGAATGCCACTATGGGTTTACACAAGGGTTTGTTGATTCTTTGGGCGGTAAAAAAAGTCCATAATTCTGTAAAACCTCCTACCAATCTGGTTATGGAGCCTTAACAGCAGAATAAAACTCTTAACTGAAGCAATCTGAATTGGCATCTCAATATATCAAAGCTTTTTCACTTTTCACATTCATTTTTGCTTTTCAAGAAGTCTAACTCATCAGACAAGTTACAGAATCCATTCTTAATATCAAGTGAAAAACTTTTACCCATTCTTTCAACCAAAATGTCCATTAAATATAAAGATTCCTCTCAAAAGAACATATTTTTTAATGTTAATCAATGAGATCTGAACTTCTCGCACCATGTGATCAGATAATCAAAAAATTGAAGGAGCTATTCTCCACAGTATTGACTCCAGAAAAAAAGTAAAAATTTCATAAATACCGTGAAGCGAAACTCTTTCACATTGAGGTCAAGATCTTCAAAGCTAAATATGCCCGTTTTATATCTAGGAAGCTGAACTGCGAGGACGAAATCTTGAGGCTTAAGAGGATAAAGCGAAGAATGTCACCAATGGATATAAATTTGGACTGTCACAAAAAGAAAAAAATGCTACCATTGACAGGAATCTAGAAGCCTGTGAAACCCAATACAACATTGCAGACTTTAACATTTTTAGCAGCTTCAATGCCAGCTGCCCAAATTAGTCTGAGATGAGTCACATCTTCCTCACTTTTACTATATCTGTCCACCTGGCTATTCTGATAAGTTGTGTTGAAATAAAAACATTTCTCTCAATCTTATTTGGACTTTGTTCAATCAACCATCATCCAACACAAAAGAACATGTATTCGTGGTTTGAAATCCATCGGGCTATTAGAATTGAACTTTGATCTCCATTAGAATCAAAGCAGCTCTCCACAAATATCAAAGCCTCTCCAATTGTAAGTGAAAGAGATATAAAAGTTTTGACACAGAGAAATCAAACACCCGAATTGATGTAAAAAATCTGACCAAGAAGAAGCTCTCACTGAAGAAATCAGAAGATGAGTTTCTTCAGTCTTTTTTCAAAAGAAAGACAAGGCGATCAATAAGAAAAAACTACAGCTACTAACAGAAAATAGTTATCGTTTTCTAAACTACAAGAAACTAATCATCCTAACTATTTATAACGCCGATGAGTTTACAAGTGATCAATAAAATATCACTAGGTAACCAAAAAGTAGAGACAAGATACAGCTCAGCAAGTTACTTCGGAAACAAACTAACAAGTCTCCATCTCGATCCGTTAAGTACAGATATTCAGATCTAAGAGCTTTCTCCATGTTTTCAATTCTCATCAAGTTTAGAAAATGTCTAAACATATTTCTAGAGACAAACTTAGTTATCACATTGATGTGAGGTCCAAATCTTTTGAATATTCACTGCTCCTGTCAAAATCACATCTCTAATAAAATATAACTTCACAACAATATGTTTAGATTAATTATGACAAATCTGAAGTTTAGATATATAGCACTCTGACTAAAACTGTAGATCACAACTTTATTATAAGTCATCCAACTCCTTAAACAACCCTTAAATCCACAAAGCTTCCTTAATGACTTTATAATGGCTATAAAATCAGCTTCAATGGTTGATAATGCAAACTAGCTTTTCGTCTAACAGAACCTCCATACCCCTAAAATTTATCAAGTCTAGTTAAGAGATTTTTGAGTATCTACACTAACTTCAAAATGAGAATCCACATAACACTTCATTAATTTTTCACCGCCTTTAGTATTTCCATAGCATAGACCAACACCAGGGGTGCCCTTGCAGTATCAACGAATCAATTAAGAGTTTCCAACAATTTTCCCATGGTTACCCATAAACCAACCTTATTCAGTGCATAAGCTAAATCATGGCAAGAACAAATCATTGCATACATTATATATCCCACATCCTTTGTATATGGAACTCCTTACTTGTACTTCGTTTCTTCCTCATTAGCTGGTGTTTGTTTCACCGAGAGCTTGAAGTATTATCCAAATGATGTTAAAATTGGTTTAGCATTATTGACCCCAAACCTACCTAAACATATTGACCAAATAATCCTTTGGAGAAAGGAACAATAGTTTCTTATTCATGCTCTCAAATTATCATGAATTCATCAAATCTATGACATCACTTCATTATCTAGAGGATTAATTGGCCATTTTTTCAAGAAGGAAAACTTGATCTCTGCCTTTTCTGGAAGCAAAACTTTCAGGGTGACTAATATAGATCTTCTCATGTAAAAATCTTATCTTAAAATCAAGTTGCACTAATTCAAGTTTCTCTTGTGAAACTAGAGATATGTATGTTTAACAATAAGGGATAATACTTAATGGAAGTCTAACCCTTCTCTTTAACTATACCACTAACCTGGTCTTAAACCTTCCTTGCTCTATCCCTTTATAGCTTCCTTCTTCCACTTGAACACCCATTTGTAGCGTTTAAACTCATGATCTTTTGACCTTTGAACTAATTCCTAAGTTTCATTTTGTAGAGTGATTTGAGTTCCACCTTTATAGCTTATAGGCTTCTAGCCACACATTTTCCCCTTATTTTCATACTTTCCTTGAATGAGATTGGCTCAACATATTCAACAACGGTAGCTGAATATGCACGCATGTTAGTTCATCATTGAGGGGGACCCCAAGCAAGGAAGAGAAGGGAGAGGAGGAAGCAAGGAGGGAGGAATAGGGAGGTGTGGAAGAAGGGAGAGGAGGTGTCACGACCCAACCCGACCGGGACGGATCCCGCTCGTATCGGGTCGCGACGGAGCTATTGAAATCCAGGATCTAGCTTTGAAATTTGCTTCAGACTTTCTTCCAAATATTCAGCATACAGAACACAGAGCTACTATAAACATCCAAATACAGAACAGTTCATCTATCTTTTTCTTTCATCAAAACAATCATATACAGATACAGTACATGACTTACAGACAAAAAGAACAGAACAGAAAAGCCATGACTGTACAAAAAATCAAAAGTACCAAATACTTAATCACTGATCAGACTCTGAACTGCTAATCCAAGACTTCTTTCCCCTTCCCAGAACCTGATGTGGGTCTCCGAAAGGATTCCGCTCGTGTGGTTCGAATGCAAAGGGTACGATCACACTATCCCGTAAGACAAAATGGTCGTAGACCTTTACAATCGACACAAGCAGGCCGATGGAAGAACAGATGGATAGCGGCTTTCACCTACCAACCTCGATGGATAATAATATCCATAATCCAAAAGTTCACGAGATTTCCCCTATTCGATACATCAGCATCGAATAGGGTTTATTTGATTGTGGGGATCGGTTTCCTACGGACGCAAGCCCCCGTAGTTAATTACATCTTAGACCTCGGTCTAAGAAGACTCTCGATTAAGGATGTTAGATTATCTTCTCTAATGGGTTTAGTGTAAGGGCAAATTCTAGGCTTTCCTAATCAAAGAGAAAGAGTGTCCCAAGTTGGCTCAATCA
This sequence comes from Dendrobium nobile, assembly GCA_022539455.1. NCBI lineage: Eukaryota > Viridiplantae > Streptophyta > Magnoliopsida > Asparagales > Orchidaceae > Dendrobium > Dendrobium nobile. Next base: position 40,114,253 of record CM039731.1, on the reverse strand, counting down.
ATCACATGGGGTTCAGTCAACATCCGGTCGGCTCGAATGAGTGGAAATTGGAGAAAAGAAGGAGACAACGCATCTCAGACATGCACGAGAGAAGGAAGGAGATGGCGTCATCCGTGTGACGCAGATGGGTAGGGATTATAGCTTCCGAAAGAATGGAGAGCTTACCCACCAATAAGGTGTATAGAGGTACACTCGTACCCCTCACCTTAGACCCTAAATCCATAAAAGATGTAGTGTCATACACACGACACTAGCATCTACGACCTAGCTAATGCAATCTGGACTTATTCCTTGCCTGAAAAAGGAAGCCAACTAAAATCCTAAGCACAACCAATCGCCCTATATGTATGCAAGATGGAAAGGCTCTATCCTAAAGATTCAAGGATTAATAGTTCGAAAGGCTTAAATCAAGGACTCTACAATATGCAAACGAACATATCTAGCATTGTTAATGATGCATGAAACAAATGCACAAGTAAGAGATGATCCTTAGGTCCACTAATGTAATGCATGTATGTATGTAAAGTGCATTGTGGAGAAAAGTGTGTAAGAACGTATGCATGACATCCAGAGTATAGAAAAAATAAATAAACACACCCTAAGGGTATCCTTCAGGCAAGATACCCGCACAGAAAATCATCATAGTCACGCCCACTTCGTGTGGGAAAACAGCGATGCCCAATGGCATAAATAGGTGGCCTACTCGACAGGCCTAAATGACCCTAATGGTCTCTAAGGCTCACATAAAAAGGGGGGGGGGGTATCGCACCCAAAACCGGAAAAGGCCAAAATCCTAGCAGAAAAACAACGATGCCCACTTCGTATGGGAAAACAACGATGCCAATCGGCATAATAGGTGGCCTACTCTACAGGCCTAAATGACCCTAATGATCTCTAGGGCTCACAGAAGGGGGCCAGCTTTGACCTATAGGGCCAAAGCTTCGTCAGTGCACTAACCTACGGCTGGCTACCTAAACATGCTAGAATACCTATCAACAAAATGTGTGTGATGTGTAGCAGTTTCGATATATAATTAAAAAAAAATTGCTTTACAAGTTGCAGAGGTTATACCTGACTGTGGCGCTGCCACTTAAAAGCTCAAAGCAAGCAAGTCCAGATTGTGGCGCGGCCATTTAAAAGTTCCAAAGCAAGTGCTCCCGTTTAATTCCCGATCATCAAGCTCCGATGTACCTCGCAATATAAGATAAGAGAGAAATATACAAATGAGCGTAGATGCCGTTCAGAAAAGAAATGCATGTAAATAAAATAATATAACTAGCAGGAAATTTAAGAATTGCATTTATATAATATGTGCATGTAGTAAATACTGAACATCAAAAGAGAAAATATCAGCCTAACCTAGGACTAGAAGTCATGTCCTAACCAAACAAGTCTAGGGTGTGTAGTTTTTGATAGATCCTATGTAGGGTAATTTAGTTGAAATTATTTGCATTTAATTTGTTAAAGGCCAAAAGGAGGTTTTGATTGAAGTTCAAATATTAATATTTTAGGATTGATTTTAGAGATTTTATTTTAGTACTTGATTGATTACTACCTTTGTTTCACACCGAGGCCGTGAGGTTTATTTCACCCTCCTTGGGGCTAACTTAATAGCCTCGTAGGCCTGGGTTACCCAGTGGCAAACAATTTTGGTTGAATTATTAAGTTGGTTATAAATTAGAAAAGAAATATAGATTAGACAATTTATTAATCAAATTTGTTGATTGATTTTAAAGTTAGTCTGAGGTTTGATATTTTAGGAGTCATTTATCCTAATAAATTTTAGCTTAGGTTTGAATCTCCTAATTTTAAGTCTACATCTTTTAGACTTTAAATTGGTTAGGAGTTTCTTATTAAATTATTTGAATTGGATTTAGATTTTGTATTTTACAGATTATGAAATGTTAGTTATAGTTTGGGTACAAATTAAGTGTATTAGTGTATTTGTTAAGCATTGAATTAAGATTAATTTCATTGGTTGATTATTAGTGGATTAAGAAAAGGAAACTCAAACCTGGGAATGCGTGTCACTAAGTTTTTTTTTTTCTATCCTATAGGGAACATGCACCCTAAGTCTATGTTTTCTAAGACTCGGTCCTTAATTTTTGTCCTTAGATGTCACTAGTGTTATAGGACTAAAAGATGTTCTGTTTTCTAACCCTTAGGACTTTCGTACACGTGTCACTAAGCTTAGAGATTTATGCATGAGAGTTAGATAATAAGTAGCAATGCAGTAGAAAGAAAGGAATGAAAATTACAAATAAAAGGAATGTAGGCATTGTTGTTTTGGACACACTTCTTTAAAGACAAGTGTATCCTAAAGTAACATCTCAATGCCCTTTGCTGTCCCCACATTCCAAATCAAGCACTTGATACATTACATGACTCACTTACATGAACCATTCTCCAAACAAACTCAAAATGGCGAGGGAAGCTCAAGTTCCCAAAACTAGAACTAAAACTAGATCTCTTTCAACCGCCACATTCCTCCAACCCTATATTTCAGAAGCAAAAAACTAATAAAAGAAAGCTAATTCAAATAAGAAAGATCACCCACATAAATAAAATCATCCGTTCTAAAATAAAGACATCAAAGAGTCTTACAACTCAAAGCCAATCTTAAAGCTTCAAATCCCAAAATTCACTCATAAAATCCCCAAATTAAACAACATATAAAGCCCCTTATTGAAAAATAAAACAAAACGACGAAAAACTCTAAACTCTTCTGACACAAAAACAACCAAGTGCTTTTTATTTTATTTGGAGTGGGGTAGAACCGTAAAGCTTTCCAACGAGAAAGTTTTATAAAGAAAACTTCTCATTGTAAAGCACCCATAAAATTCGTCGCATAAAACAAATCCAAAGCCACTAATAAATCATTCCAACCAAAGCAAAACAAGACATCTTTCAATCAGAAACGACTTTCCAAATTGGCAACACAAAGCGACTCGTAAGAAAACTTCAATAAAAGCAAAGAGAAACGTTCACAAAGCTCTCTAAATATAAGACAACTCATAAGACTCTTTCAAAAGAAACTCAAATGTCACAACTAGCGACGACGCATAAAATAACTACAATATTTCACACAAATATGGATGAAAACATGATTCAATTTCATAAGAAGATATTTTAAACTTATTCCAATCATTTATGTGAAATGTAAAGAGACAATACCATGTTCAAAAGTTTCCAAATATTCATTGTTAATAATCACATCTATGGGGTTTAGCTAAGATTTTGCCAAAACAATAAGAAAAGAGTCTCATTACAGCACAAATCTAGAAAGAGCTCATTAGAGAGTTTAACATAAGATTAAAAAAAAATGTGATATTAAACTATTGCATTTCAAACTAATATGCCAAAGTGCAGTCAAAACATTCCAAACTTGAATCGTTTAACAAAATCTACTCATAACTCAACGTCAAATTTATGTCGTTGTCTAACAACTACAAAACTCAACAACTCATAAGCAACAATAATATAAAAGTATTCATTAGGCTACAAGAAAACTCTTCAAACATTCAACTTAGTGCTAAGTCGATTACATGCCAAGTCTATGTGATGTTGAGAGTCGTAGTTGTATGACAAACGACCAAATCGAATTATTTAATATTGAAGCTCAACCAAAATATGATTGTAGGATAGAAAATTTAATGCAAATTCATCCACTTTTCAACTTCTAGAAGACATGTCAAACTCACAACTACAAAAGCATGGAATCATAGTATTCATATAAATCTTTAGTACCAAACAAAGCCACGAAAGTTCAACGTATTTGTTTTCAAAATCTACCACAAAAATCAAACATCGACAAGGCTCAAATAAACTATTTAAATGAAAATCTCTCAGATTTTATGAGAATCTAAGCAAACTATCCATTATTAAAATTAATATTGGTATTCATGTCATTTGGAAAGCAGAATCTGAATTTGTCTCATTTATATCCAAGTTTGCAGTATGAAAGAAGGTAAAATCAGCATTTGTTTTATATTTCATAATCTTTTGGAATATAAGGAGAGTGAAGATCAGCGTTCAACATAATAGAGAGCAAAAACCCACACTTTTCTAAATTCTAAAACAATTTGGAGAGCTAAATTTATAATACTCAGCTTTTGCCTTGTTTCCAAAAGGATTTGGAAAATAAAAAGAAAGCGATAACAATGCAAGAGTGGCTATGCAAACAGAAGGAGAACCATCACTAGTAGAAATAGGCTTATATTCATCATCAGGATATGGAGCGTATGCATACTATCTTTGAGACCATGAATTACATGTGATGATTAAGCTACAGAATAAGCATTGGACATAATTGAAAACGTCTTTTGAAATTAATGCTTTGTCATTGATACTCAAATAGATATACAGAACTCTCAACAACTCCATATAAGCCTTTTTGACACTAAATACCCACATATCTTTTATTTAAAACTAATGTAGAGTTTGCATGAATGAACTAAATGTAAAAAAAAAAGTTTAAAAACAAAACAAACTATCATCACTTGTTCATGCGATACGATTTGTGATTAATTTAATGGAGAAGAGAGATGCGACAAAAATGAAAAGACACGCTTTCTCGAATTAGCCTAAACTCAAGATTAACAATAATACCATTGAAGTCGACATTGTTATGTAAATCTTTAAGAGACAGAAATATAAATCATGCTTCAAGCTAACAAATATATGACCAAATCTTTCTAAATTTGATGCTCAAGAATTTACTTTCATGCCAAGACCATTTTTTTTTTGTTTTTTAAAGTGTCTTTTCCAACCAAGCATTATCACAAATACCTTAGATGCATATTTTGATAAAGAATAACATGGGTTTTTCATAACTTCCCACAAACTACCCAAAACTCGTCAAGATTTTGGAATAGATGAAAAAAAAGCAACAACTATAGTACTTTTACAAAGCATTTCAAAACATTTCAAAAAGGAGTATGCCCTTCCGAACTACTATCAAAGTGTAATTGATTGACACTATGCGAGAAACAATTAAACAAGTCGTTCGCAAATGATGATTGAAAATCTTCCAAAAGAGCAAACCACATAAATCTTATCCATGTGTAAATGTAATAAGCCATGCTCGCTCAAAATTTCTTCTTCATTTTTATCAAGGCTTATGAAATTTCTCAATGGTGCAATAATACAAATACGTCATATGCATAATTTGATAACAAATAAGACATCCTTCACACGATCTCTAACAACCTAAGCATGGGATTTTGAATCACTTATCAAAATAAAACAAGTAATAACAAAGCATAGGCTCCATGTACATAATAAATGAATGAACTCGTTTTTTGAATAATCGTAAATAAACATGCTCTTTTGCATACCTTCCACAAGACCTTTTGCGATATCTCATCGAATAAGTAATTTTCAAGTATGTAAATAACATTGAAACGCATTTGTAAGCTTGAACTCTTCCAAGCATCATATATATGATGTATCTCATAAACCTTCATTGTATTGATTCAAATAGTTTCAAAAGAAATAGTTTCATTCAAACATTTTCACAAGAAGTTCATTGCAAAGTATTCTCACAAGAAATTCGATCAAGACACTTCCACTAGAAATCCAATTCTAATGCTGTCACAATGAATTTGCCTCAAAAGAAATGGTTACTAATTTCTCCTTCCTTCTCTAGGCAAAGGCGTTGACTGCTTATTTGCCAACAGAATGATCAAAAAGAAAGAAACATAATCATGCCACTCTAGCCCCTATCAAAGCACGGGTACACATGAGGAGATGGCCAAGCATTCAGGAAATTAAAACTAAATGTATGTGCTATACTTTAAATATCATAACTCAAAGCAGATACTTATACCAAGATTCATTCTCATTGAGAATAAATCTCAAACCTCCATAAAGCCAGAGCCACATAAAGCCTTTAATGCAAGCAAATACCCATCGCTTTTCTTTAAGAGCAATTCATCAAACACTTGAGGTGCACTATATAAACAGAGAGGAGTATAAGGCTAAGGCTCTGAGATCAACATCGCCTATCTTATGTCCTCACAATAAAATTCATTTATAATAACAAGGCACAAACTACAGCAACACAATTTAATGTGAAAGCAATTATCTACCTTCCTTCATCACATTCTCAAATGAGTTTTTTTTTAGCTTATTATCTGAGCACAACAATGGATGCACAAATCATCAACATCTCATGAGGCTATTTACTGAAGATTTAAAGAACAATCAAGCTATACAAGCTTGCTTACCAAAGAAAGAAAAAGAATGATACTTTCAACAAACAATTTTGCTAAAAGAACGCATCCAGCATTCAACATTCCTCATTCTTACTTCTATAATAATTAGAGAAGGAAGAAGATGAGGGAAAAGAACAAGGAGAGGAAGAAGAAAAAGAAGAAGAAGGAGAAGAAGAAGGAGAAGGAGATGTAGAAGAGAACTCACCTTGCAAGGAGAAGGGGAGTAGACGGCCAAACAGGGGAGACGAAGTCTAGGTCGGTCCAGGCGGGCGGCGTCGGGATTGTCGGGATCGTCGGGTTCGGTCTTAGACCGTGCGAAGTCAATGGAGGAAGAGGCACCGGAGCTTGGTCGGCGTCGGGCTACCTCCTGGGGTCGTGCGAACAGAGAAACGGACGAGGACCTAGAGGTCGGACGGGCTTCGAAGGGGGAAGATCGGGGATGCTATCGAGCTGGTCGCACGAGGGAGAGAGGAGAATGGAGTGAGGATCCCGCCTAGGTTGGGGCTGGAGTTGCGAACTCAGGGAGACTGCCAGAGGGAAGGGGCGGCGGGTGCCTGAGAGCAAAGAAAATCGAGAGAGAGAGAGAGAGAGAGGAAAGGGGGGTCGGAATTCGCCTCTGGCTCGAGAATGGGAGCTCGGGATCGGTCCGCCTGGGAGCTTCTACCGAGAGTGAGAGGGGGAGCCGGAGCTGGGAGAGAGCCCGTGAGAATGAGGCAGCCGAAGGCTTCCTCCAAGCCTTCTAACGTCTCCCTACGTTCTGCCCTACTCCGAAAGCTCAAAATGGCGCTGCGACATTCTGCTCCTGCCTAAAGTTATTCGAATCCACTCCTTCTTCGAGGGCTCACGCGACTGAGAAGCGTGGCAACGGCAGAGCTCAAATTTCGGGGAAATCGAAACCGTCGAAATTATTCCCTGATTCGGGAACAAATTCGAAATCTCTAGAAAGTAGAATGGAGCTTGATTAAAATCAGATTGGGTTTATTAGACCAGAACTATGATCAAATTGAATTGGGTTTGGATATGAACTTGACTCAAATTGGTTCGAATTGGCTTGATTTAGAATCCGGCTAGGTTCGCTCGATTAGATTAAATCAAATTAAAGACGATTTGAGTCAAATTGAGCTCGTCGCGGTCTAAATAAATTACCGGGTTTGATTGAACATGATCGAGTCTAATTTGACTCAATTCGGATAGACCCGAGTTCGAATCGGGCTCAACAAGGTCTAATCGAATCAATCGAAAGTGCCAGAGAATCTTCGAGCAAAAAATTGAGGTCAACACCTGAAAACCACACAGAAAGCAAGGATGAGCTAACAGCTCAGCGAGACATCACTCACCAATCAAAATCATCAGAAATTCACATCAGAAAATAGCCGTACGAAAATCATAGAACAGATACTTGATCAACATAAATCAAACAACTGAAATAGAAAACTGAAGTCATGTCGAATCGGAGTTCAGAACAGATATCATAAAGCTTTCAAGTCACAGAGCAGACAGAATCGTACGGAATAACCAGAATCGTACAGAAATAAGAAATCATGTACAATCACATTCATATTAAATAATTCATAAAACAGATCAGATAAGTCACAAAACAGATTATCAGATATCAAACATCAGATTCCCTGACCCTGACAGAATCTCAACGGATTCTGGCCCTTTATGCCTCCCTTCCCTGACACAGATAGAATCTCGATGGATTCTGGCCCCTTATGTCTCCCGTTGTGCTTATAGCACCAGAACAGATCAGATATACAGAATTTCCAGAACATAACTTATTTTCATATTTCAGAGCTCATTTTAGATTTTTCGGACACTTACAGAATCTCAAAGGATCCTGGCCCCTTATAACTCCCTTCTGATAGCATACAAATACTTTAATTCATTCAATGTATCAATTCAGAAAAATCAGAATTCGTACGAAAAATTGGCAGCATAACAGCAGTATACAGAATTTACACAAAATTCACAGATTCAGAAATTTACCAAATTACCACAGAATATCCACAACAACATTATAAGACTTTCATTATACTGAAGTAACATTTTTCAACATCCTGATAATTTGCAATTCAATTAAAACGCCGCAGAATTCAAAATATCCGGTAAAAATCTTCCAAAAAATACTCAAAACGTGCACAATTATCATCTCAGAAACATACCAAAAGTTACGCGGTAAAACCTTTGTCAGAAGAAAATAATATCAAAAATTCGCTAACGGAAATAAAATTCAGAATATAAAAGTCGTCAAAAATCTCATTTCTGAAAATTGAGAAAGGCGGAATGTGTCTTACCTTGAGTCGGTCAACTTCTCCAACTACGGCGACGGACGAAAATGGACGGAAGTCGCCCAAAAATCCACTTTTCTTCTTTTCCCTTCGTTTCTCTCTCCTGGACTTTCTCTCTCTCCAGGACTTTCTCTCTCTTCAAAATGACATTAATCGGATATTTATTAAGCAGGATCGTCCCGGACGATGTCCCTGATCGTCCTGGGACGATCTCCTCTGGACCAGATCGTCCAGACGAAATTAAATGCCAATTTTCTTCGTCACGGGACGAAACTCTCGGGTTCAGTTCGTCCCGACGACTCGTCCCGACTGTTCCAGGTTCGTACAGACGAATATGCAGATTTCTTCACAATCTGTACAGATCGTCCCGAAACGATCCACTTCGTCCCGGACGATCCTGGGAGGAAAACAGCCTTTACAGGAGGAAGCAAGGAGGGAGGAATAGGGAGGTGTGGAAGAAGAGAGGAGAAGAAGAAAAATATGAGATCTCTCTTGCCACAACGCTCCTCCTCGACCACCGCCCAGCCACCGATCGTCGTCGGACTTCCTCCCAACCACTAACTGTCACCGGACTTCCATCCGGCCACTTATTGTCGTCGGACTTACGCCCGACCACCGACTATCACCTGACTTCCATCAGACTTCCTCCAAACCATCGAGTGTCACTAGACTTCCGCTCGGTCACCAATTGTTGTCAGACTTATGCCTAGCCACCGACCTTCGTTGGACTTTTGTCGGACTTCTGCCCGACCACCAACTATCGCAGGACTTTGCCGGACTCCCACCCGACCATCGATCGTCGCCAACTATGGCCTCTCCGACTAGCATTGCTAACTACGGTCCTTTCAAACCTACGTCGCCAGATAACGGTCCTTCTGACCTCTGTCGCCCACCGATTATAGTCCTTCTGACAACCATCACTGACTACGGTCTTTTCGACCTCCATCGCCCGCTGACTACAGTCATTCCTACCACCGTCACCCGACTATAGTCTTTTCAATCTCCATCGCTAGCCAACTATTGTCCTTCCGACCGTAATCACCTGACTACTGTCTTTTCGACCTCTATCGCTTGACGACTATGATCCTGCCGACCAAACAAACATGTAAATACTAATTTTTCCAATTCCCACTATGTAATGCACTCTATATGATGTATATCTGCTACATCAAGTCGAGCCTTCCCCTCGAGGGCCTCATTTGTAATCAACTGCAAACACTAAGGGATTCATTCAAACTGGGCCAAGCCCCGTGGTTTTCCCCCTTTTTATGGGTTTCCACATAAAAACTCTAGTGTTTTTTATGAACACTACACCCTTCTCTTTTATCTGATTATGTGTCGAATCTTCATACAAAGCTTAAACGTTAAACTTTACATTTCTCTAACACAATGAATATTCGAGAATGCAATAGTTTGGCAATGAGTTCCTTACAACGTCGACTGCTCTTTCATTTTCTAATGTAAAAGGAAAACATTAATCTAAATTAATTTTTAAGAAATAAAAACATAAACCTAAAAATTTCAAATCATGTTTTCCCAAAATATAATAGACGAAATATCAAATTAATTGAAACAACTAATAGAAAGATAGAGAGATTTACCTTCACATCTTTAAGGAAATCGAAAAAAATTAGATGAAAAATGGTGTTGCATCGGTGGAGAACCTTTAATGTTTGGGGGGGTGGGGGGGTGGGGGGTGGAGGAGAAGAGCAATTTTCATTTTCGTGCGAATGTAGGAACGAAAAATCGTTAGTATTATATTTCAAGTTCAATGACGAATTTGTAAGCCAGATATAAGTGGAAATTTCAGCGGACAAATATGCCAGAGATTTTGCTAACAAGCCTCTTTACAAAATGGCGGGAACTCCGTCAGAAAGTCAATTGGACTTACCGACGATTTTGATTATGCCAAAAATTAAGACGAAAAAGGCATTTTTGTTGTTGTTTTACAGATTATTGGAAGGGACATATTCATCATTTTTACTAAAAATTCTGCACTATCAAAATCCCCCATTTGATTATGACTTGACAAACTCAAAATTGAGAATTCTTTAGCTCATTAGATTTTTCTCCTCAAGACACTAATTTTGACTATGAAGACAAAATCCCTTAATTCAAATTTTCTTCAAATTGTTGTGTTCATTTCATCAAACTACATGGTCTCAACTAGGGGCGTAAACGAGTCGATTCAAGTCGAGTATTTGCCTAATCAAGCTATGCTTGTTTAGTTCTTAGTGAGCTCGTTTACAAAACTTCAGCTCAACTCGTTAAAAATTTTCTAGGCTTGAGCTTGGCTCGATTGTTCGAGCTCATTTGGAAAAGTTCAAGCTCAACTCGATTGCTGAGCTTGATTTCTTAGTTTTAATTTAAATTTTACATTTTTTAGAGTTTAATATAAAATTAATTTAAAAATATTAAAATATATTATATAATGCTAATTTAAATTAAATTTTAAATATATTTTAAGTTAATCAATCGACTTAGCGAGCTTTAGAGTCGAGCCAGTCTGAGCTCGAGCTTGTGTAGTATTCAAGCTCGGGTATAGGCTCAAGCTCAAACTCGTGGTTCGATAAACTCGACTCGTGAGTTTGTTAATGAGTCAAGATCGAGTCGAGTCACGAGTCAGTTCGACTCACTTACACTTCTCGTCTCAACTACAATTTTGCTAAGAAGCAAAATTCAACTTTTATAGCTCAAAACTTTGTGGTTTAAAACTTACATTAAATTACATGTTCCATGAGATTTTTTTTTATGGGGTGTTTCAAATTTTTTAAAGGATCGTATCAATTATCATCATCCTAAAGATGCAAAGTGGCAATGAGGGCCTCCCCTCATTAACCAAATATCTAATCCATCAATCATATGCCCTCCTAGTTCCCAAAGTTTATCCATTCATATATCTCATAACTCTGAAAACTAATAATAAGCAGCTCCCATGGCCCAAAAGTCAAGGCAAAAAAAAAAGAAAAAGAAAAAGAATGAATATAAAAGTCATAGCACCTACCGGATTACGGCAGCACAAGGCGATGGCTCAGGCGACACGTCATTCAATCTCGTACCAATCATTGAGGAGCCCATGAACGGCCCGTTCGCCGAGCAGCAACCCACGCTCAAATCCAACGGTCCAGACATCCTGAAGGGTCAAGACTAGTTTAGAACTTCAAACTTAGTTAGAGAGATACCCACGCTTGGATAACCTTCGGCTCCTCCGGCGCACACACGGTCTCCTCCCATTGGTCCACGAAGCACCATCAGTACTACATTAGTGTACATCCTTGCTTGCCCTTCCGCGTGCGGGAACTCTTTTATTTGCAAAGTATAATAACCATCCATGCCAATGAGAACGGCCGGCGGTGACGTGGCCGGATAAGTAACTTCCTCCCCAAAGCTATCCTCGTTCATGGTGGCACGTGTCCGCCTGCCTCAGGAATCTTTGTGGAGCTCGCTAGCTGCCGGACACAAACAGCGGACAGCCCTTGCGCAAATTGCAATTCACTGTTCTCGCTGTTTGTATGCCTATGCCCAACACAGTTCATTGTCCCGATATCAATCAGAATGAGCCACGTCAGTAGTATCGAGCACGATACCGAGCCGCGGTACTAAGCGGGGCTGGTGTGACGTATTTTGGATGGCCTCTGGACGGCGTTCGGCATCCGAAGAGAATAATTTGTTGTTTGTATGAGAGATTATTATGTGTGGTGTCTGAACACGTCCGAAGGTCAATTTGGACACGACATGTTATTCAATGCACAAAGGTCAATCGGAATACATCGCTTCATCCATTGCACTATGCATTGGATGATAAGACGTGTCCGAATTGGACTCCATATGCGTCCGAACACCACAAAATAATTTTTTCTGCCCATAGAGCTAGGAATTCCAAAACTAAAAAAATGGAGGTTTTATTTATTTTTTGCTCAAATTGAATCTTAATAATACTTAATAATCCAACTAATGAATCAAATTAAATTTCAGTTGAAGTCATGCAAATCTAAATTAATTATAGCACTATATTCGATGAAAAAACCCTGTTTCCTATTTGGGCACGTGCAGCTGCAGCTTATCTTAAATCAGAATATCCCAAGCACCCAAGTCAAAAAACTGTGTATAAACAACTGATGTTGTTGGTTATAAAAAGCAAGGATCTTCAGTTTCCAACAATTTCAAGAGCTCAACTCAAAAAACCCTTTTTCCATCCAAAAAACTCTCCTTCTCTATCAAATCTAGTCTGAATCGAAGAATGGGATATGAACTTCCTCCTGGTTTCAGATTCCACCCAACTGACGAGGAGCTTATCGTCTACTACCTTCGCAACCAGGCCATGTCGCAGCCCTGCCCATCCCCCATCATACCCCAACTGAACATCTACAAATTCGATCCATGGGAACTACCTGGTTCGTCTCGTTTACGCTGCTAGCTGTGCTTGATTTTTCAAAATCTATTTTTTAACAGCTTATGATGCAGAGAAATCAGAGCTCAGTGAGGGGGAGTGGTACTTCTTCACCCCTCGTGACCGCAAATACCCGAACGGCTTGCGGCCGAATAGAGCAACAACGTCTGGATACTGGAAGGCCACCGGAACCGACAAAGCCATTTACAGCAGGTCTCGCTCTGTCGGGGTGAAGAAAGCGCTCGTTTTCTACCAAGGCCGCCCGCCTAAAGGGTCCAAGACTGACTGGATCATGCACGAGTATCGGCTACACAACGACACACACAGCCCCCTCAAGGCTAACAAATCTATGATAGTAAGCTTCGAAGCTCTACCTATACGTGATTGAATTGCTTCATCCTGGTTTCTTACTTAGTATAGGGTTTATGTAGTTGGACGAATGGGTGCTGTGTAGGATATACCAGAAGAGGCAGAGCAGGAGGAATACAGAGGATGTGGCGTGCGGAGTAGAAACGCCTGTGCAAGAGGAATCTGCCATGGAGAATGAAGATTATGAAAAGGCGACCATGTTTCCACGGTCTTGCTCTTTGGCTCATCTTCTGGAGGCAGATTACTCTCAGCTTTTTGGGGACTCGGCTTTGGGGTCCATTGACGACCTCTTTGAAGGCTGCGGTGGGGATGATGGAGGCACTCATATTGAAGATTCAGCAACCATAAGGATAGCTGGGAATCATAACGTGCTGTTTGGAAACCAGATTCTTGTGGATCCAATTTTCCAGCACTAGGGAGATTAATCTCAGAAGAGGGGAGTCGTGCAAGATGGAAATCGGCCATGAACCTCTTCTTCCAGAATACGAAAAAAATCTTCAATATATTGCAAGTTCAGTGGAATGAAAAGCTCAATTTGCTGTTTCCTTAAGACAAAAACTTCTAATTTAAAGATTGTTGTATAAAATATATCCAGAAGAACAGAGCTCAATTGAAATTCATAATTAAATCCCACCAAATCTCACAAATTGAGCATCTTCTCAGAGCCAGTCTTGAAATAGAAAGATAAATCATCCAAGGGCACATATAATATTAGGATAAATCTGTAATAAACTAGAACAAAAGTAACAAGACGAAACAATTCAGCGGTTGGCGAAATTAAGCTATAGTTTGCCATTTGGGTGAATTGGATTGGTATAAGGTTGTTTGTATTACCATCTGATCTAATCCATCAAGCAAATGTTTTAAGACAAGAACCCTATTAACAAAAAGCGCTTCATGTATAAGAGATATTTTCTCATACTTTACGAATTTTATAATATAGTTTTCTCCGAAGAACTAATGATCTCGATAATAGTCTTTAATAAATAGGATTTTATAGGTGCTTCCTATATGTTGAAAAGTGGGTTCTCATTATATAGTAATTGTTTTTTAAATGCATTAAAAAGGTGGATCCTATGAAATAATTTTTTATCAATGGATGACACCTAATTCTCATAGTCTGACTGGTATATTTCTCTGATATCAATTATTAGATTGAATTATAATTCATCAAAATATTATTTATTTTAGATTAACTGGGCTCACAACTTAATCTTCTTTATGCAAATTTTAAAGAAGGCCACCTATAATAGCAGTGCTCTAGCATGAGCATGATAACTTTAAAAACTCTTGATGAAATGCTAACCTATTAATATATATTAGAGTAGAAATAGTAAGTGTTTCATACTTCCTAATAAGTGTTTGACTAACTTAAGCTTTTGGATTAAAATAGATTTGGTTAGTGGCTTTGATCTCCCAGTGATTCATACTTCCTAATAAGCAGTATCAAAGTTGATAGTTTGGTTGGAATCGAGTGATGAATGGTGCCTTCCACTATAATTTAGCAAGGTTCAAAAGAATGCAAGTACTCCCAAGATAACTCTATGTGATAGAATAGGCTCATGATGCATAATACTTCTAATGTTTATATATATATATATATATATATATATATATATATATATATGTGTGTGTGTGATGAAGAGTGATTTGCTGAAGTTGAGAGCTCACACATAAGGTAGAGATTGTTAGGGACTTTGAGGGCTTTGGTTTAACCCTATATTGAATTGTTAGAATACATGTATTTTGATACAAAAATAACAAGTGATTGACCTCAAGTAGAAACTTATTTTTTTACAATGAAAATAAATTAGACAACTAAAATATCTAGCCAATTTTGGCACCATCATAAAGTTCAGACTCCCTAACATAATTGTTACACTAAAAAACATCTTGATATGAGAGTCATAATTTATATCGTAATCAAGCAAAGAGTAAAACAATTGATTGCATCATATTTATTTATAAAATTTTATCATAAGTTTTAATTCATTTACAATAATCTAAACTACCACCAGACTTCTCATATATAAAAAAAAAAGAATTAAAAAAAAACACTTATTAAGTAGAGGTTCAAAAAATTATCACAAAAAAATACTATCATTTAAACAATAGCTAATATTTAAACAATGGTTTGAAAAAGGATTAGCCTTAAGCCCATATCTTTTTGCTTTAGTCATGAATGTTCTCACTAAATATTTGCAAGAGGTTGTACCCTGTTGTATGTTTTTTTGTTGATGATATTCTTCTTGTTTATAAGACTAGAGAGGGAGTTGAATGTAAACTTGAATTATAGAGGTCAACCTTAGAGTCTAAAGGTTTTCGTTTTAGTAGATCTAAAACCGAATATATGGAATATAATTTAAATAGTAATAGATCTAGTATGCATTTTAGATATCTTGGGTTTGGGCGATCAAGTCATTAATAAGAGTATGCATTTTAGATATCTTGGGTCTATTGCTCAGAATGATAATGAAATAAATGAGGATATTATTAGTAGAATTCAAGTTGGATGATTGAAGTGGAGGAATCCATCAAGCTTGTTGTGTGATAGAAAAATCCCCCTAAAACTTAAGGGAAAATTACATAAGATGGTGGTGATATCTGCAATGATTTACGGTGCAGAATGTTGGTCATTAAAAAAGAAACATAATATTAAATTAAGTGTTGCATAAATGAGGATGCTTAGGTGGATGAGTGGATTTACTCTTAGAGACAGGTTATGAAATGAGCAAATATGTGAAAAGATTGGAGTAGCTCCAATGGAAGATAAGAATAGAGAGAGTTGCCAGATGGTTTGGTCACATAAAACGGTGACCTTCCGATGACATAGTTAGGAGAGTAGATGTATTAGATTTGACTTATGTTAATTATGATAGTGGTAGACCTAAAAAGACTTATTTAGAAAATATTATAAATGACATTTCTTTATTAGATTTAAATAAAAAATTTGACTTTTAACCGGACATAAATAAGAAAAAGGATTCATGTAGCCAACCCCGCGTAGTGGGATATAAACTTATGTTGTTGTTCTAAACAACAACTAATATTTGCAACATAGAAGAGGCAGCGATTTAAAGCTTCTTAAAACACCTACATTTAGCAGCATTTTAATTAATACTAAATCTTAGATCTTAGTAAAGGCTTTGACAAGTAATAGAACTTTTTAGGCTCTTCTGTCGAGTTAGTCAGCAATGAATTATCAGACTTCAGTGCTGAAACCCTCACTTATGTTTCTATTTGAACCTATTAATTGATTTATTTAGTATGAATATGGTGGTATTAGTAAAATCTTGATACAACACATCGATTGTGCCATTTTTTCCTTTAAAAAAGCTATGTAATTATCCTTAGGTGACTTAGGCCTCGTTTGGGACGGCTTTCTTCCCGCTTCTTAAAGCGGCTTTCTAGTACAAGAATTAATTTTTTTGTACTAGAAAGCCGCTTTAAGAAGCAATAAGAAAGCCGTCCCAAACGAAGCCTTAGACTTTATTGGGTACCGCTTTTTTATTTGCTCTCTAAAACAACTTTCTAGAACAAAAATTTCAAACTCAAAAAAGTTTTGTACTAAAAAACTGCCTTAAAAAATAATAAAAAAATTGTCCAAAATAAAGCCTTATATTTATTTAGGTTTATTGGGCTTATTTCTTTAAGATGATTACTATTTCAAATCCTTAAACCCAACCTTTGCTCAGAACCTTACCCAAGCCAAATCTTTCAGCTGCGTGGGGAGCAAATTAAAATTATAGCAGGTTCACTAAAACTGATTGGTTCAGGGTGGATTTGCATTAGCTATATGAAAAATTTTCTAGCATAGTGTAAAAAGAAAACAAGTATATTCCTTGTACAAATAATACATGTCTATGGAAGCATGCATGACCGAATTATATTGTTTAGTTCTGCTTCGGTTGGTTATGGGATCACGCCCATAAACCAATTTTATAAGAAAATCAAGACCAACTCAATTTTTTAAATTAACTAAACAAATTAGAGATTGACTAAAATTATAAAAAATTTAAACAATGCACAATTTGGGTTGGTCGGTTTGAAAATAATTAATGAGGTTTCCTCGCTCATTTTTTTCTCTTTATTTTTTTATGTCAATTGAAAAGTAGTTGAGGGGCATAAAATATCTAATAGATCTTTTTTAGCTTGTGAATAGTCAAGTTGCAGTTGAGTAAGAGAAATAGAACTTGAGCTTGTTTGGTTCATCTGCTTAACTGAGCCTAGAATTTTTGCCCAGTCTTTCCTCTGATTGAGACAGACTCGCAATTTTGTCAAATCCTAGCCAATAAGAGAGTTTAAGAAAGTGCTTTTTATAAAATAGATACCAACTTTTTTGAGGGAAAACCGGGACTTTCGATGCTATGAGTATAACAAACGACTAACAAACACGCAACAAAAGTTAAGTCAGCCAAACATAAATAAAATGTTTGCTACAGTAAAGTGGGTGGAATCATCAATCTAAGTTTTCTTCCCATTTTCTAACTCCATTCTTAAATTGTTCAAGAATATTAGCAAGCAAGAAGAATTGGAAGACAGACACCATCACAAACTATGCTTGCAACCATTTCAACTGAATACAAGTCAAATCACCAAATATGGTCAAACCTAAAAAATGGATTAATTATGGCATGCACCTCACCATATTTGTAGGGCAAACTCTTCGTCCCAAAATTTTTTGATCTGTAGAGCACCATATAGAACTATCTCGTGTTATAGCTTGAAAAAAAAGGGACAATTCAACCCTAGATCAGTGATAAACTTCTTGATTAAATCAAGAAGTATAGAACACTTTTTGAATAGGTGGGGCTCCTAGAAGAAGAAGAGGAGAAGAGGGAAGAGAAGAAGTAGAACTCTCATTTCCTAGACAACAAATTACAGCAAGTGGGTTTATTTATAGATTTGTACAAGTGATTTGAAGGGACCAATGTTAGAATTTATGGAATCTGATTGTTTGATCAATGCACATCATTAGTGTATTGCGCCATGACACTGTTAAATTAGAGCGCTGCGGCGATGCAGTTTCAAGTTGGAGATAGAGAGCAAAGCACATCGGTGCTACAGAGTAAACTCAGGGACATAGTGAAGTGTTACAATGCTTTATGGTGCAGAATGTTGGTAATTAAAAGAGAAGCATAATATTAAGTTAAGTGTTGCAGAGATGAGGATGCTCAGGTGGATGAGTGGCTTTATTCTTAGAGATAGGATACGAAATGAGCATATACATGAAAAGGTTGAGTAGCTCTAGTGGAAGATAAAATTAGAGAGTCTCCTTAGATGGTTTGGTCACATAAAACAATGGCCTTCCGATGACCCGGTTAGCAAAGTAGATGTATTAATTTTGACATATGTTAAGAAAGGTATAGGTAGACCTAAAAAGACATGGTTAGAAAAGATTAGAAATGGTCTTTCTTTATTAAATTTAAATAAAATTTTGACTCCTAACAGAATATAATAGAGAAAAAGTATTCATATAGACGACCCCACATAGTGGGATAAAGGCTTGGTGTTCTTGTTGTTGAAATGAACAATACGAGTTCACAGGGGTGAACTTATACACAAATTTCAACAATTAAAATTCGTAAAATCATTCATACACAATATTCACAAAGTCAATTATATTTCAGTGCTTTTATTATTTTGTAACAATCTCTACCAGTGTTAGCATACTCATTAAAATGCCTAAAATACCATATAATAAAAAATACCCAATGGAAATTTAGTTTATATATTTTTATATGACCAAAATGTTTCATTCTACAACATACTAAAAATTATACAGCAAAAGTTTTCTCAATCTTTGTAAACCTGAGTTTGTATGAAATTTAACTAAATAAAATACTAAAAATTACTGCAAAAGCCACAAAATTGAAATCTAAAATACTGTAATAGTAACCTAAACCTACCTTGATCTGAACAATATTTTCAACTATCATGATGGACAAAATCAGCTTTAAAATCTCTAAACTTGACTTCTCTCTCCTATCTTCCTTCTCTTTCTCTTCACCTCTTCTTCCAGCCAAATGAAATGAATGAATATGAAATGAACTTTTAAAAGTGGCTTTAGATATTTATATAAATATTTTTCCTATTATCGTAATGCCCTTAAGGGCCGAATTCTATCTAAAAAAAAAGAGAGATTAACGTTGCAAAGCCAATATGGAAGCATCGCGTGCCCCTAAGAGGCGCTCCCCAACAAATAAATTTCCTAAAAATAAAAAGATCAACGTTGCAGTGCGGTATGACAACACCTTACGCCGTAGTGCCACAAATATATAGGGAAGCATTGCAACGACAACACTACAACGTCGCAGTGCTCCCGAGAGGCCATTTGTAACTTATAAAAATTTCTTCCAAATTTAACTAGGAAATCTAATACAACATTAATAATTCATAGAAAATCAATAATTGTCACATAAACATGCAATTCTTACACGAACAAAATTAAGTCATTTCACATCGTTCAATTACTATATAAGTTGTCATTACATTGTTAGCCTAAAATATTGCATATCTCAAAAGCATTGTGTTCTTAGATATCAACATTTTGATGCTCTAATTGAGAATATGTGATGCAAAGCATATTCATCATCATCGTTATCATCACATCAAAGTCTAGTTTATCTATACCTAGAAACCTCTATGTAGTAAGTACAAGAGTTTAGGTATGAGCGTTTTCAATAATGGACAATGGAGAGGTACCATTGTATTAATTTCATATTTTTTAGTCTTTTGTGTTTTTTAATCTTATTGGGCTTTTGCAATTATAATAAGAACAAATCAAATCATCAAGATAACGAAGAGGCGCTAAATCCAAAGAGTTTGACGAAGTCAAGGTAAGATTTTCAATCAATAAATTTATTTTTTGAAGTATCAATTTAAATTTAATGAATTTTTTGTGTATAACTTTTTTCTCAAAAATTTTAGAAATAAAATATTTAATGATTAGCAAGAAGCATTGCTAACTAAGTGGCTTGAATATTCAAACTTCGCATTATTATTTGGTGGTTTAAACTAGATGATTGATATAAACACAGACAAGGGTGAAAAGAGTAATTGCGGCGGTGATGATGATGTAGACTATACCTATGTTGATTCAAATGCATCTAAAGAATTTCATGATATGGATTATGAGATAAAAAAAGATGAAGATTTATCTTTAAAAAAATAGATGATTGGATTGAGTATGCATGATTTCAAGTTAAAGGGAAATAAACCATTGAATCTATTGAAGAATATTCAACTTAAATTTTGAAGGGAAAAGACTATGATATTGATTGTATGAACTCAGGTGATGATGTTAGCATACATGACAGTGAGGAAGATGAGATTTAGAATTGGCTAACCGTCAATCCTAAGTCAAATTAATCAAATCACTCTTTCAAAACTGGTTTGCTTTTTAGTGGTAAGGAGTTTAAAGAAGCAGTTAAGAATTGGTCGATTTTGATGGGAAATTTGTAAAGAATGATAAAAAAAGATGTAAGGTTATTTGCAAAAGGTCAAATTGCCCTTTTGGTATCTATATCTCAAAACATGAAGACATCGATTCATGACGAATCAGATCTTTACACGAACATACTTTTTTTTTTTTTTTACGAACATACATGTATATAGAATTTTCATTAAACTCTGCAATCATTGTGAAGAGGTATGTGAACAAAATCAAAGTCAATCCCCAAATAAAATGCAAATTTTTTCAAAAAGAAGTGATAGATGACTTGAGGTTGCTTGCATCAAAAGTTCAAGCTAAAAAGACAACTAAGAAGGCACATCAGTTGATCTATATGACGGAGAATTTGGGACTACTGTCTTGAGATTGTAGAGAACAATCCAAGATTAACTATTTCATTCCTTACAACTAAGGACTAAAATTTGAGTGGGAGGAAAATCTTTATGAGACTTTATATTTGCTTTAAGGCATGCAAGATAGGCTTCATTTTAGGTTGTAGACCAATTATTGGCATTAGTGATTGTTTTTTGAAGGAACAACAAGGAGAGCAAATTCTGACAGCAGTGACACTTAATGGCAACAATAGCTTATTTTTTATTGCATGGGCAGTAATTGAGGCTGAAAACAGAAGTAGTTGGAAGTGGTTTTTGAGCTTGTTAGAAAAAGATCAATAGATCTTGGAGAATCAGCCTAACTTTAATTTCATTTCGGAAAAGCAAAAATGTTTAATTTTTTCTTTTGAGAATGTTCTACCTAATTTCACCAAAAAATTTTGTTTTAGACATTTGCATCAAAACTTCAAGTTGGCGGGATTCTGATGCGTCTTGGAATAAAAAACAGAAACAAGCTCCAAGAGACTCAACACAAAAACAAGTTTTTATTGATAGAAATCAAATACGAACAAAGCAAGATATAATGGTTCTCTTTCGAGACGAGGACCGTCTCTCCCAAACCCTAGACGCCGCTAAGATCCCTCACAAAAAGAAAACTACAACACTCTCAAATCAAATTCTGCATACAAAACATAACATAAACCCTACCACTTATAGCAAACAATAAACAATAAACACCTAAACAATCCTCCCCCAATTCCCTCTCAATTCTGCCCCCAAATATGTCATCTTCAATTAGGAAAAATCTCTTAATTAATCTCCTCCAAATCAACCCCTAAATTAGCCCACAAATCTATCATCTTTAATTAGAAAACATATTCTAATTAACCTCCTCTAAATCAGTCCCTAAATCTGCCCTCTTTAATTAGTAGACATATCATAATTAATCTCCTTCAAATCAGCTATTTTCCTTATTAATTTTCCTCTCATATTTAAATTCAAATAGAAGATATTTCCCTCCTTAATTATCTCCTTACTTCCCTCCTTAATTATCCTATAATATAATGAATTATTGTTTTGTTATGCTCCAAATCTCCCTAGATTTAGTTTCAGGTTCCACCCCTCCACTGTCGGTCTAGCCTCCCTTGGCCTGCAACCGCAACAGATTCACGAGTATGATATTAAAGAATGCATAAAGGGCAACAAAAATAACAACAAGTGTTAATCAATTCACATTCAGAGTGAAGGAGTTAGAGAAATTAGATGTAGCAGCATTTCGATGGTTAAGTGAGAAGCCTCCAAGTGATTGGTCAAGATCACATTTTTACTTTATATCCAAATGTGGCACTTTGCTGAATAATGTATGTCAATGTTTCAATTCACTCATTCTTGATGCTACAGATTTGCCTATTATGTCGCTGCTTGAAAGTGTTAAAGCTTTGGTCATGTTAAGGATGTTGGAGAATAAGGAGAAGGCATTGAAATGAAATGCAAAGCTATGTCCTAAGATTATAGAAATTATTAGAAATAATATGCAAAAAGCAAGTTCTTGTATTAGGTATAAATCTGATGATGACATTTACAAATAAGTATCATTCATGGAGCTCAATACAAGATTGACCTAAACTTAAAAACATATAGTTATAGAAAGTGAGAGTTAAGTGGAATACCATGAAATATTTTTTATTATTTTTTTTTTTCAACAACACAATAATTCTATTCATAATCTCAAATCCAAGGATACAACCATGACAAATTAAAGAAAAAAAAAACCACAGAAAACAAAATGACAAAAAATAAAAGCTAAGAAGACGGCTCAGCGAACAGCCAAGGCTCCCAGCATCCCGTCAACCCGCACAGGCCGTCCAGTCAGTGAATCTCGATAGCCAATCCAAGTCCCTCACCAACGGTTGCCACCAGCAAAGCTGACCGGGACACGAGCTATCATTGCCCATAGCCACAAAAACCTGCCAATCCAACAATAAAGCCAACAAAAACCGAGCAACAGCAATAGGAAAAAACACAGCTATCATCGCCTACGACAGCCCCTCCCACAAAATTTCCCCCGAGTGGCAACATTTTTATTACATCCAAGCACAAAATCATTGTCAGAAATATTTAACTCAGATTCCGATTCAGAATCAGACGAATCAACCAGCCAATCTCCCTGTTTTCTAATCGTCAAACCAGATGAATTACCCATACAGGTAGCTATCTCATTAACATCCACCTCATTGACTGGCACCACAACCAAGTTGTTGGTAGAAGAAAGCCTTTCCACACTAACCATATGCGTAGCCTCATCCACAAGCCCGACAGAAACAACAGGTACCCCACCATCAGTACCACTATCCAAATTCTTTGATACCTGCAAACCTCCATTTTCAACCACAACACCCATAACAGGTGAAATCTCAGAACCCACTGGCGGTACCGATTCACTAACAGCCGCCAGAGGTTCCAAATTAAAAACCGCAAGATCAGAAACATTCAACAAACCATTGCTCGAAGGAAAAAAAGGGGTAGCCTTATGCGACAGAACACAATCACCAGCATCAGCCGGCAAATTACCACCATCCCTAGCCAACAACTGGCAATTACTAACACCCACCGATATACCCAAATTAACCGGGACAAGCCCATCAGCCAGCGAATCGCCCTCAGGCTCCACAGTGAGCAAATCCACCCCAGCCATCTCAGAATTAACCAAAACATTAGCCACATTTTCCGGAACAGAGGAAATATCCAAACCGTCATTTAACACACCAGCAGCCGGTAAAACCTCAGCAGGATCAATCGCAATAGCAGGTTTACCAAAGCTAGAATCAGATTTGCACTTACCAGACACATGCCCTAAACATTTACAAACACTACAAAAATGAGGAAATTCATCAAAAACCACATCCTGAACATATCCTTGAGCCTCAGATCCTAACCAAACTTGCTTCGTATAAGTTTTGGTAATATCAATTTCAACTAAAACACGAGCATTAGACGGACGTGAACCAGCCGATGTCGCTTCATCTATTTTTAAAGGTTTGCCAAATAACTCACCAAGCCCAAACAGAATCCTTGGCGCAAAGAAATGAGGACGAAGATGAGGAAAGGAAATCCAAATCCGGATGATCGGCGACTCAACTCCGATATCTAACGTAGGAGACCATTTCGTTAATTTCATAAAACAATTGAAAACCATGTATGAACGGTGGCAAAAAACTCTACAATAGTCTAAATCGTTGGATAACTTAATCAAAATGTGTGTAGAATCCAAAACGGTAACAGAAACTTCACCGTTCAGCTTCAAATTGAAGAAAAATTTGCGAATCGCGTCAAGAGGAGGATGTTTCGACGGGAAGAAACCAACAAACGAAAACCGAAAAGGAACAGCCAAATCCCTAATTTCCTCATCAGAAACCCAAAGAGATGGTAGCCCACGAAAGGTAGAAGGCCTCAAATCTGGAAAGAGGAAGACGATCCAGCTAGCGCTTGAAGAAAAGATTTAGAGTGAGAGATCCCCCCGAAAAAACCTGGATCTTTCAATTTGATCGGAGCCATACCGGTAAAACCGGAACAAAATAAAAATAACAAACCCCAGTAACACAGAGAAGAGAGACGAAAAACTTTCCTGAAGAAAAGGGCCGGAAACCCCCGCCGGCGGGGGCCAAAGCCGGAACCCTAGCCGCCAGAGGAGAAGCGAACGAGCTCGAGGAGCTAATATTAATTACATTAGCAATGAGTCGCTCTTGGAATACCATGAAATATGTTTGTGCTGCAATTCATTTTTACATCAAGCCTTTATCCCACTACACGGGGTTGGCTACATGAATCCTTCTTCTCCTTTGTGTATTGTTAAGAGCCAAATTTTATTCAAATCTAATAAAAAATGTTATTTATAATATTTTCTAACTAAGTCTTTTTAGGCCTACCACTATCTTACTTAACATAAGCTAAATATAATATATCTACTCTCCTAACTAGATCATCAGAAGGCCATCAGTTTATGTGACCAACCCATTTGGCAACTCTCTCTAATCTTATCTTCCATTGAAGCTACTTCAACCTTTTCACATATAACCCCATCTATTTCACCATCACTATGAACAATAGACCCAAGATATCTAAAACAAGTACACTTATTAATGACTTGATTGCTCAAAGTTATAAAACCCCCACTAGATCTATTACTACTAAAACAAAACCTTTAGACTCTAAGGTTGACCTCCATAATTCAAGTTTGCATTCAGCTTCCTCTCTAGTCTTATCAACAAGAATAAAATCATCAGTAAAAAGCATACACCAAGGTACATCCTCTTGCAAATGTCTAGTAAAAAAATCCATGACTAAAATAAAAAGATAAGAGCTTAAGGCTGATCCTTGATGTAATCCAACTTTATAAAGGAAAATAATTGGTCAAACCACCTTGGGTTTGAACATAAATAATAGCTCCTGCATACATATCCCTAATGACTTGAATATAAGCATTATTAAACCCTTTCTTTTCAAGAACTCTCCATGCCACTTCTCTTGGAACTTTATCATATCCTTTCTCTAAATCAATAAATATCATATGTAGATCCTACTTATTCTCTCTAAACTTCTCAATCAACCCTCTTAATAAATGAATAGCTTCCATAGTAGACCTACTCGACATTAATCCAAATTAATTTTAAGAAACATTAGTATCACATTGTAAACTATGCTCCATAACTCTCTCCCAAAGTTTTAAAGTATGACACATCAACTTAATTCCTCTATAATTCACATAGTCTTGTGTATCAACTTTTTTAAAAAAAAATAGGAATCAACATATTCATTCTCCATTTATCTGACATCTTTTTAGTCTTCCAAATAATATTAAAAAGTTTAATAAGCCAAGAAATTCCTCCATCTCCTAAGCATTTCCACACCTCTATTGGAATATCATCTGGTCAAATAGTTTTTCCACACTTCATTTCTTTAAAGCCTCTCAAACTCTAGTTTTATTATATTTTTCATATTTTGTCCCTTAATCTTAAAGTCCAAAACTAATAATCAATGTTTGTACATAAACTTTCACTCGAAATAACTTTAAAATCTAAATGATCTATTTTTCATATAAGAAAATAATCAATCTAAGTTTTACTATATCCATTCTTATAAGTAATGAGATGCTCATCTCTTTTCTTAAATAAATTATTAGCAATTATAAAATCATAAGCTGAAGCAAAATCTAATATAATCTTATCACCTTCATTAGTCGCTCCAAACTCATAGCCATCACGAATACTTTTAAAATCCTTTATCTCTGTACCAACATGTACATTTAAATCTCCTCCAATAAAAACTCTTTCTTCAAGATGTATCTTTTGATTTAATTCTTTTATTAATATCTTTTGAATTAATTCTTTTAAGTCATTCCAAAATTTTCATTTTAAACACATATCTAAACATTCTTAAGAAGCATAAGCAATTATAATATTAATAATTGTAGCATCAACAATAATATTCAAAGCTATAATTTTATCTCAAATTCTATCAATTTTATAACATTATCTTTTAAACTCTTATCTATAATCACCCCTACATCATTTCTAGTACAACAACTACCAGAATATCAAAAATGAAATCATAAACTATCAACCTCCTTAGTATTCTCTCCAACCCATTAATTTTCTAAATGCATAAAATATTTATCTTTCTATAAATTATAATATCAATTAATCTCATTAATTTACCTATAAGAGAATCTGCATAAAATATTTATCACTAACTGGTTAAGACCATTGGAGGTAATATTGTTTGTTCAAGCTGTGCATCATAACCGAAGGATTTAAGAAGCTTTTTTACCATCAAGGTTGTGCACCATGACGAATTCATTCATGGTTGGAGGTGGTGTCGAAGAAGAAGCTTCTATTAGAAGCCATTTAATGTTTAACCATCATCAAGATTAAGACCGAAAAATAACTATGCAAAGAACTAGAGGATTAAGAGAGCTACTAAGGCTAGAAGAGATGGTTCTAATGCCATTTTGAAAAACATAGAAGAGAAAGACTATTTTATTTCATGTCTCAATGGGAAAGCCAAGGGCAGCTTTTATGGAAAATGCAATGCTCACTCAGTGGATCGATGACGGAAAGGAGTAACCTCCCATAGAAGAAAATTAGGAAAAATAGTACGCAAAGGTAATTTGAGAAATAACTTAATAAAAATATTTTTTTATAAAAATAATTAACCAGTAGATCAGCCTTTTGATTTAGAATGGGGCGGAATTCTTCCTACTGCTGGTACAACAGCAGGAATCTGCAGGATACTGCAGTTTTGATTGCAAGATAGCTGGGTCTGTATGGATGGTTTGTTGGTTGCTTTTATGTAAATTTCCAGAGGTTACTGATTTGTAGTAGCCTATTAACTCCTTTATTTGAATTCTAACAGTCATTACACCTTCCATTTCTATACAGGGTTGTTGTCTGTCTCCTCACTAGGCCCAGAACTTCCACACGCAAATTAAATCTTGATTATCTTAATCAAAACAATTTCATACATTTTTCAAAGTTATGTAACAAGGATGCACCAAGTACTACATATGAAGCAGTAAATCTATATGAATAATGCTATAGCAGGATTATATTAACTGTTAGACTAGTTATCTGCCTATCTCTAATTTCTTTAAACAAAAACTCGCAAACAAGATTTATATTGTTAACAAATGACCTATTGATTTCTAAATATAGAAGAAATAGAGCAATTACACTCTTATAAGAACATTTACAGCATACAGCACAGCAGCTAATTCGACTAGCATACATCCCCAACCAATGAAGTTGAACAAATTCTTACAGACAAACTGCAGTATGAGAAGTTCTATGCTTCTAGCTAAAATTCATTGCAACCACTATCTTCAATTAGCAGAGCAGAATGGTGCATTTAGGCTTCGTTTGGGATGGCTTTCTTACTGCTTCTTAAAACAACTTCTTAGTACAAAAGTTTAAATTTTTATACTAAGAAGCCGCTTTAAGAAGTAGTAAAAAAGTTGTCCCAAAAGAAGCCTTAATCAATTGAGGAACAAAACAAGTAATCTTAACACAAATATTCCATAACACGTTATATACTAGATTCATATTATAAGTTTTTCAAGCTATAGAATCTCAAACACTCGCATTAAGAAGAAGCACAATAGTTTGTTGATGTGAACATAGAGTGTTAGGAGGCTTGGCAAAGGTACCAAATGTGAAACCACCCAAATTAACATAAATTACTAAACTATTGCATCAGAGAAATGGCCAGTGCTTCTTTTCTCAAGCATATCTCTGTTAAAATCCATATCCTGATCAATAATCCAACCCGTAAGCATACAGCACAGCAGCTAATTAAAAGAAAAAAAAAAGGAAACAATGAACTCCACAACTTGGCGCAAAATATTCCAAAATTATATCTGGTTATCGTTTAAAAGAAGTCCAAAGAGCACATAGAACAAGAATCAGTGTTGTTATACCATTAGCAGTGATCGCACAAAACAGCGTTCTCACATCAGGAATTAGTCTGCTGATATGTAATATAAAAGGATCAAAGGAAACCCTAACCTTAAATTTCGAGCTCAGCTGAAGCGCAAGAACGCGCCAGAGGATTTCGAAGAGGAAGAGGGCTTCGAGGGCGGGAGAAGAAATTGAGGGAGTCTCGAAAATGAAAGACGATTATAGGATATTGTATTCGCGCGGGAGCGCGGGAGCGCGGGAACGCGGGAAAGGGAGGAACAGGCATGCTGTTTGGTGGGCGTTCGCCGGGAGGTAAAGAAAATAGGGAAAATTAATCTAAGTTCGGCTTGATTATAGTTTATTTAGTTACTACTTACTAGTTTTTAATTCTATTTTTTTTATTTTAAAAAATTATATTTATATTTTATTTATCACATAATTATTTTATTTCATTATATTTTTATTACGAGAAATTTATATACATACATCTAAACTCGTTTTAAAAAAAATTAATATTATTATATTTTAAAGATGATTTTAAAAATATAATATTCTATATATAAATATTAAATTTTAATTATTAGAAAAATGAATGTATATATATATATCTCCCTTTTATTTTAATCTCATAACTGTGCCTTGAGATTTACCCATTATCCATTTACCAACTCTTTTTTTTTAAATTGTAATAATTATTTATCATAACCAAAAATGACTTTTCTAATACGATATAATGCTAGATAATAATCAGCTTAAGAAAATGCAAAATATGTTTTGGATTTAGTTTTTACTATAAATATATGTAAACAAAAAAATTAAATTAAAGAAAGACTAAAAAGTGAGGAAATTTTTGAAAAACTAATCATTAATATTTAAAAATAATATGATTACGAATAAGTTAGATGAAATTCTACTTAATTATGCATGAATTTCAATATTATGTTGGTTGCATGCTGGAACATTCGCAACAGTAGAGAGATATAGGATTTAGAGTCTTAGTTTTATATGAAGATCTAACACACACACATATGAGGGTGGGATACAAGAGTCATAAGAGACATCAGAATTTTTTTCGTGAAAATTCTGAAAATGAGAAAAATCATGGGGTTTTGTCCAATTAAAATGATTGTACTAATGTTTATTATTAGTTTCAAATGATTCCTTTCCTCGGGAGAAGGTGTTGATATATCATATAAATATGGATCATGTAGAGAATGTTACATGGTTGGAGTTGGATGAATCTCATGGCAGGAGAATTATTCTCAAGAGAAAATTGGCATGTTCGTTTGATCAGTAGGATCGTAGTTAGGTGACTGTAGCCGAAAGAGTTGTAATCTGACAATTGAGGTTGAATTGACCATTTTCAGGCAACTAAGGTCGAAGGGACCATATTCAAATGATAGGGGTCACAGGGATCGTAGTCAGCGGGCGATGGAGTTCGGAGAGACAATTGTCGGGCGGCAAAGGTTGGATGGATTGTTGTCGAGCGATGGAGATCAAAATGATTGTAGTCAAGCAACAAATGTTAAAAGGACCGCAATCGGGTGACTGAGGCTCTTTCATCTGACAAAGGCCAAAGGGACTATCATTGACGGGTGATGGAGGTCTGAGGGATCATAGTCGACGGGTGATAAAGGTCAAAGGGATCGTAGGCGACAAGCAACTATGGTTAAAGATATCGTAGTCAGGTAACAGATGTCAAAGATATTATTGTCATGTGACAGTGGTCAGAAGACCATAGTCGACGATCGATGGAGGTCAAAGAGACTGTAGTCGGCATGTGATTATAGTTGGATGGGTCGTAGTTAGGTGACAAAGTTTGGAGGAACCATAGTCGTGCGGCGATGATCAGAGGACCATAGTTGGTGGGTGCTGAAGGGCGAAGGGATTGTAATCGGCGAGCGATGGAGATCAGAGGGACCATACTTGACGAGTGATTATGGTTGGAGGGATCGTTGTTGGGTGGCTAAGGTGGAGGGACCATAGTTAGGTGACTGAGGTTGTGGGAACCATCATTGAATGATGGAGGTCAAAGGTACTGTAGTTGGGTGATTAGGTTAGAGGGACTATAGCAGGGCAATTGAGGTCAAAGGGACTATATTTGGTCGATTGAGGTATAAGGGACCATAGCGGGCGACTGAGGTTAGAGGGACTGTAGTCGATCTTAGGCCGAAGGGATCATAGTTAGTCTTTGCCCTGAGGGACCGTAGTTGGTCTTAGGCCGGAGGGACTATAGCTAGGAAACTGGGGTCAGAGGGACTGCAGTCGAGGGGCGACTGAGTTCAAAGGGATTGTAGTTGGCTACGACAAAGGTTGGAGGAATCATAGTCAAGCGATTGAGTCTAAAGGGACTGTAGTCGGTGAGTGACAGAGGTTGGAGGGACCATAGTTGGTAGGCGACTATGATTTAAGGGACGACAATTAGGTGATTAAGATTGCATGGATCATAATCAAATGATTGAGGTCCGAGGGACTGTAATTGGAAGGAAAAAGAGGTTGGAGGGACCTTATTCGATTGACAATTATGGTCGTAGAAACCGTAGTTAGGCTATGGAGGTTAGAGGAACTATTGTCATGTGATAGTTGTTGAAAGACCATAGTTGGCAAACAATTGAGGTCAATGAGACCATAGTTAGTGGGAACTAGAGGTCGGAGATACTGTAGTTAGCAGGTGACTTTGGCCTGAGAGATCGTATTTAAGTGACGAAGGTCAGAGAAATCAAAGTTGGGTGACGACAGATAAAGGACCTTAGTTAGTGGGTGATAGAGGTTGTAGGGACCGTAGTCAGACCATGATGGCTTGAGGACCATAGTGGACGGGCGACGAAGGTCGAGCGGAAACCTGACAATGATGTTTGGGCAAAGGTTTGATGTTTGATGTTGATGGTAGGGTAAAGTTTCTGTAGCGGCGACCAAGCGACGAGGGTTTGCCTGCAGTGGTGCCTGGGTTGAGCTATGGAATTCTTCAAGCCTTGGAGCTCTATTGATCTCTAGCCTAAGGTTAAAGCCTCAAAAAGTCCAAACCCCCCTTTCATGTGGGAAGTTGGGGTTTATTTATAATTTTTTTAGTGGCATGTCCCATAAATATGGAGAAGATAAAAAAAATGGAGTGACCATTTGATGATTTGTATTGATTTCTTCAATTATAGAGTGTTCATTCAGTATTAAATTAGAAAAGTTTATGTTATCAATTTTTATAATGCTCATTCTAGTAGCCCGTATTTACCAACCATCCTAATTAGTGGTCTAACTCTCATGTAGTATTTACACTAATTCTCTGATATCACATATGGGTTATTTGGCTGGAAGTAAAATGGGTGTGAAGTAAGTGAATGTAGGGGTTTTGAAAAAATCGGTATTTGATTAGATGGAAAAGAAATGCCAACTAAAATATAGTAAATGTAGTGCAAAACAATTTAGCTATTCAATAGTGGGCTCATTAACTAGAACAAACATGCTACACTATTAATAGTTGATGATTATAAATTATAATATGAATCAAGGTTGAGCTAAGCTCAAATCAATTTCAAATAGTCATAATTGTAAATGAATTGAGCCTAAACATGACAAAAAATACTCAAATCGAGCTCTTGCTTGAGCTCAAACATAATTTTAATAAATGAGAATGGCCACCACGTTGAGCAAGCTCATTCTTGGCTTAATTTGGTTCATTTGCACTCTTAATATTAATAATTTAAATCACATGCATGGTTGATTAATTTATTTTTGTGACAGGCTAAGTATTTGAATGATGTGGGGAGATAATCGTTGGGTCTTTGGAAGAAGATGATGCAAGAAAGGATTCCCAATCCAGGTACAAACAAAAAGCTTAAGAGCTTAAAAGGAGAATAATATTCATCAATCAATTCCTTTCCTACTACAGTACTTGCATATTTAAAGGTAAATAAGAACATTCTAGAAGCCAGTAGTAACAAACTGATAACAAAATATGATAAGCTAGACCTAAGGAAAACTATTAACTAGGATGTTCCACATCATTGAATCTGGCTCATTACGATTCTCCATTTCATTTGCAATCAGTATGTTATAAGCTGGAACACTATTACTATCCACTTGATCAATTTTTTTTTTATAAATTTTTTTTATACCAAAAAAGATGTGCTTAGCACAGCCTACATTAGAAGCTACCTCTAATGTGATTTGTATGAGGAGTTGCTGCAACCATTTTTTTTCCATCAAGTTACACCCTTAATCCTGTGGATTTCTTCCTAAAATCCAATCTGGCTATATATATTTTTTGAATAATTTATATATTCTATTATATTGATAATTCAATTAGTATTACATATATGCTACAACTTTCAGATTAAAGTCTTAATTATAAGCATATTAATATTTTTATTAAAAAATTAAAAAAGATGAAGTATTTCTCTTTAATTTATTTTAAAACTTTAGACTTTTGGTGTGTTTGATTTGTTATTTGTCTCTTTAATTTTATGTTTGTTTTGTGTCTTTAAATGTATTTAATTTTTTTTCTTGGATTAAAATGCTATAATTTGCTTTTATATTATTCATAAATAGTTTTGGATTTTATATATGATAAATTTATTAGTTTAATTCCGAAATAAGTTTTTTTATTTATTTATTTTCAAAGTCAATTATAAAAATACTTTTTATTTTAACGTTGATAAATTAAAATTTTAATCCGAAAGAGATATTTGATATTTTTTCTAAATCTCAGAAGACGTGTTGTTTGGTACATCTTAAAAGTGATAAATAATAAATTACTTATTTATTTTAGGAGCATATCATTTTTCTTACATTACATAATTTATAAAATAAAAAATAAATAAAATTCAACATAAATGGAAGGCCTAACCTAACGAAGGAGACTTTCATTAACACAAATGTGAAGAGATGAAATTTAGGGGTGTCAATATTTGACATGACCCGAAAACCCGATTCGAATCTGACCCGAAGATTTCGGGTTATGGTCAACCCGAACCCGAAATGGGTCGGATTCGGGTACAACATTTTGACACGTTTCAAAAATTGGGTCGGGTTCGGGTTAACCCATTGACCCGAAATTGATATGTTTTGACCCGAAAACCCGAGTTTGATCCGACAACCCGAGATTGACTCGATTTTGACACGAAAAAGTTGAGATAGACCCGTTTTTGACCCGAAAAAGAGGAGATAGACCCGTTTTTGACCCAAAACTAGCAATTTTTTGTTGGAAACAGGTCATTCAGGTCGTTTCGGGTTGACCTGGACCCGAATCGGGTCGTGTTCGGGTCAGAAAAACTAACCCGTTTTCAAAAATGGGTCGGGTTCGAGTTAACCCAAATAGTGCCGGATCAGTTTTGGGTACCCGAACATGACCCGTGACCCAAAATTGACACCCCTAAATTATGATGTTGATGTACACAATATTTATCTTAATTACATTCCAATTAAACTACTTTCACAATGTAATCCCAATACCATAAATAGTAACAAATTATATAAGAATATCTTAATAAAATATTTATTAGTATTAATCCTATATTATAATTATCTCATTATAAATTAATATATTTAACATTTATTTAATATATTAATATCTGCCATAGCTCACCCTTATTTTCAAATCCTCACATGCAACCAATAAATGATAAGATGACCTAAGAACAATTTCTTCAATAAGTGAGATACATTGCATCAATCCACTATTCTCTCCCTCTCAACTAACTATCAATGAAGAAATCATCCTTAATTAAAAAAAGACATCTAAACTAGTTTAGGATAAGAATCTTCTTAATCAGCCCTAATCACATCAGTCTATTTAATATAATCTAATCAATTAGATAAACCACCTTATTACTATTCTAGGAAGAAATCATTTCAGACGTTTCTTTGCTCAAAACATTTAAGGTTGTTCATATTAATGAACACTAATCCATTTCATGTGTAGCTATATCTAGAATATCTTGCATCCATAGTTCATGATATCAAATTATATAATATTATACATATGACATAGTATATCCGTGACACGACATGTCATTTATATCTCATTAACAAATAATAAATAGAAACATGATACACGCTAGGGTGTCAATTTCGGGTCACGGGTCGAGTTCGGGTCGAATCCGAACTGACCTGGGCTCAAACGGGTCGACCTTAACCCGACATGGGAAGATAAACGGGTTGGAAATCCGAGCCCAGACCCGACCCGGTGGGTTGCGAGTTGACCCGACCCGACACCGGAGCCGAATGCGTGTGGGCCAGCGGGGTGCGCGTGCGGGCCAGCAGGGCGCGCGCGCGGGCGAGCAACGAATGCATGTGCGAGCACGGGCGTGCGCGAGTGCGCGTGCACGTGCACGGGCAAGCGTGGGTGCGCAAGAGGGCGAGCACGGGTGCTCGAGCGGGTGAGCACGGGTGCGCGAGCAGGCGAGCCCACGCAGGGCGCCGGCGCGGCAGCGGGCAGCGCGGGCAAATTCAATTTAAACGAGTTTGCAGGTTGACCCGGCAACCCGCCGGGTCAACTCGAACCCGGTCTATTTTTTCAAACGAGTCGAATCCAAAAATCCGAACCCAACCCGTTTTGAAATCGGGTCGGGTCCAACCCATATTTTCTGGGTCGGGTCCAACCCATATTTTCTGGGTCGGGTCCGAGTCGGGTTTTCGTGTCGTGTCAAATATTGACTCCCCTAATACACGCATAAGTCACACATGTAGTGCTGCAAACGAACTGAGCTGAGTCAAGTATGTGCGTGTTCCTGTTTGAGTTCTTTTATTATTAGTTTCTTCAAGTTCGTTAGAATTTGATTCGAGCATTTGTGTTTGTATTCAAGCTTGGTTCGTTTAAATTATGGGTGTTCATGTTCGATTCATTTCATGCTTATTGAGCTTTAAACAAACGAGTCTTATTAAGCTATAAACAAGTTCTACTTCTAGATGTACATTAACTTAATAAACAAGCATTGTTGAAGTTTCTAACAAATAATTACATCGAGCATGTTAATGACTATATCAAGCAAAATTTTTTAAACTATCAAACAAGCTCATTCAAGAACACATCTAATGAGTATTCTTGAGCTACCAAATGTGCTCATTCACAAACAAATGATCTAAGATCTATGATTCATCTTTTATTTGTTCGGAGAGAGGGTTGTGAGAGAAGTGCAGGAAGTTGAATCTTGATCCCCCATTAGGCTTTGATACCATGAGAGAAGTGCAGAGATTCTTGATGATGAGAGAAGAAGGACACAGCCACGAGATGCTCTGACAGGTTGTTCATGATTTTAGGCTGATGCGAAAAATAAAAATAAAATATTAAGTTATTTTAGACAGGATTAGTAAAAATAAATTATTAAATTATTAACTTTACTAATATAGTTTAATCGAGCTTCATAGTCTAACTCTAGTCGAGCTTCTTAACAAACTTGTTTACGAGCATTAAATGATATTGTTCATGAACATAAACGAATTGAACGTCAAGTTATTTAAGCTCGTTTATTTAGCTATCGAGTATTTATAAAAAGTGTTCAAACTCGTTTGTTTATTTTATCAAACGAACATGAATGAGCTCTTATCAAGTTGAGACACGAGTAGATTGTTGAATA
Source organism: Dendrobium nobile (assembly GCA_022539455.1). Taxonomy (NCBI): domain Eukaryota; kingdom Viridiplantae; phylum Streptophyta; class Magnoliopsida; order Asparagales; family Orchidaceae; genus Dendrobium; species Dendrobium nobile. The sequence goes on along the minus strand of CM039731.1, from coordinate 40,078,184 downwards.
CTCGGTTCATTTGTAGCCCTACACACATGATACGAGTTAATTGAAATATTGATGATCATAGAAAAATTATGAAAATGTAAAAATTGATTCAAGGCTTTTAATTTTTAAAGATGCAACAAAAATTATTTTTAGTAATTAATTTGTTTCTAAAAAAAATTAGGTAAAAATATTCTAACCAAAATTTGATCACGATGGATATTTTTTATTTTTGAAAATATTTAATTTTTTTCATTAATATTATCACCATCTTTAAATAAAATTAAAAAATGTTAAAAGTCGTTGTGATCGAAATTTATTTAAGATATTATTATTAAATTCATCAATTTTTTTTTTAATTTTTAAGAAAAATAACATTTAATTATTTGAATTATTTTTACATATTTATGTTTTATATATATTTTCAATAATATGGCTCTAATAAAGATAAATAAATAAATAAATGAATATTCATATCATGGCACTTGGCAAATCCGGCTATGTTACGGTGACGTGGCAAGGCAGGCTGGCGTCTCCGTTACGTCACTAGCGGCGTCCATGAGGGTGATGTGATTGTAACGGATAACGGGCACGCTGATGAAGAGGCTGTGAGAGCCGTGCTAGCGGTGGGACCCAGTTGATACGTGTCGAGCTTGTGAGCGTTGGCTGATCTGTCAAAATCTGCGTCATTGTTCCGGGAATGATTAGTTATTCCTATCTATAATGTTACAGTTTATTTTAATCAAGTAGCATAATTGGTAAGATAATCATTAAAATTTCAATTGTTATTTTTATTGTTTTATTAAAAAAAGTCATAATTTGATTTTAACGCAATGCGCATGGCCAGATCCTTTTTTGTTTTTGAAAAATTTGGGGCATCAACCCATATCATTGAAAAATGAAAAAGTTACAATAATAAAGAAAATCATATGCTAACACAAAATTCATGAAGCAAATGAGCAAAAGCTGCTTAACAAGAGAAAGCTGTAAATAAAAGAAGAAATAAACAAAAAATTTAAGGACTCAATATGCAAGCATCTTGAAGAACTCCCATGCAGCCAAAATCATCCAAACGGATGAGGGGTTCCCCTGGTTTTCGAAGAGACCGTCCAAGGGGATGAAGGGTTGATTGCATTCATCATCGTCCTTCAAAAGCCTAGTCCCTGATTGCCAAAAGAGACCATCCAGGGGCACCAATGTATTGGAGAGGAGATCGGGCAGTGTCCAGTAAACCTTCCACGACATAAGAGCAAATATCAAGTAACCATAATCTGTTGATTATGAAAGCATTTTCTCTTGATAGTTTTGAGATAAACAGCCCGTTTAACTTTGCGACAGTGGTGTATGGCAGTCAATATTGTTTCCAAATAATCTATCATTTCTTGCTCTCTAGGTGTAATAAACAATAGCAGAAAAGTTTTTTTTTAAAAAAAAACATAAATTCTTCCTATTTTTATCATGCTCTCATTCATCAATGTCGTTAAAAACTTGTCATAGGTTTGGACGAAGAAGCATGCAATTCATCTTAGGCAGGAGCCTCTTAAGGATGTTGTAAGAATAATCACACTCATTGGCGGAGCCAAGGGGGGGCACGTGCCCCCCCTAAAAAAAATGAAAAAAATATATATATATAGGGAATATAGAGATAAAATCAAGTTGGAAATTTCAAAAATTAAATTGGAGACCATATGAACTCCGATTTCAGCAAACTTACAATCAAACTGAACGTCTCGAAAGTGTGAACACAACGACACCAAATACAACTCAATCCGAACCCAAATGACTCCAAATCAAAGACTCAAAGCATATTTAGAAGGTTTAAATCATAATTTGGATTATCAAAAGGTTTCCAACATGACATGCTTATAGTCGAATTGAGCGGCTAGACGAGATGAATCCAACGAGCCCAAGATCGCTGAATTCTGATATCACTATGACATTTAAATGACCAATAAACGATCCACGATCAAGAAATTTAAGATCGACCGTCCATTTAAATCACTCTCAATTTAATTTCCTATTCATTTATATTTTTTTCTAGGTTGATATTAGCTTAATTATGTATTGATTTGATCGTAAAGAGATTTTATAATTTATTTTTGTACAATGAGATTTTTAATATTACATATTTAGTTAATATATTGAATTCATTCTAGCAATAATCAAGTGATTTGATGATTGAAAATCATTTTGTGAAGAAAATAAATAAATTAATTCACTATCAAAGTTTTATTATTTTTAAAACTGACTATTTTGATCCCAAGTCCAGATGTAAAAATTTGAAGGAAAATAAAAAATAATAATTTAGGCCCCCCTTAAATACATTTTCTGGCTCCGCCACTCTCAAAGAGAAGGTGATTCTGAGTTTCCCGATTAATCATGTAGAAAGCACAGCGAGGAGAAATAGGAATTCCCCTAGCAGTCAAAGCATCAGATGTCTTGAGGCCATTTTTTAAGGCAATTCAAGAGTAAATAGAAAAATGAAGCGCATAATATTTATGCCAAACAAACTTATATTAAGGAACAACCTCACAATCTTCATAATATTGTTTAAGAAATGTGATTAAAACTTGTAATAATGATTCAAAATTTTAAGGAAATAATGTTTTTTAAACTTAGGTGATTGAGTTTGTTTTGCACTTTCAAAATTTTAATAATTAACAATTCAACATGACATTTATCAGATAAAACCTATCCTTTTTGTTATATTTGATAATTATATTTGTATAATATTCATCATATGGGTAGTTCAGAGGTATTTATTAAATTCTCACTGAGGTAATCATCCTGAGTGATCTCACCTCTCAAGAGAAGCACTCTTCACAATAAAGGACTGCATTCCAACAAGTCGTTATCACCATTCCACAATGTCACATGTATTCTTCCAACAATTACATTAGCACGGACCCATGCAGGACACACCAAGAAGTCAACTATTCTAGTAGGCCTCCAAGGAGGACTTGCCCAGGTTTTCATGAATCTCAAGCATCACTTAAATATTTATCTATAGCCATCTTTACTGTCAAGGTTATTCAATTATCATAGTCAACATCAATCCAACTATAAAGGAAGAACAAACCTCAAAAGCTAAAGCTACAATCTCTCTGACATGGATAATCCTCGACCGATGACTTATTCCTCCCAAGAGCAACGGCAGAACTAGCCTTAATTTTCAGGGGGGAAACAAATTTATAAGTAAATGTTAGTATTGTCTCGAATTTGGCTTGATAATTCACCACAAGAAAATGGGTCACCAAAAAGAAGCTTGATATATATATATACATATATATATATGTATATATATATACATATATATATATGTATATATATATATACATATATAATATGTATATATATATATGTATATATATATATATATATATATATATATATATATATATTATATATATATATATATATATATAAATAGTCATTTTAGTCACTAATGATTCTTTGTACTTGAGTACATAATACATTTTAAAAATATCATTAACATTTTATATAATGGCAATTATTCTGAAACAAAATTTACGTTGAAGTATGGATGATTTGTTTGAAAAAAAAATAATCAAAATGATGTAATTGATTAAGCTTGAATTTGGCTCGATCCTTATTTCTTCAAAATTGCAACCCCCCCCCCCCCCCCCCCCCCCAAAGAGGATTCACCCTCAAGCTTCTTGAGGTCCCAATTATATCCCAACAAATATGCCACCATGTTTAGAGGACTCAGATTTATAAACATGCCTTGCATAGTGGGCCTTGAAGACTTGCCCATCATACTTTCCTATGAAGACTCGTACAAATGACTTGCCCCAAAATCGAGGGTTCCGTTATATGTAGAGAGATTCACGTGGTGGTCAATTAGCTAGGCCATGTATCAATCACAACTTGTAAGAGTCATATATTGTACATTTGTATTCTCTTGGATGCAACCTTCTTGTAGTCCTCTAAACCATATAAATAAAGGTGATGAAGCATTTTTTGAAACTTTTGACTTCTTGATTTATGGACTTTTGATATTTTTTTATTTTTAACTCTTTGAAACTTTTTTATATTTGAATTTCTAGATTTTCTTATTCTTTTATTTTCTATATATTCCACACCATACTCTCCTAAACGGGTAGAGCTCTCATTCTTAATACTCACCGAAACTCTACTCATCAATCGCCCTAGCTCATGTTAGAAGAATAGAATTGTCAGTAAGGTCAGGTATTATCAACAGAAATTTGAATCCAACAATATTGTCTTGATAAATTTTATTAAAATTAATAAAACTTGATAATGTTCATGCATTGTTAGGAATGTGAATAAAATATTAAATATTACTTATATTGTGAGCAATTAATTTAAGTGAAAATGAAGATTATTAAGAAAATAAATTTAAAATTATATGCACAACAAGTTTAATTTTATATAATAATAAAAAAAAACATACATGATATGATAGTTAAATAAACCAAGTAATTTTTATGGAGCTAGATAATTCAAAAAGAGCTTTCCAAAGATTCTTTGTATTGTGTGCATCATTGTTAGCATAAATGACATTAATTAGGAATTTGATAGTAGTATAGTAGGTGATTTTTTCATGATTGAGATGGTGATGGAATGTAATCGATTTAAAGTAATATTAAAAGGATTCCATTTGTTTCAATTCTCCCATTTAAATAAGAGTGAAAGTTATTATAGCTATTCTCACCCTTAAAATAAGATAATCTTCAAGGTTGAAAGTGGTAAATAAGAGTTTAGAATCTCCATTCATTTCAAGAAGAAAATCAAGTCAATGTTGAAGCCTTGGATCAACTTTTGATAGTCTAAGATGTGACTATTGCTTTGAAGGCATCATATGACCCAAGATGGGAGCCAAGATATGCACATTATGGTGAGGAGTTCCTATTCTATGGGTCTCTCTTTTGAGCTTTTATGCTATTATGACTATTTTTTAGGGAATGCTTAGTGTTCTTGTCTGAGGTGGTCTTACTAGAAAGATTGAGAGTGGAGAGATGATGTTTTGAGATAGATGGTTCTAGCTTGTTATGATTAAGTCATAGTTAGTTATCATAGTTGTTCAGGGGAGGGGAGTTGAGATCGGTCATAACAAGTGAGGAATATTATTGTAGGTATGAGAAGGCTATTTTAAAGAAGAGAATGCCATATCTGTATTGGTACAAACTACTTTTCAATTGAATTTTTTTTGTACTTTTTGAGGGCTAGATTTTAATAATCTCTAGAGAGCCTCACAAAATAGAGGCTTTACTTGGACTTCTTGACCAATGAAAATATGAAAGTACAAGATGAGTTTTAGGGCATAAATTATTATTCAGATAAAAGAAGTAGCATGCATTGCAAAAGGATGGTTTCCAATTATAACTAACTACTTATATTGCTTGTGCCCAATAAAGTTTAGATTGATAACATCGAATAGAGCATATGCGGTTGAGACTAAATTATAGATCGATCCTTATATGTGGGTCTTTATTTGGAGATAGTTCCATTAACAATAGTTAGTGGTATTTTAATCATACTCATAGCTGGGGATAGTCCATCTTCATCTTAAAAAAATGAGGGAAAATAGAGAATTTGACCTAAATAGGAATCTAAAAAAAAAAAATTCTTTCACTAGAACAAAATCCCTTTCCCACTTTTTGTATAAGATGCTTGTCACACCCCAAAATCTAAAGTGAAATAATTTTCTTTTATGCTTCTTCTTCCTTTTCATACTATTAACTTTTTAATCTCATTCTATTCATTTATAAATCAGATCGATCAACTTGAACGTTCAGGTCTTTGAATTTGTCTCATCAAAGCTTTAAATAAGTTTTTAAAAAATGGAGTTTATATCACCCAAGAGTTAAATTTGAAAGGTTTTAATTCAAATATACGAGCATTTTGAGGCCCGAGAATTGCATCATAATTCATACTTAGGCTTCGTTTGGGACGGCTTTTTTATTTCTTTCTAAAACGGAGTTTTAGTACAAAAATAAAAAAAATTTATTAAAACTCCGTTTTAGAAAGCAATAAAAAAGCAGTCTCAAACGAAGTCTTAATCAAATGAAATTTTTGATGCATTGTAAAAATTAAAATGAATTTAATTAATTAAAAAATATCAATATAATTTGTTAACAATATTCTGCACCATTTTCACATCATTTAGCCATATATCCTCAACATTTTCTTCCACAAAATATTCCATTTTATATTCCACAAATCACCTTTTCTATACATAAACCCATGAACTAACTCATGATTATCAGGCTAACCTAGCTAGCTACTTTGTAATAGACTGCAATTTTCTGAACTTAAATGTACTAAACGCAAGACTTTAAGGTGTCGGCTAGTTAAGCTAGGTCTATATATAAATATATATTATTTATATGGAATAATATAAAAAAACTAAAATATTTTCTTATATCTTAGTTAATGAAAATCATACATTTTTTTAATATGTTTAGGTTGAAATGAAAATTCCATTCGTATTTATTAATATTTTATTATATTAGGGGTTGTTATAAATACTAATTTAGGGTCTAATTTAGGAGAGATTATTATGTGCGGAGTCCGGACTCAGAGAACCTTTTGATTTTGTGACTGTGAATAATAAAAACACAGTGGTGAACAATAACTGTGCTTTTACTATTCATAGTCACAAAACCGAACAGTTCTTTGGGTCCAGAATCCGCACGTAATAATCTCTCCTGATTGAGAAGGCTACACTTTTTTATAAATGAGATTTTAAAAGTATTGTAGAAAAAACATTTTTTTTAAAAGCTGCCATAGAAAAATATTTCTTAAAGCATCGTGAAAGTAGTAACCAATGGTTGTGATCAGAAAAATAAAGATGTGAAAAAGTAATCTTAAATAGACCGTTAGAGAGAAATAAACAAGATTTAGCTTAAATCCAATCAAATATATTTTGAGGAGCAATTTCATTTTGATCTTAAATAATTAATCAAACAATGAATAAAAAGTAAGAAAATTTAATAGTTTCATGCTAAATAAATTTCAAATTTTATTATATCTAAAATTACAGAATTTATTGAGCCCATTTGAATTAAATCCTCACAGACTTTAGACTGAAAAATTAGTTTAAAAAAAAAAAAAATTGCAATGCAAAATTTGATCTTTACTGGTTATTGTTTATGTAACTTTTAAGCCAATAAGTGCAAACTATTAAATTTCTTTTTTTTAATGCTTTAGGAGATTTGAATTATTTAGCAAATAGAAACTGTTGCTCTCTCACTTGATATGTGAAGTTGATTTTTCATTTGGGTATGATGGAATTAAGAGTATGCATTATTTCAATAAAATTAAAATTTTGAGTCAAACTGATTTTATTTGGTTGAGTTAATTTGATTATTAAAATATCTATTTGAATGTTTGTTATAATTTTAATATTATATAATTTTTTATTTGTAATTATATTTTAATTTTCTTAGAGCAGTTGAAATAAAAAATGAATTATATGAATTTATGAAAATATTAAATACAAAATCTATGAAGTGACAATAAATATCTATTCCACATGGCATGATTATTATTATTTTTTTTTTCATTGGAAGACCATACTGGTTATCACAACTTAAAGCATTCTGCATACAATTTAAAAAAGCATGGATTGAAATAAGAAGCCTCCAACAAATATAAAAAAAGTTACTGCCTAAGGTTTGAAAATATTTGTGTAAGGCAAATCAAAGCCTCCAGTCATGCACCATCAGGTGACTGCCATTAGATCCAGCTTAAATATCAGTTACAAGCGTGTAAAACAAAAAGACAGTCATAATACTTCCAGTTGAAATAGCAGAATTCTATCAGTACTACTGGGCACCAAGGACTTCAATTTCAAATACCAATTAGGTTGAATTCCCCATGCTGGAAATCCATTAGCTCCGTAAGCATAATCTGGAGAGCACTGGAGACGTGCAATTTCACCAACTTCCATGCCCATAACACCTTCATCCCATCCTTTGATAACAGAACCCAAGCCTATCTTAAATGTGAATGGTTGTTGTCCGGGATCTTTGGTACTCCAAAACTTTTTTGATAGATCACCATCCTTACGGTGTTCCAAAACTTGTAGAGCTCGCCATCTTTCATATCGCTTCTTTTTCATTTTGAAAGCCACCGCGAGAATATAAAACCTAAGGTCGCGATCAGATGGTGTTGATCCAAAACAAAAGAGCGGAAAAATTAGAAGAAGAGAAAAACACATGGCATAATTATTGATGTGTCTTGTGCGTCACAAAATTCATGACAACAACAGAGAAAGAGAGTTGAACATTTTAGCATTGTATGGATCAAACACAAATTGAAAAAGTGTAGCAAGAAACACCGGAGCTTTTATGTGAAAAACTTAAATATGAAAAATAAAGGACTTGGCTCAGTTGAAATGGTTTCACTAGTGCTTATCATCGATTATAAATAATACTATTTCTTGTGATTGAAGATGTTTTTATAATATAGTAGACATAAGCGTCGTAGCACAAATTTAAGGTTGAAACTTGAAAAAGTCTTATGACATATGAGCTATCTTGAAAAGATTATTCATTGTATGTTTGAGGAGGGGAGACTAGGGACCATGAAGTTTAGCATAAATCTTGATGCTGATGTCTGAAATCAAGATTGATGTCGATGACATACGCCAGTTTATAGGCAATGGCCTATGTCAAATTTATTGGTGACAATATGCAACAAAATCGACAAGCATCTGTGTATTTGGGTGATAATAGCAATGAGACTGTAGTGGGGTGACATTGATTAGAAGATCTTAGTCAAAGGATGATGATTGAAGGATTATAGAAGGGTAACAATGACAAGACGATAGTTGAATGACAATGATCTAATGATCATGATTATGCGATGGTGTTCATAGAACTATAGTTGGGCGAGGTGGTTGAATTACCATAATATGGTAAGATAGTTAAGGGATAATAGTTAAACAATAGTGGTATGATGACTATGCTCAATCAATAATGATTTGAGAACTACAGTCGGGCAACAATAGTTTGAGGATCAAAGTAAGGTGATGGTGGCAGGATGTCTATAGTTAGGTGAGAGTGGTTAGATGATCATATTCAGATAATGATGGTTGGAGGATCATAGTCAGACAATAGTGGTCGAAGGACCATAATTAAAAGGAAATGCCTCCGACCACCATTACTTCACTATAATCCTTTAACCACCATCTCTTGATAATGGTCTTTCGACTAAGGTTACAAAAATGGGTCAACGGGTCAGGTTCAGGTCAAACTCAGTCTGAACCGGGTCCAAACGAGTCAACCCGACTCTGGCCCTATTTTACAAACGGGGCAGGTTTCTCAACCCGGACCCGACCGCAAATCATTATTATTGGTCGAACAAGTGGAGTGCGGCTTAGTCTTCTTCTCAATTTTAATTAGAGGAGAATACAAGTGGGAGATCGTTACCTTTGTAGTGAGGTGTGGCTGCCACTGCGGTGGGTCGAGCAGTTTAGAGGCCTAGAGGTACTCAGGAGAAGGAACTCTGGCTTCCCTAAGGCCAGTCGAACACAGAGATAATCAAGAGTAAGGCCTTGGCTAGATAAGTCAACAGGCTTTGAGTCACATGAGAGAAGAGAAGGAGGAGGAGCTTCGGCTCTTCCTTGTTGCTGGCAAACCAGACGAAGATGGGAGATAGGGTTGCAGCTTTTGTCTCTTGAGCGGACCGAACCAAAGAGACCTAGAGAAAGAGGCTAGAGGAAGGTGGTTTGCTCCACCTCTTTTGGGGAGTTACTTGGGTCGTGCAGACTTCGGGTCAATACAAGAGGAAGGAGGTCCAAATGAGAAAGATGAGAGAGATGAGACTTGAGAGGTCTGTTGGCCTCGTCTTGGCGTGAGGAAGAAACATAGAGGAGGGGAGTTTCTTCTGGGCTTCTTCAAACCAGAGTGAGACGGGGTGCTCGCGAACCAGGGAAGGCCGACTGGGGAATCTAGAGCTTTGCCTAGGAGAGTCGAGCTATACACTGTCCCTGTTTGACATGCAATGGACTAGACATTCAGTGAAGCCTTTTCAAAGCCGCAAAGACGGCGAAGCCTTTTTAGAGCAGCAAAGACGACGAAGCCTTTTCAGAGTCCAGGTGAAATCGGGTTAGCTAGTTGACGCGGACATGACTCAATTTTATAAACGGGTCAAAAACTGTAACCAGAACCTAACCCTTTTGTTAAACGGGTCGGCCCAAACCTGAATTTTTTGGGTTGGGTTCAGATCAGGTTATCATGTTGTGTCAATAATTGACACCCCTATTTTCGACTATCATCACTGTAATACATACTTCCAACCACTATCGCTTGACTTCAATTTTTCAATTACCATCACTTGATTACACTCCTCCAACCATTATTTATCAATTACGATCCTTTTACTACCGTTATTTGACTATGATCATTCAACTACCATTATCCAACTATGGACTTTCGACCACCATTGCCTTATTATGGCCTTCCGACCACCAACCCCCAACTATTATTTTTCGATCACTATCAACTGATTATCACCAACCATTATCATTTGACTGTGGTCCTCTAACCACCACCATCTAAAAATAGTATCTTTACTGTCGTTACTCTATTGTAATCTTCTAACCAACGCCACCCCTATAGAGTTTCTTGATAATTATTGCTCGAATACACGACCACCATCTAACAACAATATCATTGATAGCATTGCTACATGCCATCATAAGTCATTTGCATGCTATCCATATCAAGTTCGATCCCCAACTTCAACTCCAAGATTTATGTTGAACTTTTTGGTCTCTAGTCACCTCACCTTAAAGAAGAACTATCAAACATATAACAAATGATCTCATGAAGATAGCTCCTATATCACTTAACTCTTTCATCTCCCACCATGAAATTCTTTTTATATAATTTATGTTTATTACATTGTATCAACATCTTTTTCAATCACATGGAAGAGCATCATTTGTAAACAATGACAAATATTAGTGTAATCATTTTATGTGGGTCATGTCCTATGATTTTTCACTTCTTTGAATTTTTCACATAAAATTATGATGTCTCTTACTCTCTTGCAACTTTTTCTTTTTTTTTAATGTGCTAGATATCTATACAATACTGAGCTGCTAAACTCTCTCTCTTCTGTCGTATATTTCTAATATTTTGTGTTGTTGGGTTCATCTAATTGAGACGTTCAATTCGATTATAAATTTACTAAAATTCTAATTTGGATGATCCTGAATTTAATTCTAAAAAATATAAATATAAATATTATATTGAGATTCATGATTATTAAGTAAATTTTTTAATAACATTGCAATATTATAAAAAATTATCACATATATAAATTATAAAATGGACACAAATAAGGATCATTGAAGAGGATATAAATCCTTGATGCAAGAATCAAATTATATATGCGCATGACTTTTTTCTATAAAAATAATTGCTGCCTAATGGTTGAGTATTGAGATATCAATCGCTAATAAAATATATTGTTAATCATAAATATTAAAAAAGACAACCATTTTTTTTTGGGGTCGTTTGAGCGATTCGAACATTACTCTCACGGGAAACGAGTCCTATCAACCAACGAATTTTTATTAGGTCCGGTGTAAGGACGTAGAGGAACGCCCGGTCGGAGGTAAAATCCCGCAAAAAAACTCGGTATTTGCTCGGTATTGCTAGGTATTATTTGATAATAACGAGGAATACCGCTCTGTGAAGACCAATACCGAGTTATACCGAGCTATACCGAGTTGTACCGAGTTTTTTCTAGGAAAAACTCGGTACAACTTTTGTATAACTCGGTATTGCTCGGTATAGCTCGGTATAACTCGATATTGGGTCTTCACGTGATGACATTCTTAGTTATTGTTTGGTATTGCTCGATATTTGCTCGGTATTTCTCTTTTTTTGGCGCGATTTGGCCTCCGACTGGACGTTCCTCTACGTCCGATCAGAGGACGTAAAAACAAGTCACAGCTCGAGCCGCAACACTTTTGAACCTTCTATATAAATAGTAGTTATTTAAAAAAAAAAAAAAACAATGAACAAAAGAAGCTTTCTTTGATAAAAGCACTTCCTTAAGAACATGGTAAAGTCAAGTCAAATAACAACCATTTTTATTCTTGCCACCCACTCTTGACTTTGCTCTCATTTCTAGATTTTTTTATATGCTCATACTTTTGGTGCTATATCCATTATGAGTAAGTAGTTTTCTTATTGCACCCTCTATTTTCTTCTTATTCTTTTTTAACTCCTTTTATTTAATTTTTCTTTTTTTTTGTATATAATAAAAATAATTAAGACTTTGTTTATAACATTTTTCTTACGTAGATTTTTAGTACAAAAAGAATTTTCAACTAAAAATTTTTATAATAAAAAACTATTTTATGAAACAATAAGAAAGTTTTCTCAAATGAAACATAAGAGCTTGCATGAGATAGCTTTCTTGCTGCTTTGCTTTTTAGATATCAATCATAAATTTATTTGACTATTATTTTTTTGTCGCTTTCTTATTGGTTTACAATTTTTTTTTGTGATAAAAAGCTAACTTTTCAATCAGAGTTGCCAAAATGAAGCTTGACCATTCAACTTTAAAAAAAGTTACATCCATCACAAATAAATCCTAAATAATAATAAAAGCATTATGTGAAGATTGACCATTCGAGTATCATTAAGAGTCAAGTTGAATCGATTGCTAAATAAAAAAATTGTAGAAATATTATGATAAGAATATATAATTTAAAATTATTATAAATATTTGAAAACCGGATTAGATCGGTCGGTTCAATCGTGAACCAGTCTGGTGACCGATCCGATCCAGCCTACATAATCGACTTCGCATCTTAAAAATCAGACCGGCCGATTCATTGAATATTATAATTTTTTTATTTTTAAAAATTGAATAACATCTTTTTAACAATTATTACATTGTAATGAATCTTCCACTTTAAATTTTTTAAAAAAGTGATAAAAAATTATACCTAAACATACAATTGACAAAGACTTGAAGAAAAAATAATGAAAAAATCACTACATAAATTCTTTTTAAAGATAAGAATCATTAAAATCATTCCTTTTGATTCCACCACTATCTCAGTATCTAAATCATGGATTTAGTATTTCATGATTAATACTGCTAATTAGTTTGGACCACTAATTAATGTTTTAATTACTAACTTAATCATGACATAATTAATCTAATTAAAATGATTAGGGAGGTACCCGTGCGTAGGGGGCCAGCAGAAGCGTGGGAATCCCTTAAGGTTGGAAAGGCCTCAGTGTCGGAGAAGATGACATTTCCGTGAAGGACTGGAATAGTTTATTTTTGCTGGCCAAAGATCTCTCCGGCCCTCAAATCTCGGCTTTTTATTTTTGTTGAGACAGCATGTGCTCTCAAATCTCTCAAAATTGAAGGAGATTATTATATTTGTATAGTTTGTGAGATTTTTTGTCACGTAGGATTAATAGTATATGTGATTTTATTATCAGATGTAATAGCTTATATATTGAATGAGAGTATCTTCCTTGTCAAATCTCATAATGGAAGAAATACACAACATAACTTTCATTTGGATCTTTAACTCGATTAAAGATGGGATTATAAAATTGGGAATAGGAGCTTAGTGTTTAGTGGAGAAGTATTAAAGAGTGATTAGGATGTTTTTAGATGAAGCTAGTCATGATTGGCGATAGAGCTAGAATGATTGAACTATGATAGTCGGATATAGGGCTTGGTAATCGAGCGATGATTGCTGACAAATGGTGAATGAACTACAATGGTTGAGTGGCTATGATTAGACGATGATAACCGATCGATAGTGGATCAATAATAGTAGTTGTGGGTGGTGATCATCAGCGTTGGAAGTCGGGTAAAGATTTAAGTTCTTTAATTAGAACTCTAAATTTTTTTTTTTTCAATTTGATTTTCATGTTAAAGCAAACTATGGGGTGGGGTAGAGACCTAAATAAAAAAAATAAAAAAGCTGTCTAAAAAAAACCTTAAGGGTGCATTTGAGGCAACAACAATTTTTTATGAATGTGATATAAAGCTGTTGTAGGAAAATCAACTTTTTTTAAAGATGCTATGAATATTATGAATGATTTTTTTTTTTTCAAAAATGTTGAATAGTAACTTTCTTATGGCTACAACACTCCAGTAGACTTGTTGCAAAAAAAAGTTATTTATCACAAAAGTTTCTTATTCCAAGCAACCAGAAGTCAGGAGCCAAATGATAGTGTATGAGTGTCAATATTTGACACGACCTGAAAATCTGCTCGAACTTGACATTAATATTTCGGGTTAGGGTTAACCTGTTTGTGAAATGGATCGGTTTCGGGTTCAACAAATTGACCCATTTCAAAATCAGGTCGGATAGAACGAAAAACCCATGAATGACCCAGCAAAAATGCACCCGCCCGCATCGCATGCCCGCGCCGCATCTAGTCGCGTCTGCCCGCTTCGCATCGACTTGCGTTTCTCTTTGCTGTCGTGTTAGCCTGCATACCTGCCGCTACCTTGCGGCTGCCTTACGAGATTTGACTGAATAAGCGTGTGAACAGAGGGCCGACGACAGACTTACAGGTTAGGTCGAGTTGACCCGAACCCGAAGCAGGTCGATTTGGGTCTAAAAAATTGACCCATTTTCAAAAACGGGTAAGGTTCGGGTAGGGTCTAATAGTGCCGGATCAATTTCGAGTTGGACCCGAACCCGACCCGTGATCTAATAGTATGAGAGCACCAAATAGATCCTAAATGTTGTTGATATATTATAGATGTAATATGTAATATAATTGTCATAAACTGTCTTCAAATTATTCAACTTACAATGATTTATACTGTTATAAATTTACGTATTATTTTGTATATAGTTTAAATTGTAATTATTTTTATTTTAAAGATAATTTAATGTTTCAGGTTTTGAATGGGACGACTTTATTACTGCTTATTAAAATAACTTTTTAATAAAAAAATTAATTTAAGAAACAGTAATAAAGTCATCCCAAAAGAAGCATCAATTTGCAAGATTAAAAAATCTATAAAATAAAATAAAATACCAACCTCCTCGATTAAGTGCTTCTTTTAAAGTGATTTTAACTGCTGTCATAAAATCATATTCCAATTGCTATAAAACCCCTACAAAAAGTTCTTCCACTGGAAACTTGAAAGGTTATGTACTTTCTTTTAAGCAGTTTTATAGACGCTACAAATAATATTTTTGGAGGTTTTTATTGTGACTCATATATCTCTTCCTCATAAGAAATTATTATTTTTCAATTAAATAGAATATAAAAATATATTTTAGCTTATTAAAAATGAATTTATTCATAATTTTCAAAATAAATTCATTTAATTATTAATTATCTTATGACCAAATACTTAATATAAATTAGAACTTTTGTATTTCATGAAGGTATGAATTTGGATTCTCATGGTCCAATCAAATTTCAAATTTCTCAAAAATAAATTAATGTGTATTTCAAAATCCTTAAAAATTTACCTATAAATTAGGCTAAAACCCTAAACTAAAAATAAATTTTGAAATAAAATTAATTCACATCACCACCAATTCTTTAAAACCAAACTTTCCCTTTATAAATAGCGTCTCTTTGGTGCAAAAGCAAAAGCTACAGTTGGAAATGTAAACGGTTCACATTTCTAACTTTATCTTCTCCTTTTTGGAGAGATTATTAGGTGCGGAGTGCGGACGGAGAGAACCGTCAGCACAAGCATTGAGTACTTAGCGGTACCCGCACTCGGTACCGCTGGGTACTGCTAGGTACTCAGTGCTTTTGCAGACGGTGCGCACTCTGCACCTAATAATTTTTCCTCATTTTGGGGAGTTGAACCCAAGGGAGAAAAGGTAAGACCAGAATCAAACACTTGGCCCTCAATGATTTGAAAATAGGAGAGAATTATGGGCAGGTGACCAACTTGATTCCTCTGACAAATAAATTTCATGTAGTAGCTCTATAGTTAGCCATGAAATTGACACATATATAAATGCAACTCATTCTAATTTATTAGTTAGGAGTTTTGACTATCAATAAAATTTTTTTGAGTTTGAAGCTTACATATATGGTGTGTATGAGCAAAGGCGGTCTTTTTTAATGCAATTTGCCCCTCCAAAAATTCGGAAAGCCTC
The DNA here is from genome assembly GCA_022539455.1 of Dendrobium nobile. Lineage (NCBI taxonomy): Eukaryota > Viridiplantae > Streptophyta > Magnoliopsida > Asparagales > Orchidaceae > Dendrobium > Dendrobium nobile. Next base: position 40,062,088 of record CM039731.1, on the reverse strand, counting down.
CTAACCTCCTGCTATTTTCATTCAATTATGTTAAACTTTTCTAACACCGACAAAAAAGTCTGTGAAAAATGATTATGTGCAAACTAAATTATTTTTGCACCATTATATATATATATATATATATATTATAAAGAAATTTCAAATTGGCATAACTATAGACAAAGTGAAAAGGATTTTTTTTTGCTTTAATTGTCTTTGAGAAAATCATATACTCAGAATAAAAAATGAATTTTGATATTCTAATTAAAATTTAATTAAAGAATTGCAAAAATTATTAAAATCAATTTTTATATTTTAATTATCTCAAAATTAATTTAAAATTTTAAAATCTATTATAAATAAGTTTTGATTAGAATATGCTTAAACAAACAATTATTTGTATCACTCTCAATATCATTGAGAGCCCCACTGCTTATAAAGATAGAGACTGTAATGTGGCTGACTTATAAGAATTTAAACTTTTACATAATCTTTTATGCCCACACCCTTTCTCATCTACTCTCAGCTCAAAAAGAAAAATAAAAAGAGAAAAAAAAATCTGCTAAGCAGCACTCAACTACTCAAATCAATATAGTCAATCAAACATTAGAAGTTAGCAGAAAAGTTACTAACTCAAAAATAACAAATTAAGATTAATTTTTTTTTTCAAACACAAACAATCATATATTTACTGCTATATTATGAATCCAAAGAGGATAAACTTATACAATTGATACTAATTTATACACATCCAACAATTCCATATATTAATTTCATAATATCCAAATTCACACAGAATTATTTCTGAATTTATTTTAAATAATTCCAGATGCACTCTTCGTAGTTACTCCTCCCAATTTCATTACCTGAGGAGATCTCCGGGTTTATATCACTGGTAAGACCAGTTTCCTGCGAGATGCTTAGCATCTCCTTCTCCAACTTGCAACCCTGCTTCGCTATTAGATCTTCTTCGAGCAAATTCATGAATTCATGACCCGAAAAAGAGCCCGAATTCGATGCAAATTTAGAGAAGAGGAAAGAGGAGAACTCAGCAGAGGTGTTGATTGCAGGAGAAGCTGGAAAAGCAGGGTTGAAGAACCTGAAGAGCTCTGAGTCTTGGATTTTTTGACCTTCCATGGCGTTGGAGAAGCAGGTCACGTGAGCTGGAATGTCCATTAATGGCGGGGGAGTTGGAGTTGGATTTGGAAGTTCAACTTCCATCTCTTCCCCATAAGAAAAAGATCCAATTTTTCCCGTTGCTCCGAAAACCTTCTTCCCGTTTACAATTAAGCTTTTTTTCATAACTCTGCAGATTACCCACTCGCTCTGGCAAAAAAACATGTAAAAATCAGTTTTTAATTGTATTTTGTTCCTAAAATTAAGCAAGAGAAGAAGAAAAGAAGCACCTTTGAAGCTCCAGGTAAACTGTAAGCTGAATATTTCCCTTCCAATCTAAATTCATGCATGACCCAATTACTCTTCTCACCTCTTGGAGCTCTTCCTCTGTAAAAAACCAATGTTTTCTTCATTCCAACGATCTGTTTCCCCCTGTAGATCTCCTTGTCTTTACCTGTAGCCTTCCAGTAACCAGTATCAGTAGCCCGATTTGTTCGAAGACCGGTGGGATACTTTCGATCTCTTATGCAGAAAAAGTACCATTCTTTCTCGCCTAGCTTGGCTCTCTCTGTCAACAAAGTGAAACAGAGTGAGCAGGGAGGAGGAAGAAGAAGAAGGCAGATCGATGTTGAATGCTTACTTGGAAGATCCCATGGCTCGCACTTGTTGAGGTCTGCTACGCCAATGGCTTGTGGGTCGAAGTTGGAGTCGATGACCTTTTTAGAGAGGTAGTGAGTGATTAGTTCTTCATCAGTGGGATGGAATCTGAAACCTGGAGGTAATTCCATCTGGTATTCATCTTCTGTGTTGTTGAAGACAATTCCATGGCTGACAGCTGAATTTCCTTGTTCCATTGCGCTGAAGAAAAATAAAGAGATTTAGATTTTGTTGGTACAAAAACAACAAGCTTGATAACTGGAAAGAGATTAAACCAACATCAGTGTGAGAACAAGAGGTCTGATATAAGATGAGAAGTTAATATAAAGACCCACCATTAGATAAGGAATTATAATAATTTGACGGAGAAGAAGGAGAAGCTGGAGGAAGAGGCGGAGAAGAAGATGAAGTTATTGGGTGGTGGTTTGAAACAGATGGATTGATAGAAAGATATATTGAGAGAGAGAGAGAGAGAGAGAGAGAGAGAGAGAGAGAAGGCAGGGGATGCTCTGAATCCTGCTTCAGGGATTTGGATAGGCAAACCTTTTGCTCGTTCAGGAGGTAGAAGCCGTTAAGGAAAAGAACCCTGGGATGGGATGAGCCTCTACTTAAAGCCAAAAAATAAAAAATAAAAAATAAAAAAGCAAAATTTTAGCTAAAAAAAGAAGAAGAAAAATTTTTGATCCAGAAGTGGGTAAATTTATGTCGAATTTATCATTTTTTTATTATTACTTGTTAATTTCCCTTTTTTTATTTTAAAACGAAATAATAATTAAAAATAATGTTATTAAGGCAAAGTTTGTAGTGATTAAGTTGACATACAGATTAAGGAATAAGTACATATTAATCTGATTTGAGCTCAACTTGAGTCATATATACGTGAATATATGAGATATATCATCAAAAAATTATCTTGATCAGACACAAATTTCGAGGCAAAATCAAGTTGGAAAATTTCAAAATTAAATTTGGGATTATTTGAACTATGATTTCAGCAAATTTATAGTCAAACTAAACATCTTGAAAATGCGAACCCAACGATACCAAATTCGACTCAATCTGAGCTAAAATGGGTCTAAATCGAATACTCAAAGCATCTTTGGAAGGCTCAAAAAAATACTTTGGATGACTAAACGGTTTCCAAACGTGGCATGTTTATAGCTGAATCGAGCGGATCAACGAGACGAATCCAACAAACCCAAGATCACCAAATTTTAATATCATTAAGGCATTCAAATACCCAGCGAACGGTCCACGATCAATGGGATCAATATCGGTCGTCCAATCAAACCACTCCCAAAGTACATTTGATTTATCCCTTATTTTACGGGTCATGTTACTCTAAGAAAATTATAAATAAACTTTTTATTCTTCATTGATGGGGAGGGAAGCAGGGGGCCAAGCAAGAAAGCAAGGAGGGAAAGAAGAGAGGAGAGGAAGAGAAACCATGCCACCAAGCTCCTCTTCGACCACCTCCCGGCCATTGACCGTTGTTGGACATTTATCGGACTTCTACTTGTTGCCGAACTTTAGTCATGCTTATATCCGACGCTTGACTTCCAGTTATTGTAATATCAATTTTGCTCCAGGCTCGTCCGGGACGATCAGTACAGGTTGTGCAGAAAAACTGTTCTGTCTGTATGGTTCGTCTAGACGAAATCAGGATCGTCAGGACGAAAATTCTCCCGAGGACCTGTCGCCGGGGACGATAATTAAATTTTCGTTTGGACGAAATTCGTCCAGAGCATATATCGTCCGGGACGAAGTGCGATCGTCCAGGACGATTAGTCTGGATATATATAGAAATGAGATATTTTGAAGAGAGAGAAAAAGCTGAGGAGAGAGAAAAACGAAGGAAAAAGTGGAAAAGTGGATTTTTGGACGACGCCGAGTTGTTTTCGATCGACGAGACTATTCAGGAAATTGCTGTACGCAAGGTAAGACACATTCCGCCTTTCTCAATTTTCAGAACCGTTGTGTTTGGCGGTATTTTCTGTCCGGAATTGATTTATATTCGTAATTTTCGTCCGTATTTTCCGATTGGCTCAGTTTTTACCACGTACATTTCTGTATGTGGTTGACGTGCCGAGTGTGCACATTTTGATTATTTTCTGGAGATTTTTGTCCGGGTAGTTTTGATTCGACGGTGTTTTTCGTCGACTGGATTTTTCTGTGTAGTCTAAAATTTGCTGAGCAGTAGAATTAAAGTCTTGCAATGTTGTTATTTACATTCTGTGTGAATTTGGTATTCTGTGATTTTTCAGGAAAATTGTGTAAATTTCATACGCTGCCGTTATGCTGCCTGATTTTTGGGTGATTTCTGATTTGTCCGGATTTCTTCTGATTTGATATGCTATCTGTATATGCTATAAAAAGGGAGTTATAAGGGGCCTGGATCCTATGAGATTCAGTTAGTGTCTGGGAAATCTGAAATGAGCTCAATATGAAATCTGATATCTGTTCTGTTCCGGATCCGAGGAAATCTGTTTAGGTGCTATAAGCACTATATATGTATTCTGGTACGATAAGTACATTTGTTCTGGTGCTATAAGCACATCTGTTCTGGTGCCGTGAGCACAATGGGAGGCATAAGGGGCCGGAATCCGTAGAGATTCCGTCAGTGTCAGGAAATTTAGCTATTAATTATATATCTGATATCTGATATCTGAGAAATGATTTCTGATTTTCCGTATCTGTTCTGTAAGTGATTCTGATATGATTCTGATTCTGATATGATTCTGATATGATTCTGATACGATTCTGATACGATTCTGTTTCAGTTCCGATATGATTTTGATCTGATATATGTCCATATATATTCTGATTTGATCTGTTTTGTTATGAACTGTCCGATTCTGATTTCAGTACGAAGATTCTGATTTCTGTCTGATGTGTTTGGTTTTGGATTCTGAGAATTTTGATTGGAGGTTTGTTGCTTTGCTGAGCTGTTGAGCTCACTCTTATTTTCTGGTGGTTTTTCAGGTTCTGGGAAAGGGAAGGAAGTCCAGGACTAGATTTCAGAGTTTGATCAGTATAGGTATTTTGTCCTTTTTGATTTTTGTACAGTCATGACTTTTCTGCTCTGTTTCTTTCTGTCAGCCATGCACTGTATTTGTAGATGATTGTTTTGAGGAAAAGAAAGAAAAATATAGATGATTTGTTCCGCTGCATTTGATATTTGTTAGTAGCTCTGGTCTGTTTTGTATGTATAATATTTGGAAGATTCCGTTCAGTAAGCAAATTCCAAAGCCAGATCCTGGTTAGTCTGTTTGGCTGGTCGCGGCCTGGTGCAGGCGGGATCCGTCTCGGGTCGGGTCGTGACAGTTATCGCCAGACTTCTTACCGTTGTTGGACTTTCGTCAAACTCTCGTCCATCGCCAGGCTTCCACACCCGTCACCAGACTTCCGCACGCCATTGGACTTTCATCGAACTTCTGCCCATACTTGAACTTTCGTCGGACTTCTGATCATCATTGGACTTCTACTTGATGACGGACTTTTGTCTATCGCCGGACTTCTGCCCGTCGATGGATTTTCGTCAGACTTCTACCCGACGTAGAGCTTCCGTTCATTACCCGCCGAACTTATGTTAATCGCCGGACTTCTAACTATCGTTGGACTATCATCAGAATTTTATCTGACGCCAGACTTCTGCTCGTCGTCAAACTTCTGCCCTACGCGAAATTTTATATTTCTTTACCGCCACAAATATGTCAGGACACAATAATATGTATGCATTATTATACATGAAAAAATTATCTCTACTTAATTTTGAACTAACTCAAAAAAAAAAAAAAAATATTTATATATATATATATATATGAAACTAGCCTCTTTTTTTAGGGGGTGGGTGCAAAATATGATATATTTTAAAAAAAAAACTTATTAAATTAATTCAAACTTTCATCATGCATGTACATATAAAAAACTGATGAGAATCCTAATATGTACAGATATACTAAGAGAGATTTGCCCATCTAAGCTTCATCGAGCTACGTTATCAAAAACTAATTTTCTTCTTAATTTACGTCAACTCTTCTATTATTTATTAACTTTTTAATATAGTTGAATTTATTATATGGTATAATATAATATACATTAATATATATAAATTAGCTTGTCTAACCTATTAAAGCAGCATGCAAGAAATAAAAATGCTTTAGCAAAAAATGTGATAAATTACGACTTTTGTAGAATAAGAAATTATAATTTTAATTTGTAATTAATTTAATACATAAGATTTATAGATAAAAAAGCTGAGCAAGTAACCAAAAAAACTCATTTTTGAGGTAAATTTAGACGCTTCCATCACTTGAGTGAAAGAAACCTACCTAAAATTCCAAAATTTGAGGGAGGGCAACCCCCACACCTCCATGTGGTTCAGTGATATATGCCTATTTGAGCTCAAATCAGATTAATATGTACTTATTCCTTAATCACTACAAATTTGTCTAAATAAAAGTATTTTTAATTATTATTTCGTTTTAAAATAAAAAATGAAATTCAAAATGTAATAATTAAAAAAAATGAAAAATTCGACCGAAATTTGCCCATTTCTGGAGCTAAAATGTTGCCCTTTTTTCTAAGCTTAAATTTTGCTTTAAGTAGAGGCTAATCCCATCCCAGGGTTCTTTTCCTTAACGGCTTCTACCTCCTGAACGAGCAAAATGTTTGCCTATCCAAATCCATGAAGCAGAGCATCCCCTGCCTTCTCCTCTCTCTCTCTCTCTCTCGAAAAATTATTGTGTACGGACAGTATACCGAGCATACCGAGCACTACCAAGCTAGGTACCGACCGCTGTACCAAGCTCGGTACCGAGCGCCACATTACATTTTTATTGGTCTATGGATGCGTTCGGTGTCCGGACACAAAAACTACTCCTCTCTCTCTCTCTCTCTATATATATATATATAATCAATCCATCTGTTTCAAACTTTGAAGCCACCAACCAATAACTTCATCTTCTTCTCCGCCGCCTCCTCCATCTTCTCCTTCTTCTCCGTCAAATTATATTATAATTCCTTATCTAATGGTGGATCTTTATATTAACTTCTCATCTTATATCACCGATGTTGGTTTAATCTCATTCCAGTTATCAAGCTTGTTTTTGTGCCAACAAAATCTAAATATCTTTATTTTCCTTCAGCACAATGGAACAAGGAAATTCATCTGTCAGGCATGGAATTGTCTTCACCAACACAGAAGATGAATACCAGATGGAATTACCTCCAGGTTTCAGATTCCATCCCACAGATGAAGAACTAATCACTCACTACCTCTCTAAAAGGTCATCGACTCCAACTTCGACCCGCAAGCCATTGGCGTAGCAGACCTCAACAAGTGCGAGCCATGGGATCTTCCAAGTAAGCATTCAACATCGATCTGCCTTCTTCTTCCTCCTCCTCTCTGCTCACTCTGTTTCACTTTGTTGACAGGGAGAACCAAGCTAGGAGAGAAAGAATGGTACTTTTTCTGCATAAGAGATCGAAAGCATCTTACCGGTCTTTGAACAAATCGAGCTACTGATACTGGTTACTGGAAGGCTACAGGTAAAGACAATGAGATCTACAGGGGGAAACAGATGATTAATGAGGAGCATTGAAAGTTGGGTGAAAATAGATGGTTTGCTTGGTTGTGTTGATATCAGGGGATAGCAAATGATTGACATTAATGGCTAACATTTCTCAAAAATAAGCCATTGATAGGTGAAAATAAGAGGCTCATCTATGATGGCCAGATGTTAAATATTAGTTATTTACATGATCATTCTTTTGATATTATTAGGACATATTTACTGAGCTGTATAAAATTGTATTACTGTTATTGCTTATTTTCTACAGATATAAAACGAGATTGAGTGACAAAGAAAATAGGCATTAAACATTTATGCCTAATAGGAGTCAGGTGTTACTCCTTGGCAAGCTTTCATCATTGGTCAATAAGTAATGTTGGAACTTGAGGGATGATTGATGGTCAGCTCGATCATTCTTTTGATGGAAGTGAGGTCGAGAAATCAGAAAGGTGAACATTAAGCATTGCTAGAGTAAGTTAAAATATGGCCTCATCATACATGTGTCAAGCATGCAGCCATAATATTCAAATTATCCTAACTAACTTAGGATGCACCTCATGAGGGTTGTAGGGAAATCTTCTTGATAGCAAGCTCTGTTAGGATTCAATGGAGACAAAAAATAATTGGATCGCTTTTGAAAGACATGTCAAATCATCTAGAAAAGATATCGAAAGCAAACTTAAATCCATTGAAATGCAGAATCAAGGTTTTCGATCTTCCACGTTTGAAGCGGGGTTCTCCAAGAGAGAGACCCCTTCTTTTCACTCAAGATGAGAAATGAGAAAAATGAGAACTTCATTGCTTAAACTGGGGACCATAACTCTTTTATACTTCAAATGTATTTAATTTTATTTCAGTTCATCATTAAAATAAAATAAATCTTCATATAGATCACGAATTTAATTAGCTCAATCTTAGATAGCATCTAATATATAATACCCTTTTTATATGCATAAATATATAGGACCACATATAAAAATTTTCCAACAAGCTCAGCTTGAAAAACTCTTGCTTCTCCTTCAGAGACCCTCAAAACAACCACTATGTTATTACCATCATTAATTCTCCGGAAACTCCAACAGCCTTGTTGTTGTTCGAAGGTGAAAAAATTATAAATATGAGCCATTAAAATGGATGAATATTCTTTTGGTTGTAACATCTCATTTATTTTTTCCACCAAATTGGTCTAATGGAATTAGTGCAACTACTCTTAACTTATCCTCTGCATCAAGACTCATGTGGTTGCATGAACTATCCAAACTCACTTTAAACTTTTAGATCCTATATTATATTTTACTCTTCCTTCTCTTATAATAAAATACCAATTTGATTCTTCAAAATTATATCATATATATGTATGAGCAAACTAGTGCTCAATAAGATGTAAAATTATATTTCATGATCTCATCATCATCATCATCATCATCATCATCATCATAATTATCATTATAATTTGTCAACATTAAAATTTAAAGATGTTAAACATGCCCCTACTATACATTTGGATTAATTTCTTTTTCTTTCAATTTTTGTTCTAGTCAATTAATAATTTTCAATTGTTACCCCTTCTACCAGCTTGCAACATTTAATATAACATTATTATGTTTGTGATCAGATTCCAAATTAATTTAAATCCTTAATCTGTCAAGCTAATATATTTTTTGAAGTCTAGTTAGCTATGTCCTTGTTTGATTAACTCTAATGGACCACTATTTCACCTAAGAGTATCTAGGCCAATTAATTAGACTCATACCCCGATAATGCAAGAGGTTAAACAAACATGATTAATTCAAGGTTTATGCTTCAGTAATATAAAATTTAATAATTTGGCATCCAACTCCTGAAAATGCACTATAATAATATAATGCAATTTATGCAGCTCTATTTTGTAAAATAATTTATCTCCAAATCATGCTTAAGTTATGAAAATTTTTATACAAAATCACCTCACTCAGGGTGTAGGATCATGTGGAAACTTTTTTATGCTATACTTTCTAAGTAAATAGAATGAATCTAACAATTGAATAGTTGAGTATGTATGCATATAAGCTCATCTTAATTATGTTAGTTCGAAGCTCTAAGGGGCTTAAATATGAAAGTGCATAGATAAATGATGTTAACTTAAGTCGTCAGATTAATTAGATTCCGAACACAAAAAGTATTCTTGGTCTTCGAAAGTATGCTGGTGAAGATAAACATATAACGACAATGGTAACGATCGACAAGACATATTCGATACTCATGATGCATGAAATTTTGATTTTATACCTTCTAGAAATTTTGAAAGTTTGAAGAGCCTTCAAATCAAATGATTGAAGTAGGTGAAATGTAGCCTTTAGGAAGCTTGCCAAGATTACCACAGTTTGATTCATCCTTGCACTAATCATGCATGGAATCAAAACATGACATATAATACTTAGGATTTGTGCATCTTAATACAGTGAATTAGATGATAATCCCTATAGATCAATTAACTTAATTGATTTAATAAATCAAATTGAACTTAATCATTTTATGTCTTGTTTTGACTGTTTCATATCTTCAATTTCATTCTCAAAAAAAAAAAAAAAAAAAAAAAAAAGATTTGGGCTTTATTTGAGACAACTTTCTAATTACTTCTTTATAGGCCGCAACCATCATTTCTATTTGACCGCTACTTTTCACTGCTTTCAAAAAGTGTTGTACTAAAAAGCTGCCTTCTATAATAGTTTTACAAAATCATTTTCTTTATCGAACAGTTTCATAAAACAATAAGAAAGCTATCCCAAACAAAACATTGGTTCGAGACACTGTTCATCTCAATGGCATGATTCATTCATTCAAAGATATTATTCATTCTAGCAATTATTTACTGATAAAAATCTTCTCCTCTGAAAAGTTGATATATATAATTGAGTTATGATTCAAAGTGTCTTATCATCATTTCAAGACAAAAGATTAGCAAGCAAGGAAAGCAATAAGAATATATTTAAATTTTCTCCAATTTTGAGTGCATATTATAATTCCATTTATGTTCATAAATTATTAGTATGCAAAGCAAAATCATAAACTACTAGTATCTATATATGTTGATGGGCCAACACAAATTATTCATGAAGTATCATGCCATATCGCTGATACTGACTTTTTTTTTGGTAGTTTAGAAACATTATCATTGGAAAAATGAGGATAAGATTCATTTTGAATATTTGTAGCTGTAAATTTAGTGATGTAATAAATTAAAAAAAAATAATAATGAGACATTTCTTAAGGAAAAAAAAGGCTGGAAATATTTTAATTTTAATTTAATCAAGATGAATTGATAATCATTAAATTTTATTTTAAGATTATTGTAACAGAATAATTAATTAATTAATTATATATTGTTGAAAATAAATTATATTACTAGAAATATGTCATAATTAAATTTGGATCAGAATATTCTAACTCAAATTTATTCAAAAAAATAATTTTCCTACTTGATGTTGACATATCTTCTTAAGGATTGCACCAATTTACACACTATTCTTTGATCTAATTTTAGGGAATATTGAGCTTTCAATTTTAGTATATTTTTATTGGTTGATTCATGCAGCTATAAATCTTCAACACTCTCCAAATCCTCTCTTATTTTAATTTATCTTTTACTTTTATATTTTTGTGTCCATTACACTAATGGATATATTGTCTAAGAAAATATTCTAATTATGCATCAAATCTAAACTATATCAAATTAATGTAGATCTTTGAAAATACTCATTAAGTTATGATTGAAATTATGATGTGGAATTATACTATTTGTTGTTGTTGGCAAGCCGGTAATTTATGGCATTATGGTAATTTATTGTCATATTTGATAACCGCTCAATCTTGTTAGGAGCATTGGTTTCTCAATCCTATTCTAAAAAAAAACACACACACACATCTCTTTTTCTTCTAAATGCATGATCAATGGTTATAAACATATAATAACAATCAAACTATATATATGTTTACAGTCATATTTCAACATGAATACTTTTATTATTTCTATTCGAGAAAGGCAAGCTAGCTTTCGGGCTGTGTCCCAATCCAATCGAATTATATATATGTTTACAGACATATTTCAACATGAATACTTTTCTTATTTCTATACGATAAAGGCAAGCTAGCTTTCGGGATGTGCCCCAACCTAATGATATGACATATACTAAAAAAGCATCTATATTTGTTCATAAGAGTACTGCATATGAAGGCGGGTCGCATTTTGATAAAAAAGGCTATGTAATTTTATTTTAATATCTAAAGATGTGATTTAAAGTTCGTGAACAAAAGTTGATGGGTTTGGATAGGTTCCGTGATAAAAATTTCAAGACTCCACCTTATGCTGGTTGTGGTATTTGAAATATCTCTTTAAAGAATGAGTTGTAAATGAGATAGATTGGGAAAATGTGGTGGATGATTAGCTTATAATGTGGACTATGAAATAGAGAAAGAGAGAGAGTGTGTGTGTTAACAGATAGCACCGGAGGAAATGGACATAAAAGTGACAAGACAACAAGTGTGTTAGCAGATTTGTGCACTAAGGATAGTCGTTGGTTTGTGGGGACAGTAGATAAACGAGAGCGCGCATAAACTTGTATGCGGATTACCATTAAGTACTTTGGATGACGGAGATGGCAGGTCCCTATACTATTTCTATGCTACATTAAGGAACCGGTTGGTCAAAGTGCTCAAACAACAATCATATAGTCATAATATAGCATGAAAGGGTAGAGATTTATAATCAATTACATTATTTATGTGACCTAATGAAAATTTAATTTTAATTATATATTATGTATGTGATCTAAGAGAAATTTAAAAAACAAAATAGGCTTAACAAATGAAATAAATATCAATTTAATAATCCAATAATATTTTTCATAAAACACGGAGAATGAATATCAAAAGAGTCTTATATAGTGGTTCTTGAGGAGTTTTATTACATCCAAATTTCCTGAAGATGGTTGTTAGAGTTTTTTATGATCCAACTTAAAGTTTTTTTATGTATTTTTCTGTTAGCTTTAGTTGTTCTTTTCTTTAGTTTCATGTATGGCTTCTTTTGCAATTGATATAGTCTTTTGTGTCTTTAAATAGACTCTATAGTTTGTAATTAGTTGAATAGTCAATCAATAAAACTTTTGATTCAGCTCTCTCCCTCTCCTTCTTCCTTCTTTCTATCCTCTAAAGTTGAAGAAACTTCTTTCCTCCCATAGAATCTTAACAATTGAGTAGTTTGAAATAGTATTGTATAATGGTTCTTGTGGAGTTTTATTTTGGAAAAGTGATGAAGGCGTATAATTGATTAAAATGTTGACGTGAGAATACATTCATTCCCAAAACTTCTGGAAACACATGATAGAAAATATTGAGCCCTAGTGATATTGAGCAAGTGTGGATGTAAAATTTTTTCTTAGCACAAAAGCTCTCATGTAAATCTTGAGCATTCATCAACCAAAAAAAAAAAAAAATTGTTGTCCTCAAAGTGCCGCGACATGATAAGGTCCTCATATGTCAGAATAAACGAGATCAAGCACAAGTTTAAATACGTTACGAGAAATAAAGCGCAATTGATGTTGTTTAGCTAGTAGGAAAATGCGGCAAAGGTCGGGCTCATTGAATTTGGAGTCGACACACTTTAGCTGATCCATAAGTTGATCTATTTTTTTCTTAAACAGATTTTCGAGCCGATCGTGCCAAACATATACATAAATGCTATTGATGCATGCATCACTGTTTAAATTTTCAATATTGAGGTTGGAAATATCTCCATTGGAATATCTATTTCCCTTAATTTGTTGAAACCGATTCCTAATTAGATCGATCTAGATCTCAATATATAGTAATCTCCCAATACAAAATAATAGCTGAAATCTCTTTTGATTGGGAATTTAACATCCAAGAGATTTCTACGCTATTATTTATTGTCCAAGAATAAACAAAATTTTAATCATAAAATTAAAATAGAAGTCATCAATACAATCCGATTAATCGACACAATAATATCCCACAAAGAACAAACATTCTAGATATATTGATGGGTCTCCTCCAACGAGGAAGAAGACAAAAGACTGAGTGAAGAGGACAAGCGGGTTAAAGCTCAAAAGGAAGAATGGAGGTAGAATAGAATTATTCAAGATAAAGCTACAAGGTGTTGCTCAGCGGATAAGGTACATGGCATGAAGTGGAGAGGAGCCGATATATATAAACTGCAACTCTTAGGAGCATACAGTGAACCGAGACTCTTTTGTCTTCATGCTTTCAATTGTAGCTTTAATGAATGCCATGATTGGAATCCTTTTTGCTTTGTTCATTTTTGGGCTAGTACATGCATGCATGTAAGAGCACACATCAATAAGGAAATATAACAAAGAGAATATTATGATATTATCAATAATGTATGTATATATATATATATATATATATATATATATATATATATATATATATATATATATATTATATATATATATATATATATATATATATATATATATATATATATATATATATATATTATAAATTTCTTTCCTAATTACTAATTATTTGAGATAAAATTGATATGGTAACTTTTTTAAATTTGTTAAATTCATTTGTTATTTTTTTGAGTAGGAAAGACCCGTTAGAATCCTATCTATCAAAATATTCAAAATTATTTTCAACAAGTAGTGACGAAGTCATAAAATTTTTGTGGGGCCCAACTTTTATCTTATTTGAGCCGATTTTTATATTCAGATTCAATTAATCACTTTAATGTTTATATGTATTATGAAAAATCAATATACTCTACGAAGATATGTTTGCAAATTGAAGAAGAAACTAAGTTTTTTTTTTTATTGAAACCGCTCATGAGAAGCGTCCGACAAGGGCTTTTCTAAATTTCGGAGGTGGGGCACCTGCCCCCTAAGCCCCCCTCTCTCTTCCCCTGCGAATATGGATCTATTATTTTTTATTGTTTGAAGTAAAATGGTAAAATACTGCCTTCTTAATTTATAGTCTTATCGGTTAATTAGCTATGTTTTTAGGCTTAAGAAAATAAAAAGTCGCATATTTTTTTAATTTTTTTTTTGGACATTTAGGCCATTTAAGGCAAATTCACACACACAACCCATACACATAGACTCGAACCCTAGACCTCTTAGTTGGAAGTCTAAGCTCTCAACCAATAGGCCAAGGACAGTTGCGTATTTTTTAAATTTCAAAGAGCCGTTGCAAAATCAGTAGAACTTCGAAGGCAAATGATCAAATTAATGCATTGTGATTGGACGCATCAAAGAAAACAATGCCATAATCATTTCAGGTGGATTAATTAAAATATTGATAATTTTATTAGAAACAATTAGTTGAAAAGACAGCCTAACCGCATAATATTATAATATTAGACTTTAAAACTAATCGATTTATTATTTCAACACATCAACTTCAATAAGTGTAGCATAGCAATTAAAATATGAGCAACGATCCTTTGCCCGAATTTTTTTTTTTGCTTCAATTTAGTTTCATTTTCTCATACTTAACACTATTTTTATTATTTCCAAGTTGTTATAGTGCTATTCTTTTAAAGTAAGATAATTTTAATTAAATTAATTGTTATTCCTCTTAAATATCATGTGAGAGATCTCACCATATTGATTATTATTTATTCGAGAATATAAAACAAAAGTGAAAATCATCTCCAACTTTTATGTTGGAAAAATTATTCTGTGTGGTCACCGAACTGCATCCAGAGACAAATGAGAAGTCGTCACGTTATTTTTTTTTTGTGTATCGCTACTGTGTACTGCTCGGTACCAGGTGACGTGGATCATTCTTATTCGCCTCTGAACCGTTCGGTGACTGCACAAAATAATTTATTTGCACAGAATAACTGATGTTGGGTCTTCTGCTTGACTTTGATGGTGCTACTCCTATGCAATTTTTTTGCTCCTTCGAGATTAACAAATGTTGATTCTACAATATAATGGATGTGATTTTTTTCAGAAAACCGATGATGAAAACCTAATGCAGTGCAATTTTTTGCAACTAGATGACAAAGGTGCCTTTAATTAGATATCAACGAAAATTTTAGTCGCCTCGGACGATAATCAACATTGAATTCGTGCTTTGGATGCTATTGCCGGGTTTCCCTGAGCCCTACTATTTTATGTTGGAGGCTACCGGTGGGCGAGTTGCATACACTAATAGTCAAAATTTTTTAAGAAAAAATGATGAGATAGGAATATGAAGCTTGTGGTTTGAACTCATGACCTTGAAAAAAGTAAACTTAAGCTTCTGCTTCTTATAGCAACTTTCTAGTACAAAATTTAAAATTTTTATACTAAAAAATTGCATTAAGAAGCTTTAAAAAAGCCATTCCAAACAAAATCTTACCCTTCAAATCATTTTCACTATAGCTATAAGTTTAACTAATAGTTTCTCGGTTAAGCTGATAGGATTTCTTATATGCTGATTATGTTGATGACATTAATAATCTTAATTACCTGCTATTGATTTCTTCGTTATGGACCATATGAAACTTTATTGATGTGAGCAACGACAACCACTATCATTTTATGGTTACCTAAATGATTAGAGAAGCAAGTAGAGCTCTTTCCCATTTTTTAGGAGAATTAATTTTCAGATATATTTATAGAAAATTGGCAATAATTTAAAATAAATTTGGTGTCATTATGGATTCAACAAAATAGGGGTGTTGAAATTTGTTTCTTCTTTCTAAAATAATGATAAATTTTATTATTTCTTTTTTATGTCCAACTGATAATTTTTTTGCATAGAGAGATGATAAATCAACTGATAATTGAGCGGAGAAAATTAATGAGACATTAAATTTCCTTGCTCTATATATAAATAATATTTTCTCTGTGTTCTAGTTAGCTTTAGTCAATTTAAATATTTTTGAATTAAATTCAATTTTTGCTGCCATTATTATTTTATTTCTTAGCTGGGTTGGCATTAATGGTTTATTTTTGGGATTTTGTTTGACCAAATTCTATTGAAATGTGTTTGATCTATGCAGAATCTGATTGCGTCGATCAATCGAGTTGTACTGTTAAGTCAGACCTCAATTTTGTCTGTTGAGCTCGACGTGGAGCTCGTTGAGAAGTTGCAGGGGGATAGCGCTCTCGTTGCTCTGAGGTTCGGGGGCGAAACTTCCCAAAATTTGTAAAATGTACGGACAGTCGTACAACACCACAATTCCTAATGATGGAGCGATGTAGCGAGCGCTTCAGGCTTAGACTGGAGATAAAGAGTAGAGAGTTGCGGTGCTCCAACCCCCAGCCTTGCAGCGCTGCGAGTTGGGTTGGAGACAAAGAGTGGAGGGTACAGTGCTCCAAGCCCTTGTGCCGTAGTGATATGAGTTGGGTTGAGCAGTTTTTCTTCACTCTTATTCTTATTTCAGGTGAAGGGTTGCATCCTTTGGATGTTCTTAAGTGCATTTCTTAGTTGTTTTGAGGAGATAATTGTGTGTGAAGTAAAGAGAGATAAAGAGAGAGTACGAGAAGAGAGATATGTATAATTTCCCTCAATTTTCATAGTCGATTTCTGGGGTTGGTGTGGTTCTTTGATTTTTTTTTTCTTGTTTCAGATGTTTTCATATTAAATCCTGGTGTCCTTTTTTCTTCGCTGTATTTTTATTTTTCTTATTTCTTTTGTTGTGTGATTGTACTATCCAACAAAATGAAGATTGTACCATTCAATTGGACATGTTACTGGGCAACTCAATTTGACAGCACTCTTTTAGCATTCTTGTCACCTTCCAAATTTATTTCTTGTCAACATAACTCATAACCTCCCAAAAAAAAAAAAGAAAATAATAATAATAATAATAATAATTGGTCGGTCTGTTGGCCTTCACAGAGCCTTTGGGGTGCAAGACATCTTATTTTAGGTGCAACGCCAAAGCAGATCTGTCGGCTAATTATATATATATATATATATATATATATATATATATATATATATATTAAACAAAAAAAGAAATATAAGAGGCCATGAAGCTAATGCAAAAAAGTAGAAGAAAATACAAAAAGAATACAATCTGAAGGCTCACTAATTGGCCGAGGCTCCCAGCTTCCCCGAAGCCACGCACAGACCCTCCAATTTGGTGAAGATAGCCGCGAAGAAAATAAACCAACTGACCAGCCAAGGCAACCGAACAAGGGATCAACACCAAATGTTGTCATGAGCCATGATGACGAAGAAACGAGCCCCAGCCACATCATAGCTCAGTACATCCATGACCAACAACCATAGAGAGAAAAACAAGGGGCAAACACAGAGAACTACCGACCTCGTCTGCCCCTCCCTCGAGACCTCCCATCTGTCGGCTAATAATATTAATCAGTAGTAATTAAAGATCCTCTTTACATCATTCTTTTAATTTGAGTTAGTCTTGGCTTATAAATGGCTCTATTATATATATATATATTTGGCCACATGCAATTAATTTTGATCTTATATCAAATTATTGAAAAGAAAATTTATGATTTAATTAATTATTAAATACAGATTTTAGTGGGAGTTTAATTTATGACTCTCTCACTCTCTAATAGCATCATTAAATTTGGTGGAGTTTTGATAAATATTGTCAAAAGCTATATTTTCTTTGTTAAGATATAAAGAAATAAGAACTTATAAAAATAGTCAATTATAAAGATATAAAAAATAAACATTATAATTTGTATGTTAGATATTATTAAAAATTAGGTAAATATATGTTTGTACAATTAGATTTTTTTTATTTATGTATCATGTATTTGTTCTACGAATAAATTTTAACTGGGTATTATAAACTCAATATAATGTTTATTATGATTATTTTTACGTGCTGGAATATTCATTATAATCGTGGGAGAATTCAATATTTTAAATTTATATGAAGATCTAGTATACAGATATATAAAACAGAAGGAAATATGAGATGCTAGATATTGTTCTATTAGTGGACTATTAATAGCTCTATTTTTTATGTATATAATTTGAATTTGTGTAAATTTTCTTTTAAATAGATCCTACATAATTAAAAAGAACTATAAATGGATTATAGTGAATTTGATGGTTCAATTATGCTTTGAATTGAGAGTTTTTCTTCTATCATGATCCAATTCAATGTGATTTGCCATAATTTATGATCAAATTGGGTATAAATTGTGACATATATTGTCTCCTTATGTTCAACAATTTTCATTTGATATCATCAATAATTTGATGATGACCATCCATAAAAGAACAATATATGATGTTAAACGAATTAATGATAATGTTTGACATTCGCTAGCCATCAATGTCCACTAATGTATGTCATCTACCTCTTTTAACAATTGACATCCGAAGGTCATGGCCTCTAACTAAATTTCGTCAACCACCAATGATCAACATTGCCATCAATTAATGCTTATATCAAGCAACCATTGACATTCAATGTTTGCCGATAATAGATGCTGACATATATCAATAACTAACATCTAAAGTCCACAAACAACATGAACTTGATGTAAATCATTCATGGGCGCCTAATGTTCGCCAACAACTAATGTTAATCATATACCATCTCCTGATGATTGTCATTTTTAAACCCCCAACTTTACTTGACGTTAGTGGTTGACAGAAACTCACTTTCATAGAAGTTGATTGGTCATCTCGTTGTGTAGAAGAATTTCACTTCAACAATATTAAAAAAATTTAATAAAATTCATATCAAATAAATAAGGATATGATTGGGAAATCAATAATTTAGAAAGAAGAAATTAATTTCAACTCCCCTCTATTGTTCAATCCATAGAGACACTTAATTTATTTCAATTATTGCCATTTTTTTAATAAATATATCAGCCGGAAAGAGGTCTACTTACCTCTCAATCAATTCGGTATTCGGTCTTTGTTAAGGATAAAGTAATAGAGGGTTGTTGTTTATTACATCAGATCCAAAATTAAATAAGAAATCAATATTAGGTAAGCGATTATTAATGGCATTAACATAATCAACATATAAGAAATCCTATCATCCTAACTAAGAAAGTATTAATATACAAAATATTATAATCACAATTTTAACAATACACATTGAGATTCATAGAACTATATATTGATGAGATTTGAATGGCCTGTTTGGGACAGTTTTTTCGTTGTTTTGTTTTTCAAACATCAACAACAATCTCATTTCATTATTGCTTCCTTATTTTTTCATATATTTTTTTAAATTTCTGTGTTGAAAGGTTATTTTTTATAACAAAAGTAGCTAAGTTTTTTTTCCGCACAATAATTTCACAATAAATTTTATAAAGAGCTGAAGTCGTCCCAAACAGTCGTTAAATAAAGTGATTAACCACGACTAAAGCATATGAGATGTTTGATCTAATGATAGTCAAACAATTGAAGTTGCCATCAATTAGCTCGGTGCTTGCTTTGAATACACCTCAATATAAATCCTTCTTGATCTTGTGAACCTACTCTAGATGAATAAAATTGAAGAATCTTGCTAGTTGCTCCATGTATATTGTTTTTATTGAGATTACTATTGTGTGTTAGAATATTTACAATAACAGAGAGAATGTAAATATCTTAGATTTGCATGAACATTTAGCACACTGATAGATAAAAGAAAAGTTTAATAAGAGATATAAGAATTTTTATGTGTTGGAAGGGAAAAAAAAAAAGGGGGCTAGCTTGTCCTATTTGAAATAATTAATCATGCAATTAGTAAGATAACACAAGTTTATGTTTCCCCTCAATTGGAGAAGTGAGGATTATAAAGTTGTGTAAATAATTGCATGATCTCCTTTAATTGCATTAAAGATCACCGGAGAAATAGTGGAGGGTAATAACAACGAATGAGCGACAATAATTGTTAGCTTCAATTATCGGAGTTGAACATTAGATGGAGAGTTAGAGTTCTTAGGATATTCAATCTCTCTCCAATATCAAGTATATGCACAAACTCTCTTTCATGTGAAAAATGAGATTTTATGTATAATTTCAGGAGTGACATTTTAGTAATTTTAGTCAAAATCTCCTAAACACTACATCAAATGAACCGTGTTGATTCTTCTGATTAAAAAAAGTTCATTTAATATTTAATTGACTTAATAATATAATAATTAAGCAATCTTGAATTTGTTATATTTCTCTATAAAATGCTCAATTTAACAATAATCATGCAAGATTAAGAGATTGCTTGGTCATTCAATTTTCACAAAATTTTCAATTACTTTTAAGTGTTTTATTTGGACACATTTGAACCTAGATTGGAAGCCTATTGGTGCTGACTTGTTCTTCTCATCAAAATATTCAAATTAATTAAAAGTTATCTAAAATCGGAGTTCAAATAATTTTTTTTAATTTACTTATGAAACTTTTAATGCACTTATTGCATTGAAATTCACGGCTGATTGGACGAATTGTCTAGTGCCATACCAATCATTATATAAAAAAAAATATTTTCAACATCCATCAACCCTAAAGTCCATCCTTCACTATTAGCCATGGAGATAAGCGAATTACTTATAGTTAGTTTAGCAATCAAATTAAAAGTCTCTTGGTTCTATCACTCATTCTATTGATTTTATAAAATTGTATAAAATTGGTGATACATCATAAGTAAAAGTAACTTTTCAAAAAGAGATGGTCTTTCTTCTATAATGGCATTTTGCTAGATACTAAAACGTTTGGCCTAACAAAAAAAGTAGCTAGCTAGGTTACTGTTTATCAATAATAGCTTCATGTCTCATTCATCAAAAGAGAAATGATGACTTTCTTCATGATAATTTGTTGAAGAACAATATTTTTATTATCATTAAAGGAAGTGAGTCACTCCTTATCAATAATAGCAACAACATAATCATTATAATAATCATATTTCATTATTTCTAATTAAGATTCTTCCTTCTATTCATTCATTTTTAATAATAATAATAATTTATTTTTCTTTCAAATTAGAATCATGAATTAATATCATATTCTAAGACATAAAAAAAGGACATCGTTAATTAAGGCTTTATTTGGAACAGATTTTTTACTGCTTTGTAAAGCTGATATAGAGAAAATAATTTTTGAAAGTTGTTAAAAATTCACTTTCACGTGCAAAAGTTTTTTGAGAGCAGTCAAAAGAAATGGCTAAACAAAAATTACAGTTGCAATCTGAAAATCAAAGCAATTATAAAGTTGTTACAAACAAAATCTAACTCTCTAATAAATGATAGTAAATACAGATAAGAGCTCTCTCAATTCATATGTAAGAGAAAAAATATTTAACTTAAATAAGTTCCTCTAATTGTGAGAGATTAAAAACATAATAACATTGCGAAATAATAAAAAAACTTATAAATATGAGAAAATCAAACTGAAATATTCAAGCAATTTTTTTTGGAAACATATCGTTGCTCATATTTTAATTGCTATGCTATACTTATTAAAGTTGATGCGTTGAAATGATAAATCGATTGGTTTTAAGGTCTAATATTATAATATTATGTAGTTAGGTTGTCTTTTCAACTAATTAATCCACCTGAAATGATTATGGTATTAGTTTCTTTGATGCTTCCAATTATAATGCTGCCGCACTTACTTTTTATATGATCATTTGCCTTCCAAGTTCCACTGATTTTGCATTGGCACTTTGAAGCTTAAAAAGTAAGCGATATTTAATGATGTATTCATTTATGATTTCTATCATAGGATTGTAGTACGATGCTCGATTAAACACACAAGGAATCTTACACCTCTTTTGAATGAGCCTCCTCATGGGCATGGACTGATCTTCAGCTTACCACTCCCCACTTATAAGTTTTGCAACTTCCTCCTACATTTCGATGACCTCACCATCACAAATACAACTTCCTCTGGAACTCCGATCTACTTCTTGATTTACTCATGCAACCACTACAAGAAAATCGTGTGTTACCGGCGGATAAAATTCGTCGGAAAATACCCAAAATCTGCCAGAAATTATTATTTCCGGTGGATTTCCGGCGAATTTTTTGTCGATGGTATAAGGCGCGCGTCAGAAAAGTTTTACCGGCGCAAAATAGGCCGCTGGAAATATTTCCGGCTGAATTATTCTGCCGGTACAATTTCTGGTGAACTATTTTGCGCCAGAAATAAAAAAAGAAAAAAAAAAGATATAAAACATGTGTTTTTTTTTTCGCCGTCGAAAATTCTGTCAGAAATTAAATGAGCTTTTTTCGTGTTGTGAACTAATGTCACAAGTCCTTATGTTGTCACAACTCTCATAATCCCACTATTGAGCTAAAATGCATCACTTTTTTGCATGCGTGTGCACCACGTGATAGTCACCAGTGCATACCCAACTTACATGCATGATCACTCTCTCAAATCTATCCTTTAACTTCACAAGTCATTCGACCAACCTTCCTCGACCTCCATGGGTCATATATAATCCCTCTCCAACAAACTCTCCTTCTAAACAACTTGTTGGGTTCACGCATCAAAGTCATCTAGCTCAACCTACATTGCGGCTAACATCCTTTGTTGTCTTACAATAATTTAATTCTTCATGACCTCCAATTTAGCTGTTGCACTTCTCATCAAGATGCTCATGTGCATCCTGCAATCAAACCATCTCATGATAATAAGTAAAAATTCCTTGTCACACTCATGGCTACAATTGCATGACCTCTCAAAATAACATTGTTATGTATGGAGAAAGTGAACCCAATGATCCAGCTGTTCTCAATTGAAGGAATCTTCATCACATACATTAGAGTTATTATCTTTAAAAATGTTAGTATAATAATATCATCACATGCGCCAAAAGTGAACCTAATGATCCATTCCTTTTCAGTTGAAACAAACTTCATCTAATTTAATCATTGTGGTCAGGCAAAACTCCTGCAGTGTTTAATTTGATCTGAAATCTTTTGTATCAAGTCATGCCTAAGCATCCTATAGCCCGTATTGTGAAACCAACTTAGATCCTACATGGATTCAGGCATGGGATGACTGTCTCTTACCCTCATGATCCCTCTTAATTTTGTAGATCAATAAAATATTCATGGATAATTCTTATACAAAAGGATTATGATCAATGGTCTCTATCCTTACTTGTTGGTAGGACACTATAGGAAAACCAGTTATTTGCGGCGGCAAAATGCACCCAAAATCTGATAAATCCATTGCAAATCTTGTTTTAAGGCGGACTTGTGACAGATATTATTTTTTATGGTAAAACGGGCATCGCAAACATATTTGCGACGAACAAAATTTTCGCCAAATTTTTGCTGCGGATTAATGACGGAATAATCTCAAATGAAATGACGGTTTCATTTTTGTGGTTTGTCGCAATTTCCATCATAAATTATGACAAATTTGAGGCTGATAATCCGGCGCAATTCGTGACATATGGGTCTGTCTCAAAAGTCGATACCAGAACGTCGTATCAACATTTGCGGTAGATTTTCTGCTGTAAATTCGTCGCAAACCTACAGCATAACAAAAATAGCTCCTACAATAATTATTTAGGCTTTCAAACAATCACAATTCAAGCAGTTATAAAAAATAGTTATGCAAAGCAAATATAATCAAAGAATATTATGCAAATTACTCAAATTAAAGAACAAACAACCATATTCAATAAAATTCAACAAAAGGTATAACACTGTTACAATTTCAACATAACTTATACATCAAATGTATCAAAAGCCATCTCTCTCATGCGACAATCTAATTGGAACCTGATGGTCGCTGCCCTTCTTGGCCGATGGAGGCGCCAGTTGAGATCTGATAATCCACTCGCTCATCTTATAAGCTCCTCAAATATCTGAGTGTTCATGTTCGCTTGTGTTTTTCGGGCATTTTCTAACTCTTCTACTAAGTTAGTCACATGCTGGCTAACTAAATTCTCATAGGTGTCTATTGAGTGGCTGGTGGCAAAGAGGATTGTCCCTCGTATGCATAGGCATGTGAGCCTAATCCATAAATTCATACCTTCTGCATTTTGCCTACCGCATGCGTTCAAGTGTGATAGTAAGAAATAATAATAAGAACCTGCAAAGAATCCCTCTCCAGCTGACGTCTGACTCTCTCGAAGCCGTGTATACTCATCCTACGAACAATACATAATATAAGATTAATCATTGTATAATTGTCGCTTAAAATATTTTTGTAAGTATAATATTCTTATTTACATATGCCCTCCTAGCTAGCTCATCCACCCACTGTTGATCCTGCTGATGCCAATGAGTGTAACTATGTAACTCAACCACAGTGAGTTCTCTATCAAGCATCTCATTCTGCAATATACTTATATTAGCTAGTATGTATATACAAAGAAATTATTAAAATTTATTAAAGTTCTTACCTATCGTCGTCTATGCTCAATGTGTAGAACTAAGCCCCCAATATGTATGGAGCTTCCTATGCCTCAAACGTCAAAAGCTCTATTATGCCTATTTTGCTCCCTCTTCGCTGTATACTCTGGGATACCCCAAGCACTCTAGAGCTCAGCCCATACACCTCGCTAATTCAAAGCGGATGCTCGCCTATCCTCCTAATGCGAGTAAACATGTCTCGCAGGTGAGTTGCTCCTCATTTCTCAAAATTTATTCTTATATGAGTACCATGCTGAGGCAACCATTAGAAATCTTACTGCACACAATAAATTAGGAAAAAAAACTATTTTTATTAGCTTAATAAAAAATGAACAGTTATCAATAATATTGTGTCTTGCTAACCTCAAACTCCCTGAACCACATGCCATGCATTTCCTTTGGGATTTTCTTCCAAGAGACATATGGAGCATCGAACCTGCTCCGTATGATATCCGGGTCTTGTGCATGGACTGCTTCGATAGATGAAACTTGCATAACATACACATTTATGGACGTGCCACTCTAAGGTTTAATCAGCCTGCACCCATCCACAGTCGGTGCTGCGGCTGCCTATGTGGAAGGTCCAGCTGTAGTAGTGGTGGAAGGTCTAGCTGCATAGGTTTAAGGAGGTGATGGGTAGTAAAATGGTTGTGAAACATATGGTGGATAGAGATAAGTAGCAGAGAATCTCTGAGAAGATGGTGGGGGATAGTATGGGTAAAAGGGAGAGGTCTGAGCAGAGCCTGGTGACAAAAAGTAGGGGTTTGGGGTGTAAAACTGTTAACTCCAAACTCACTTACTAGGTGCCACTCACCAACAAATATGGTATAGATATATATAATTCTTTCTCATTTTATATGACCATCTACCCTTAATGAATATAAACTTCTCTACATCTCGCTCTCTCATACCCTCAATCAAAAATGGAGAACAAAAAATATAATTTATCCATCCATTTTATAAATCTCTATTGTAGTAGACTAATATATCCAAAATAAGTTGTTTGTCCAAATCTAAGTATATATATATATATATATATATATATATATATATATATATATATATTGCACCTTTACAACTCAACAACTACATAAAAAACTTATTATTAATACTAGTTATTCTCCTAAGTTACTGTTATGGCGGAAATAGATTTTTTTTTTTAGGGGGGGGGGGGGGGGGGGGGGGGGGGGGGGGAGATTTTGAGGAGAAGGTTGTTTTAGAAAGCTGCTCCAAATGAAGCCTTAATTAGAAGAGAAGCCATATACAATTCAAAGAAGAAGTACATCCGATAAGAGCTACATCTAAAACCAACAATACTCAAACAAGATAAATAAAGAGATACTACAATTCTTGTAAAAAATTAGAAGATGGGGAAATAAACAAAAGCCCGCAAATAAGACTAGAGAATCAACTAACGAAGAAACATACATAATTGAACTCAGTCGGCAAACAAAGATCCCACATGAGAATTTAAGAATTGGCAGGAACCAGCGCGCTGGTTTGCCTGAGTAGAGACACAGAGTCCATCCAAGACAGCATTGAGATGAACAAATAATGTTGCATGACTTAAGTGGAATTCCAACAAATAAAAATTTATATTGTTATCATTCCTCGTATGATATAATTTTTATACTCATTGGTTAATGTATCTACTTAGCTAGTTCCCCTCCAATGTGATATCTTTACCATCTCTAATATTTCCCAATGTGATTAAACCCTCAAGTTGTGCATTGATACTAATATAATTCTTTAGTATTAAGAAAAAATTGTACACTATATATAAGATATCAAATTTATCCTAAATATGTAATAAAAATAGTGCTAAATATTTATATATATATCATCTCTTAAGAGAATCCATTCATTTGTAATGAATGAGTAAACTTTTTTTTTAGGGCAGTTAAGGGATTCGAACATGAGCATCATAGGGAGGAAGTGCTTCGCTCAACTAGCGAGCCGCAAGCGCTATCTCAGATTATTGAACTTGACGTCCTCTACTAAGTGGATAAGTAAATGAAACATGACTTTTCATCAAAAAAATTATGAAAAACCGTGAGAAAATAGAAGTTGAACAAAATTATAATTGTTGTTTAAAAAACAGAGCCTTCAAAAAGCTTTCTCAAACAGTCAAAATAAATCAGCCTTTCTTTTGAGAGTGAGTAAAATAAAATTATAAAATGCATAGTTTTATGTATGAAATATATAATGAATTTTTTCTCATAATTTGAATGTTTGCGTTTATTAATTAAATTGGGTAAAATAGTTAAAATATTTTTATTCTTATATATATATTTTTTTTAAATTACCCAACCCAAAACTCTTTTTGGAGAAATTTGAAGGAGCACACTCCTTGATATTAATTAGTAAAATGAGCATGAAATAAATAAATTATAAATAGGTTCAAATTACTTATCATTTAATTTGACGTATTGATCAATAGAATGCATTAAAACGTTTGGTGCAATCTGAATGTGCCAAACTTTTTTATGCTTTCTATTGAATACGTCAAATATTTTGATGCATTTTTTTCTAACAAATTTTTATTTAATGTATTACTTTTTCTCCCAGTACTATCTAGAATGTGTAAAAATTCAATTGAATACGTCAAATTAAATGTTAAGCTTACTCGTTTTTTTTTTTTTTTTAATTTTATGCTCCTTCTACAAATTTATATTAATGATTATGCCCTTTCACCAAAATCTTTCTGATAATATAAATTTATATATATATGGCACTGTCTATTGAAATTTTTGACATGACATATCATTCGTGCATGCCATGTGCTATCAAGACATAAATAATACGGTTTGAATTTTAAACGTACCATCTTGATATTATTAATAGCTTAAATTAATTAATCAACAGTACTCATTAAATGAACTGATTTTACCTTAAAATTTCAATACAATACGCTATATATTAACTGCTAAGGGCATCTCCATCTCCAACCGAAACTCTCATTTTTCGATGCAAAATGCAGTAAAATAAAAATCAAATAGTGCCGTGATTCATCTCCGGTGGAACGCCATTTTACCCCCAAATCATCGTCGTTTCTTTCGCGCCTTTCTTAGACGAGTTCGGTAAAGGGAAAGAAATGGCGCAAGTGAACAGTGCGACGCCAATTCATCAGCGAGAGCTTCTCCAGCCATTCGGCAAACAGGTGAATGGAGAACCTCAGACGTCGCAACCGAACTCAATTTTTTGCCTGCATTCAGTCGCTAATGAACAGTTGGCGACGCACTGTTCACTTGCGCCATTTCTTTCTCTCTACCGAACTCGTCTGAGAAAGGCGCGAAAGAAATGACGATGGTTTGGGGGCAAACTGACGTTCCACTGGAGATGAATCACAACACTTTTTGATTTTACTGCATTTTGCAGTGAAAAATGAGAGTTTCGGTTGGAGATGCCCTAATGTAACACATTTTTCAAATACTAATTGACATTTGTATCTACAATTTCATAAATAATAGTTTAAATAATAATAATAATCATAATTAGAATAGTTGTTAAAATCATTAAATATTAATGATGATCAATATAATTATCTCATAAGTTATTACTTATTAATTATTTATAAAATGCCAATTTTAATTATTTTTCTTTACATAGCTTTCATGATTGGGTTATTAATGAAGAATCCACACGTGATCTTCCTTCAACTCCATACCTAATTCACAACCACATTGCTGGTAATAATAAGCTGTAAGGAAAAAGACATTGAGAGGCTGATGAACGTACTCATCATATATGCAGAGGATTAAAGTTTTTCTCTCTTTAATTCTTCCTAATTAGGAGATCTTAATCACGTCATTAAGTTTCACAACTTGGTATTATTTTATAAATATATTACTTTCGACGAGATAATCAATCCATAAAGCAATGAAGGAAATCATTCTAGCGAGAATAGACTCAACTAATTAAAAAAAAAAATTTCAGTGAACGCCATAGCGTTCTACGTGGTCAGCTTTTATTCTCTCCTTTTTATTTGGAGATTTTATTTTATATCTTATATTTTTATTTTTAAGGAAGAGTTGACGATGACAATAGCAACAACATCAAGCATTTGTCCCACTATGTGTGGTCGGCTACATTATTCCTTTTTCTCTATTGTGTCATATTAAAAGTCAAATTCTCGTTTAGATCTAATAAGGAAATATCAGTTATAATATTCTCTATCCAAGCCTGTTTAGGTCTACTTCAACATTTCTTAGTCAAATCTAATATCTCTACTTTTCTAACTGGGTAATCGGAAGGCCGCCACCAAACCATCTAAGGCGACTTTCTCTAATCTTTTCTTCCATTGGACCTACTCCAACCTTTTTCACGAATATGCTCATTTCGTATCCTATCTCTAAGAGTTGAGAAATTCAATTTAACGAAAACAAGTCACTTAAATATTGCCTATGAATGCATGTGGATAATAAAAATAGAAGCTCTTTATCATTTGATCACTAAGTAGTCACAAGACGATAACGATTAAGATTTCATTTGGTATGGTTTTATTTCTGCTTATTAAAGCAGCTTTTTAGTACAAAAATTAAATGTAAGTACTAAAAAGCTGTTTTATGAAATAGTAAGAAAGTCATCCCAAACAAAACCTAATACGAATTAGCAATCCTAAATGACCTTACAATTTGATGTATGTGTAGTCATCATCATCGTAGTTATAATTTTGATTTTGAAGGATTTGGATAATATATCTTTAGTCAACTTGAGCTGATTATGATTTTGATTGATGAAGAAAATGGATGCCTAATTGGTTTATTAAATTAGTGAACAGTGAAAGTTGGTATGATTTGGTGTGCTTGCAAGTTGTTTGCTTGTATGGTTAAAGCGTTGAAAGCGTAGTGTTTTTTGGAACCTTTTCAACAAGACTAGCTTTTCCAAACTCTGAGTTTAATGTGCCAAATTAAGTACTAATTGTGCTCTTAATTTTATTGTAATTAGATTTCAAAGTCCATTAAAATATCAATTAATTATGAACAACTTACCAGCATCTTGTCGGTAAATATTTTTATAATGTTTATTTTATAAATTAGTACTTAATCATCTTTATAATGACAAAACTGACGAGCATTACAGCTTTTAATGAATATTTTAAATTATGATTTGATGTGTGGCGTGCACAAAGCATTAACTCTGCAATTATATGGCTTATTGTATTAATGATATATAAGAATTTAGGAGTAACAAAAACTATACATATAGAGAGAAGATATAACCCTAAAAGATTAACTCTGCAACTTTTTTTTTTTTTGGTGACGAGGAAGTACTGTCCTTAGGCCAGTTAAAACCCCGGTCGACCTAGCATGCAACTCACACCAATTTACACGAGCCAACACTTAAGGCTTTTACTGCTTGCCAAGGGATTCGAACCAGGGACTTAGGCTTTGCCCAGCCGGCTCTTCACCACCCGGACAAACAGCGGTGGGTTTCTTTCTGTTTTCTAAAGCAACTCTTTAGTAACAATGCTTTCGAACTAAAAATTTGTGTGCTAAAGAGCTGATTTAGAAAGTAGTAAAAAAATTATCTCAAATAAAGTCTTAATATCTTTCTTCAACTTGTTATTATCTTGCATTCACAATTTACCTAGTTGACAAGTTGGAGCTTCAGCTTTACTCTTGCTCTTCAACGTTTGATTCAAGGCACAAAGTTTCATATGTTTAAGCTTAATTTTAAGATGTTAACTTTTTTTATTAACAGATTAATAAACTAATATTTTTAATAGAGTTATATCACTCTATCTTCTACATTGAGAGGGATATATATAATCCAAACTTCCAAATCATATATTATTCTTGAAAATACTAATTTGTACGTTAATTAGCTACTAATTAAATGTTTTATTGATATATCATAAAAAATAATCATGATCGGGCACGAATCTTGAGATAAAATTGAGTTGGAACCTTCGGAAATTTAATTCTGGATCTTCCAAACTCTGATTTTAACAAATTTATAGTTGAATTGAATATCTCAAAAAGACGAACCTAACGACACTAATTTGACCAAATTTGAACTCTCTTGCCACCAGCTCCTTCTCGACCACCACCCAGTCACCGACCATCATTGCCTCATCAGGCTTTCGTCAGACTTCCAGTACCCAGCCACAACCAGTTGCCAGACTTTCACCAAACCACCAATTGTCAGCGGACTTTTGTCCGACCACAAAATAATGTTGGATTTACACCCGACGACATTCCATCTCTTGATTTATGCCTGGTCACCTGTCGTTGCCAGATTTCTACTTGGCCACCATCCGTCGCTCGACAATGGTCTTTTTGATCTTTGTTGCAAGCCAACTACGATCCTTCCGACCACATTCACTAGACTCTGATCTTCCGACCTTTGTGACATGCCAACTAGGTTTTCACGTAAAAATTCGAGTTTCTTATAAATGCTGCACTCCTGCTCTATTATATTTATGAATGCTGAATCTTCATAAAAAATTAAGACGCTAAACATTATATTTCTCTATTGTCGCGAATGTCTATTCCGCAACAATTGATATCTTAAATTAAGCTTAAACATATCAACCTTTTTGCTATGGAGCACATGTTGAAGCATAAGAGTAAAGTTTAAGCTTCGACTTGTCAATTATGTGAGTTTTGGACTCAAATAATGACAAGTTGAACAAAGACAATAAATCATTTAGCTTGAAAGAGACATCACATGGCTTGTTTCTCGGAGCTCATGATTTTCTAAGTCATACAAGAAGATTTCTTATCATTATTTAAAAGTACTTAAAATTCATAATGGACGTATATACTATACTATATTATAAAAAAACTTTTCACTCAAATAAAATATTAATTCTTTATATAAAAAAATATAAATATCTTCATTAAAAAATATATTTAACTTCTTTTTAGACATTTAGTTCAATCAAGATAGACAGACTCATACACACATCATATACACAAAACTCGAATCCAAGATCTCTTAGTTGGTAGCCTAAGCTCCCAACCAACAAATCAAGACGGGCTGTGTAACATTCAAACTCTTCATCACCTCATCAACATAATATAAATTCATTTAAGTGATATTTACAATCTATTTGAGATGGTTTTCTTATTAATTTATTTTTAGATTGCAAACTAGTTCGATTTGGCTATTATTTTTAAAAATAATTTATAATAGAAATCTATTAATTCTTACCATCAAAATAGGTAATAGATAAAAACTTTAAAAATTGGCGGTTTGATTTCACAATATATTTATATTTATAATATTCTACGTAGCTTTAAAAAATTCTTTTTCCATAATAATATTACAATTATTTTTACAAAAATACTACAGCTATCCCAAATAGATCATTAGCTTTTATATTATCTTAATCTATTTGGACGATTACAACTTTTACAAAGACGGTTGAAAAAGTGTTGTACAAAATTATATATATATATATATATATATATATTATATATATATATATATATATATATATATATATATATATAATAAAATTGTTATAGAAAATAGCTTTCAAATATAAAAATTTATTCAAAGTAGTTACAAGACAGCATCAATAAATATTGTAAATGTGATCTAAAAAGGAAAAACAACAAGAAAGACGTTCCAAAAGAAGCCTACAAATTTGTTTGGGACAGCTTCAGCTTTTTATAAAGATGATTATAAAACTGTTGTAAATAAAATAACTTTTTAAAAATTATTGCAGAAAGCTTTTAAAAAAGTTTATAAAAATAGTGAAAAGTCAATTTTCATAAATAAACTATAATTGTGACATAAAAAAACAAAGCATTAATAAAACATGCATGCACTTGCTATATATATGTAGTTTAGATATAATAAATAGGAAATATAATCATTATTTAGTTGAAAATATTTAGATATTTTAGAAACATTCGGTAAATTGTTATATCATATGCACTTGCCGCACGTGCCTTTTTCGCTATAAATGATAAAGAAGCACCAACTTGATAAGAGTGCTATGTGCTCTTATGAGATAATGATTAGAACGTCACTTTTTTTAATAATTATATGATTAGAACGCAGCTCTCTTTGATTTGTTAAGTTGGAGTTAGGGCTGCAAACGAACCGGGCCGAGTCGAGCATATTAGTGTTCATGTTTGTGTTCATTTAAAATCAGTTTGTTCATGTTTGGTTCATGTTTGTTCGAGCTTTAGCATTTGTGTCCATGTTTGGTTCATTTAAATTAAGGAGTGTTCATGTTCAGTTCATGTTCGTTCGTTTAGTGCTTATCGAGCTTGTTCGCGAACATATTTAACTAATTTTTTTAACTATCAAACAAACATATTCATGAACATATCTATGAACAAACATATTTATAATAAAAGCAATTGTCTATATAACAAAGGTAATGATTATTTATATTTATTAATTCTATAGTCAAATATTAATTATTTTCATCGAGCTTATTCACGAGTTCAAAATCGAACACGAATCGAGCTTTTATCGAGCTTCTTATCGAGCTTAATGTCGAGCTTGTTCACGAACTTCAAATGATGTTGTTCGCTAACATAAATGAGTCGAACGCATTAGTGATCAAGTTTGTTTATTTAAGAATCGAGTATTTAAAATATTGTTCAAGTTTGTTTGTTTAGTTAATTAAACGATCTCAAACGAACTTTAATCGAACCGAATAACGAGTAGCTCGTCGAACGTTTGGTTCGCTTGCAGCCCTAGTTGGAGTTTGTCTCTCCATTAAGAGATTAGGAATTTGAATCTCTCAAATATTTTTCTTATCAGTATTTGAAAAACATATTATTTTTTATTATTTATTTTTCTTAATATAAAATCAGTCGAGAAAATATTTCGATTAAATATTTAATATGTTCCTGCTCAACAATAGCTTTGAAAGAAACACAAATCCATCCAACAAATTTAAAAAGTATATTTTAACAATATAAATCCAAAATTTAATTATTTTCAATTGAGATTATTGTAGAATGATTTGATTTATTAGTTAATGAAGAATATTTTTGTAATATTATGAATTTAAATCATAAATTTGATTAAAAAAATTGTTATAAAATAATGGTAGTTTAAAGCAAATTATGAAAGTTCCAAAGAAAATAAAGCCTAGGCATAAAATATGATAAATTGAAGCTAATCGACGTCATTAGAGTAGAATTAGACTAATTAAAAATGTATTAATCAACTTTACTTGATTATTAACGTGTTATATTTTAGTTGGTCCATTATCAGATGGGCCATAGCCCATTCAAACAAATCAAGTGGGCCGTGGGCGTTCAGAAAGTCTCAAGCAGGCCATAAATACGCCTGACGTTGGTTTATAAAAAAATTTCATTTATTTGAAAAGAAAATTTGTGCCAGCGTATTTCGACATAAATTATACTAAATTTAAATTTTATTAAATTTATTTTAAATTTTATTATATGTTGGAGTATTTATGATAACAGATACAGATTAATGCCTAAATTTTGTTTAAAGATATAGCAAGCAAGAAGATAATAGTGATTAGGTAGAGAGCTAGAGAAAAAATTTATAAGAGCTGATTCCATTAAAATAATTTACTAGGCATGTAAAATTACATAAATGTTTTCTTCTCAAAAAGATGAGATTACATAGTTAGAAGCATTTGATTGGCCTTTTCTGAATGAAGTATATATTATTGGTTAATAAGTGAAATGTGATGATGACGTTCTAAAAATGTCGATAAGATGAAGATAGTTGAGTGACAACAATTGAGATATCGCAATTAAATGATTATGGTTGGTTAAGATGATTGAAAGATGTCAATTTGACAACAACGATAAACGGATGTCAACTATACATTGATGGATGAGAGATAATGTTCGAGAGATTTCAGTAAGGAACAATAGTTGGTCGATAACGGTAGAGTGAACGTAATCTCGGGATTTGATCGTTTGTATTGAAAGCCTGACTAAGCTTTAGTGTTCTTCATATCTTTAAATTCTCTCTAATTTTAAGTCGACATCTCTTTTCAAATTAAGAGTGTATAATATTAATATTTTTAGTATGAAATTTTGATAACTCTAGTAAAAATATTAAAAAAAAATTGTCAAACTACTCATATTAATTTGTTTGATTATATATCATTCTTTTAGCATTTAAATGTACTAATGAGCTTAGAATTAAGGGATATTGAACCGATTTTTTAGTTGATGTGTCAATATTAGTTATAAATAAATAAAAATGTTGTGTTGCCCTATTCTCAAATCAAATTCAATGATTCTAAGACTTATTCTAATTCAATATGATTCAGTAAAAAAAAATTGTACCTTATTTTTAATCATTAGATGTTTTAGTGTCTTTTAGCTCGAAATTAGGTTTTTTTTAATTTAAATTCGTCCACTTATATATACATATTTTTTTAAACAAGATCCATTTATTCAAAAAGAAGAAAGATAAAATCCAGGCCCCGAGCCATTGCAATAGCATAAAAAAGACTCAAAATAAATAGCGTGAGGCAAATCATAGAGAATAAAATAACACAAACTCGGACTCAAGAATGGAAGACCCTTGCACCATCCACGCGACCAGCCACAGACCATCCATAGGTGAGAAGACCACCAAATCCAAGCCACCAAGCAATCTAAGCACAAGTCCAAATCACCTCGGTTGCCAACCAGCTAAATCAACGAGGCGAAGCTGGGGGCTTTCTCATCATTGTCCACACAACCAACAAAAACCATTTCCAAAGAACAAAAAGAGAAGAGGAGAAACCTATTTCTTATTCCCTTTATTTTTACGTTTATTACCACCATTAGAACGACTAGGGTCAACAAGCTTAATAGGCACAACCTCCTCACAGTCGTCAAAATTCTCCTCCTCCTCCCCATCAAACGACGATGAATCACTCAAAATAAGCCAATCATTTTGCACCAACACTAAATTTTTTACAGATTTAGCCACATGAGACTTCAAATCACTAACAGACATAATAGTAATCATGACATTGATAAAGGATGTTGAAATTCCCAAAATGCCAGTGGACACAGGCGAAACTAGAGTAGTATGGACTAAAGATTGGGCAGGGGAAGATACCAAACCCATGAAAGAAAGCACCCCAGAATTAACCGCCCCAGACAATTTGATCGGGTCAGGAACAATTACATCCACACAAGAAAAGAGGCCTTTAAGTTAGTATCACATTGCATAACTCCAACGAAAAGAGGCCTTTAAGTTAGTATCACATTGCATAACTCCAACCAGAGGAGCAAAATGAGAAGGGCCCAAATGAGAAGCTAAAGACCTCAAAGTCGCGTCACTCCCCACCACCAGGTTAACATTCTCGATAGGGACAGATGGGGAAGGAGAGGGGGAAGGACCACATTACCAGCAACCGAGCCCTCAGAGGCCAAAACAAGGGGACAAGTTTCACATGCATTAGCCAAAGTTTCCACAGAATCAACATTCGCAACGAAATTAGCTAAGTCAGTATTCACTTGAGCATTATCTCCAACATTCGGCACCGTCAAAACTGAACCCGCATTAATCAAATTCATCCCGTGCAACGCACACGAAGAAGAAGCATAGCCAGTAACAGGTTTAGACACATTATTCAAATGAGGATGTAAAATTCAACAATCCTCCTTCAAATTGGCCTAATGAATTACAATACATATAAAAGTGGAGGATATTATCAAAAATCACAGATTGAATATAGCCCGTATTAGGCGAACCCACCCAAATTTTATCAGGATATTGTTTGGTGACATCCAATTCCACGAGAATGCGAGCAACCGAAGGTCGAGAACCCGAAGCAGTTGTTGTGTTCGATTTCAGTGTTCGGCCAAAGATAGAACACAACCCAAAGAGGATCCGAGGAGAGAAGAGATGGGGCCTAAGATAGGGAAATGAAACCCAGATGGGAAGAATCGGGGAATCAACCTCAATATCCAAATTAGGGGACAATTTCATCACTTTCATATACCAAGTAATCACAAAATAATCGAAGAGAGAAGGTATGATAGTAATCAAAATCGTTCACAAGCTTAATCAAAACATTTCTATGGTTAAGAACCATGACCGAACAATCACCAATGAGTTTCAAATTGAAGAAAAACGTCCGAATGTCATCAATAAATGGTAGCTTTCCAGGAAACTGACCAACCAAAGCAAATTCCAACGGCACAGCAAGCGAAGAAATTTCTTCCTCCGAAATCAACAACGCTGGCAAAACCCGATGAGAAGAAATATGCAAATCAGGAAATGAACTGAAGACGAAGAGGCCCCGGCCAGATAGGACCTCCTTAAATGAAAGCGACGGAGAAGCTCCATTCAAAAATTCCGGGTCACGAAGCCAGGCAGACGCCATTAAGGTCAAAAAATGAAAACCAAAGCACACAAAAACAGGGAGACAAGAGAGGAGAAGCTTCCCTGAGGAGAAAAAGACGACTGGAACCATCCTCGCAGCGAAAGTCGGAGCAGGGGAAAAACCCTAGCAGAGCGAGCATCGCAAAAGAAAACCTTCAAGAAATTCACCCGCTTATATATTGATAGCTTATTGATGATAGTTGTAGGTTCATT
This sequence comes from Dendrobium nobile, assembly GCA_022539455.1. Classification (NCBI taxonomy): domain Eukaryota; kingdom Viridiplantae; phylum Streptophyta; class Magnoliopsida; order Asparagales; family Orchidaceae; genus Dendrobium; species Dendrobium nobile. The sequence continues at coordinate 40,024,941 of CM039731.1, read as the reverse complement.
TTTGGGATAATGAAAGTTTCCTTTGTATTTGATCCCATAATTTTCCACTTCAAGATTTTCATCATTAAAATTCTGATATTTGATATGCTTATTCACAAACTATTAGTTCTGTCCATTTTTGTATTGACTATTATGCATACAAAAATATTTGATTTATGGCTATTATTTTTCTAACATCTTCACATGTTACTTATGGCTTTCCAATAAGATAATTGATTATAGAATGTCTTCCTAGCAAGCATTTTGGGTTTAGGAGCTTTATAATTAATCCCTCATTCAATTTATTTGACTCTTAGAACTCTTTTTAATTAAATTTTATTGCATTTATTATATGATTATTGTGACTTAGACTTCGTTTGGGACGACTTTTTTTTTGCTTCTTAAAACAATATTTTTGTATAAAAATTAAAACTTTTGTACTAGAAATCTGTTTTAAGAAGCAATAAGAAAGTCATTCCAAACAAAGCCTTAGATTTCATTTGAGATAACTTTTTTACTATTTTACTTTCAAACTATGGCCATAATTTATTTTTGGCCACTACTTGTTCGCAATATTTTAAATTTTTGTGCTAGAAAACTATTTTTTATAATAACTTTAAAAATTTACTTTCTTTACTGTAGCTTTACAAAGTAATAAAAAAGTTATCCCAAATGAAACCTTGTATTCGGGAGAACAAGCAAGAGATGTGAAGGTTGTCTTATTGATTTAAAATAAATAAATGTTTGAGATTGCTCTTAGCAATTATCTTCACTATTGTTCCCTCTCTCTCTCTCTCTCTCTCTCTCTCATACCATTATTTTTCATGTTTATGAGATTTCATACAAATACGATGATTATTTTCACATATACTTTCGTAAGGATTTTTATTAGTAATCCCTTTGTTGGATTTTGTCTTGCTTATAACCAAAAGGCATATTTATGATCATAAGATCATATTCTAAGTATAAATTCATTTTATATAAATTAAAATTATTTTTTTAATATGAAAAACTAGAATATGAAACTTAATAACTCGAAAAAAAAAAGGTGGAAGGCGGTGAGCTGCCATAGTCAGGTTTCAGGCGAAATGATGGGTGATCGACAATAAAAATCATATGAATTTTGAATATATAAAAAATAAAATAAGAAATGAATATGAAATTTATCAAAAAATTTATTTATATTTCCTTTTCATCAAACTAAAATCTAAAATTTTAAAATTCAGTATTAAAAATGTTTTATTCTCATTTTTCATAAAGCCAAAAGCGTCAAATGAAATCATGAAAGTTGGTTTATTTCGGAAGCAAAATCTGGACCAGTGTAGTTGGGGCTGGGATAAGGCTGCTACCTGTTGGAAAACACTTGCGGCCCATCTGCAGTTGAGCAGTTCTCATTTTGGAACTAAAGCCCATGAACAAAATTTAGTAAATGGGCCACAGATGAGCTTTTGGCCTTTTGCTCATAGTTCCGTCATTCTGCCTATTTTATACCAAGCATATAAAAATTCAAGCAGCTTGCCATTTTAAGTGCATATTTGTCTCACTTAGGGGCAAATTATTAGGTCCGGTCACCCGACAGAGAGATACATCCGAATTTTTTTCTGTCTATAGTGAAAGCGCAGTCAAAGCATAGTTACTGTAGCAGCTGTGCTTTGACTACGCTTTTACTATAGATAGAGACAAATCCGGATGAATCTTTATATCAGGTGACCGAACCTAATAATTTCCCCACTTAGGGGCTGTTTGTTTTCAAATAAACTAGATAATAATTTTTACTAGAGTTTTTAAAAATATTGATATTTCATTATATATAAAAAAATAATGCAAAATATTCTAGTTCATATTAGAAAAAATAAACCCATCCAATTTGAGCAAAAACGTTTTTCATCGCAGACAAACTATCACCGCTACCGCCATCACTTCTATCGGTAACCAACCATAATTATTTTTAAACTTTACACTACATTCCTATTACTTCAAGTAAAAAAAAAAAACTATCATATATTTCTTTTAGTTTCCTCCAAACAACTTCAAACTTTTCAAATATTATATTCCTTTTTATTTTGCATAACTTTTTCAACCAAATAATCCTTTTGTAAAATAGTGGCATTCACTTAACTTAAAATTAGTTTCGAGGACATTTTCGTCATTTCTTTCATAAAATTTATTAATTTTTTGTCAGTTTTGAGGTTTTGAATATTTGGGATGTTTTTTTTTTTATAATTTTTATGATAGAAAGTAAAACTAAAACTTATTTTTTCGAAAAATTTGCAATTTTACCCAAAATTTAATTTAGAAAAATTACATTTAAAAACAACAACAACAAACCTTTTGTGTCCCACTATGTGGGGTCGGCTACAGGAATCATTTTTCTCAATTGTGTACTCTAAAATTATCACAGTTTTTTAAAGAAAATTAATATCATGATTATTCAATAAATTGTACGCTAGCTATCTACTATCTAACACAATTCCCTACTTTTCTCATTCAGGATTTTGGACCTGACAACAACGACAGTGTTTAAAAAGTTAAAAAAAAAAAAAAGACCGACTAATATTTTTTAAAAACTTTAGAAGTCAAAAAATAGAAAAATATAAGCCACCGCGATTTGAATAATTCCTTGTCCATTATCCAGACAGGCAATTCCATACAAAATACAGTTCTTTAGTACATTAACTTCAAAAGCATCCAAGTTTAAAAGTAAACTGTGAGCATTCTCTATGAAAGCAGCGATAATAGTCTGTGAAAGGTTTAATAAGATTTCTTCTGCTTTCTGTTCTGCCATTCTTTGCGATCTGCTTCAATCTTTGCATGGACGCTTGCTTTAAAACCTGGATATGGTTCGTATCCGATGGAGCTTTCAAGTGCCTGGATCAAGAAATGCTCATTAAACTGTTCAAGAAATTCTTTGAAATTATATATAAAATCATTAAATTTAATATAATTTAGTTTATATATAATTTTATAAATTAAATATAAAGAAGTATTAGTTTATTTTATATATTTATTTATAATTTAGGCATGTAGATAATATATAAAATTATATTTATAAATTCATGTTAGATCATTAATAATTAAAAATTAATTTTTTCTATTATATAAATAAGAAAATCAACGTATATAAATTAAATATTATTTGTATAATAGAAAATTAATTAAAAATATATAGTGTGAGCATTCTGAACTTAACTTCACCTTATTTATTTAATCTCAGATCAGTTAGGCATTTTGTCTCAGTATTATTTATATAGTTTTTTTTAATGTGAAAAAACTTTTGTTGAAGCTTGTTTATCAAATGATTATTACAAAAATTTATACATCATTATAAAACAAATATATATTAAATTTAAATTAATTTTGTAAAATTCATATCTTATATTAAATTTATTAAATCAATTTATACAATTAAGTAAATGAGATAATAATAAAATCGTTAGGTCCTTAAAAACTGAGACTGGTTCAACGGTCAAATTATCGGCTCAAATCGTTTTCCCCAATTCAATGTGAAACAGGATTTGGAAATAGTCCGGATCAACTAGCCAACCGGTTCCCATTTGAATTGGTCAAACGAGTCAGTCCAGTCCGGTTTTAAAAATAATGTACGCATCACAAATCTCAAAATAAATTTAATGAGTTTCAAGCTCATCATGAATTAGGATCAGAATACTCTCAACAAATTAAGAGGGGAAAAAAAACGTAGCGGGGAAGAGTACCTCAAGCAAGACAAAGAATGGAGCCATTAGAAATGCTTGAGAAAGGTTGTCAAGAAGAGCTGGTGCTCGTTTCTGCAGAAAAATATCATGCAAATCAGATATTTTACATTGAGTTTAACCGTAGCACAGTTAGTAGGACTTGATATCTCCTGACAGGTGTTAAGCTTACCTCGAATACTCCATGGCCTATGAATTGCCCAATCCAGCAGATTAACTGAGCAGCAAGAACTACCTGCGAATTATATATCAAAGAAAAGAATTAATCACTAACACAATCCAATGATTAGTATGTTAGATGATTGATTGTTTTGCTAGAAGGGTACCAATATTTGGTTCTATGATAAGGACAGTAGAGGTCATAAATATAAAAAAAAAACTTCAAAACAACATTTCTTTGTTGTCTTTAAACTATTTGACAGATCAATTGGTCTATATAATTCAATAAAAGAAGTGCATTTCAGGATGGTTTTAGATAGAAAATCTAAAACAATATCAAGGACTTTAACAAATGCATATTGACAGATAGTATAATCATTTCATAGATACATCAATATGCTGGTCTTTAAAGTTTTCTTAAATCGGGATCGCGCTTTGTGGCTCATTGGCAGATGAAAGTTTATTCCTCTTTGTTACTCGCGCTTGAATCCCATAAAACACCCAACAAAAACAACAACAAGCTTTTATCCCACTGTGAGGTTAGCTACTTGAATTCTTTTTCTCTATTATGTCATATTAAGAGTCAAATTTTCATCTAAAAGGTTATTTCTAATATTTTCTAACCAAGTCTTTTAGATCTACTCAACCCCCCACCCCCCCCCCCCCCCCCCCCAAAAAAAAAAAATTTTTTTTTTTCTTAAATCATAACGATTTTCCTAATGATGTTCAGTACGGAGTTTCTCTTCAGACAGATGTAATTGTGAGATCTTGCTCTAGAGGAAGAAGCACTTCTTCGTGAGATCTTGCTCTAGAGGAAGAAGCACTTCTTCTTGATCTTGAGAGAGGAGGGAAAGAGGGAAGGGGAGAGGGAGAGCAGCAAATTAGAAAATATTATTGCTTGACCATACTCTATTACAACCTAAAGCCCCAATTTTGTAGACTCAAAATAGTAACACCAAGAGCTACACTAATGGCTATACAAGCCATACAAGAAGCAACCTAAATCTAGGACCAATATATAATAGTAATAATAGAAGTTGATAATAAGATTTGAGTTTAATAAAATTCAGGCTAAGGGTAAAAAGTAACCAGCTAGTTCTGCAGCATTTTATAGTTAAGTTCTAATTTTAAGTTTATCAATGGAACTATGCTAAGTTAGTTTTTAATTAGAGACTTCCAAATTATTAGAGTAATTAGGGATTTGTTATCCACAAGGTAGGATTTGATTTATTATTGTTGTTTCAGAGGTGATTAGTGTTTAGTTTGACTAATGATGTCAATACAGCTTAAGTTTGGCTCACTAGTGTTTTATTAGATTCGCCAGATTTCTTGTTATGTATTAATAAATATTGGAGTAACTATGAGCAAATTAGGCATTAAAATGTATTAATTAATGTTTATAGTGATTAAACTAATTAGTGTGTTGCTGGAATAGTTGAGTTGATTAGTAATTAATAGCACTAATTAGGAATATTAGTGTTTATTTGGATTGATAAAGGGATTGATCTGATTTTATTAAGGGTTATTTACAAAATCATGGCCTGATTAGAGATTACATAAAGATTAGATGAAATAACAACTGGACATTTGTCTGGATTAAAAGATGAGGTGTTTTAATCCCTTAATTGTGTTGTTCAAGGTGTTTAGCCCCAGGTTTAAGGGTTTGCTTACTCTGCAACTTTAGCCGAGATTTAGGCAGGATTTAAAGTTAGTCCTGTAAAAAAAAGTTAATGTGGTGATTGAATTGGAATTTAAACTAAAACAAGCATTTATGTTAACCCATACGCCTAAGTCTAAACAGGACTCCAATAACTAAGTTGTTCCGCAATTACAATGTACACTCCCTATTTCTATTTATATGCTTGTTTGTACCGTAGGTAAGGAATGAAATCATTTTTCCTTCTTGTCTCTGTTCTTGTTCGTGGTCTCCCGATCGTCTCTGGCGGAGCTCTCATGGTATCAGAGAAAATATAAGTTTTCCTCTTCTACCTTCTTCATTTCTTCTTCTTCTACGGATCATTATTTTTCTCGTTCGTTTCGTTTTCTTTCATTGCTATCATGGTTGAATCTTCTTGATCAAAATCTTTCCGCTGCTTTACTCTACATTATTAGACCTTCCATTCTACCCTATGTTCTCTCCCTGAAAAATTGCGCTGATATATGGGCTACCCTATCTCACCGCTTGCAAGCTTCCACTCGATCCCGAATTATTCAATTAAAGTACGAGCTTCATCATCTTTCTAAAGGTGAGCAATCCATGTCCCAATATCTACTTACTGTCAAGTCCAAGATTGACACGATTTCAGCCGCTGGTAGCACTATAGACTCGGAGTATGTTATCCTCTACACGTTGAATGGCTTACCCGTAACTTACCAAGCCTTCAAAACTGCTATCCGCACAAATCTACAACCCCTAAGTCTTGATGACCTCTACACACTTCTTTGTAGTGAAGAAGTGAATCTTGCCCAAGAAACCTCCAAAGAACTTCAATCTCTACATCTTACCGAAAATTATTTGGCTCTTGCGGCTACCCGAGGTCGTGGACGCGGGCGTAACAATGTTACTCGTGGCCGCTCATATGCTCATAACACTCGGCCAGCTGCTCCTGATCGAACCGAAAATAGCAAAACAAAAGTATCATTTGCCAAATCTGTACAAAAATAGGTCACTCTACTGTGAAGTGTTGATATCGTCACGACAACACATATCAAGAAAATTCACCCAATCAAGCCTTCTTTAGTCCAGCCGAACAACCCCATCAATCTGATTGGTTCTTGGATAGCAGGGCATCTACACATCTTACATCAGATCCCTCTCAATTTTCTTCTGTTGAATCTTATAAAGGTAATTCCCAAGTTACTTTAGGCAACGATTATTGCATGCCCATACATCAAACAAGTAAAGGGCTTCTTCCAACTTCCTCAGGTAGTCTCCAACTAAACAATCTTCATCATGTACCGAATTTAACCTTTAATTTATTATCGATTCACCAACTAACTCGTGATAATTCTTGTATCGTTGTATTTTCTTCACGTGGTTACAAAATCCAGGACTTGAAGGCCAAGTGGATTCTCCTTCAAGGTCCATGCCATAATGGACTTTACCACAATTCTTCCTCTACTCCAACTTCTGCGCTAGGTTTACTTTCTGTTCAAACCGTTCCTGATCTCTAGCATGGACGTCTTGGTCACCCAGACATACGCAAGCTTCTTTCTCTTGCTCGGTTACATTCACATATACATTCCAATGTTACTACTCATTCTTGTAATACTTGTAACCTTGCAAAAAGTCATAGATTGTCATTCTTTAAGTCTATTCTTAGTTCTTCTTCTCCTTTTGAAATTGTGTATTTCGATGTTTGGGGTCCATCTACCACTGCTTCATTGCATGGATTTCATTACTATGACTCCTTTATAGATGATCATACTAAATATTGTTGGGTTTATCCTCTTTTGCAGAAGTCCGAATTTTTTTCTAAATTTTTAGAATTTTATAATTTTGTTAAATGTCAATTTAACAAACATATTCAAACTCTTCAAACAAACGGATGTGGAGAGTTTATTAATAAACAATTACAGAATTTCTGTAAACTATCAGGTATGCGTCATCAATACACTTGCCCCTACACCCTCTCAAAATGGCATCGCTGAGAGAAAGAATCGACACATCTTGGAGACAATTCGAAGTCTCTTAATCCACTCAAATGCTCCTCAGTGGCTATGAATTCATGCTCTCTACACTGCTATTCACATTATTAACCTTCTACCAAGCTGTACGTTACACAACAAAACTCCATATAAGTTACTTTACAACAAATTACCCACTTACACTCATCTTAAAATCTTCGGATGCCTTTGCTATCCTTGGCTCTGATCGCATGCTAAATCAAAACTTGACTCATTTTTCAAGCCTTGTGTTTTTGTTGGTTATGGCACCTCTAAAAAAGGTTATCTATGCTTAGATCCTCAAACTAGCAAAATCTATACTTCCCGACATGTCGTGTTTAATGACCAAGTCTTTCCTTACAATCACATTCAAGCTCCATCCATAGCTTCATCGTCATCCTCTAATCTTCCTCCTCTTCTTTTAGTTCCATCCTCAATCATTACCGCTTAACCTAAGTTTGCGGTTTACAATCAAAATTCTTCACAGTCTGTGTCCCAACAATCTATATCCACTTATCTTCCAACTAGCAGTAACTTGCCTCAAATCTCTACCTATCAATCTCACAATTCACCCGACCACCTCACTACTTTGACTTCTTCTAGTCCCATCATTCCCAAACATCACATGATAACCCGTTCGCAAATAGGCAATCTAAAACCCAAAAGCATTTTCAATCTTACGCACCAAATCACCAATCAAGACTCAACATCCTACACTCAAGCTTGCAAACACCAACATTGGCGCTCCGCCATGTCGCAAGAATTCTAAGCTCTCCAATTTCAAGGAACTTGGGATATTGTGCCTTTCTCTCCCACTCAAAATATTCTAGGATGCAAATGGATATTCCGAACAAAATTTCACTATGACGGATCAACTACTAGACAGAAGGCTAGACTTGTGTGGCTCTCGGTTATAACCAAGAATTTGGTCTGGACTACAACGAAACTTTCAGTCTTGTTGCCAAGATACCTGCCTTCCGCATCCTCATTATTCTTGCATTATATAAAAATTGGCAAATTCATCAACTTGACATATCGAATGCTTTCCTCCATGACTCTCTCATAGAAACGGTTTATATGCGTCAACCACTCAGATTCATAGATGAGCTCCATCACAACCACGTATGCAAATTAAACAAAGCTCTCTATGGCCTTAAGCAATCGCCACGACAATGGTTTGCGATGCTTACTAGATTCTTGCATAAACAAGGCTTCACTATAAGCAATTCCGATCCTTCTCTCATGATCTATCTTACTTCAAAAATACAAATTTATTTTCTTATTTATGTTGATAATCTTATAGTGACAGGTAATGATGCCAAGCCATACAAAATCTTCTCAATAATCTACACAAGCAGTTCAACATGAGAAACCTAGGTACACTTTCTCAATTCCTAGGTATAACGGCGGTTCCAACAAAGGATGGGCTTCTTCTTCATCAAAGTCAGTACGCTCAAACAATTCTCCAACGCGTAGGAATGCTTCAGTGTAAACCTGTTAAAACGCCAATAACAGCTAAGTCTCACAAAACCGCCAACTCTTCCAATTTATTTTTTGATCCCTTACTGTATAGGCAACTGGTTGGATCTCTCCAATATCTTACTCTAACTTGACCTGATATATCATATGCGGTAAACAAAGCATGTCAATACATGCATATGCCAACTGACTCTAATTTTGAGGGAGTCAAATGCATTCTTTGATATATCAAGGGTTCTATAACTCTTGGCCTACCTTTATCTCGCAATTCCCTTAAACTAATCTCTTACGTTGACTCAGATTGGGCCGGAGACCAACAGAATAGGAAATCAACAACAGGATACTACACTTTTTTCGGATCATCTCTTATCTCCTGGAGTGTCAAGAAACAGAAGACCATTGCAAGATCTTTTACCGAAGCCGAATATCGAGCCCTAGCAACCGCTGCAGCTGATCTTATATGGCTTTGCCAACTTCTTCAAGAACTTGGTTGTCCTCAACCTGAACCAACAAACTTGTTCTGCGACAACACATCTGTCATTGCCCTGGCCAACAATCCTATATTCCACGCTCGAACCAAGCACATTGAAGTTGATTGCCGCTTCATCCGCGAATGCATCAAGAACAAAACAATTTACGTTCACCACATTTCCACCAAAGACCAGATTGCAGATATATTTACCAAAGCTCTATTAATGGCTCGGTTTCATCACATCAACCTCAAACTAACTTCATCCTCAGACTCATCAATTTACAAGGGGGTGTTAACCCATACGCCTAAGTCTAAACAGAACTCACCTAACTAAGTTGTTCCGCAATTATATTGTACACTCCCTATTTCTATTTATATGCTTGTCTGTAGCGTAGATAAAGAATGAAATCATTTTTCCTTCTTGTCTTTGTTCTTGTTCGTGGTCTCCCGATCGTCTCTGGATGAGCTCTCAATTTAGACATCCAGCTCTAAATCCTGAATTCAATCAATCATATCGACAGCAGGGTTTGAAGAGTTTAAGGCTCGAAAGATTTTAGCATCAACTAAAATTAAAGTTTTTGGCAACCAAGCTCTTTCAGGATTTGACTCTCCAGAAATTTACAAAAATCAGAAATTACACGAGTTCTTAAGATCAGATTTATTAAATCCTAGTTGCTATTCAAACTGGCCTAATCATATCAAGTTCACAATTATCAGAGTATCATCAGGCTAATAATTGAAGAATAGAAAGGAACAAATTGTACGAATTGCTAAAAAAAAGAAAGGATAAACAAAAATCCAATTCTAAACAAGCAAGAAAACAACAACAAAAAAGAAAAGAGGCGGAAGGATTCGACCTTCCACGCCAGGGAGAAGCTGAGAGCAGCAGCGAGGGCTTGGCTTCCGAACCAGCAGAGGACGCAGAGGAGAGCGGCGAGCGATCCGGCCTTCTTATCCAGTGCGATGTAGAAGAGTGAGTAGAAGACAACGGAGATGAAGGCGAAATTAAGGTCGAAGCCGCCGAAGACGGGGATATGGAGGAAAGGAGGGGTAAAGTAGAAGAGGATGAGGGAGGTAAAGAAGATGGGCCAAACGAATAAGGTGTGGATGAGAACGTTCACAGGGTTGCTGTGATACGCCCCGTAGAAGGAGAAATGCTTCTCAAGATCAAGCAATCCTTTTCCCATCTTCGATTCGATTCCGATCGGTGCAGTTCTCCGGGATTGAAGGGTATGTATAGGGTTTTTAGGTTGGAAAAAAACGACTGGAATAGGAGCACGAAGAGGGTGGAGCTATCAAGGGAAGAAGAAGACAATCTTCGGAAGAAAGATCAAACATTGACTGACAAGAAAATTAATAAAGGAGAAGGCGGCGACAGAAATTTTTTATGAAACTTCGAGCGAATCTAACCGGACGCCTTTTGTTTCTGCCCAGTGCCCATTTTTCATTCACAAATAAATCAGAGGAGAAAGAGAAAAAAACTTTGGAAAGTTGAAAATTTTGTGCGATTTTAGTTGACTTTAATAAAGCCTATAGACTGAAATTATTTTATTTAAAGAATATATTATTATTCACATAAATTGATAATGGGAAAATTTTATGTAAAGATATTACTCACATGATTTATGTGAGGAGGGACTTAGGAGTCTTTAAATTTATATGGAGATTAGTATTTATGTTTATATATTATTTTATGAACTACATCAATTTTAATATAAATCTAAGAGGTCTTTATTAGTGGTGGAGTCAAAAAAAAAGAAGAAGACATAAATTAGATTTTTGAAATATTCTCTTAAATATTTTCATATGGGCTTAGATCAATAGCTTAAACTCTTTTTTTCTTAATTTGTCATTTTAAAAAGATTAAATATAATATGATAAAAAAATTGCAGTTTATAATGTATATTCTTCATATTAAAGAGAATTGAATGATTGCTTCACTATTAATCCAATCATATATTTATTTCTCAATAAAAGTGATTAATGTATTATTGATTCACTGATTTCTAATTATATTTTGTAGTCGATTTTTTATAATAATTATTACAGAAGCAATGTTTTTAACTTATAATACATTTATCTTAATATAAATTGTAAAATATTTAATTTATCTTGATGAAAGTTTGATTATTGTTGTGTGCTAGAACATTCGCAACGGTAGGGAGATATATGATTTAGCGTCCTAATTTTGTATGAAGATTGAACACATGCACATTAAAAAAAAATGGGTGCAAGACTCATAAGAGGCACAAGAACTTTTTGTGGAAACCATAAGAGGGGAAAATCACGAGGTCGTGACAAGTTAAAATGATTCCATTAATGTTTTTTTTTTTGCCCCAATGGATGCCCTTACTCTGGAGAAGGCGTTAACACAACGTGCAAATATAAATCACATATAGCATATTACAGGGTTGGAGTTGGATGAATCCAATAGCATGAGACTTGTTCTCAAGAGAACGCTAGCCTATCATTTGGTCGGTAGGATTGTAGTCGAGCTATAGTGATCAAAGGTATCATAGTTGGCGGGCGACGATGGTCATAGGGACTATAGTCGGTCAATTGTAGTAGAGGGGACCATTAGCGGGTGGCAGAGGTGATAGGAACCTTAGTCGGTGGGTGACGAACGTCAGAGGGACTCTAGTTGCAAGTGAATATGGTAAGAGGAATCGTAGTCAGGCGATGGAAGTTAGAAGGACTATAGTCGAGCTATTGAGGTCGATGAGATAATTGTCAAGTGATAGATACCAAAGGGACCGTAGTTGACAGGCCACAGAGGTTGGAGGGACTGTAGTTGGCAAGCAACAAAGGTTGGAGGGACTATAGTCAACTATCGATGGAGGTTATAGGGATCGTATTCAATATGTAACATATATTAGAGGGATTGTAGTCCGGTGATAGAGGTAAAATAAATCTTAGTTGATGGGTAACAAATTAAGGTCAGAGAAACTATAGTTGGCATGTGATAATGGTCTTAGGGATCGTAGTCGAGTGATTGACGTAGAATGAACTATTTTTATATAATAGAGGTCAAAAGGGATTGTTTTTAGTTGACAAAGGTTGGAGGAACCATTATTAGTAGGAGACATAGGTCAGCTGGAGACTAGATGGTGGCCAGACGAAGGTTTAATGGTGATGGTAGGGCAGAAGTCTAGTAGTGGTGGCCAGGCAGTAAGGATTTATTGATAGTGGAGTTTGGGTGGAGCTTAGGGACTCTTCCAGTTTCAGAGCTCTCTTGAGTCTTTAGCCTAAGATCTAAGACTCCAATAGTTCCCTTCATGTAGGAATTGGGGTCGATTTATTGATTTTGAGAGTATTATGCACTACAAAGTATAGAGAAGATCAAGGGAAATTTTGGAGGGCTCCATCAGACGACCATATGCGTTCCCTTAATTGTAAAGCATTCACTCAACATTTAAGTGCCTTAATGAAGTTAGAATTAAGCTATCTCATGCTATTAGTTGGATTCGCCTCATTGATCTACTTGATTCAACTATAAGCATGTCATATTTGGAGATCATTTTATTTTCATATTAATAATTTAAATCTTCCAAATATGCTTCGGTCACTTGATTTGGGCCCATTTGGGCTTGGATTATACCGATTTTGGGGGCGTTGGATTCGTCTTATTGAGACGTTCAATTTGACTATAAGTTTACTGAAATAGGAGTTTATACAATCCCAATTTTTATTTTAAAAGTTTCTAATTCAGATATGCATCAAGATTCGTGCCCAATCAAGGCAATTTTTGTGACATGTTAGTTGCCCCCTATTTTTTAATGTCAAAGATCATGTAGTCCAAAAATATATGTTTAAGATTTTTTTAAAAAAATTATTGATTTGAAATTACAATTTCAAACATTACGATTTCAAACATTACGATGCTTGAATGCTCCCTAGACGTTAACATGGACCTCCCCTCAGGGTGGTGAAACTAAGTAAAACGCTTTTGGTCATGTTTTTTAATAATTTTTTATATTGGGGTATCAATTGGAGCAAAAAATATTAGAAATATTTTACTCCTATATTTGCTTGAAATTAACTGTAGAGGCTCTGTTGGGTATCAAAAATCTCAAAATTGAGTTCATAACATCAAACAATTATTATGAGGACCTCAAAGACATCTAAATTGGACCTTCCTAACCAAAAATTGATTTTTTTTGCGGCTACCTTAAAAGAGGCAACTTAGTAAAAAACGTAAGGAATTTTTTTAAGTATATATATATATATATATATATATTCAAAAAAGATAAAAAATTTAACTTTTGCTCCAAAAAATTTGAATTTTTTTTAGAGATGGAAATATATAAGGAATCACTATTCGTGGCCTAGCACCATATTGATGCATGTTGAATTTAAAAGTACTATAAAATAGAGCATTCAATACCACGACGGTAACTTCTGACGTTGTTGTGCTCACAGGCACAGAGTTGTAGTATTCACATACTTAGCATCGCAGCGCTTCAATTCAAATAGAAATTCAAATTTTTGCTTTAAATTATCCTTCATATTTTTTGGGTTCTTACACTAGGATCAATTATATTTTGACATTTTTTGAATTAAGCTCAATTATTCTTTATTTGCTACAATGTATTAGAAATTAATGAGGATATGCAATTAAGATTACTGCTATAGTATTGTGATTTCATATATGTGTAAAAAATAAGTAAAGACTGGTTGACTCATTGGTTGAAGATTTATTGACCTATACAGAATGGTGGACCAACAGGCTATCTTTTAAATATGTGATTTGTTATTATCCTCGACTGGTTCAAGTGATACACATATTAAGAGTTATAAATAGATGATTAATATATTGACGGGCAAATAATAATGACTCTATTTACTTAGCCAACAGCTACTAAATATAATACCAAAAAATATTGTGATAGATAAGATTATTACATATTTTGTGTGAATAACGAAATGAATATTATTGAGGCATTGTTCTTATCACTATACATATTTATCATCAACATTGATATTAATTTATTGATACAAAAAACATGATATATACATTGAGCATGTGCTATATATGATATAATGAGCATGTGATTAAGATAATTACATTAATTTAATTTGATAGTCTTTATCACTGATTTGATTTTATCTTTTTATATGATCACATCTCTCTATTGATTGTAGTATTGATATGATAATTGTTTTAGTGATTTGACACTCGGACTAATTTATTGTCTTTTGTATCGTACAATTTTACTATTTATGCATTGATTCAATGATCATATAAATGTAACTATTATGATTTGATTGTTGACATGCATATTATTCATTTGACGTGCTTTGTGTTCAATTATAAGATTTAGTTTTTTATTGAGCTTTTTAGCTCATTATATATGGTAAATGATTTCAGGTCAATTTAAGGGACCAGGAATGTGAGATTGATCATGATCCTTTAGGTTCATGTTCTTGTAATTTAGCTATTCTCTTATACTCACAAAAAAATAGTTGTGATATGATTGTGTAGATCATGAGTAGTGTATATATTTTTTCGAGAAATGAATACAAATTTAAACTGATGTTTTGAATTATACAATTCATTTTTGTGGTTTATACTGATAGCTGGTTTTGGATAGCTTTAGTTTTCATATATTAAAAGATAAAAGAATAATTCTTTCAAATTAGATTATGTGGCATCACCGTAATTATGCTTCTCTTTAAATTTGATGTATTAAGCTTGATTTAGCATTCATTAGTCCTCACAGAGTGCAAGATGGACAAGACTCACACCGCCAAAGTGTATTAGTGGTCTGATGCCTCAAATAATTTCACTTTATCTACATGAATTTTCATGTATTACATTATATTAGAATATTCAGAATCAAATTTAGGATGACCCAAACTCTAATTTGGGCAAACTTATAGTCAAACTAAAAATCTCGACGAGAAGATCCCAGCATCAAATGTGATCCAATCTGAGTCCAAATAAATTCAAATCAAGCACTTGAAGCATATTTAAAATTTTTTGTTACATTAAGTAAAAGATAATGCAGTATCAAAATCTTACAAATCATGTAGCTTAATGAAGCGAGTCCAATGTGCTCAAGATTATTTGATTATGAGTTCTTAAAGTCATTTATATGTTAAATAAATATTTTATAGCCAAATGATTTAATATAGATTATTTAATTGAGTGTGTAAAAATTATAAATAGAGCCTCATTTTCACATGGGGTACACCTAGAATTGAGATGGGATAGAGCTTAGAGATTTAAAGAGCTCTATCTAACTTTCAAACCTGACGATCTCGACTAATTATCACCTCCAACCAACTATCATCGTCTGAATGTTATGGTCACGCTATTATCACTTATCTGTCAATCTGCCATCACAATCTTTCCACCAGTACTTCTCTAATCTCTATTAGAAATTCAAGAGATTCAGTAAATGCCTCCAATTATATATTTTGCGGTTGTAAGGAAGCTCAAACGTTCTAAACTTCAAAAAAATGTCTTCTATTATTTCATCTGAGTCAGGCTCCATGAATTTTTGCCTTTTCAAGTTTTCCAAGTAAAATTTTTAATTTCTTTTGCATTCTTTTCATTTATCTTTGTATATATTAGATCTTGGTTGAAAACTATGATGTAAATTTCTCTCTATCATCGTAAATTTTTTGACACCCAATAAGGTTAAGTATTGACCCCTTATAGTTCCCTACCTAAGTCAAGAAGATAGCTTAACCGTAAGAATTATTAGGTGTCTAAACTGAAGTTGACTGACTTCGGCTCGTAATGATTTGTTTATTGGTGGGCCCAATGTGATATCTCATGTTTAGTTATTATTATAATTATTTTAATGGGCCAATTAAGAGACTTTGGGGTTCATCAATCTTCACTTATTTGCATCATACAAATCTTTAAGATTCGTGTTTTATTTTTTTAATTAAAAAAACTGATATTTTGAAGCTGAAAAATTATATTAAATCTCAATTTAAATTTAATAATTTTTAAATCCATCAATTTATATAACACGATCAAATAATACTTGTTTCCTTCAGGTCGTTTTGACGCCTACCTTTCTAGAAACCTGAAATTGAGTCTTTGGTATTAGGTCTATCTTTCTAGAAGCATTCAATTACACGCTTAAGGAGGTGGATTCCACACAACCTCAACCTAAACCTCACGTTACGGATTCAATATGCAATAGAACATTTTTTTTTATGGGTGCTTAGGCTCTTAGTTGATGAGAAATATTTCTGTACGGAGTTCAAAGAGGGAGAATCGTCCAAATTTACTTTGTACTTGTAAATACTTAGCACATTCTTAGTTATGTGTTTACTGAATATTATACTTAGTATTTACACAACAATCCGCACGGTTCTTTCTATTCGTATGCCATACAGAATAATTTCTCCTTAGTTGATAGTCCAAATTCTCAACCAACAAATCAAAGAGAATTGCATAACTTCGCTTATTTTCACCGTTGTTTTTAAACATTATTATGAAATATCAGTATAAAAGACATTAGGAAAAATTATTAAATTGCTCGGATATATATATATATATATATATTAATATATATAAAGCAAAATACTTTTAAATAAATTTTTTTCTTATGACATATAATATAGAGTTAGGCATATTTTGATGTCATGTATTGGTAAGTTGGCCCAATTTGAAGAGACTTCAATTGCTAACAGGGGCGGAACCAGTCCAAATTTTCGGGGGGGGGGGGGGGGGGGGGGGGGGGGGGGGGGGGGGGGCGGCGGGGGGTTAAGGCATATATGTCGGGGGTCCAAGAGGCCAGCTCCTCCTGGCGGAGTTCGATGGCAATTACCTAAAGACCATAATATTTTAATTTTTTTTGGGGGGGGGGGGGGGGGGGGGGGCATTAAAGCTTTGTTTTCGACAAAGTGATACCATTATTATTTAAAAAAAAATATGATACCATTATTTTTTTTTTCCTATTTTCAATATACTTTTATACTAAAAAATAGTTTTGCAAAACAGTAAAAAAAATGTCCCAAACGAAGTCTAAACTTCAAACTCATATGCACTATTAAAATTTTCATTATTGTTCAATTCAAATTTCTATAACAAGTTTTTTTCTAAATATTAATATTATGCAGCATCATAATATGATTTTTTTTACATAAAATTATTATTTTAATTTATCATATTTATGCAATATTCAAGAACTTATTACTCGTGTAATGGCCATGAATATTTTTTTCTTGGATGAACTTATTTATAGGGCAAAATTGACCTCTTTTCTGAGAGTGAGCAATAAAATTGGAGCATTTATGATCCATAAAATCATGGATGATTTTTTTTTTTTTTTTTAAATTTTGGACAAATACATCCATGAATTTTTTTTGTTTAAAATGCTTATTTTACTAAGAGAAAAAATTTCAAAATGAGCAATTGCCACACTAAGCTCTTTCGAGCTCGGCCCCTATCTTCATAGGATGTATATAAGTCACTTTAATGCACACCCTTATAAATTTCTCTTATATACACATTGTGTACAAATTATACATAATATTTGTATAAGCCATGAGACTTCATTTTATTGAAGTGAAGACATGAGCTAAGTCCGAACTCTGCTCGTAATAATTTTTCCTGTTTAGGTCACAATTTTATTTAAATGTTATTTAATTTATACGTTTCATTAAAAGGTTCTCCTAATAATATTTCATAGAACATTTGAGTTTGTAAATATGAAAGGGTCACACTAACAAAACATCAAGTAATTAAGCTCGCATATACAGCCAAAATATACAAAAAAAAAAAATTGGGGGATATTTAGGCCATTTAAGGCAAACACACATAGAATGCATACACAGAGACTCGAACCCTAGACCTCTTAGTTGGAAGCCTTAGCTCTCAACCAAAAGGACAAGGAGAGCAGTGTGCAATGTTACAAGATCATCCAGCGATTTAAGCGTCTTCTCATAGTACACATACAACTCGTACACTTTGGGGGATCGAACATAGCGATCAAGCTGCAAAAAGGGAATTAAAGTACTTAGTGTTATAAATTATAATTTTGTGACTAAATAATTCTTTTCTCATTAACTTGATGAAGATTTTGTTTTCATAAATATTTTAGGAAATTAAAATTTTAGGTACTGTTTTTTAGAAAATTAAAACTAAAATTCAATAGCTTTCACACAATAAATATTTTAGACAGTTTTGAATATTTCCAACTCCACCATTGCTCATTTGAATGTTTGTAAATGCAAAACAAGTAGAATTTGTGCAAATTTCGTTTCACACAAAATTTAAAATTTTTATTTATACCTTATTGGAATATATATAGCTCTAGGGGTGTCAATTTCGGGTCACGGGTCGGGGTCGGGTTCGGATCGAACCTGAACTGACCTGGGCACAAACGGGTTGACCCTAACCCGACCCGGGTAGATAAACGGGTCGGAAATTCGAACCCGAACCTGACCCGGCGGGTTGCCGGGTTGACCTAATCCAACACGGGACACGAAACGCAGGTGAGCGGGTGTGCGGCGAGCGCGGGTGCTTGCGGGGGAGCGGCGAGCGCGGGTGTGCGCGCGGGTGCGTGAGCGGGTGCGCGCACGGGCAAGCGAGGGTGTGAACGCGGGCGAGCGGGCGCGGGGTGCTAGTTCTGGCAAGCGCGGTAACGTGCGCAGCAGTGGGCATTGCGCAGGCAGGCAAGGCAGCTTCACGGGCAGCAGGGTAGAGTAGGCAAATTCAATTTAAACGGGTTTGTGGGTTGACCCGGCGGTCAACCCGAACCCGACTCGTTTTTTTTCAAATGGGTTGAATCCGAGAACCCAAACCCGACCTGTCAAATGATAGTGTATTGGTGACAACGATCGAATGATTGTGGATGAATTGCTACTGTTGAGTAAGGATGATCGGATGACGTCAAACAAACTATGATAATAAGGAAATAATGATCGAATGATGGCAACCGAATAA
The DNA here is from genome assembly GCA_022539455.1 of Dendrobium nobile. Classification (NCBI taxonomy): domain Eukaryota; kingdom Viridiplantae; phylum Streptophyta; class Magnoliopsida; order Asparagales; family Orchidaceae; genus Dendrobium; species Dendrobium nobile. The sequence goes on along the minus strand of CM039731.1, from coordinate 40,005,566 downwards.
TGTTGGTTCAACGACGATAGTTGCTGACATTGATAATTAGTGTCGAGTGTCGAACAATACTTTGACAGTTTGTGTTGATTCCCTTGATCATAATCTAGTGTTTCATCATTTAAGTGATTTAATGATCTCAAAGTTGAGTAAATGTAAGCTCATTAAAATTCTTTCACCAAGTGTTGCGAAGATGAGAATGCTCAGGTGGATGAGTGGCTTTACTCTTAGAAATAGGATAAAATAGACGTAAAATTGGAGAGAGCTTAGACGTTTGAAAAACTCTAAAAGCCTTGTCTGATAATTGAAACTAGTGATCATTACCATCGACAACCGTCGTCCAACCATTATTGCGTGCTTCACCACCATCACCCAACTAAAATCCCTCGATCGCCATCATTTGATCACTATAGTTTGACTGCAGTCGTTCGATCACTACCTTTTGGCTAATGCCATCTTATTATTTTTAAATATATTCCTTATTCACAATTTCAAAGCTGGGGCTGAATTTAGCAAAAATTTGGTAAGCCCATCATTTATTGGGCCGAACTCAAAATTTTTATTAAATTAAATTTCAAATTCATTATATTATTAATTTTTAGATAAATATAATATAAATTTTAATTAATTTCATTTATCTTAAAATAAATTAATGACTTTCAGTCTCTTCCTGAACAAAATTTATCCTGTTCCAAAATTTTTTCGTCAAACCCTTCATAAATAAATAAAAATAATAGCAATAACAAAAATAAATCGCATTATAATATGATATAATGTCCGTAAAAGAAATATATTAGAGCATTTTAATATAAAATATGTGAGAATATCTGTCAAGCATTTATATAAAATAAATGATTTGTCTAAATTTTAATTTTTTGAACAAGTGATAGAATTTAGAGAAATTGAGTAGGTTAACTAATTTACCTCAGCCATGTTATCCACAACCTCATTGGCGACCTTCACAAAAGCTTTCCGGCGATTCTCCGACAGCGTAGCCATGGCGTTCTTCAGGTCCAAGTCAAGGTATGCAGATTTTAAACGTATATAGAACATCATGTAACGCCACGACATGGTGTCCAGCATGTGTCGCATATCGTGCAATCCCTCCGTCGTCTGCCGGATCCGAGCCACCGCCTCCTCCGGCGACAGTCCCGACGAGAAGTACCATGATTGCATGGTTTATTTTCATCTAATTTCTTTATTTATTTGATTGCATGGTTTTACTTACTAACATAGTCACCTAGAATAGTGTTTTACTTACTAACATACCATGCAATCAAATAAATAAAGAAATTAGATGAAATAAACTTTAAAATTTAACGCACAAAAATTCAAAATCACGAAAAAACTAGCGTCATACCACACAAAAATATTCACTATAAAAATTAGGAGAAAAGTAGAAATTCAGCTTTTTAAGACGAAAAATCTATCGCAAAACAATAAAAATCCATCACAAATTTTGGTTTGCTGCAGATTTGCGATGGATTTGATTCCACTAGTAAAACTCATGTCGCAGATGCGATGGAAGACATACATCATAAATATATTACGGCGGCGGAATATCCACCGTAAATTGTGACGGAAATGTCATTGCACATTTGTAGCAATTTATGATGGATATTACCGTCATAAGCAATTACTAGATCGTCGTATCAGTGTTTGCGACGAAAATTCTACCGCAAATCCACAGGAAACCTGTAGTATTTTTTTAAAAAATTAGCTCCTGCTATATGTTATTGAGCTTTCCAACATTAAGTATTCAAACATTTTAAAAGCAATACCTAAATGCAATAATAAGTTAACATTAACATTCCAATTGCACAAATAAACAATCACATTCCATAAAACTCTACAATTGTTATAACACTGTTAAAATTTCAATAGTTCTTATACATCAAAAGAAATAAAATGCATCAAAAATATTTTTACAGACAATCTAGGTAGAATCTACATCCATGCTGTCTTGCTCGATCGATATAGGCACATGTTGATTTCCGCCAATCTTCTCTCTCAATCTCCTAGGCTCATCTAGTATCTAAATGTTAATATACACATTTATTTTTCAGATATTTTTCTAACTTTGCTGTCAAGTTAGCCACATGCTGGTTATATAAACTCTACAGGTTGCCTGCGGAGTAGCTAATAGAAAAAGAAAATTGTCCCTCATACGTGTAGGCTTGCGAGTCTAGTTCATAAGCATGTCCTTTCGACATTCCATCTATCGATTGCGACCCAATGTTGTATTCAGAATAATCTACATATCCCATAAAGGAACCCTCTCCTATTATAATTTGGCTCTCTCAAAATCGTATATACTCATCCTACAAAATATAACATAAGATTAATCATCGTATAATTGTAACTTACAATATTTTTGTAAGTATAATATCCTTATATACTTACATAAGCCATCCTCGCTCGCTCATTCACATATTGCTTATCCTCCTAGCGCTGATGAGTATGATTGTATAACTCAACTGCAATGGGTTCTCTACCAAGCATTTGTTTCTACAATATACTTAGATTAGCATGTATAAATAAAAAAATTATTAAAATTCTTACCAAATGTCTTCTATTCCTAGTATGTGGAACCGAGCCCCCAATATAAAGGGAGCTACCCATGCCCCCGATGTCTGAAGCTCAGCTATGTCTGGTTAGATAGCTCTCTCTAATCTTATCTTCCACTAGAGCTACACCAAACTTTTTTATGTATTTTGTCTCTAAGTGTGAAGTGACTCATCCACTTGAGCATCCTCATCTTTACAACACTTAATTTTATACTTCTCTTGTAATGATCAACATTCTGTGCCATAAAGCATTGCAAATCTCATCACCATCTTATAGAATTATTCATTATATTTGAGGGGTACTTTTCTATCACACAATAGGCACGATGCAATCATCCACTTCAACCATCCAACTTGAATTATAATAATAATATCCCAATTTATTTCACCATCGCTTTGAGTAATAGACCTGAGATAACTAAAAAGTGCACTCTTTGTAATCAATCAATCACAAAAAGTCGCAATCCCACTACTAGATCTAGTACCACTAAAATTACGCTTCATATATTATGTTTTAGATATGCTAAAAATTAAAGCCTATAGATTCTAAAATTGACCCCCCTTAATTCTAGTTATTCATCAACTCCCTCTCTAGTCTTATCAATAAGAAGAATGTCATTCGCAAAAAGCATACACCAAGGCATATCCTCTTGCAAATGTCATAGTAAGAACATCTATGGCAAAAGAAAAAAGACATGGGCTAATAGATGATTCTTAGAGGTATTTGGCAATAGGATTTATGCAAAATCCTGGCAAGCAGTCGGTAGATCACACAAGCGGAATAAATCATTAGTTTCCCTCATTTTGACATAAATCCCTGATTTAATAAAATATGGAGTATGGTGGGTTTAAGTGATTTGGCTGAAGAAGCGCATGAAAGGGAGAAAGGTAGTTACCTTCACATTGAACGAGCTCCCATCGACGGCTACGAAGATGAAGAAGAATGTCGAGGAAATGAGACTTCATAAGGAAGGAATGTCATCAAAGTATGTGATGCCACATGGAACCTCATTCGTCGAAGCCGAGTCATTGTCCAGGAGCAAATGAAACAATGCCTAGCAAGCAATTTAAATAGATTTGTTTGCATCAAATTTACGACGAATTTGTGACGGATTTATGAATACTTTCGTCGCAAATCCATTGCAATTTTTTAGAATACAAATTTTTCCACAAAGGCCACCTCAAATCACTGACTTTCATTTTTTTAAAGAAAAATTTATTCCATCAAAAAAGAAAAGTACAACAAGGGTCAAACAAACACCAAGATTGAATATATGAAAATATTACAATTGGAGAGACCGAGAAGATAAACATGGCACAAAAGCCAATCAAGATCAGTATTTGGCAAAGGCTTCCAACCACTCCGAAGACAGGCACGGACCATCCAGAGGAGTGAAAGAATAATAATCCACCAAAAAGCCACCCAACCGCCAGCATAAAAAAAAGGCATCTAATAAAAACAAGAAGAAACACCACCAAAGTTTGCCAACGAGCCACATATGTAAAGTGGTGAGCAAGAAGCCACATCATAGCCCAAAAAATAAAATCTATAACCGTAGACCCAACAAAAGACCACATCCAGAAAAATCAAAATGTCGCTAACAAAAGAAAACACAAAATACCAAATTTGCAGCCACCAAGCAAATCAAAAGAAATAGCTATTTTTTTGGATTTTCTCTTTCTATGTTTACCCACCCAAACATTATCATCTCGCAATATACCTTACTCATAAAAAACTTCCACTTCCTCAACCTCAGAAGAATTGAAGAAGGAGAAGAGCTTTCAAGCCAATAAATTTGCAACTTAACACTTTCCCCGATCTGACGCCCACATGGGTAACAAAAGCATTAGAAGAAAGTAAAGTAACTGGGACCTCAACTAGTTGTCCATACATCTGAATAGTAGGCATCACCGGAGAAACAACAGTAGAATCCAATTCACAAGCAACCAAAGAATCAATCCCTACCTGACCCACATGCATAACAGTCAAAGCCAAATCAACAGAATTTTGAGGTGATACATCATGAGTCGAACCACTAGACAACTCATGCCCAACCTCCCTATTAACCTCACATAAAGTAATATCCTCCTCCTTTGAACATTCCACAGCCATAGGAGTAGAAACACTCCTAGGTGAAAGATCACATTGTAAATGACAATCACCTAAGGCATCAGAACCACCCAAACTTTCTAAATGCAAATCACCATCAAAAATCTCAATAACAACATAATTCAGAGGATCAACCACATCAGGAAATAGGCCACATGCCCAACAGGCAAATCCGCCTCACTAACGGAAGGAAGATTTTCATGTAAAGATACAATAGGAATTGACACATCCGAACGAAGATGATTAATACCTGCAGAATCAAGCCTAGGTAGCTCAGCTAAAATTGTCACATTACCAACAGGAGAGGCAGAACAAACAGCTAAATGGGGATGCAAAATCAGACAACTAGCTTTTGAACGACCCAAACTTTGCAATGAGTACAATAAAAAGAAATTCTTCCATTTTGAATTGCTGAATATAGCCCATATTTTCATAACCAAGCCAAAACTTGGTCGGGATAACTATTAGTAATATCTAACTCCACAAGAATACGGGCAACCAAGGGCCTAGTTCCAATCGAGGTAGCATTATCGGTACGCAAGTGACGTCCAAACAAAGTTCCAATTCCATGAAGCACACGTGGAGAGAAGAGATGTGGACGAAGATTTGGGAAAGAATCCCAGATAGGGATGACATGAGATTCAATATTAATGTCAAAATAAGGTGTCCATTTAATCAACTTCATATAACAATTACGAACAAAATAAGAATGATGAGAGAAAATCCTACAGTAATCTAGGTCATTTATCAACTTAATAAAAATTTTCTTATATTTAAGCACAGTAACAGAAAAATCGTCATTTAACTTAAGCTGGAAAAAAATTTATGGATAGAATCAAGTGTCGTACGACGACCGATAAATTTTTCCACCAAAGCAAACTCAAACGGAGCTGCCAGTGCCAACATCTCGTCATCAAAAATCCAAATAGAAGGAAGACCATGACAAGTGGTGATTTTGAGATCAAGGAATTCTGGCTGGGATGAAGTCCCAGACAAAACCTCTTGAAAGGAGTGCAATTTCGCCTTGCCATCCAAAAATTTAGGATGAATTAGCCGATTAATAGTCATTCCAACCCGAAAAATGGACGAATGAGAAAAAAAAAAGGAAATAGAGAGAAATTATGAAGAAACATAGTAGAATACATACAAGGCGGCCACAGAGTGAAGAAGAAGACGAAGGAAAACCCTAGCCATTTTCCCTTCATTCATTTTTTTTTTTTTTTTTTGATATCCAAATCACTGACTTTTTTGTAGTGATCACTCTCTCCCTATTAGGGATGTGAGATTGATTAGGATTAAGGGTGTAAGTGAGCCAAGCCAGCTTGCTAACTAGCTTGATCTTGACTCGTTTATAGGTGCATAAAATAGTCTTATTCTTTATTTGAAGTAGTGACTCGTTAAATTTGATTAGAGTTAAAAAATGATCTTAACTAATTTTGTAGTGCATAAAATAAATTATTTGTCTTTTATATTAGCACTCATGCACATAATTATTTATATTTTAATTTGATCTTGACATAACTTGATTTTATAGATGAGGATCAAGTCAGACTTCGTCTGAGACTGTTTTCTTTTGTTTTTTAAAGTAAAATTTTACTATAAAAATATTTTAAATTCATTTTTTTTTAAATATTATTATAAAAAGCTGTACTAAAGCTATCCCAAATGAATCATTAATCATATGCGGCTCATGCACAGGAAAAAATATTCTGTGAGACCAAGCATAACGCCACGTCATTTTTTTTTTGTTCGATACCGTTGTGTATCAGGTGACGTGACGCGTTCTAGTATACCTCCGGATCGTCCGATGTATAATTTCTCCATGGGCATCAACACAAACTTACATGGAACCAAAAATTTATAAGATAGGCAATGTTTGCCCTATTAGCTAAATTCACATCATTAAACCAATTAAATGGCTTGCCAACGTAGAAAAGATGTTAGATAATGCCCACATCGGTTTAGCGGCCTGCAGATCTTTGGATGGGCTTTGTCAGATCTTTAAAGCCCACCAAAGAAGCCTCCACGCGCTACAAAATAGATGGGCCTCAACGACGTATCCTCTTTTTTAAATAATGCAACTTTACTATGTTTTCTTGCTTTAATGGTCTTCTCAGGAGGTTAATAAAATATTTATTTAATGTTTAAAGAATTTAACCTGATTAATTTGATTTTTGATCATTTATAATTCGGGCATAGAAGGAACTAAATGCAAATTAAGTTAATCAACTAATTTGATTTTTAATCATTTATTATAATTTATTTTTTTACATTTTTAAACCATTAAAAATAAACAATCCATATGATTTTAAGCTCTAAAAAATATAAAAACATAAAATAATTTAAAGTATAGAACCATATTAATATTATTTAGATAAAACTTAAAACAACAAAATCCCTTTCAAGATTATATTTAATAAGGCCTATAAAAGTTTAATTTTGCCTTCAAATAAGTTAAACTAGGCTAAACACGAGTAACCTTCTAGAAATGTCCAACAACCCAATAGTATTATTTGGAATATGGGAGTAAGTGAGTCAAGCTGACTTGAGCCCTGCTTAATAAATGGCTAACAAGGCGAGCAAAATGAGCTAAATAACCAACCTTGAGCAGGCTACGACTCTACTCGTTAGCTTTTAAGCTAGTTCGTTTATTCATATAAAATATATTTGATTTATATTAGAATTCAAAGGGGATTGCTCGTGCGCGCGAGCCGGGGAGGGGGACACCGCTTGCTTAGGGTTTGAAGGTCTTACCCAAAAAAAAAATTTTTTTTCCCAATACAGTGAAGGATCTACTATATCATCCTCCATAACCTCCACAATCATCATGAGCTACCCACCAGCTTCCTCAATGCCTTGATGCCTTCACCTTCAAGGTGATGATTGACCCAACCGCATCCGTGCCTCTATTACCTTCTTATAATATTATGTAATGCCTTTAGGTTGAGCCACCTTCGCCTCTATGGAGAGGAATGGATTGATAATACCCAATTGCCTTATCTATTATTTCCAAGTCGCACTGACTTCATATTTAGGAGAACTATTTTTTCGACCTCGCATAGTGGGATAAAGGCTTGATGTTGTTGTTGGTGTCGTTGTTAATAGTTTTCTGCCAGTTCATCAGTTGTACTTCTTTCAAATGGTATGCTGAACTACCGAATTTGAAAGAGCATCTATGCCTCCAGTGTTGCCGCAGGTCGCCTTAAACTGGGCCAGATGCTATCTCGGATTGCCATTATCATGAAAAGTGTGGAATATTGGTACTGAGTATCCTTTGGGATATGGCACCTGGTTATACTCTGCTGGATACGGACGACCCTTGCCCTCCTTGATTGATTTGTTTGCACACTTCAATTCATTCCTCTTCGCCTCCCAAATCGTATAATTTATTCTAAACCTAATACATGTTTTAGCTAGGCCAAAACATTGGTGTTTGTATTTTACGAATTTTTCATATAAAAATTATGCAATTTATTTAATTTCCTTCTCTTTCCTTACTTTCAATATAGACCTAAGCCCATGAGGAAACTAAATCATTCGGCCCATCTAATCCAGTTAACACAAGATGGCCCGGCTAAAAAATGCCTAGCTTGTACAATAGCTCACGACATTCAATTTTATTGTATATTAGAAATACAAACTACAAATATTTCATAAATTTCTCACATAAAAATAAACCAAAAATAGATAAAATTAACTCAAAAAGGAAAAAAATATTTAATAAATTATAATAAATCTTAAAAAAGAAGCACACTATAACTCTGATAATTACAATAATTTAAATAAAATTTAATTATCTTATAATTTTAACATGTTTAATAAATATAATCTTATTATAAATTATTATTCCATATTTTTTAATGATTTTATATGAAAAACACCTCATATAACTTTTTTTTACCATTTTTACAGCTTACTTTTTGTTGTTTCAGATGTTGGCCCAATTTTTCTACGTTTCTCCTTTTTTTATATTATTTCTTAATGTTATTTAACAATTTTTATTTTCTTTTGCATTGGCGTACTCAGCCCATGGAATAATTATTAAGTCCGGACATCGGACTTAGCTCTACATCCGGAGGCCAATAACAAGTCGCCACGTGCTCTTACTCTTTACCACGCGGCCCGACAACCCGACCCGAACCGGAACCCGAGATTACTATGTTCGCGTATTGCTAGGTATTGCTTGGTATTGCTTGGCAATAACGAGAAATACCACTATATCAAGACCAATACCTAGCAATACTGAGCAATACCGAGCAATACCTAGCAAAAACGGGGTATTGCTCGGTATTAGTCTTCACAGAATGATATTTCTCGTTATTGTCGAGGAATATCGAGCAATACCTAGCAATACCCCAGTCTGCACAAATCACCTAATACATAGCAATCCCGAGTCCGGTCGTCGGGCCGCGCGGTAAAGAGTAAGGGCACATGGCACCATTTTACTGGCGTCCGAACGTAGAGCTACATCAGGACACCGGACCAAATAAAAATTCCAACCCATGTGCCTATATTCTTTCATCATTGAAACTCTTTAAGCAACTACAGCTTAAACCATTTGTTTAATGTCAATTGCTTCATTAAAATGCTAATTATGTTTCAATAATTTTCCTATATTTCATCAAACTTTTCTCGGTATAATGAGGCATTTTTTTTCATTTTATTTGCAAATTAATTTTTCACCTTGTTATAATCTAGTTTTGAATGGTTAGGATTGATTGTATTGAAAGCAAATGTAGATTAGATAAACTTTGATAAATCTCAACCATTCTATTTTTAAAAAAAAAATCTCAACCATTCATATCAATTATGGATGGTGGCCTGGTGAGATTAGGTCAATATATACGAAGGTGACCATATTTAAATACAAATTGAAGATAACTATTCTAATAATTATGTAAAATATGAAATTTTCTCTCATAAATTTTATTTTGATTATATAAAATTTTAAAATACTGTCCTCCTAAATTTGAGATGTTCATGACAAGAAATAAAAACTATCTCAAAATTATTGAATTTGCTTTTAGATGGATATAAAATATTTATAATAAAATACTTTTTTATCACAATAATATCAAAGAAAATAAAATGAATGTGAAATAAGTCCATTTTCTATGGATGGTACCACCTACCTCTAATTTAATTAGTTTTGAATTTTCACATTAAGTGTGAGGTGTATATATATATATAAATAAGAATTTATCTATGTTTCAAAAGTATACATAATTAGCGTCCGTTTAGGAGTATACTTTTTTGTAAAGGCAATTGTAAAACTACTGTGGAGAAAGTAACCTTTTGAAAGGTGCCATCGAAAGCAACAAAGTCTGGCGTCGGTTAGAAATTCGTTGACGGGTGAAAGTATGGTGTCGGGTTGAAGTCCGACGAAAGTTTGACGATCGGCGGAAGTCCGACGACGGGTAGAAGTCCGACGATGGGCAAAAGTCTGGCATCGAGTAGAAATTCGACGATAGGTGGAAGTCCAACGTCAAGTAGAAATCCAGCAAAGGGCTGAAGTCTTGAGTTAGTTAGCGGCCGGACAGAAATCAGGCTTTAGTTCGTAGCCGGGCAGAAATATGGCATCCGTCAATAGCCGGGCAAAAGTCCGACGTCGAGTAGAAGTCAAACGACGGGCAGAAGTCTGACATAGACTAGAAATCTAGTGATAGTTGGAAGTCCAATGTCAGTCGGTGGCCTGGAGGAGGAGGTCGAGGAGTCTGGTGGCAAGAAAACTCTTCATTCTCCTCCTCTTCTTTCTTAGGCTCCCTTCTTCCTCCCCTTTTGGGTTCCCTTTCTATGAGAAATGATAGGACTATTTATAATTTTCTGAGAGTGGCATGATCATTAAATAGGAGGAATATCATGAATAAATTGGGAGTGGTTTAAATGGACGGCCGATGTTGATTCCCTTGATCATAGATTGTTTACAAGACATCTGAATGTCTTAATGATATTAGAATTTGGCGATCTTGGGCTCATTGGATTCTTCTCATCGAGTTGCTCAATTCGATTATAAGCATGTCACATTTAGAGACCAATATGTAATCCAAATTATGGTTTGAACCTTCCAAATGTGCTTCGGGTCTTTGATTTTCACTCATTTGTGCTCGGATTGAGTCAAATTTGATTTCGTTGGGTTCATATTTCTGAGACATTTAGTTCAACTATAAGTTTAATGAAATCAGAGTTCAAATGATCCCAGATTTAATTTTTGAAGTTTCCAACTTGATTTTGCTTCGAGATTCAAGCCCAAACAATAGGGGTGTCAATTTTTGACACGATCCGGACCCAACCCAGGAAAAGTATGGGTTCGAGTTGACCCAGTTCAAAAACAGGTCGAGATCAGGTTCGGATCTTTGACCAATTTCAAAAAATGGGTCCGGTTCGAGGTTACCCGGAAACCCAAAATAAACCCATAAATGACCCGAAATCAAATCTAAGTCCATTCGTACCATTCTAGCATTCTGCCCACGACTCGCGAGTCGTGACTCGCCCGCGATTCTCTTTCGCTCTTCCTGCTCCTGCGGCTCAGCCGACGGACTTCTGCCGTCCTGTGGCCCCACCAAGGCACCGACCTCCTTCCACTGTCTTGCATCCCCGCCGACCACATTCTTCGGACCCTAGGCTAAACCCTAAGAAGCTAGGCCACCGTCGTTGCTTCGTCGGCGGTCTAGAAGCAGCGACAGGTGTCACGGGCACGGGTTCGACTGGGGAAATGATTTTGCGCTTCTTCAGCCAAATCAAAAAATCTAGGTCAGGTCGGGTGGTCTCAACCCACCAACCCGCCAGGTCGAGTTCGGGTCCGGAAACTCGACACGTTTATAAAAACAGGTCGGGTTCGGGTTGATCCGAATAGTGTCGGGTCAATCCCGAGTTCAACTCGAACCCAACCCATTGACCCGAATTTACACCCTATCGAGCAACATAATTTTTTGATGATATATCAGTTGCCCCCTATTTTCGGACTTCAAAGCTCCAGAAGTCCGAAAAAACTTATCATATTTTTTTGGGAAATTTTGGACACGATTTGTCATTCCAAACTATTCTAAAGTGTCCGAAATTGCTTATAAAGGCTCCGTTGAGCTTCGAAAGTGTCGAAATTGGGTTCAAAACGTTAAAAAATGATTGCAAACCCCAAAAACATACGATTTGGATTATTAGGGCAAAAAAATTGGGTCCGAAAAAGCGTAGGCAGCCCGACCGGCCGGCCGGCCGACCGCCACCTACTGCAGCCCACGCTGGCGTGCGGGTGAAGTGGCGCGCCCCTCTTGAGCGTGCCTGATCAACATAATTTCCTGATGATATATCATTAACAATTTTTTTTAAAGAAACAAAAAAAAAAATAATGATCAAATATAAATCACAGTTGCGATTTAAAACGCAAAGCAATAAGAAAGTTGTCTCGAACAGAGCGTTAGTGAGTTAGTCGTAAGCCGACCTTTGCAATATGATAAACTTAGAGGAGAATGATGTTGTATTTTTTTTCTCTTAGAAATAAAGAGGCATCATTTTAAGATAGATTAGAGGAACTGGACTATAATTATCTGCAATTAATTCATAATAAAATCCAAAACAGAGGCAACATGGCATAGACATTAATTGTATGTATGTATATATATATATATATATATATATATATATATATATATATATATATATATATATAATATATATATATATATATATATATATATATATATATATATATAATCGCATAATTTGGAATGAATCTCGAGGTAAAATTAGAATTAGAAACTTCTGAAATGAAATTCAAAATCATGTGAACTTTAATTTCAGCAAGTTTGTAGTTGAACTAAACTTCTTAATGAAACAAACTCAACTGTATCAAAGTAGGGCTGTCAATAATTGACACGACCCGAAAACCCGACTCGAACACGACCCGGAATTTTCGGGTTGGACACGACCCGTTCAAAAAACGGGTCGGGTTCGGGTTCATAAAAGTGACCCGGATGGAATTTCGGGTCGGGTCCGGGTTAACCCGGTAACCCGCTAACGACCCGTTTCGACCCGCGGTTTCGACCCGCGGTATATTTTACGCGGCGTAAACGTGTGCCGGCGTTAAGCGTGCGTACGCGGGATTCATTACGACTTAAGGCCTTAAGTTAGGGTTTCGTCATTCACGCGCCGTAAAGTCGAGCTCTCCTCTCCTTCGCTGCTTCGCTGCTTCGCTGCTTCGCTGCTTCGTCTAGGGTTTCTGGTTTCCGAATATCGTTTTCTTCTTACAGATCTCCTCGATCTGTCGACGGTTTACTCTCTTCTCCTTCTGTGGCAGATTCTTGGTCCTTGGTTTCGTGGTGTTCATCGTGCACATCTGCTTTGGATCAACAAGAACACTTACCTCTCTCGCTATTTGTATCTCTCATCTTCTTTCCTTTCTTCTCCTTTTCCTTTGATCTACATGTTGTGAAATGCGAAGTTCCTTTTGGGGTTAGGGTTTTTTCGTATTCTGGTGCAAATGAGCCAAGTCAAGCTCGATTTTGTAGTTTTCTTTGTTCAGTTTCTGCTGGTTTTTTTGTTAGGTTATTGCAGTGATGCACTTATGTCATTATGAGGTTGAAACGAGCCAAGTCGAGCTCTATGCTATCGTATTTCTGTTAAGTTTCGACTGTTTTTTTCTGTTCACTTACTGCTGTTAATTCTGTGCAATCGAGATCGAGCCATGTCGTGCTCTATGTTGTGGTATTTTTGTGCAATTTCTGCTGTTATTTCTGGTGCAAACGAGCAAAGTTGAGTTCCTTTTTCTAGTTTTCTTTGTTCAGTTTCTGCTGGTTTTTCTGTTAGGTTATTTCAGTGATGCACTTATGTGGTTGAAACGAGCCAAGTCGAGCTCTATCATCTATGCTATCTCATTTCTGTTTAGTTTCGGCTGTTTATTTCTGTTCACTAACTGCTGTTAATTCTGTGCAAATGAGATTGAGCCATGTCGAGCTCTATGTGCTGGTATTTTTGTGCAAGTTCTGCTGTTATTTTTGGTGCAATTCTGCTATTATTTCTATGCAGTTCTGCTGTTAGCCTGTTAGTTCTATGCAAACTAGCCCTGCTCTATGTTTCGGTTTTTCTGTGCAGTTTCTACTGTTATTTCTTTGCAGTTTCTACTGTTATTTCAGTGTAGTTTCTTCTGTAATTTCAGTGCAGTAACTGCTGTAATTTCAGTGCAGCTTCAACCCATTAAGTATTGAAGTTATGTTTTGTAATTTTTTTTGTTAGATGGAGAATTCCAATACCAATCAAGGGAATTCTTCTTTTGCTGAAAATGAAGCAGTACAGACTTGTGAAATACCTGTAGAGCCCACTAACGAGCAATGTAATGATGCGACAATTACTAAGAAACGACGAAGAATGACCTCAGTGGTTTGGGGCCATTATGAGATGTTACCTAATACGAGTGATGGAAAACAAAAATGTAAATGCAAGAAATGTGGTACTACTTATCTATGTGATAGCAAAAATGGAACCGGTAATCTTAGACGCCACCTTGAAAATTGTAAGAAAAGAAATATGCGTGATATAGGACAGTTGATCTTACAAACCAACACTGAATCTTCAATATCCATGTGTGATGACAAGTTTGATAATGCTGAATTTCGTGACTTGTTTACTGCTTCTATCATCATGCATGATTTACCTTTTCAATGTGTGGAATGGGTTGGGCTTCGAGCAGTTCTGTTATATCTTCGCCGTGACTTGTAATTAATTTCTAGAAACACTGCTAGGAATGATTGCAAAAAATTATTCCTTACGAAGAAGTGTAATTTAATGGAACAGTTATCGAAAGTCACTAGCAGAATTTGTTTAACATCCGACCTTTGGACATCTATAAATACTGATGGTTTTATTTGTTTGACTGCTCATTATATTGATAATGATTGGCATTTGCAAAAGAAAATTATTACTTTTTCATTCATGCCACCTCCCCATGATGGAATTTCATTGTTTGAGCAGTTACAGTTGCTTCTGGTTGAATGGAAAATAGAGAACAAGCTATTTAGTATTACTTTGGATAATGCTTCTGCAAATAATAGTTGTGTAGATTATCTAAAAAATCATTTGAATTTGCGTGATGCCTTGATAATGGAGGGTGCTTTTTTTCATATACGTTGCACAGCACATATCATTAATCTTGTAGTTCAAGAAGGTTTGAAAGACATTGATAGTGCAACTGGAAAAATAAGAGAGAGCATTAAGTATGTTAAGGGATCTCAAGCTAGAAAACAAAAATTTCTTGATTGTGCTTCACAAAGTTGCTTGGATGGGAGATGAGGTTTACGTCAGGATGTACCAACTCGATGGAATTCCACCTTCTCAAGCAGGCAGGCACAACTTCACAAGACTTCAACTAGTCAAGGAGTTCAAAATTTTTTTAAATTGTAATATTCGTTTGAATTATCTGTAAATTGTAATTATTTGTTTAATTTATTTGTTAGTTTAATATTTTGTATAATTTGTATATTGTAATTAGCAAATTGCTTCTAATTCATAAATAAAAAATTTTTTCATGCAATTTTTTGTTTAACTGTGTTGATGTTTTATTTTTTTTTGAGATATTAATGAAAATTACTCGGGTTACCGGGTCAATCCGGGTTGACCCGAACCCGACTCGGGTCGGGTTCGGGTCTTGAATAGTAACCCGTATCCAAAACCGGGTCGGGTTCGGGTCAACCCGTTCAGCTTCGGGTCATTTCGGGTTAGACACGAACCCGACCCGTGACCCGAAATTGACACCCCTATATCAAAGGTGGTTCATTCTAAGCCCAAATCAAACATTTGAAATATGATTGGAAACTTCAAACATTAATTTGATTACGGAATGATATCGAAAGTAGACATGCTTATAGTCAAATCTAATGGCTCAATTAGATAAATCCAATTAACCTTAGATCACTCAATTCTAACATCATTAAGACACTTAGATGCTAAATAAATATTTTGTGAAGAAGGGAATCAATATAAGTCTTATGAGAAGTGTTTTAGATTCTAATTCTCACAAGAGGGGGAGGAATAAGGGAGAGAACTAGTCCTCTCTTGCATTTTCCAACTATCACTACCAACAACTGCCGTTGTCGTTGACGACCACCACCACTAATCAAATTTTTCATATATTGCTATAATGCATTAATCTTATTTCCTATTGAAGATCCTATTTACATTATTTAGACACTCAACTATTCAAAAAATAAAAAATAAAAATAAGAATGGAATTAGGTTTACTTATCATCCATGTGCATTGCTGGTGCTTGGCCGGACAAAGACAACTTTGTTGAAGTGGCTGTGCAGCAGCTGTGTGCCTGTACTGTGCGTAGACATAGGGTAAATGACCCTCTGTGTAGCTTTAGCTGAAAGCTACCTTTCCTTTTATGACTTGGCCACATCCATGGATTTTGCCCTCGTAAATTTACAGATGGTAGGTCCCTACCAGATGACAATCAATTTAACCAATGGATGCTACTATATTTATTTCATTTCATATAGTTTAACACTATCATAACGCAAGTTGCAGATAAATTTGTTATGAAATACACAACTTATTTTAATTTATTGGTTGGAAGTTTAGGTTATCAACTAAGAGATCTTAGATTCGAGTCTTATTTATGCGATGTATATAAATCTGCCTTCATTGGCCAATGCCCAAAAAAAAAATTTGTCATGAAAACTATGCTAATAATTAATATGATTTTCAGTCATATTTTTGGGAAACTATCGTAGAAGCTTCAAATATAGTCTTAGGCTTCATTTGAGATATTTTTTTTATTGCTTTTTAAAGCAGGTTTCTAGTATAAAAATTTTATTTGTTGTACTAAAGAGATGCTTTAAGAAGCAGTAAGAAAGCCGTCCCAAACGAATCTTTATAGCGTGCGAAAGAGTGGTGAGTGATTATATTATGCTTGTATTTTTCTTTGTAATTAATATTTGAGTATTTTTAAAGTTCTTATTATTATGGCATTATGTGAGAGGTTATAATCACCCATATATATAGTGTGAAACTTTTTTTTTTCAAAAAAAAAAAAGCATGACTAAAACTGAATTTTTATCCATGATTCTTAATCCTGCAACGAAAAATTAAAAAACATATATTAATTTACGTTGAAAGTTTCATTGTTCACTTATTTCTAACGAATTTATTTCGGTTGTTGGCCTTGCATGTGGCTGATTAGGAATTTTCTATCATTTTTTGGGACATATGGGTCAATTAAAAAAAATTCGCACACTTCATACGTCTTATTGATTGATGATCAAAACTTTCAACCAACAGACCAAAATGAGCTACGTGAATTTTCTTTTTCCTTCTCCAGCCTACCCTTCAAGAGGATCTTCAGGCTTTAAACTTCGCTCACCATGAAGCCATCAAAAGACTAGACTTGCTAGTAACATCTTTACTTGTTTATTTAGGAAGTAAATAGTATGTGATTTCATAGCAATACTAAGGCTTCGTTTGAGACAGATTTAGATCATTATTTTTTGCTCACTTTCATGAGATTTTTTAACTAAAAAATAACTTTACAAAGCAGTAAGCAAACCATCCCAAACAAATCCTAAACTTGTTATTAGTATTATGGTCAAGCTGTAAATTCCAGCTACCAATAAACTACGAAGATGTAGAAATAAGGATTCTTATTCTTTTAATTTGCCTATAAACTATGATGTGCTTCAATTTCATAATGATTTTCTGTTGCCTGACCTATGAGCTATGATAAATTGATAATGCATATATGCTGTCACCCTCTTTAGGAGGAGCTAGGCGGCGTAACTAATCCATCGGTGAGTCTACCAACAACTAGTCCCACAAGTGCATGACCTGCAATTATTTTCTCTCCACTTATGAAATCACACCGCATGAGAGTAGATTCGAATATGAGTTGGGGGATTCCCAAATTCTCTTCTTCCATTACTCGATCTGTAGTCTTTAAGCTATCATTTTACTCTGTGAATTTGTGATATCTCCTATCATTTTACTGTGCCAGTGTGTGTTTGTGATTGCTTCCTGCAGATTTTTCTTATCAATGAAACAGTGCTTTGTACTCATTTTTCTATTGGAAAAAAAAAAATCCCTAAGAGTAGTATTTCATGTGGCCATGAATGCATGTGATATCGCATGTGCGCAGGGGCCACTTCTCCTGCCTAGAATTCATGCAATATAACATGTCACTTCACAAGCTTCTCTTTGGTCTATTAGAATAATATCTGCAAGTAGCTAAGCTGGAGCCTGGATGGAATGATAGTGAGTTGGTCTTTATTTATCTTCATAAATCTTAAGGATTTGATTTTTGATGGTTTCGGTTGGGCTTTTTTTTATATCAATATGCTAATCTTATCAGATCATTCTTGTCAATAGAACTTTTTTATACTGAAATCCTCATACTGATCTGTAGCATTCATGCATGTTGATGATATCTTCTGGACATCTACTTTGGCCTTGCAATAGTTATGATTTTTGTATGTTACCGTTACATCAAAACATAGTAAGATTTCGGTCATTTTCGGAGAGATATTATATATTTATGTATTTTTTCGCTTAAGATTTACAAAATTATTTAGTATTATTATGATTTATAAGGAAGCTTACAATCTCATTCACTTATAAAATTAATTATATATTTAAAAACTGTCTTACATTCTTACATCATATAGTATTTTATGTCAATTGAGTTCATGAGAATATATATAGAACAAATTTTTAAAATAATGTTTGTTATGAATAATTTTGGCGGAAACAAAACTCAAAAATAAAAACTTAAGAAATAATGCCAGCTCTTTGGTAACCCAACGATTAACTCTGACGTGGCAAATCAAGTTGCAGAGGGGTCGGGTCCTAGCCGGGCCGGCAGCTGGCAGAATGGGTTGTGGTTGTGGGTAACCCTCCCCATGACTAGCAGGGCAGCTTGGGCGAATTTGCACAATTATACTGGTTGTCTGTGGTTTAGATGATGTGAAATGAAATTTTATTTTTTTAACAAAATTTTCATTGTTTTTAAATTAAATTAATCCTTAGATTTTGATGAATTGGTTATTAGATTTATTTGAGGATGAATATGTTTAATATTTTGGAATGATTTAATAAAATATAATTTATTAATAGTCAAGTCATTTACTATTTAGATGATTTGCCCCCTTCTATATATAAATTTAATTTATTAATTTTAATATAATATAATTAACTAATTTAATTTATTAATTTTACTATAATATTATTATTTATTTAATTTATTAGTTTATTTTATCAATTTTACTATAATATAATTAACTAGTTTAATTTATTAATCAATTTAATTAATTTTGCTAAACTATAATTTAATAATTAAATTTATTAATTTAATTTGTTAATTTCACTAAAATATAATTACTAATTTAATTATTAATAATTATGTCATTTCCTTTTTAAACGATTTAACCCCTTCTAATTTATTAATTGAACTATAATATAATACGATGAACGTACTGGAATAATTTAGTCAAAATTAAATTAAATGGAGCCAATCATTAATACCCAACCATCCTTCTCCTAACCTGCGATCGACCCATCCCTCTTGTGTTGCGATCAGACCCATCCATCCGAGCCATAACTCAGCACGTCCCACATGCACCCCAAATGCAAACTCCCGACCATCTATACTCTCCGCAACGAGGATTTGCCTCATCCAAGCCAATCGGTTACCAAATGACTGACATCATTTCTAATTTTATTAATTTTATTTTCATAAAATTAATTAACAACAGACATCATTTTAAAAATTTGTTTTACATATAATTCCAACATAGCTCAATATTTTAAGTGCCAAAATTGTTAATTATTATGTTTCTTGACAATTTTTATCATTTTATTATAATAAGTACTCAAATATTATTTATTTTTTCTCTTTCATAATAACAAAGTCAGTCCATAAGCCAATTTAAATTTATATAATTAAGCTCAATTAGGAGCTCAAATCCTAATCAAACTCAAGCTCAAATGCTCAATTAAGAAGCTGCTATCATAAACCAAAATAAACTATCGTAATTAAATGAAATTAATGCATCAATTCTTTTCCTTTTTTTTTTTAATGAAACGTTGAGAGCGTGCGTACAAATTTAATGAAGCAATAGAATATGAGCGACAACTAAATTAATTGCATCTATATAGACCATATCGTATGGCTGTTGAGGAGCACATGGCCACTTGTCCTGTAGCAACCATCAGAGCTTTTCACGACATTTTTCTTGTCATTTAACGCGCTTGTTGAAGCTGCGTTGTTCATATCTGCTGATCGAAAAGCCATTCAGAAGAAGACAACGCATTGCATCAATATTTTCACGTTATGAGAGAGCATGCATGTGCAGCCATACAGCTTCCAATTCGCGTCCGGAAAAGCTCGCCACGTCGCATGATTTGACAAAGCTGATGTTTGAAAGCTTACCGGTTTTATATACGACTAATAGCTTAGTCATTCAAAATTATATTTAAATTTAACAATTTGGACTAAAAAAAGAGTAATTTCATATGTCATTTAGATTTATTTCTTTTCAGATAAGGGTCCTCTTTTTCTTTGACAAACAACTTCCCTACCACCCGATATAAATTTCTCTTTGAATTAAATTATCTATTGTTGGGCATATTATTTTGATTATTCCAATTGACAATGGTGGAACTGTGTAGTGGTGAGCGGGGTTATTTCTCTAAAACTCGGAAAGTCTCTTAGCTTCTCGTTATTTTCATCCAATTACGTACATTTAACTTTTCTAACATTAACAAACAAGTTCGTGAAAAAAAATTATGTGTAAAATAAATTATTTTTGCATTTTTATATATTTTTTTATTTTTTTTTATAAATTTGTCTCCTTAAAAAAAAATTCTTAGTATAGTAAGGGTTAGTTGTAATATGCTCCCCTGAATTTTATTGTTTGCTCCCAGCAGACCTCTTTTTCATGCAATTTGACCCTCTAAAAATTGAAAAGTCTCTTGGCCTCCTGTTATTTTCATCCAATTATGTTGAACTTTTCTAACACTAACAAATTAAACAAGTCTGTGAAAAGCGATTATATGTAAAATAAATTATTTTTGCATGCTTATATATTTTTTTAATTTTTTTTTAATTTGTCACTTGCCCCACTTGACAATTAAAGTTTGTTCCACCCATGCGGCGATTGGATACATATATATTAACAAAACAGATAATATATTAATATAATAAAAAAGGTTACACAGTCAAGAGTAAACAGAAAAAGGAGAAATACAATGAAGAGAGGACTCAGTATTCGGCCGAGGCTCCCAGCACCCTCGAGACCTTGAACGGACCGTCCAGTTAGGTGAATAAGCGTCCCTAAAACCCAGCAACTCGAAGAGATTCACCGAAGGTTGCCACCACAAGGTGAACAGGATACGAGCCTCAGCCACATCATAGTCCAAATCCAACGCGATGTTAAACCGATTGAAAACATAGCAAAGGGGAGAAAAGAAGACAGCAAAACAATCATCTTCGATCTCCTCCGGCCCCTCCCACGGAAATGCCCACGAGTAGCAGCTGAGATGACAGGTCTATCACGTACCAAATTAAATTCATTACCAGGGTCATATCCACCAAAAAGATCAGGAGATGCACCACATTCCGAAAATTCAGATTCCGATTCAAATTCAGACGAACCATTGAGCCAATCCACATGGTTCCTAACATCAAAACCAGAATGGACACCCTGTGAAACCCTTAAATTTTCAATTTATGTTAAAAAAAATTTTTTTTGTGTTGTTTGTACTGGACAAACCGTCTGGACGAACTGAAGAAATGTTGAAAAATCTGTATGGTTAGTACGGACGAACTGCCAGTACGAACAGAGAAAATATGCATGTTCATCTGGACGAACCTGGGTTCTCTAGGACTGACTGTCGGGACGAACGGAACAGAGAGCATCGTCCAGGGATGAAGAAAATTGGAATTAATTTTCGTCTGGACGTTTTGAGTCCAGAGGAGGTCGTCCCGAGACGATTAGGACATCGTCCTAGACGATCCTGCTTGATAAATATCTAAATAGTGTCAATTTTGAAGGGAACGCAAGACGAGGAGAGAAAATCGTGGAAAGAGGAAGAAAAGTGGATTTTGATAGACTTCGACCCGTTTTCGTCCGTCGCCGTAGTTGGAAAAGTTGACCGACTCGAGGTAAGGCACATTATGCCTTTCTCAATTTTCAGAAATATGATTTTTGACGGATTTTCTGTTTCAAATTCGTTTCCGTTAGCGAAAAACTGGTATAACTTTGCACCGCTAAAACTTTTACCGCGTAACTTTGGGTATGTTTCTGAGATGATGTTTTTGCACGTTTTGAGTATTTTCTGGAAGATTTTTACCTGGTATTTTGAATTCTGCAGTATTTTAATTGAATTACGAATTATCTTGATGTTGAAAAATGTTGCTTCAGTATAATGAAAGTCTTACAATGATGTTTTATACTATATGTGATAATTTAGTAAAATTCTGAATTTGTGAATTTTGTGGAAATTCCGTATACTACCGTTATATCGCTGACGAATTTTCTGAAGTATTCGATTTTTCTGATTTGAATGTTTTGATGTGCTGTGATTTCAGAAGAGAGTTATAAGGGGCAGGAATTCTTTGTGATTCCGTTGTCTGGGTCCGGAAAATCTGAAAACAAGTTCTGTTCTGAAAATTTTGTATATTTGTTCTGTTCTGGTGCTTTAAGCACAAAGGGAGACATAAGAGGTCAGAATCTGTTGAGATTCTATCAGTGTCGGGCAATGGAGGCACAAGGGGCCAGAATCCGTTGAGATTCTGTGTAATATCAAGATCTGCTCCAGTATCGTCCAGGACGATCTGGGATCGTCCTGGGACGATCAGTGGAAATCAGCTCCAGATTTTGCCCAGTTTTGCTCCAGGTGATTTTCTGCATGCATCGTCCAGGCCGATTGGAGACATCGGCCAGGCCGATCGGCACTGTAGAAAATATCGTCCATGCAATAGCCCTGAAGGGAGACCAGGCCGATCCTTTTGGTCGGATCGTCCCGGGACGATGCTGCGATCGGCCGGGCCGATCTGTGTATTATAAAGCTGATTTCAGTCGTTTTGAAGAGAGAGAAAAATCAGAAAAATAAAAATAAATATCTGAGGAGAGAGAAAGTCGTGGGATTTTGGAGAAAAGTGGATTTTCGGACGACGCGGAGCCGTTTTCGATCGAAGTGACTGTTGAGGAAATTGCTGTGCTCGAGGTAAGGCACATTCCGCCTTTCTCAATTTTCAGTTCCGTCGTGTTTGGCGGTATATTCTGTCCGGATTTCGTTTTCGTTAATGATTTTTGTTCGTATCTTTTGAACGGTTCAGTTTTTACCGCGTAACTTTCTGTATATTGTTGACGTGCCGAGTGTGCACATTTTGGTTATTTTCTGAAGATTTTCGTCCGGGTATTTTTGATTCGACTGTGTTTTTAGTCGACCGGATTTTTCTGTGAAATTGGAATTTATCTGTGCAGTAGAATAAAGGTTCTGAAATGTTGATATCTGTATTCTGTGCGAATTCGGTAAATTTTCTTTGCAGGAATTTTTGTGTAAATTCCGTATACTGCCGTTGTGCTGCCCGATTTTTGTGTAATTTCTGAATTGTCCGGATTTCTTCTGAATTGAAATGCTATGTGTATAAGCTATAAAAAGGGAGTTATAAGGGGCCTGGATCCTATGAGATTCAGTAAGTGTCAGGGAAATCTGAAATGAGCTCAATCTGAAATCTGATATCTGTTCTGTTCCGGATCCGATGAATTCTGTTTTGGTGCTATAAGCACATCTGTTTTGGTGCCGTGAGCACAAAGGGAGACATAAGGGGCCTGAATCCTATGAGATTCAGTCAGTGTCTGGGAAGGGAGGCATAAGGGGCCGGAATCCGTAGAGATTCCGTCAGTGTCAGGGCATTTAGCTATATGTATCTGTATTACTTTCTGTATCTGTTCTGTTCTGTACGAAATTGTGATTATGATATGATATGATCCGTACGATTCTGATTTCTGTTTCTGACTCTGTTGATTTGTTCTGTTCTGATACGATCTGTACGATCTGTACGACTCTGATGTGATTTGATATCTGTCCGTAAGTTTTGATTTCCGATTCTGTTCCGACTTCTGATCTGATTTCTGTCTGATAAGTTTGGTTTTGTTTTCTGAGGATTTAGATTGGTGGTTTGTTGCTTTGCTGAGCTGTTGAGCTCACCCTTGCTTTCTGGTGGTTTTCAGGTTCTGGGAAGGGCAAGGAAGTCCAGGACTAGGTTTCAGAGTCTGATCAGATTAGGTACTTTTGTACTTTTGATTTTTGTACAGTCATGGCTTTCCTGTTCTGTCTTTCTTTCTGTTGAAAGCCATGTACTGTTCTGTAGATGATTATTTTGAGGAAATGAAAAGATAGATGTTTTGTTCCGCTGCATTTGATATTTTTAGTAGCTCTGTTGTTCTGTGTGCTTCTGTTGAGTTAAGAATTTGGAAGATCAGTTCAGTAACCTAATCCAAAGCCAGATCCTGGTTAGCTATTTTCCCCCGTCGCGATCCGGCGCGGGCGGGATCCGTCTCGTCTCGGGTCGGGTCGTGACAAGCTTTTGTGGTATCAGAGCACTGGTTTTGGAAACAGGTTGGATTGTAAAACAGAGCTCTAGGAAGTGATCAGTGAGTCTGTCTGGGAGGTAGTTTTGGGTCGTTTGGCTTTTTATTGTGTTATTTTGTGTTGTTTTGTGATAGTTTTCCGGATTTTCTGGATTTTTCTGTATGGATCAGCCAGACCCAGATATGACAGACGGTCAGAGTGACGATCAGGCAGCACCAGTGGGGAGTACAGTCCCAGTGGTCGGTGCTGATACGCTTTCGCAGTTTGCTTCACTTGTTGCTCAGATGATGAGCGAGACTCAGAGCAGAGCTTCGACTGTTAGATCTGAGGACATTGATCGACACCTGCAGTTATTTTTGAGATTGAAGCCTCCGAGGTTTGAGGGCGCTGTTGAGCCCAGAGCAGCCGAGGAGTGGCTGAGGAGATTGGAGAAGACTTTTGACGGGATGCAGTGTCCTGCAGACAGGAAAGTTCCGTTAGCTGTTTTTCTGTTGGACGGAGAGGCTGAGCACTGGTGGGATGGCCAGCAAGCAGCCAGATTTCAGGACAGATTGAACTCCTTGATCACTTGGGAGGAGTTCACTGAAGTATTTCGAGATTGGTTTGTTCCCCCTTCTGCACGACAGCAGATGCAGGAGAGTTTTCTGAGACTTGTTCAGGGGAGCAAGACGGTGATGCAGTACGAGGCTGAGTTTACTGCATTAGCCAGGTACGCTCCGCAGCTGGTTAGCACGTCTGCTGAGAGGTGCTACAGATTTCTGAGAGGCTTACGAGATACTTTGAGGCAGCCTCTGATACCGTTCCGGATCACCGATTTCTCTGAGCTTGTGGAGCGAGCTCGTCTGATTGAGAACGACATGACGGCTACTCAGCAGCGGTGGACTGCGAGTAGGAAGAGGTTTGGAGGAGAGACATCTGGCAGTGGTTCCTCTGGGAAGAGGAGATTTGTTCCTGGATCTGGATCTGGAGATTCCAGGAAGAGCGGAGGATCGTCTGGTACTGCTACCAGTACGACTAGTTCTGGATCAGTCAGTACGGCACCTGTGTGCCAGAGTTGTGGACGACGACACCATGGCCAGTGCTACAGGATAGCTGGTCTTTGTTTCAGATGTGGTCAGTCAGGACATAGGATTGCAGAATGTCCACATATGGGATATGAGCAGCGATCTGAGGACTTTGTCAGACCTGTTGGTTCAGCAGCAGGAAGACCGAGGACTGTTCCTCCACGCCCTGAGGGATTTGCTGGTAGAGGTGGTGGTTCTAGTTCTGCACCACGGAGACCACCTACGATTCAGAGGGAGCAGAGTAGTTCTGTTGCTTCAGCTCCTGTTCCAGTTCAGCCACGAGTTTACAGTCTGAGTCAGCAGGAGGCTCGTGATGCTCTGGATGTTGTGACAGGTACGGTT
The DNA here is from genome assembly GCA_022539455.1 of Dendrobium nobile. Classification (NCBI taxonomy): domain Eukaryota; kingdom Viridiplantae; phylum Streptophyta; class Magnoliopsida; order Asparagales; family Orchidaceae; genus Dendrobium; species Dendrobium nobile. The sequence continues at coordinate 39,979,919 of CM039731.1, read as the reverse complement.
TATATTTCTGATCAGCCCTGTCGTGTTTTGTTTGACTCTGGAGCGAGTCATTCTTTTCTGTCCGAGCATTGTTTTGAGATTTTACATTTGGATTCGATGGTTTTACCGGTTTCTTTGTCTGTGATTTTACCGGCTGGGAATCCATTGATTGCTCGACAGTTTTGTTTGTGTGAGATCGAGATTTCTGGCAAGAAGTGGAAGTCTAGTTTGATTCGATTGCCGATTTCGTCGTATGATGTGATTCTGGGCATGGATTGGCTGAGTCAGTATGAGGCCCAGATAGACTGTCTGAAGAAGCAAGTGAGTTTGCTTGTGGCTGGAGAGAGAGTTGTATTTCAGGGATTACGAGGTGTTCTCTCCAGTCTGGTTTCTGCGTTGGAGGTGAGCAGGATGTGGAAGAAAGGATGTCCGGTATTTTTGGCTTCGGTGCGGGATCTGAACCTGGAGGTTGGTTCTGTTTCTGAGATCCCTGTGGTACGGGAGTTTGCTGATGTTTTTCCTGAGGAGTTGGTTGGTTTACCTCCGGATAGAGATGTGGAGTTCTCTATCGATGTTTTTCCGGGTACAGCTCCGATATCGAAAGCTCCGTACAGGATGGCACCGAAAGAACTTTCTGAGTTGAAAGTTCAGCTTCAGGAGTTGGTTGACAGAGGGTTTGTACGTCCTAGTGTTTCGCCCTGGGGAGCACCTGTTCTGTTTGTGAAGAAGAAGGACGGTACACTCCGTATGTGTATTGATTACAGAGATTTGAACAAGGTCACGATCAAGAACAAGTACCCTTTGCCTCGGATTGACGACTTGTTTGATCAGCTTTCCGGATCTTCGGTATTTTCGAAGATTGATTTGAGATCCGGATACTATCAGGTGAAGGTGAAGGAAGCTGATGTAGTGAAGACTGCTTTTAGTACTCGGTACGGGCACTACGAGTTTTTGGTTATGCCTTTTGGGGTAACCAATGCGCCTGCGATTTTCATGGATCTAATGAACCGAGTATTCAGGGAGTATTTGGATCAGTTTGTGATCGTCTTCATTGACGATATTCTGGTATATTCTGCATCTGAGGATGAGCATGCCAGACATTTGAGGATTGTGTTGGAGACTTTGAGGAGGCATCAGCTGTATGCCAAGTTCTCCAAGTGTGAATTCTGGCTGAAGAGCATTTCATTTCTGGGGCACGTGGTTAGCGGAGAAGGCATTTCTGTAGATCCCCAGAAGATTCAGGCTGTTGCTGATTGGCCAAGGCCGACTACGGTATTTGAGGTACGTAGTTTCTTGGGCATGGCCGGGTATTATAGGAAGTTTGTGAAAGGATTTTCACAGATTTCGACTCCTCTGACGAGACTGACTCAGAAGTCAGTACCCTTTGTTTGGACACCGGAGTTTGAAGCTAGTTTTCAGAGATTGAAGGAGTGTTTGACTTCAGCTCCAGTGTTGGCACTTCCGTCAGGTACGGAGGGTTTCCAGGTGTTCAGTGATGCTTCACTGAAAGGATTGGGTTGTGTTCTGATGCAGCATGGTCAGGTAATTGCTTATGCTTCGAGACAGTTGAAACCACATGAGAAGAATTACCCGACGCATGATCTGGAGTTAGCTGCAGTTGTTTTTGCTTTGAAGATTTGGCGTCATTACCTGTATGGCGTCAGATGTGAGATCTTTACTGATCATAAGAGCCTGAAGTATATTTTTACTCAGAAGGATCTGAATCTGAGACAGAGGAGGTGGCTCGAGTTGATCAAGGACTACGATTTGACTATTCAGTATCAGCCTGGGAAGGCGAACGTGGTAGCGGACGCTCTGAGCAGGAAGTCTTCTGGATTCTCAGGTATTCAGCTTACCTGTGATGACTTTCTGATTCGTGATTTGGAGAGATTGCAGTTGGAGGTGGTTTCCTCCAGTGATTTGGAGTTGGCTCAGATGAGTATTCAGTCTTCTTTGGAAGCACGGATTCAAGAAGCCCAGAAGTCAGATTCTGACTATTCGAAGTTGATAGCTCAGATTGGATCTGGTAAGACTCCTGAACTTCGAATTTCTGATTCTGGTGCTATTTTCTGTAAGAACAGGTTGTGGGTACCTGTGTCTGGAGATTTGAGGCGGGAGATTCTGTGTGAATCTCATCATTCTGGCTACACTGTTCATCCAGGCAGTGGTAAGATGTACGTTGACATGAAGCTTTTGTTTTGGTGGCCTGGGATGAAGAAAGATGTGGCAGAGTTTGTGTCGAGATGCGAAGCCTGTCAGTTGGTGAAGGCAGAGCATCAGCGACCAGGTGGACTGTTGCAGTCGTTGCCTATCCCTGAGTGGAAATGGGAGGAGGTAACAATGGACTTTGCGATGGGTTTTCCTCGATCTAGACAAGGACATGATGCCATTTGGGTGGTTGTAGATCGATTGACGAAGTCAGCCCATTTTCTTCCGATCAGACAGACGGATTCAGTTGATCGCTTGGCACAGATTTATGTGAAGGAAATAGTCAGATTGCACGGTGTGCCTCGTGTGATCGTATCTGATCGAGATGGACGTTTTACTTCCAGACTTTGGAAAGGCATTCAGCAAGGTTTGGGTACGAAACTGCATTTCAGTACAGCCTTTCATCCTCAGACCGACGGACAGTCTGAGAGGACGATTCAGGTACTGGAAGATCTGTTGAGGCTTTGTGTTCTGGACTTTAGCGGAAGTTGGGAGGATCATATTCCGTTGATTGAGTTTGCCTATAACAACAGTTTCCAGTCTAGTATCGGTATGGCACCGTACGAGGCTTTGTATGGCAGGAAGTGTCGTACTCCTTTGACTCTGACGGAGGTCGGAGATAGACAGGCTTTGGGGGCCACTTTTGCTGATGAAACTGCTCAGAAGATCAATTTGATAAGAGAAAGATTGAAAGCCGCTCAAGATCGTCAGCAGAAGTATTACAATCAGAAGCACAGATTTGTTGAATTTCAGGTCGGTGACTTTGTGTATGTCAAAGTCAGCCCGATGAAAGGTGTGAGCAGATTTGGTCAGGTAAGCAAGCTTAGTCCAAGGTATGTTGGACCATTTGAGATTTTGGAAAGAATTGGAAAAGCTGCTTACAAGTTATTGCTTTCTGAATCTATGCCGGATGTGCATAATGTGTTTCACGTATCCACTCTGAGGAAGTGGGTTTCAGACTCTGGGAAGAGGTTGTCAGCTGATGAGGTGGAGATTCAAGAGAATCTGGCGTACAAGGAGGAGCCAGAGCTTATTTTGGCGTACGACGTCCGAAAGTTAAGAAATAAAGAGATTCCGATGGTTAAAGTCCAGTGGAAGCACCGGACTGCACGGGAAGCAACTTGGGAGAAGGAGTCTGATATGAGACGGTCGTACCCGTACTTGTTTTGACTGCGTTTGGACTGGATAATGTCGAGGACGACATTTTTCTGAGTTGGGGAGATTGTAATATCAAGATCTGCTCCAGTATCGTCCAGGACGATCTGGGATCGTCCTGGGACGATCAGTGGAAATCAGCTCCAGATTTTGCCCAGTTTTGCTCCAGGTGATTTTCTGCATGCATCGTCCAGGCCGATTGGAGACATCGGCCAGGCCGATCGGCACTGTAGAAAATATCGTCCATGCAATAGCCCTGAAGGGAGACCAGGCCGATCCTTTTGGTCGGATCGTCCCGGGACGATGCTGCGATCGGCCGGGCCGATCTGTGTATTATAAAGCTGATTTCAGTCGTTTTGAAGAGAGAGAAAAATCAGAAAAATAAAAATAAATATCTGAGGAGAGAGAAAGTCGTGGGATTTTGGAGAAAAGTGGATTTTCGGACGACGCGGAGCCGTTTTCGATCGAAGTGACTGTTGAGGAAATTGCTGTGCTCGAGGTAAGGCACATTCCGCCTTTCTCAATTTTCAGTTCCGTCGTGTTTGGCGGTATATTCTGTCCGGATTTCGTTTTCGTTAATGATTTTTGTTCGTATCTTTTGAACGGTTCAGTTTTTACCGCGTAACTTTCTGTATATTGTTGACGTGCCGAGTGTGCACATTTTGGTTATTTTCTGAAGATTTTCGTCCGGGTATTTTGATTCGACTGTGTTTTTAGTCGACCGGATTTTTCTGTGAAATTGGAATTTATCTGTGCAGTAGAATAAAGGTTCTGAAATGTTGATATCTGTATTCTGTGCGAATTCGGTAAATTTTCTTTGCAGGAATTTTTGTGTAAATTCCGTATACTGCCGTTGTGCTGCCCGATTTTTGTGTAATTTCTGAATTGTCCGGATTTCTTCTGAATTGAAATGCTATGTGTATAAGCTATAAAAAGGGAGTTATAAGGGGCCTGGATCCTATGAGATTCAGTAAGTGTCAGGGAAATCTGAAATGAGCTCAATCTGAAATCTGATATCTGTTCTGTTCCGGATCCGATGAATTCTGTTTTGGTGCTATAAGCACATCTGTTTTGGTGCCGTGAGCACAAAGGGAGACATAAGGGGCCTGAATCCTATGAGATTCAGTCAGTGTCTGGGAAGGGAGGCATAAGGGGCCGGAATCCGTAGAGATTCCGTCAGTGTCAGGGCATTTAGCTATATGTATCTGTATTACTTTCTGTATCTGTTCTGTTCTGTACGAAATTGTGATTATGATATGATATGATCCGTACGATTCTGATTTCTGTTTCTGACTCTGTTGATTTGTTCTGTTCTGATACGATCTGTACGATCTGTACGACTCTGATGTGATTTGATATCTGTCCGTAAGTTTTGATTTCCGATTCTGTTCCGACTTCTGATCTGATTTCTGTCTGATAAGTTTGGTTTTGTTTTCTGAGGATTTAGATTGGTGGTTTGTTGCTTTGCTGAGCTGTTGAGCTCACCCTTGCTTTCTGGTGGTTTTCAGGTTCTGGGAAGGGCAAGGAAGTCCAGGACTAGGTTTCAGAGTCTGATCAGATTAGGTACTTTTGTACTTTTGATTTTTGTACAGTCATGGCTTTCCTGTTCTGTCTTTCTTTCTGTTGAAAGCCATGTACTGTTCTGTAGATGATTATTTTGAGGAAATGAAAAGATAGATGTTTTGTTCCGCTGCATTTGATGTTTTTAGTAGCTCTGTTGTTCTGTGTGCTTCTGTTGAGTTAAGAATTTGGAAGATCAGTTCAGTAACCTAATCCAAAGCCAGATCCTGGTTAGCTATTTTCCCCCGTCGCGATCCGGCGCGGGCGGGATCCGTCTCGTCTCGGGTCGGGTCGTGACATTCTGTCAGGGTCTGGGAATCTGATATCTGTTATGTGAAATGTGCTTTTATGATTTGAATTTTGTTCTGTACGATTCTGTTTGTTCTGTATGATTCTGTTTGTTCTATACGATTTCGTTGGTTCTGCAAAATCTGACTTGAATATTCTGCTATTCGAAATAAATTCAGTTCTTCTGTATCAGCTATTTGATTCTAATCAAGTATCTGAATATCGTATTTCATGTGATTATAAACGATTTCTATGATTATATGAATTCTGTACGGTTACTCTTATGATGTATTTTCTGACGTGAATTTCTGGAGATTCTGATTGGCTAGTGTAGTCTTGCTAAGCTGTTAGCTCATTCTTGTTATCTGCGTGGTCTTCAGGTTCTGGGAAAGAGAAGGAGGTCTTGGACTAGTCATTCTGTGTCTGATCTGGAATTAGGTATTTTGTACTTTTTATTTTTCTACAGTCATAACTTTTCTGTTCTGTTCTTTATGTCTGTAGCCATGCATTATATTGTACATGATTCTTTTGATGAAAGAAGAAAATATGGATGAACTGTTCTGTATATTTGGATGTTTATAGTAGCTCTATGTTTTATGTATGTTTACTATTTGGAAGAAAGTCTGAAGCAAATTCCAAAGCAAGATCTTGGATTTAAAATTTTTGTCGCGGCCCGACGCGAAGGGATTCATTTCGGTCGGGTTGGGTTGTGACACACCCAGCTGATTAACCAAAGTATTCGTATCGACCAAGTTAACATGAACATTAATGAAATTGTCAGAACTAACCGCAAGCCCATTCAAAGTCTCCACCCGCCCACAATCTTAATTACAATTAACATTAACAACAGGAGCTCCCGACGCCAGCAAACCCACATCAGCCAAATTTTCCCCACCTAGAACAGGCGATTGAACATTCAATTATTTGATTCCAACTATAATAGGACGACATTCCTCCATCACAATATTAACAGCAGGAGCAGTTAATGTGCCCGGAAAAACCCCAGTCACATTAACACCCCCAACCTCAAAAACCCCCTCAACAACAACACCAACTTCAGAAATAACAGAGGGTGGCGCAACAAAAGCATTAATAGTGTCATCAACCACATCATTAACATCAGAAACACCATCTTGACCACTAAGATCCAACGGTGCTTCAGTATTAGCCAACTCAGTAACACAAAGAGGGGTGGGAGAGGAAATAATAGGATTAACAGAGATAACAGGAGTTAGAAACAGGGTCTGCTAGTGAAGGAGCCACATTGACAACAGGAAGCGACTGAGGGACAAGCTTGATACATTCCGATTTTTTATGCCCCACCGCCTTACAGTGCAAACAAAAATTTGGCATACCTTTAAAAATCGCTTTTTGAACATAACCAAACCTCTCCGGGCCAAGCCAAACGGATTCAGGGTAAGATTTCGAGATGTCGAGTTCAACAAGAATACGTGCGACAGATGGACGAGAACCGACAGCGGTATCATTGTCAGTTTGAATAGGGCGACCAAATATCGATCCCAAACCCAAAAGAATGCGGGGGGAGAATAGATGCGGGCACAAATCGGGAAATGAAATCCACACAGGAACTACCGGCGATTCCTCCGAAAGATCAAGATGGGGTGACCATTTAATGACTTTCATAAAACACCCAAAAACAAAGTAAGATCGATGAGCGAAAATCCTCCCATAGTCAAGATCATTCGATAGTTTAATCAAAACATTGGCCTGATCCAACACCATAACAGAGAAATCACCGGAAAGTTTAAGGTTAAAAAAGAACTTGCGGGTAGAGTCTAAATCAGGCCGCTTAAGAGGAAATTTCTCAACCAAAGAAAATTCAAACGGTTTGGCAAGATGCAAAAACTCATCTTCCGAAAACCACAAAGCCGGCATCCCACGAATTGTCGAAATCCGAAAATTAGGAAAACCATTCGAATCAACTACACCAGCTAAAGCATCTTTGAAGGATTTCGAATGCTTACCCTCCAAAAAGCCAGGGTCTAACCGTTTATTTGCCATGGAAACCACGCTAGAGACGAAGACGAGCGGAGGCGGCTAGAGCATCAAAAGGGGGAAAAACCCTAGCAGAGGAAAAGGCGATTGGATATATAGTAACATCTTAGAATTCTTTTGTGAATAGGAATTTGATCTTTACTTTTTATATAAAAAAAAAACCTATAAAGGCAATTCTAAGAAATTTCTTTTGAAACACTGCTAGTCAGTTGGATCATTCAACTTCTGCCATTTAAGATTATAATTTTAGAGTTTATAATATTTTGGAGAAAGATCTCATCCGTAATTCACTAATTCCTTATTATTTGAAGCTAAAGACATTAAAAAAAATTTAGATGTGCATTGTATTATGGAATCCTAATTTTTCATTCCTAAGGTAGAATTGCTTTGCTCTTTAAGGGCTAAGATTGCCTAAGCATACTTTATCAAAGCCAAAGGATTAAATATAGAAAAGTTTATAACTTTATCAAAAAATTCTTTCTCTTAATAGCGCCCTCTCATCTTCAATCAACAATTACTTTCTCTAACTCTTTACACAATAATGAACACTACTTTGATTCTTCATTTCTTCGTCATATTTTGGCTTACTACACCATACTTAGGAGACAATGGGAGCAATATATTACTCATTTCATTGTTCTAGAAATCAAGTAGGCACTCTTTGATAGGGGTGTCAATTTCGGGTCACGGGTCGGGTTCGGGTCTGACCCGGAACTGACACGGGTTCAAACGGGTCGACCCTAACCCGACCCGGTGGATTGTCGGGTTGACCCGACCTGGAACCGATCGGCAGCGCGCGAGCGCGGGCAGAGCGCTGGCAGGGCAGGAGCGCGGGCGGAGCGGGCGCTGCGCAGACGCGACCGCTCGAGGGAGCGCATCGCGGAGCGGCAGCAGCGCACGCATCGCGTGAGCGCGGGTGGAGCACCGGCAGGGCGGGAGCGCGGGCGGAGCGGGCTCTGCGCAGACGCAACCACGCGAGCGCGGACGCGGGCTGGCTCGGACTCGGGCTGGCTCGGACTCGGACTGCATGTTTCGGGACAAACAGGTTGACCTGGCAACCCGTCAGGTCAACCCGAACCCGACCCGTTTTGAAATTGGGTCGGGTCCAATTAACCAGGATTTTTCGGGTCGGGTCCGGGTCGGATTTTCGTGTCGTGTCAAATATTGACACCCCTACTCTTTGACACCAATAAATATAAAACTTGAGAACTATTATCGAGATTTGTGAGAGAAAGAGGGCTACCAATGACTGCTAAAAAACTAAGACATTGATTATGTATTAGTTTAATAGAGAAAACTCCCTTATAATTAACAAGAGAACTATTATAAATCAAAGCTAAAGTGTTGCAAATAGGAGGGAGAAAACTCCCTTATAATCCAAGCTACAATGGTTTCCTCTCATGGAATTATAATGTTATTTCGTTCTCACTTTTTCATATATATAATGAATCATGCGCCTCAGGTTGCTTTTGCGCACTCTAGTGATGTATATTTGAAAAACAAACGGTAAAATGAATATTCAGTAAAGAATCATTCAAGGTAAAATTTAGAATATCATATATATTATTTTATTTTTTATATTATTATTATTATTAAATTTAGTTTATTGCATTATTGATTTTAAATACAAAATTTTTTTAATATAATTAAGATACATTTCATAATTTTTTCATAAATAATAGAAGTAATATATGATGATTTTTTTTAGAATAGTACTTCCATTTTAACTATATACTCTATTATCATATCATATCAGTACGATGATTTTGTAAAAAAAAAATTAAAAACAAAAATTTTAAAGAATATAATATTATTCATTACGGAAGCAAAGATGGCCACGTTGCCATATAGATATAATAATACTTTTTTTTTTTTTGGAAATACAATACTATGTTTTTTTCACTCATATTTTTCTTCTCAGAAATTTGGCTCTTATTCGTCGGATTCGTTGGATTTATTTATTAAAGCTCTTAAATTTATTAAAACTAAGAAGATCCGCGATCAACTTTGATTAACGAGAGAATCACTTGTATCTTGCTGCGCCAGTGGACCATCTTCTACAAAAACACATAACAATGACAAAATTACAAAAAGAAAATACTTATTTTAGAAAGAAAAAATATTTTTATGCCGAATTTATTAATTACTCATAAAATTAGTTTTTGGTCAAGTTTTAAAAATAACACTATATAAGATTAGTAAGCAAAAAATAATAATTAGAAGTAAATTTAAAATGAAATTTAAACATTAAAATATTTTATATTTTTTCTAAGAGTGTAAAAAATATTTTATGTTTTCATTGTTTTTCAAAACTTATTAAATATTTTAGTCTTTAAACTTCTTTATAAATTTTCTATTAATTATATATATTTTACTTATATGATTTTATATAGTATTTTTTTATTTAATTTATTCATAATATTTTTAAATAAATATTTTACTTAATCAAAATTTATTGATAATAATTAGATGACATGAATGTAATGACTATTTTACCCCTCTATTTATTAGTTATAGATGTTGGGTAACGTTGTTTACTTATATAATATTATATAGTGTTCTTTTTTAAAATTTATACATAATAATTTAAGACAAATAATTTATTTAATCAAAATTTATTGATAGTAATTAGCTGGCATGAATGTAATGACTATTTTACCCCTACATTTATTAGACATAGATGATTAGGCAACATTTTTAGATAGGTGGAATCAATTAAATTTAGACGTCTCTTCCTTTAAATATATAAAAGGATATGAGATAAAATATATTCCAATTAAAGCGAAACTTATAAAAAGTTTGAGAAATTAGAATATAAATAATTATATATCATATAAAATTGTGAATATTTATAAAGATTTTATACTTAAACTCTTTATTTTTAATATACTTTAAATGTATTTTATATTAATATTTTTTAAACGAGCTAACTTAGGAGCTAATGAGTCAAGTTGAAACAAGTTCAAACTTTGCTTGTCAGCTCATTGAGCTTAACTCACAAGTCATTTATTCAGTTGAGCTCGAATTTGCTCACGAGTTGAGTTGACTCGACTCATTTACATTCCTATATAAGATTATATGCTCATGGCTACTACTCTGATGGATAGAATATTGAAAAATTAGAGCTTCTAATTAATATTCTTTTTATGGTTAGTGGAAGGCAACACTATCATAATTTAAATATATGTATAATGATTATGAGATGATCAATCATTATCATGTAAATATAATCCTAATGAAATATTTATTTTCTATAAATTTTTTGGAGTAATTAATTTTTTTTTTCTTTTTATCTAAATATCATTGGTCCGTATCTATAATATGAGTAATATAATAAATATGATATAGAAACTTTTAGTATAAGAAAATTTTGTGTTAAAAATTTATTTTAGAAAATAGTAAAAGAAATTGTTTCAAACAAAATCTTAAGCTTAGTTTAGGACGGCTTTTTAATGCTTCTTAAAACAATTTTTTAGTATTAAAATTTTAATTTTTTACTAAAAAAATTATTTTAATAAGCAATAAGAAAGTCATCCAAAATGACCTTAATCTATAATGCTTTTTGAACCGCTTTAATTTCTACTTTATTCTCACAATTTCTCTCTCTGTGTACTGATTTTAAGGCTAATGATTCCTTCCTTATGGAAGGTCGTAAAGCAAGTTAAAATCAGAGGTTGTTAGAATTATGAAGAAGGCACCGACCATTATGTCCTCACCAAAAGGTTGCTGTTAGTTATAAACCATTCAAAATTTGGTGATGAGAATTTGATTAGAAAGCTAGAAAAGAACCTGCCAAAGGTAATAAAAGATTAGATCTTCAATCTTTTCTTAGAAAAATTTTAGCACAAATCTCGGTTCTCTTTTCAAAATTCAATGCTTTTGTAAAAGAATGGGCCACATTATTCATCTAGAGAACCAAGATTTGATTCTTCTTATCAAAGCTAGCCAAGCTATAAACATATATAATATTTTAAAATTATCTAAGTTTTATTTGATTAAGAAAATGAAAAGTACATAAATGTCTATGAAATCATCTTGGATTAATGCTTCATTTGAGACAACTTTGGACTACTGTTTTTTTCTTTCTTTCAAGAGTGATTTGCCACCAAAATATTATCTCGACTCGATGTAAACATGAATCAAAGGCTTCCAAAATTAAATTTGGGATCATCCATAGTAGTACGGCGGATCACGGCGATGGATTATCCGCCGGTACTTCCAGCGCAACATTTTTGCCGGAAATACCGGCGGATTAAACGCTGGAATCTGTAAAGGAAAGTCAACGTATGAACATCATTTTTTTCATTGGAATTGTGCCAGAAATGCCGCCAGATATTTTCCGGCAAAAATATTTCTTCGATTTAGATTTTCCAACCCGTGAATTACCGTGGAATGAATTTTAGCCAGTAATTCGCCGGAAAATACAAATTTTAGACGGATTTTCATTTTTACAGGTGGATTTTGTCCGGCGGTAACATGCCATTTTTTTGCAGTGAAAGCTTAGAGTCAAATCGAGTGGCTCAATCGACGAGATAAATCCAACGAGCCCAATATCGTCAAATTCTGACATCATTAAGATACTCAAAGTCTTGATGACGATCCATGATCGAATGAGTAGATATCGGTCATTCATTGAAACACTCTCAATATGTCCATGATCTTCTCCCTATTCACTAGCCATGTCACTTCCAAAAAAAATAAAAATATAATATATCACAAAAAATCACATTGATCTTGCATGAAACTCGAGGCATATTTGAATTGGAACTCGTCAAAATTCAATTTGCAATCATCCAAACAACAATCTCAGCAAACTTATAGTCAAACTAAACGTTTTGATAAGACTAACCCGATGACACCAAAATCGGTCCAATCTGAGTTCAAATGGGCTCAAATTAAGTAACTGAAGCTTATTTAAAAGTTTAAAATTATTAATTGGATGACAAATTACTATCCAAATATGACATGCTTATAGCCAATTTGAGCATCTCAATTAAACGAATCCAACAAGCCCAAGATCATTCGATTCTGAAATCATTAAAGCATTTAAATGCTTGATTAAAGTTTTATGATATCAAATGAATCAATATGAGCAGTTAGGTTGTGGGTCTCCGAAAGGATTCTGCTCGTGCGGTTCGAATGCAAAGAATACGATCACACTGTCCCGAAGGATAAAATGGTCGTAGGTCTTTACAATCGACACAAGCAGGCCGATGGAAGAGCAGACGGAGTTATAGATACGATTAGCCATGGAGGATAGCGGGTTTTTCACCTACGCACCTCGATGGATAATAATATTTATAACCCTAAATTCACGAGATTTCCCCCATTCGATATATCAGCTCGAATGAGGTTTATTTGATTGTGGGGATCGGTTTCCTACGGGCGCAAGCCCCCGTAGTTAATTACATCTTAGACCTCGGTCTAAGAAAACTCTCGATTAAGGATGTTAGATTATCTCCTCTGATGGGTTTAGTGCAAGGGGATTTCTAGGTTTCCTAATCAAAGGGGAATGTCCCAACTTGGCTCGATCAGTCATACAAGGTTCAGTCAACATCCGGTCGGTCTGAAGAAGAGAAAACTGGAGAAAAGAAAGAGGGACAACGCACTCAGACATGCACGAGAGAAAGAGGGAGGTGGCGTCATCTGTGTGACGCGGATGGGTAGGATTTATAGCTTCCGAAAGGATGGATAGCTTACCCACCAATAAGGTGTGTAGGGGTACATTCGTACCACTCACCTTTAGACCCTAAATCTATAAAAGATGTAGTGTTGCACACACAACACTAACATCTACAACCTAGCTAATGCAATCTGGACTTATTCCTTGTCTGACAAAGGAAGCCAGCTAAAACCTCCTAATCGTGTAAAATCCATGCTATCCGGTCTGTATGAGAGATGGGTGGGTAGTTTAGATATTGAAATTGGGATCGACAACTAAAGAAATCCCTAACTGATCCCACACTTATGAGTGGTATGATGCTTCTAAAACTAATGCAATTAAATCTTAATTTTAATTAGTTACTAATGCAATTTATGCTAGTCAAAAAGTCTCCAAATCAATGATGTATGAAACTTTTGAAAAAGGCTTATAGAAAATAGTTTTTGAATGACTAAACTTCCCCAGGTCCGGCACTTCATCCTCATAGGCCAGATTATCCGGACTCTACCCGCAGGCGAGGAAGTTTGTCTAAAAGAAAAGAGAATGCGTGCATGCCACCCCGGACGATTCCGGCTATTTCCTAGAATCGTTATGTTTCTATGTGAGTTAATCTTAGAATTTTTATTTAATAATTACGAGTATAAAAATTTTATCCCTAAAGAGCCTAGCGGTCAGACACAAGCACATGCAAGAAAGAAACCTATGAAAAGCATGCCGGTTCTACTGCGCAAACAAAAGTAAATAAATCACAATCACAGAAACAAATCCCACGAAAAAGAGTGTCCATGGCAAGTGCCATACAATATTACATCACAGAGTACAGTAAGTAATGGTGGCCGGGCTCCACCGACAACAACCCGGAAACGACGCAAATCTTAAAATAAGGCATTTTTACATTTCTTCAGTCTTCTTCTCTTCCTTGATTCGTCTTTGGATCGTCTTCGTTCTTCCTTCTGGCTCCTCGTAGTGACTCCTCCAAAAGGATACCCAAATGAAAAAGGAAACCCCTTGTAGGGGTTTACTTTTCCCTTTGGGCTCCTCGTAGTGAGTGCTCCAAAAGGATATCCAAATGAAAAAGGAAACCCCCTGTAGGGGTTTACTTTTCCCTTTGGACTCCTATCTCTTTAAAAATGCCTTATTTTCAGATCTTCACAATAATCACTATCGAATACATCATATCAGAAAATAGAAAATCTAGACTCTCCTACAGGGGTTATCCTAAGCAGTTATAATAAAAATTTCACCCAAGCAGTTATATATATAAATTAAAATGCGCACATCAATTACTTGGCCGTGCTTTGATTATTGGGGGCTAAGCTGCTGAAGCAGGTACCTAAAGCAGTTATACATTTATTATTATTAATTTTAGCCCCCTTTTTAGCGCGGTGTAAGCACGGCCACCTGCAGGAAGACAGCATTAGTATAAAAACGTGCCTAACCTATGGGTATTCTAACGCTCACAGCAACAGTACATAAAGGAAAGCTAGAAAACAATACAGAAACAATATCACAGAAAGGCTACAACAGGTAGCAAAAACAAACAGCACACGGATCACATGCAGAGCGTCACAACACAGCACAGAAAAGAAAAGCAGCACAGAAAAGCAGAATAAAAGCAGAACGTACCTCTTGTTACTTGTCGAGCCATATATCTTTTGGGTTCTCCTCAGTTTGTAGGTGTGCGGTGCCAAGACACAGAAGAAGCAGTGAAGCTCTGTGCTGCTTTAGGTTAGGATTTTGTTCTGCTTTTCTTTTCTGTGCTGTGTTGTGACGCTCTGCATGTGACCCGTGTGCTGTTTGTTTTTGCTACCTGTTGTAGCCTTTCTGTGATGTTGTTTCTGTATTGTTTTCTAGCTTTCCTTTCTGTACTGTTGCTGTGAGCGTTAGAATACCCATAGGTTAGGCACGTTTTTATACTAATGCTGTCTTCCTGCAGGTGGCCGTGCTTACACCGCGCTAAAAAGGGGGCTAAAATTAATAATAATAAATGTATAACTGCTTTAGGTACCTGCTTCAGCAGCTTAGCCCCCAATAATCAAAGCACGGCCAAGTAATTGATGTGCGCATTTTAATTTATATATATAACTGCTTGGGTGAAATTTTTATTATAACTGCTTAGGATAACCCCTGTAGGAGAGTCTAGATTTTCTATTTTCTGATATGATGTATTCGATAGTGATTATTGTGAAGATCTGAAAATAAGGCATTTTTAAAGAGATAGGAGTCCAAAGGGAAAAGTAAACCCCTACAGGGGGTTTCCTTTTTCATTTGGATATCCTTTTGGAGCACTCACTACGAGGAGCCCAAAGGGAAAAGTAAACCCCTACAGGGGGTTTCCTTTTTCATTTGGGTATCCTTTTGGAGGAGTCACTACGAGGAGCCAGAAGGAAGAACGAAGACGATCCAAAGACGAATCAAGGAAGAGAAGAAGACTGAAGAAATGTAAAAATGCCTTATTTTAAGATTTGCGTCGTTTCCGGGTTGTTGTCGGTGGAGCCCGGCCACCATTACTTACTGTACTCTGTGATGTAATATTGTATGGCACTTGCCATGGACACTCTTTTTCGTGGGATTTATTTCTGTGATTGTGATTTATTTACTTTTGTTTGCGCAGTAGAACCGGCATGCTTTTCATAGGTTTCTTTCTTGCATGTGCTTGTGTCTGACCGCTAGGCTCTTTAGGGATAAACTTTTTATACTCGTAATTATTAAATAAAAATTCTAAGATTAACTCACATAGAAACATAACGATTCTAGGAAATAGCCGGAATCGTCCGGGGTGGCATGCACGCATTCTCTTTTCTTTTAGACAAACTTCCTCGACTGCGGGTAGAGTCCGGATAATCTGGCCTATGAGGATGAAGTGCCGGACCTGGGGAAGTTTAGTCATTCAAAAACTATTTTCTATAAGCCTTTTTCAAAAGTTTCATACATCATTGATTTGGAGACTTTTTGACTAGCATAAATTGCATTAGTAACTAATTAAAATTAAGATTTAATTGCATTAGTTTTAGAAGCATCATACCACTCATAAGTGTGGGATCAGTTAGGGATTTCTTTAGTTGTCGATCCCAATTTCAATATCTAAACTACCCACCCATCTCTCATACAGACCGGATAGCATGGATTTTACACGATTAGGAGGTTTTAGCTGGCTTCCTTTGTCAGACAAGGAATAAGTCCAGATTGCGTTAGCTAGGTCGTAGATGTTAGTGTTGTGTGTGCAACACTACATTTTTTATAGATTTAGGGTCTAAAGGTGAGTGGTACGAGTGTACCCCTACACACCTTATTGGTGGGTAAGCTATCCATCCTTTCGGAAGCTATAAATCCTACCCATCCGCGTCACACAGATGACGCCACCTCCCTCTTTCTCTCGTGCATGTCTGAGTGCGTTGTCCCTCTTTCTTTTCTCCAGTTTTCTCTTCTTCAGACCGACCGGATGTTGACTGAACCTTGTATGACTGATCGAGCCAAGTTGGGACATTCCCCTTTGATTAGGAAACCTAGAAATCCCCTTGCACTAAACCCATCAGAGGAGATAATCTAACATCCTTAATCGAGAGTTTTCTTAGACCGAGGTCTAAGATGTAATTAACTACGGGGGCTTGCGCCCGTAGGAAACCGATCCCCACAATCAAATAAACCTCATTCGAGCTGATATATCGAATGGGGGAAATCTCGTGAATTTAGGGTTATAAATATTATTATCCATCGAGGTGCGTAGGTGAAAAACCCGCTATCCTCCATGGCTAATCGTATCTATAACTCCGTCTGCTCTTCCATCGGCCTGCTTGTGTCGATTGTAAAGGCCTACGACCATTTTATCCTTCGGGACAGTGTGATCGTATTCTTTGCATTCGAACCGCACGAGCAGAATCCTTTCGGAGACCCACATAGGTATAACACTCTAAATTTATCATAGATCTTCTCCATATTTACTAAGCAAGTCACTCCAAAAAAATATAAATAGACCGCCATTCTACACATGAGGGGGGAAGAAAAAAGGAAAAATGAGAGAAGGGAGAGCACTCTATCATTCTTTAGTCATCATCATTGCCGACGAACACCAGCTATTATCGTTAACAACCACTAGTTACTACTACCGACAACCACCATCATCACCAGAATACTATAAAGATTTGACCCTGCTGTTAGGTACATTTATCTGCCTATGAACATTTTTTAAAATTTCTCCTAGGAAGATTAAGCCCTATTGTTGGGTATAAATATTTGATATTTATACTCTTCTTCCTCTTCAACAGTGAAGAAGGGAAGATCTTTGTATCACTTATTATATATTGTATGTTGCGACTGGGCTAGGCCCGGTGGTTTTTTCCCTTCCCAGGAACTCCATGTAAAAAGTTCTCAGATCTTGTTGCTTTTGTTGTTCGTGCTTAATCTTTATACATCGTTAGGGGTGTCAATTCGGGTCAACGGGTCGGGTTCGGGTCGAACCCGGAACTGACCCGGCACTGTTCGGGTCAACCCGAACCCGACCCGTTTTTAAAAACGGGTCAGGTTTCTAGACCCGAACCCGACCCGATTCGGGTCCGGGTCAACCCGACCCGACACGAATGACCCGGGATTGACCCAAAATTGCTAATTTTCGGGTCAAAAATCGGGTCAATCTCGGGTTTTCGGGTCAAAATCGGGTAAAAAACAGGTCAATCTCGGGTTTTCGGGTCAAAAATGATTTTTCGTGTCACTTTCGGGTCAATTTCGGGTTGGCGGGTCAACCCGAACCCGACCCGATTTTTAAAACGGGTTGATTTCATGAACCCGAACCCGACCCGTTTCGGGTTTGGGTTGACCCGAACCCGGATTTTTCCGGGTCGGGTTCGGGTCGTGTTTCGTGTCGTGTCAAAAATTGACACCGCTATACATCGTCATGACGTAAAACTTAAATTCTACCAACTCAAAATTTCTAGCACGCAATAAAACCCCTCGTTCTTCACAAAGGGGAGGGGGAGGAAGAGAAACAAATGAAGGATATATATATATATATATATATAATATATTATATATATATATATATATATATATATATATATATCTTGGTGCACAAGCACCAAAGCAAAGGCAATGGAAGCATAGTTCACCTTTATGATTTTTTTTTTTTTAAACCAAACCAAAAATTCCATTAAGAGGAACTGATACAACACAAGACCACAACCATGGCCACATCAATAGAATTACAATCAATGATAAAATAAAAAATAGCAGTAACAAGGCAAACTAAGAGTAGGATAGACAAAATCGGAAGAATATCATACTCAGACTGACACCTAATTGCCAGGGAGGGGCCATCCATGGAGGTCAAAAAACACATCCGAACCGAGAGGCAGCATACCAAAACATGCCACCAAGGTTGCCAACCAACCCTGGCCATCCAAGGCGCATGCAGCAAAGCTGCTTAATCATCGTCCATTCCGAATCGAATCTAGCATCGCAACCAAAGCAACATAAATAGAGTAAAAGCAAATAGAACATTTCAAAAACTTCCAAAAGAAGAAAATCATTTCTTCTTGGATTTTCGTTTATGTTGCCTAACAAATTATCGAGCGAACTCGTAGCCAGGGTGCTATCAATAAATTCCTCATCACTATCAATTGACATGTCATCATGTAATCAATCACATTGCCACCAAACACCTTTAGCAACATGGACTAACATATTAGCATTTGAAATGATAGATATATGCACATCCACTAGAGGCATCACAACACCATCCTCCCCAATAGCAACCAAGGTTTCCTCACCACTATCAACTAAAAAAGCAGAATTATCAACAGACAACTCCACACCATCATCAACAATAGAATTGTCACTAAGATTAATACAACAGTTGATTTCAGATACTACCATAAAGGCAGGAATCACATTAGGAGAAGCAACATAATCCACAACACCATAAACCACCAATTCCCCCTTAACAACATGAGAAAAACTAGAACGAATAGCATCAGCAGGCGCAGGGGCTGCAGGGGAAAGATCAGGGCAAGACACAGGCCCGACAGTAGGCACACCTGCATCACATGAATTAATAACATGGATAGGGGAATCCTGCACATTAACCGACTCCACCAAAATAGTAGGAGACCCACCCATAGAAGGTAAAGAAAGTGGAGAAATAGCAACATGAATCACATGAGACACAAAAATAGTAGAATATGTGGCCAATCCAACCGTATCATCACCCTCACTCACAAAACCCGATTGACCCAAAGGATTAGGGGTAACCAAATCCACAGACACACCACCAACAGCATTCTCCACAATAATTGTATCATTCCTCATAGGAATACTAAGCTTCGTAGAAGAAACATGAATGGGTGCAGGGGAAAAGAACGACATTCACCCCTATTATGCCCAATAGCTTTACAAAGATCACAAAAAGGGGGGAAAACCTCCATTTGCACATGCTAGACATAACCCAAATTATCGAAACCCAGCCGACTTTATCAGGATAGTTTTTCGTAATATCCAATTCAACCAGAACTCTGGCTAGTGAGGGCCGTGAGCCAACAGAGGTGGCGGTATCTATTTTAAGAGGGCGGTCAAATAAAGAACCAAAGCATGAAGGATACGGGGAGCGAAAAGATGTGGCCGAATGTTAGGGAAGGAAATCCAAATAGTTCACCTTTATGATGGA
The DNA here is from genome assembly GCA_022539455.1 of Dendrobium nobile. Taxonomy (NCBI): domain Eukaryota; kingdom Viridiplantae; phylum Streptophyta; class Magnoliopsida; order Asparagales; family Orchidaceae; genus Dendrobium; species Dendrobium nobile. The sequence continues at coordinate 39,960,396 of CM039731.1, read as the reverse complement.
GATCTTTAAATGTTTTGTTAGGGATATCTTTTAGTTATTATTTTTTTGTTGATTCTAAGAAATTTTTGTGCTATAAACTACTGTGAAAAGCAATAAAAAAAAACTATCAAAAATGAAGTTTTAGTCCAATTCAAATTGTTCCAATGGAGGTGGAATAAGAAACAATTTTGATGAACAGTTGAAACAATTTTCTAACGCTAGGTTGATTGAATAATTTGCTGAAAAAAAAAAATCATAAAAGTAGTATCCCTTAGTATCACATTTCTTAATGTTGACTTCAGTCACAACAAAATTATATAAGAATTGCATGATTGACATATAATCAAAAATTGGTGGGCTTCTTATCGTACAATACACTATTATTAAAATTACAATGTAATTGTTTTATTCTATAAAAACGACATTGAAATCAGTATTTTTCTTCACGCAAAAATGTTAATGTCTTATACTTTTGATAAAGTGTTTATCTATTTGGATCATATCTTGCCCTTCTGATATAAAAATATATTTGAAGCTTAGGATTTTACTTTTCCATCAATCATTATGCCCTTGAATGAATGTTCACTGGAAAAAAAAAGTTCACCACAATCTTTAAATTTACACAAATTTAAAAAAAATAAAATTTAATAAAACCTTATTAATCAGTGTCTCAAAGAATTAAATAAGATGTTAATGTGTTCTAAAATGTTATGATTAATCAAACACTAATATCTAGCTCATCAATCAGTTTTTCATCTCAAATATAGAGTCCGTTAGAGAGAGAATCTCAATCAGTTTTGTTTTGATACTAATTTATAGAAATTTTTGTGGTGGGATATTCCTTTTTTCCAGCTAGAATTAGGAGCGGAACCCCTTTGTGACTAGGGGGCAATCCCCCCCCCCCCCCCCCACAATTTTTTTTTTCATTATACTTTTATTTGGGTAAATTTTAGTCTTTATTATAAAAGTTTTTAGGCAATTGCGCACCCTCCCCCCCTAAAAATGTTAAAATTCTATGTTCTTTAGGCAATTTCCCCCAATATCATTAAATGTATTGTGTAGATGTGTTATTGTTAGAGAATGATGAACCAAATACAAAGAGAAATAGTACATCAAAATTTGTTCCGGGGGCGCTACCCTTTGACCCCGCGACTTGACAGAGCAAGTCGAACCCCTTGGACCCCCGCATATATGCGAACAATTACTTATAAGTTTTCCCCCTTTGAAGATTCTGACTGGTTCAGCCCCCGAATAGAATTACTAATTTATGGTAGCTTTTAACATACAAATATCATATTTTTAAAAGAAATATACATTTATAATATCCACAACAGCTTTAAAAAAAATAACCAACATCAACTTTATAATCACTTTACAAAACTCTATCGCCCTCCCAAACATACCAAATGTGTTAGGACATTTGTAAAAGAATTAACATTAATCAATAATATTCTTTTAAATCAAATTCAGAGCTCTTATATGCAACATGACATAGGAGAGAGAGAATTTAAGATAGGTTCATTTAAGAAAAAAAAAAAGGCACCAATCATTGATCTTAGTTAAGTAAGTAAGACAAATTATTAGAAAGTTTTAAAATTCATTGAACAATAATTGAAGATCTCCAATGGATCTACTCGATCAGCCAAAGTACCAATTGGATTCACTCTCCTTTAAGTATTATTACTTAATTTTATCATGAGCCCTCTTGAGTGAGTCTCCACTTGCTAGGATAAAGTGAAGAATGTGTATATAAGCATAATATTTATTAAGAAAATAGCTATTCAAAATATAAAGTAGTAAGTATTGAAATATAATTCTTATTAAGGAAATAATCATTCAAGTTCTAAAGATAATAACTCATATCAAGGCTATAATTATTTGATTTTATAATTAATTGCATATATATATAGTATTTATTGCTTTTATTCATATACTTATCATTTAAGGTTTGTAATTTTATATATTTTATTTTTTTCAAGAAAGAATAGAATCAATCATTTTCTATTATATTTGACCTGAATTAAATATTGTCTCTTAGTTTCTATATGTTATTAGAGCTCACAATCTCCACCGAACGAGTTGATCCTGCCCATCAACTCATGGACAATGATATCACACATCCTATTATCTCTCTTACCACCCACCCTCCACTACTATTCATCAACCTAGCCACTCAACTACCACTCAAGCTCAGACATAACAATTACTTATCATGGTGACCTCAAGTGCAATCCCTAATTTCGAGAAACAATCTCCTTGATAATATCAATGGCGACATACCTCAACCCACACAAGCCATCACCCAAAAAGGTCTACAAATCCCCAACCCAAGTCACACTATTTGGGTTTAGGAAATTCAAAATTTTCTTTACGGAATATTTGTCTCTATATCTGAGTCAATTTTGCTCCCCCTCATAATCTCGTGATGCATTCAATAAGCTTTCTCGTCTGTAAGACAATCGATTGCATTCACATATTATCTTTCTAAAAGGGAGATTATCCCTAACAACTTATTGAGACAAGTCTATCAAAGAATTTATTCAATCAGTCAAAAGTCTTCTAGAACAACTAGCCTTTGTTGGGGTTCTTGTAAGAAGATGGTCTCATTCTTCATTGATTAAACAAAATTGGACAAAAATTTAAAGAGATCAATGGAGCCATTCATACAAGATATAACCAATTTCATTTAAAGAACTTCACTGCAAACTATTTGAATATGAAGATTTCTCCAAGCAAACTTCACAGGACAACAACCTTCATCCAATTAGCATCAATGACATCCAAAAAATATAGTTTCAACTTTCAAGCAATATAAAATTTGTCATTTTCAAAAACATCCAAATCACAACCAAACACAATAAAATCAAGTGTTCTCATCCAACTCAAATTGATAAAAAAATCTTTTATGGTATGTCAATTTTGTGATAAATGTGGTCACACAGCACAAAAATACTATACAATAAAATATTTGATGGGAATACCTATTCCCCCCAAGGTGAATCCTGCCACCCTGAATGTCTGGAACTCATAAATCAAATGACTCCTTTATAGTGGTGCTTCATATCACATCACATCACATCAATCATAAGCAAACTCTCTCTAGATGCCCTATAAAGCACCTAATTAGATTATTATTACAGGGAATACAAGTGTTCAAATCACAGTCACTAGCAAAACTATCCTTTCTTCTCCTTCGACCTCTTTTATACTATATAATGTTCTATGTGCTCCTAATATGCATCAAAATCTAATATATAGGTTTCCTTTGCATCACCAATCATAAATCAATTGAGCTTAACCTATGAGACCTAATTGAAATTTATATCAAGGATCGCATTGTGGACCTCTAGCTCAAGGGTGGAGCTGAAATGATATGTACGAATGGTCCCACATCAATGAGACTCCATTGGATTTCAAGCTAGGCCATATTAGCTACAAACCCAACCTTGAATGTTGGCATTATGACCTCGGCCATCCTTCATAAAAAGTCTTACATCATATCATATCTTCAAATAGGCTTCAAACTCAATCAGAATCATCTCATTTATCGTTTTGTGCTCATATGAATTCAATAAAACTCACAAACTATATTTCCATACCTCAATCATCTTAAGTTATCATCCAATTGATCTATTATACTTTGATGTATGGGGTTCTATCTCAAATATAATTCACTAAAAAAAATCAATTAGAAGCCCGTAGGGCAATACAATAAGACTGCAATATTAATTTTTTTAATCTAAATAATCATTTTATAGTGCAAATGAACCTAAAAAAATCAAAATTGATATCAATATCAAAGAAGAAAAAAAAATATAAATTGAGAATTCTAAGGAGAAGGACAAAAAAATTCAAGCATAGTGACGTTCAATTGTTCTAAAAACTACTGCAAATTGAGGAGTATTGATACACTTTTCAAATAAAGCACTTGAGCAAGTAACATATTAGTTGGTAAAATATTTAAGAATCCTACAAAAATTAAATAAATTTAAATTGAAAATTTTTTTTTTTTTTTTGAATGATCCACCAAAATAGAGAGAATGTAATTCTCTTTTATTTAAGATGTTTCTTTGAGGGAGTATAATATTCCCTAAATTGATGAAATAATATAATTACCTCAATTATTTGATTTTTGTTGGAAGATTGGCATAAACTTTATTGGCCGCATCTTCTTTTGAAGGAATCTATACACGTTCATATAACTTGTAAAAGAATCATAAAAATATAGTATAAATGAATAATATCTAAGATTATATCAAAGATATTTATATAGAAATCAGGACCGGCATTTCATAAAATACAGCCCATAGTTTAATTCTACTCTATTTCACATAAAAATATTTAATAATTAGCTGGTCTTTCTGTCTCTTAGGAAGGAAAAGCTGCATAGAATCTTTTTAGTGAGAATAATAAATACAAAGGAAAATGGACTGAATTTTAAACTTTGCATGGTTGATATAGCTATGATATGGAATAATTGCATGATAACTCTTCTAGTAAGACACCAAATAAGGCATCAAACAAGCAAGTCATTGACAATTAAGGCTTCATTTGGGACGGCTTTTTTGCTGCTTCTTAAAGCAGCTTTCAAGTACAAAAATTTCAACTTTTGTACTAAAAAGCTGTTTCAAGAAGCAGTAAAAAAGTCGTCCCAAACGAAGCCTAAGTCTTTGTTTGGGACGGCTTTCATTATGCTTCTTAAAGTAGTTTTCTAGAAAGCTGCTTTAAAAAGTAGTAAGAAACCCGTCTCAAACGAAGGCTAACATATCAAAGACTAAGTTGTAAATGTCTATTCAAGATATAAGGTGATGGGAGAGTTACAATGATCACATAAGCACAATATGGAATTGGTGATGGTTTTTGCTCTAACACAATGCATATGATCATATAATTATCAAATAATCATATGAACATTTAAATCATTAGAGCGAGCAAACACAAAAAAAAAAAATTTGTGAATCTAGCTATGAAGAGCAACGATGAGTATTTTCATGTGTTTTGAGGCCCAATTGATATTCATTTATGTATCATTACACTTTTGCTTAAAATTTTATTGCAGACACTGTCTCATATACAAACAATGAAGAAATTGTTAAAACGTCTTCAATTAGCGAGAAGCATATCATTTTATAATCTGATGAGAGAACTGAAATGCATTTTTGATGAACAATGAAAAATCAAAATAAGGCTTATAAAATATACATAATAAAGTCTCCTTAGACTGCAGTGATCAATGATATCATGAAAATCTTCGAATAGTTTGAGATTTATCTTTAAAGTTTTGAGCTAGAAGGAGCTAGGCGGCGAGGGAGGGCAAAAATGTTCGAAAGTTGGTTTTTATGGTCTATTCGTGTGAAATAGAGAAGAAAGGGGAAGTCGGTTTGAAATTTTCGCCGGAAATTTTCTTCGGTTTTAAGTAAGAATTTTCGACAAAAATTTTCATGGCAATTTTAAGCTTAGTTTTGGATAGCTTTTTTATTGCTTATTAAAATAGCTTTTTAGTACAAAATATGATTTTTTTGTACTAGAAAATTGCTTTAAGAAGCAACAAAAAAGCCGTCCCAAACATAGCCTTAATTACAATCGAATTTTTTGACAGAATTTTCCATCAAAAATTTGTCGGTATTAAATAATTTTTTTCAGTGAATATTTGACATAAACATCGCCGGAATTTCGGTCTCTTTGAAAGTCGCTAAAAATTTTGTCAAAAATAAGTGTTTTCTTGTACTGATATAATCTTCATGCAAAATTCAAAGATTGTAACATATGCAATATGTAAACAGTGAAAGGTTATACGTTGCTAGGAAAATGCCTCATGACCCATATGGGAGATGAGCTTTTTACATAAGGTGGAAGGAGAATTGTTAAAGGTTGAGCCTCCGACCCACAATATTTCTTTGCTCATAGGAGGAATTGCATATGGAAATTAATTGCAGGGTTAGTAACTTAGTGAATTTTGAACAAGAGAAGAAATTTTCTAATAAAGATGAGAGGCAAGAGACAAGTGGTAAACACAATAAGGAGTTAGCATATAGATGATTTAGGGTTGTTGCCTACATGCATAGTCCAACAAGGGGGTTCCACTATAAATTAAAAAAGTTTAACCAACAAAAAAATACTCACCTTATCCAATTTGACTATAAGCATGTCATCATGTTTGAATATCATTTGATTTGTCAGATTAATGCTCTGAAACATTCAAGTAGGCTTTAGTCTTTTGATTTGGGCCCATTTGAGCTCGAACTAGATCGAATTTGTTGTTGTTGGGTTCTTCTCCATCAGATTACCAATTTGACAGTTTCTTGAAATTGGAGTTCGGATGACCCTGAGTTTAATTTTGAAAGTTTCTGAGTCATATTTGCATCGAGATTCGTGCCAAATCAAGATGATTTTAGATGTCGCATTAAAAAAATAAAATTATACAAAGTTAAAATTAGCATAACAATTGTTCAGTATAATTAGCATAACAATTTGGAGAAAAGTGTTTAGACGAAATTTGAAAGTGATAGATTTGAAGAAGATTTGACATTGAGCATAAAATTTTTGTGAGAAAAAAGATGCGGGCAACAACTAACCTCAGTAGTTAATCATACTAATTAGCCAAATTTATTACTATTTTTTAATAAATTCACCTCTTAAGGCGTCTCTAACAGAGCTCTTGATTTTCTACTTCAAAATATAATAATAGTCATATCAAACAATAATTCATTTCCAATCAAACTCATTTCTTACACAAAAAAAACATTTCATATAGATTATTTCTCATCTTCATTTTCATCAAAAAATTATTTTTGTGAATAGTGTCATATCAATATTGACGTCCCACTATTCATAGCTGTAAAAATATGTTTCTTTTTTACGTTCACATGGAGGCTCATGGCAGTTGCAAACATACATGTACAGTTCGGTTGGAGATGCCCTTATAATGACATTTTGCCTTGCCATGCAAGCTGATCTGCATGGAAGAGCAAAATAACTTTACAACGAGCGAGTTGCTACTCTTTTTTTTTACACCCTCTAAGAACTAATTCCTTTTTGTAAGTGCTCATTAAAATTTTCATATGAAGAAATTAAAATTAAAATTTGAAGAGTTCGAAATTGAAATCAAATTTGAGCTTGAAAGTTTTGCTCTGTACTAATTTAATGTGTAATTAAATTCTCAAAAAAAAGAAAAAGAATCTTTATTAATGAACGAACTGATTGGTCCATTTGGATAGACAAATCGTTGGTTGAACTGCAATAAATGAAGCTGCATCTAAAGCTTTAAACCGTTATTTAACTCGACTATTCAACAAAACAGCGAGCAGGACAGTGAAGGGAGCAGGACAGCGAAACGTGTCTAAATTTCTGCGCTCTCCAAAGAAAATTTATATAAAAATTATAAGCCTGCCTCGATCGATCAAATTTTTGTTTTTAATTTAAATATACATGTTTTTCAGAGTAAAACACAACCTTTTAAGGAATTAAACCATCTCCAACCGAGGTGCACACGATGATATGTCGTCTGCCATTCGCTCATTTGAACACTAAGGTTTCATTTGGCACGGCTTTCTTACTGCTTCATAGAGCAGCTTTTAAGCACAAAAAAAACTGTTTTAAGAGTCAATAAGAAAGCTGTCTCAAAAGAAGCCTAAATCTCACGCCGAAATTTAGGTGAACAGTGTGCCGCCAATATTGGCGTATTGGCATCGCAGTGTTCACCTATATAAAATTGGGTTACGAGATTTGTCAAAGAAGCGCGCGAAAGAGGACAAAAATGATTAAATTCAATGCGAGATGAAGAATCCCATGAAAGAGGAGAACCAAATGTAGTTGGATTGTTAATTTGAAGTTTTACTGTTTTGAAGTGAAAAATAGATTTTTCTGTTGGAGATGCTCTTAACCGCTCCAAGAATTCAAACTCGAAGGCTTTTTATTTTTGCAGCATCTTCGTTTTAATCACATGACCTGTTTACCTTCATTGTGTTTTCCTTTACCGAGGAAGCCTCCAAAGCTGTGATCTTTCAAATATCAAAACCGCCAGAATAGCCACAACCGAGCTCTCTTTTTACCCAAAGGTTCCAGCTTTCATCGACTTGTCCATGCCTGGCCTCAGAACAGTCCTTGTTTCTGTTTGAACCTTGAACAGGTGGCTGTGACCTCCCTCCCATTCTCTCTATTTAATCCTCCTAACTCTTCCCGTTCTCTCCCACAATCATTCTCTCTTCTTCTTCTTCATTCCATAGTTTCTTCAACAAGGAGATGGTCTCTCTCGTGGTTCTCCTTGTTGTTTTTCTACCTTTCTTTTCTTCTTCACTCGGTTATGGAGTAGGAGAAGGGTGGACTAATGCTCACGCCACCTTCTACGGCGGGAGTGATGCTTCAGGCACAATGGGTACTCTTCTTCTCCAAGTTTTTTATTTTTTCTGCAACTCCTTACCTTCTCCAGCTTTCCTTTATTCCTAAAAATCTATGTTTTGTTCTGCTGAAGGTGGTGCTTGTGGTTATGGAAATCTGTACAGTCAGGGTTATGGAACTAACACTGCAGCTCTGAGCACTGCTCTCTTCAACAATGGCCTCAGCTGCGGCTCTTGCTATGAGATTAGGTGCGTTAATGAACATCAATGGTGTCTTCCAAGCTCCATTGTCGTCACTGCAACTAACTTCTGCCCACCAAACAATGCTCTCCCTAATGATGCCGGTGGGTGGTGCAATCCTCCTCTCCAGCATTTCGATCTCTCTCAGCCTGTTTTCCAACGTATTGCGCTTTACAAGGCTGGGATTGTTCCTGTTTCTTACAGAAGGTCAGTCTCTGCTTCTTCCTCTGTTTCACATCTTGCTAAGAGGATGGAACACCAGAGAGCCTTTAAGTTCTGTTAAATATATTACCAGATTGACATCGATTAACTTAAAAGCTTAAAGTAATCAAATAATTTATCATGAATTTAGCTAAATAATTCGCATTCCAAAAGATTTTAATCCTCAAATTTACTAGACTGTTGTGGGACTAGTCTTTGAACACATTTTAACTCTGTTTTTTTTTTTTAAGCAGAGTTCCATGTAGGAGAAGGGGAGGTATTAGATTCACCATTAACGGGCACTCCTACTTCAACCTGGTTCTTATCACCAACGTCGGCGGCGCCGGAGATGTTCATGCTGTGTCTGTCAAGGGATCAAAGACCGGTTGGCAACCCATGTCAAGAAACTGGGGACAGAACTGGCAAAGCAACTCCTTTCTCGACGGCCAATCTCTCTCCTTCAAAGTTACAACCAGTGATGGCCAAACTATAGTTTCTTACAACGCAGCACCGCCAAACTGGTCCTTCGGCCAGACCTTCGCCGGAGCTCAGTTCCATTAAGGCTTGCTTATCTGAGCATTTCTCCATCTCTATTGCTATATATAATATAGCTTAAGAAGTGTAGTTAGTATGTCTTAATTTAGAAGATATATTTAGCTGTTATTGTGAGAAGGGGAAGGGGCTTATTTTAAGATTGCTCCTTCCAATGTTGTTGGGGATGAATGATGTGTGGGAGGGAAAGGAGAGGGAGCAGAGGTGAACTGAACTTCAGCACCCGCTACTCTCTCCTTTTACTACTGTGTTATGCTTTGATGGATTCATCGAACACCTTTGGGAGATTTTTACTGGTTATTGTTATCATTTTCAGCAACTTGCTGATTATTATTAAGTCTGTAATTGGATTTTAGTTGTTAATGATGGAATTTGGGTTCTATTATGGTTGATGTTTAGTCCTTCTCTACAAATTTTTATATTTTTAAACATAATCAAAGAAAATAATACTAATTGACTTTGAGTTGAAAGAAACTCATAAATTGGCTAAAGTTGGAGAGAAGCGGTCTGTAGAATAGAACGTGTAGTAAGGGCATATTTAATTGAACTATAACCGCTTGAGTGACGTCGTTCGGGAGCTCCGGCCGAACATCAAAACTTCCGCTATTTGGTTGCGGGTGAATAGTGGGACGCCAATATTGACATTGTATTGTTCATCTTCGTTTCTATCTCTACTGAACTTGTCGAAAAAACGTACGAAAGAAGAGAACGACTTTTAGGGCATCTCCAACGGATCTCCATTTTTCACCGCAAAATACAGCAAAACTCCAAAATGATGTGGTGATGCTCCAATCGAACTTTATTTTAAGTGCTTATGCGAAGGTAATGATTCTTCTCCCTTTCCCGCGTTTTTCCGGTTGAGAGAGCAAAATAGCGTAGGTGAACAGTGCAACACAAATATTGGTGTCGCACTGTGGCGGAAGATTTTACATTCGATTGGAGCGATCGAACGATGTCATACGCCACTTTGGCGTTCAGTTGGAGATGCTTTTACCTTCGCAAAAGGGACAAAAGGGTGTTAGTTTCACTACATATTGGAGTTAAAAATGATATTTTCGGTTGGAGATCTCTAAGAGAAGAAGTGAAGAAGAGTTATGAGTGCAGAGTTTCCAAGGCACGATGAGATTCTTTGACCATGGCTGTGTAGCCGATTTTGCAGCTTTTGACCATGACCGACATAACTGAGAGCTTTTAATGAACCGAAGCGGTGCTCATGTAAATGATTTTCTGGCTTGGCCGACATTGTTGAAAGCTATCAATGGAATGAAGATATGGAGCTCAAGGAAATGATTTTCTAGGTAGTGATGGACTGTCACTCTGGCCTCCCTCAGTTGCCCCAATCTTTGAATACTGTTGATGTTTATATTCATGAGAGAGATTGCTAGTGCTGTGCAAATCTTTTTAAAATTATTTGTGGAATTGGGGTGAAATAAATTGAGTTTTTAAAAATTTGACATGGGTGATAAATATTTTTTTTATATTAATAGAGTTAAATTTAAAATTTTTATACGAATTATACTCTATAAATTTGCATGCTAAAAGTATGTTCCAATTAATTTTTTAAAAGAACATTTGAGTTGATTACTTAATAAATACTTATGGTAGAATATGATTTCTCTAATTCTTCATTTGAATGGTAAAATCTTATTATCTACCAATAGAGAAAATAATATTTGTTTAAAGAGAGAAAGAGAGATCAAATTAAATGACCGGAGTATAAGAATCACAATGCATCATATGCAGAATATAATTGATGTCACCAAAAATCATTTTGACAGGCGTGAATCTCAACGTATATTTGAGTTGAAAACTTTCAAAATTAAATTAGGGACAAACGAAATCAAAACTTGCAATCAAATTGAATTTCTCAATTAGACGAAATCAAAGTTAGTCCAGTTCAAGCCCAAATAAATCCAAATCAAGAGATCGAAGCATATTTGGAAGCTTCAAAATATTAAGTGGATGCTACACTCCTTAGGATGCAATATGCACCAATTCAAAGCTATGCTTAATAAAAATAAAAAAATAGCATTGGAAAGAAAAGGACATAAATATATCAAGAGTTAATCAACTCCTGCGACCTATTTGTTTAAATTATAAAATAAGGTTTAAATACTTAGAAAAATATTTCAATTTGACACATGAGAACATCTCTACCCAACCTTTTCAAAAAACTAGTTCACTGCGCGCCCCACCCCGTCAGTACTGTGTTGCCTACGCTTGCGCCCCAAAACGGTTGCTGACTTTGTACAAGTCATCCGGGCGCGCTACGGCAACTTGACTCTCCCCCGCTTGCTGCTTGCTGGTTTTTCCATCATCCAATCCACAACAAATCGAATGAAACCGCTTCTCTTTCAATACGTGCCTTGTTCCGCTCTCACTCGCCGCTATCTACATTATTTGATTCTCTTTATTTCTCCTTGACTCCTTCAATGTAACATGCACTAATTCAAAATAATACTACATTAAGAAAAACAGTCTTGTAGCCTATCTTTATCTTATTAGCTGGGATCTCTCTCTCTCTCTCCAAAATGGCATGCTACTAAACAATTTCAGTAAATATGACTATAAACAAATAGGGCCATGTTCAAAAAGCCAACTAAAAGCAACAATGGGCATGACTATCAAATGAAAATTACAACAAAATACACTCAAATATGAAGTTTGGAACTAAAAGGCCATAGAAATTTACATTTCATCCCTTGCACATGCAATCTGAAGCAGGATATGTGTAAATGGACTGCTTAGGCTTCCTCAGCCGAATCTGTCCTTCTCTTCCTTTGTGGCCTGCTTGCACCGCCCTCTGGAACTCAGACCACTCTAAGCTCTTGTTCAGGAAAAACTGACCTAGTAGAGCCATGTTTGGCCTTATTGTCTTCAAGTTCTCATAGGTCCGGTGGCCAACCTAATAACATTATAGATGTTTCATGTGCTTTCTGTATTAATAGAACATATGGAATCAAATAGCAGAAACAAAAAGACTTTGATTTGTCAAAGTTGGTTAATGTTATATTAGTGATTGGAGAAATGATTATACATTTTATGAACTGTGAACTAAAAGTTTTCAAAGCTTTAGGTTTCATTTCGGACCGTTTTTTTTCTGCTTTAAGCTAGCACAAACATTTTTTATTTTGTACTAGAAAGCAGAGCCCTGCATTGGGTACCGGTATGGGTACACCCATGACCTCGTGGGTGGGTACTCAACATAAAGGGACAAACCGATTTACATTACTAATCACAATATGCATGCAGTATATTACAATATTCCTTACTACGCAGTGCGCAACACTGAACCACGCTACGACCACGCTTGAAAGTTTGCAATCATAAACAAGGGCAACAAACCTCAAGGCTATTAATCCGTGGCAGACTGCAATCAAGAAGCGTGAAGAGTGGGTGGGTGAGAGTGGGTATGACATCCTGAAAGTCACCATAGGTGGGCGTGGGTGGGCAAAGCCTGCCAATGCAAAGCATGGGTACCCAACTAGGACCCCATGTAGGGCTCTGCTAGAAAGTTGCTTTAAGAAGCAGAAAAAAAAAAAGCCGTCCCAAACGAAGCCTTAAACTCATATTTCTGTACTAAACGAAATTTACCATGGCATTGTGCATATTGCCAGGGGATGCAGAGATGAAGATGTCGCTGTGCATGCTGACATAGTAATCAACAGCAGCAAGAAGAGAAGCCTTCCCTTCAACCCTTGCAAGTTCCTCTGAAGAAGCAATGCTCTTCTTATCTTCCATCAAGGGGAAAAGCTTGCGCAAGCTTGAGATTCTGGCCTCCCCACCGTAGACCTATAAATAATATTTAAAATCAGATTTCAGAACAGAAAGAATCCATCGTGAGGGAAGGAAATTAGAAGCAGATAAACCTTATGGGAGGCTAGATAAAGGCGAGTTTTGTTGTCGAAGCCCAAGGCTGCTAAGAGTAATCCAATTTCCTCAGGCGTCATTGGGCAGCGACCCTGGTTACGTAGTTCTTCATCTGTGAATTGGGAGTTCATAACCCTTCCTTGCCAAATCACTTGTCTGTACTTAGCTAAAGCCAACCTTTCAGCTTTACCACCACCAAAGTCACAGGCTGAATGAGCTGCCATGTCCTGCAAAATTGCCAATTTTAGGATCTGCTGCAAAATGTCTTCAATTATAGTCAAATGGAAATACTAATCTACACTTAAACGCATCTAGAGTATTAATTGCACATTCCTAACAACTGTTATTTCGCTTAACTAGGTACTGTGATTAAAAAAAAATGATCAAATGATTCCAAAATTTTTTAAGTGGGACTATCTTAATCCTAAAGTTTTTTTTTTCTCGGATTTCTATTTAGTTCTACTACTCATCAAATCTAAACAAATTTGATCATATTGTCAACTTAATCATTTCTTCAGACAAATTATTGAAGGGGAAATTGTTGGAGAGAAGCTTTTCATGAGAGTAATTAAGACATTTAAGATCAATCTCATTTGATAAATCACCTTAGGGTATACTTTCCTCCACCGATCTCCGTTCAACGAATGACAAAGTTAATGAAAGAACCAAATTGATTCATATTTGATAAACGGATGGATTGATTAAATATAAGTAAAAATCTCAGATTATAATGGGCAAAACTAAAAAGTCTAAAGATCATTGTGAACATTTACTATGAGAAAAATTAGTGTTCAAAAATACCTTGTCAAACCTCAAATGCAATGTGACATACTTCCCATTCCCATCGTTACTAACATTTTCATCGACAACCTCCTGTATATATTCATCAGAGCGCACATGTTTTGGATATCTGAGGCGTTTAACGAGCATTTCTCCCAATGTGTTGACATGAGGAACAAATGCTAATGCCTGAAAGTTGACTTTGCAACGCAACCTCTGAAGGTCACCAGTCATATTGTCAAAAGCAAGGCGGTGTGAGAAGGGAGCAATTGCTACAATTCCATAACTGAAGAAACAAAAAAAATGAATAAGATAAGTTGGTATACACCATTCCCTTTAGAATTAAAAAAAAAAAAAGCTATCAGCCAAAATGAGTTGGCTCATGCTGATAAAATTGGACGTGAATTGAGGAAGTATATATTATGGGATTATTTGTGTTATAATATTATATGAAGCGTAGATTTGGGCCAACAAGTAAACTTACCATAAAAAGATTGACAAAAAGTACAAGTTGGACTCGGTAAGTCATACAATATGGCAACATAAATAAGAATCAGACTAATAAAAATATTGTGGAAAGATTGTAGCTGTGATATTTTTCATCAATCCATCATCAAGGCATGAAATAGTTTTGAGTACTGCAACGCTTCCTAAAAAATCTACTCAAAATTAAATTGGGATCCACGTTACTTAGGTGGCCCAATAAAAGTAAGATATAACTCAATGCTATGAACTTTTACTTGAAAAGTACTTGGACAATCGAAGTAAAATGAACTCCAACTTTTTAAGAATTTTTTGGAAAGTGAAACCTTACCCAATGAATAAGCAATCCATATAATAAGCATGGTATATACACGTCAAATGTCGAACGCCACCCAATGATTATTATCATTACGAGGTCATCAACATCGTTTAATTAGCCCAATGAGATATCATTCCATATGTGTCTATCTCATGAATTTAATTAGCCACACACTAAACCAAAGCATATATTTTAAATTATATATTACTTAAACACCCAAAACCATACAAATAAAGAGACAGATGGCCATTTAGGGAGGAAAAGAGAGGCAATTTTTATACTCAAGTTTATTATAATCAAGTCATGAAGCCTCTCTCTCTAAATTCCTTATTTTCCTTTGGCATATTTGTGTCTTTATTCTCTCTAATTCTTCTAATTCGCTGAAACTTCATGAATCCTGTGAGTATGATTCTAGCATAATCAACATACAAATATGAATCCGACAATTGGAGAAAAAAATATAGAAGTATAACAACTTCATTAATTTTGAAGAATCAATTTAATTAAGTCTAAGAAAATCTACCAATAAAGCTATTTTTTAAAGACAAAAAGTGAAGTATATAAGAGCAAAAAAAAGGATTTCTTCATGATTTCTAATTAATTTAGTACAAAAACAAGAATGGTATCGAAAATATGTTAAATTTTCTAAATACATGAATAATGGAGAACATCCAACTGTTAAAAATAGTTGTGAATTATATTAACTATAAGGATGCTTACAAATGATATTAAAAGTAAGATACATTGATATATATTTTTTGTATATGAAATAGCTCTAAAAATTAAATCTACCACTAAAAATAAGAGTAATAGATAAAGCATTTAGAAGAAAAAAAATTTAGAATCAATACAACAAAAGATGACTATACAATCTAAAATTTTAGATAATGTGAAATTAACAATTATTAATTAATATTATTAAAAGATAAAGCAAAAGTCAGGGGTTAAAGGATTAACCATCTTGAATCTATATACAGAAAAATAAAGAAGAATTTCTATAATTAATAATGAGTGGTTAAAATGAAGAAGAATATCAAGAGTATTACGCAAGAAGAGGATATAATAAAGGCTTGGAAGAAAATTTTATAAAACTACAGCTAGGTCGACAATATAATATGGATTTTGACATAGGAAATTAAAAGATATAACTAGCTAAAATGAGCATGGTGAAAATATAAATATTAAAATTGATGCGTGTCAAAATTAGATGGAAAAAAATAATTAATGATTATATTAACATCTATTAAAGATAAAATAGTTGATAAAAATCTTAGGAAAATTAGGCAAGTCCAATGAACAATTGGTGATACATCGAAAAATGCATAGAATCAGGAAGGAAGAAGAATATACCGCATGAAATATGGATAAAACGTGTTAAAAAAAATATGGCAAGAATTAGGTCTAGCACAACACCTTTTGTGTCACACATCATGAAAGAATGAAAGATTAGAATTCAAAAAAACTAATCATAAATACTTGTGGCAAGGCTAATAACGATGTTGATAAAGTATTTGTGCAAGATACCTATTCGTTGTTTGCAATATTCATGATATTAAGATACTAAAGCAAGAAGAACATAAATGTTATAAAAGAAAATAGGCCAAAAAAAAAATGCACTTATTGGTTGGATCACCATCTT
This sequence comes from Dendrobium nobile, assembly GCA_022539455.1. Taxonomy (NCBI): domain Eukaryota; kingdom Viridiplantae; phylum Streptophyta; class Magnoliopsida; order Asparagales; family Orchidaceae; genus Dendrobium; species Dendrobium nobile. The sequence continues at coordinate 39,943,997 of CM039731.1, read as the reverse complement.
GAAGATCCAATGCCATAGATACAAGTATGCATGCTTCAAAAAATATTAGTAATACTCACAATAAGTTTTTCATTTTTATTAGCAAATAATACCATGCACGCTAATAGTCAACGATCAAACTCCTTTCACAATTAAGAAAGTCAAGGATAACTCACCAAGCAGATGCTACACCACATAAAATTTGCTGACAAGCTTAACATACCATAAATCTGTGACAAGCTCAACACAACATAACATTTGTTGCTTGCTCTAATGCTTGGTTTATTATTCATGTTTGCAGACATGGAAGTCATTTTGTTAGAAATACAAGCTATAAAGAGTAACTTGAATTTCCACTTCAGCAGTCTTTAGGGCCTAAATTTAGCTTAACATAATGAAGAAAACTCTCATCAAATTTCCATCAAAACAATTATGCGCTTCTAAGAACCTTCCAGCAAAAGAATTTTCTTCCAACAGGATGGTAGATGAAAATTTCTTAAGATCATTACAATTAACCATCACAAAGCACGAGAATTTTGCAATTGTTTCTTAGGTTTTAAAGAAATTCCTCCATGTCTCTCTCCCCGCTATGGAGAGGATTAAATGGGAGTCTGTTAAAAGTACTAGAGAAAATGAAAAATTAAAGATTAATCTTTAACTAACCTTTGAAGAACAGGAAGAACATTCTCTAGGTACCAGTTTGCTGATGCATGAACCGGTGCAGTTTTGATCCTTGTGGTCCTAATGGCAACAGCATAATACTCCCGCGTGCTCCATGCATATTCTGGAGGCAACTCTCTTACTACAAAGATTTCGTCCTTCAACACATTAATGAAGTGATCCACATCATAGATTTCCTCAAACAAGCTGCAAAACAACAATGATTTATCAGTATTGTTTTTACTTAAACTACACGACAAATAACTAAAAAAGAGGAAGAAAAACACAGCTTAGCTAGAACTACCTTGAATCTTTCCAAACAGAATTTACTTCAAGATGAGGGATTACTAGGGTTGCATTTAAGATTTTAGCAACAGCAACAGCATCACAAATCTACATAAGAAAACATATTTTATATCTAGTGATATGGTCCATTTTACAGGGAAAAATATTGAAGAGAGAATACAAATGTTTCCATAAAATTTTCATGTCTGTCAAGTGTACACTCAAGTTTCGATTACATGTTAAAAGACCGAAGAGCCTACCCCCATCCTTTGCTGGTTTAACCCTCCATCAAGAAACACTTGGATGAATCCACTTGACTTCACAGGGCGTCCTAGATGCAAGAAAAAAAAAATCAACAATTCAGAAGTACATTATTAAGATAATAAAATTAAGTCTCTTGCTATGAGGTACATTTTGCCCATATTGTAAACAACAGTTACCAGTAATACTTGCTGATGGAATGCAGGGTTTCCAACCCTGTGGCGCCAAAGGAGCCCAGAGCTCAGACTTCCGCTCATTGGGCTGCAAAGAAAATTAAAATAAGAAACATCAGCAAAGGCTAACACAAGCAAAAACAAAAAACAAATGCAGATGCTTTTTCAACAACTGAGCTCACAATTTCAGAAATCAAAGCGGCCTTCAGAAGAGATGTGTGTCTTGGTTTTGGAGCATTCCACTCCTGCAAGAAAAAATCAATTTGTTTTTATGAAATTATGAAATTATGGAAATGATAAAATGCTATTTTAACTGATTGGGGACAGAAATGTGTACATGAAGCTTGTTGCATTTAATCCTAAGATAAAAAACACAGGTCAGCCGCCAATGGGAGATATGAAGGATTATAGTATCTATATAATAACAACAACAACAAGCCTTTATCCCACTATGGGGTGGCTACATGAATTCTTTTTTCTCTATTGTGTCCTGTTAAGAGTTAAATTCTGATCTAAATCTAATAAAGAAAGGTCATTTCTAATATTTTCTAACCAAATCTTTTTAGGTCTACCTTGATGTTTCTTAACATAAGTCAAATCTAATACATCTACTTTCCTAACCGGGTCATCGGAAGTCCGCCATTTTATGTGATCAAACCATCTAAGACGACTCTCTCTAATCTTATCTTCCACAGAAGCTACTCCTACCTTTTCAAGTATATGCTCATTTGTTATCCTGCCTTTAAGAGTAAAGCCACTCATCCACCTGACCAAGAATTATACTATCTATACTGAGTTTTATTATTATATAAACGGAGATAACTTCAAACATCATTTATAAATAATGTATAAAGCACTGTGTATTCCTGGAATATAAAGCACAAAACAATTTTCCAAGGTAATTGAGGAAAGAATACACTTGGGATTCTTTTATTTCTTTTTCTATATTTTTAACTATGAAGGCCTGCTTGGTTCAAACTAATTAAACATCTTAGGTCGGCTTAAGCCATATTTCTCAGCCAAACACAACTCTGTGTATTTTTTTAAGGCAGGTTACATAGAGTGTGGCTTTTCATTGCTTAAGAAGAAAAGCAAGGAAAATCTAAGTGCCTGCTCTACCCCACTTAAGCATCTTGGCGCACATTTGACTCCACAATGTCTCCTCTGTAGCCTTGTCTTCTTCCCTCCCTGGAGTTTTTTTTCTTAGCCAAGGATGGGTTACGAAATGATGGCTGAGCCAAAGCAGGAAGGGAGGGAGAACATGGAAGTGAAGAAAATGACAAGATCAATGAAAATGTCAAGATTTTATTCATTAGAAAAATAAGAGAGGACACATTATATTTTTAAGTTACCATTAAAATTCCCTAACAGAATAGAACCACAAAGCCTTACATCGATATGGCTCTCAGGAAACCCTCATTTCAATTCATTCAATTCTAAGTCTGACGCAAAGCCACCACATATTTAAATGCATTTGAATACAATTATTTGAAAAATAAAATAAATATATAATTCCATGGAGAGGGAGGGAGGGATTGGCTACATGCTCCTTTAGTTTAAATTTAGATTTCCTTTTGTATCCTTGATTTGTGTTATTCCTCCATGAGCCATGTCTTAGCAGGCCGCATGCTTCAAATTCCTTCTAAAATTTTGAAGTCTTCGGCCATGTCTTTCTATGGAAAGAGAGTGGTTTTTCAATTAATCAATTAATCATGGAAAGAGAGTGGTTTTTCAATTAATCAATTAATCAATATCAAGCTCCTTTTGACATCCATGGCTCTATTTGAAAGGTGCAACGTTCATGAAGATTGCAATTCTTGCCTGATTGGCTAAATTATACATATAAGGAAGAAGGTGAATTTTGGCAATGTTTGGAGTGTCCTCCTTTGGTTGGAATTTCAATGCTTCCTTGATCATGCTAAGCTCACATGAATGAATCTACTTTGGTTGGAATAGTGATGAAGCTAGTTATCAAACCATCTTAAATAACATGATTATAACGATGACTATCTTCTTACTTGTTCTCTTCAGTTTGGAGTTAGGTTTTTTAAAAGGCTCTCATCCTTTCATCTAGGACTCCCCTCCTCTATAATCTTTGAATCTTCTTCCTCGTCCAAGTATGATTTTCGGTATCGGCATCCTCATCTTTTGATCTATTTCTAGTGATGCTCTCTTTGGCAATGATCTTTTTCACAAGCTAGGAGATTCTTCTATGCGACTATAAGTTATGATGTAATGGTTTTCGTAATTAGTTGATTAATGCATGAGTCAATACTTACTCTGCCATCTGCAACGCCAAGGCATTTTATTACAAAGGACTTCTTGTGAAGCCTCAAACTAGTATTCAATGGAATGAAAGCTAGTTAATGGAAAATAGTTGGCAAAATTTTAGACAAATTCTATGAATAGTGACTAAGAACCAACAATAGTCATTATATTGCACATCACCGTAGTCAAAGAACACCACATTTTTGTTACTCTTCTAGAAAGATTCAAAGAAGAGTAACTACTTCTATTGCAATGTTCTTCTTCTCAGCATATCCATAGCTTCATCATGATTATTTTGATAAAAATGTTGTATTTTTTCCATCTTTTAATTTGTTTTTTGTTTATACTATATTAAATGCTTATTTGGTACAATTGATTGCCAAGCCTCAAGTGGTTAGGAAAATATAATAAGGTGGTGATGCATTGTAAGCATATTTGTAATTCATGATTTATGAGCACGTCATGATAGGATTTCAGCATATGGAGCCCTCTTCTTAATTAAATAATGTGAATAATGAGATTGATCACAACATCTTTAACACCAAGCATGATGATGTTATGTGTATGTTATCTTTGAGTCAGAGTTTATTTATCAATGTTCAATGCCATATCTTAAGTGATTAGTAAAAAGTAGGAATGATGTATGAAAGCATGTTTCATATCTTTGTTTACGGAATGTGAACGATGGAATGGTCACACTAGCATTATTCTATTTCCATGATATAATCAAAAACAACAATAAAATCAAGCCTTTATCCCATGAAGAGAGGTCAGCTACATGAATTTTTTTTATCCATTATGTCCTATTAAGAGTCTGTTTCTCATTTAAATCTAATAAAAAATGTCATTTTTAATACTTTCTAACCATATCTTTTTAGGTCTATCTCTACCTTCCTTAACATAGGCCAAATCTAATACAGCTACTCTTCTAACTGGGTCATCGAAAGGCCCATGTTTTATGTGACCAAACCATCTAAGATGACTCTCTCTAATCTTATCTGCCACCACTCCATCCTTTTCTCATATAAAATTAGTTTATGTGTCCCCTTAAAAAAGTTTTCCGGTTCCTCCGCTGCTACAAACAAGCAATTAACAATTCTCAGGTTTACAAACAAACTTCAGATAGGTGGCCTCTCGTTCTAGTAACCATTTCCATGTGAAACAAAATAAGAGCTAAACAATCCCGACGAGTACCAAAAAAAAAACCTGCTGAATCCTACACATCGTTAATTCATCATCCGAAACAAATCGACATAGGAGTTGGAGCAAACTCCCAGTTTCCAACTACTCTCACATTGCCCACTCACATCAGTCAGACAATTTCACAATGTCATCAAATCAAAACCTTCAAAAGCGTAGAGTCACACATCAACGGCATGGAAATAGCAACTCACCGAAAACATGGATGGAGAGGCATGACCAAGGGGTGAGAAAAGCGCGGGCCAGAATACCGGGAGAAGCATCACAAGAAGAGCGGCGTACACCGCCCTCCTCTGCGAATGGTACTGATAGACAAAGAAGTTGATCATCTTCCCCTTTCGCCGCCTCCACCGCCCCCAAATCCTGTCTAACAAGCTCGCACCGTGGCTCCAAACCCTAAGCTTCGTTCCCGACAAAGTGAGTGGCGAAGGCGAAGTTCGATATCTCATCGACGCCCATTCCCTCTATATCCCCCTCTCCGTCTCTCTGTCTCAGTCTCCCGGTCGTGCTGGATAGAATAGAACTATCAGAACACTAGCGGTAGCTTTCGCGGACAGTCTGGTGATTACACGTAAGTGTTGGCTTGTCAGTCGCTAACAATGCTGTTTGCTGATTTGCAAAGTGCAGCTTCTCGTTCTTATAGAGTTATCACCGTCGGTCGAAATAGCCGTTGGGGCCAACTGGTTCGAGCCGACGGGCGACGGTGCATTAAATCCGGTTTATAATTGGATGGCTCTCACTTATTGTCGATTTTTTTTTTCACGGATTAATCGTTTGGGATTATTTTTTTCTGTTTTAAAGAACTTTTTTATAAAAAAAATCTCAAATAAAGCCTAAGTTTTAAATTAGTATTCCAATTATCAATACATCATTATTTTAATTTTAGAATATAATATTACTTCAATTTAATACTTATATTATAAAAAATTGATCTAAAATGTTCCTTTTAAAATTAAATTAGGATCAACTTTATAAAATTAAAAAGTTAAATTTGAATTAATTTTATATCATAATTACAATGTCAGGATATACTTTGGATCAATTTTGTATGATCAAGAGATTAAATTCGGATAACATAATACTCGAGATTAAGGTTTTGTTTGGAACATCTTTCTTACTGCTTCTTAAAGAAAACAGCTTTTTAGTATAAAAATTTTAAATTTTGTACTAGAAAGATGCTTTAAGAAGCAGTAAAAAAACCATCTCAAACGACGTCTAGGACTTTGTTTGGGACGACTTTCTTATTGCTTTTTAAAATGGAGTTTTAATATAAAAATTAAAGCATTCGTTTGAGACAGCTTTTTTATTACTTTTTAAAACAACTTTCTAATGCAAAAAAAATTTAAAATGATAAATTTTTGCACTAAAAAATTGCTTTGAAAAATAATAAGAAATTATTCCAAATGTAGCTTAAAATTTCATTTGGGATCACTTTTTTTTACTAATTTGTAAAGTTGTTATGGAGATAGTAATTATTTTAAAATTGTCGTAGAAAACATACAAATTTTCTTTAAAATTAGTAAAAAAATAATGATCAAATAAAAATTATGATGCAATCTGAAAAATAAGACGGTAAGTAAATTGTCAAAAAAAAACGTAATTTTATCCTAACAAATAATTTGGCATTATTTTGAGAATTATCTGTTATTTTTACTATAATTTTTGATCGGCTATTGGAATAATAAATAGATTTTGCTAACCATAATCTCTCAACGCCATATATTAATTATTTTATTTTATTTTATTTTTTTGTCTTCTCCTCATTAATGACATTTAAAAATGAGTTATTTCATTGATATAGGAAAAATTCGTACAAAATTAAATAGTATCGATGCAACCCTTTATCTTTAGGACTGACTGAAGCATTAACTACTTGTTGGTAAACTCACCTGCTTCGATAAAAACAAAAAAGAAGAAGTAGGGTTACATATATTAATTTTAATTATTATAGAAATAATTTTAAATTTATTTTTAGATAAATGTAATAGAAATTTTTATATAATTAATTATATATTTTATTTATTCATATTCTATAAATAATTTTTCATGATCAATTAATTAGTTCTGTTACGGACTAGAATATACGCGGCGATAGAGTCAGAAAGTTCACGTCTCAGCGTTGTACGAATATCTAGCACACAAACAGAAAATGAAAGGACAATAGGATTTTTTACATGGAAAATCCTGGAAATGGAAAAAACTATGGGGCCACACCTAGTTGAAAAGTTCCATTAGTGTAGTTTGAGATACAAGAGGCTGATTCGTCCAACAAGTTAGGATGATCAAATTACAGTGAGTTTCTTCTGAATTGAAATTCAATTACAAAGTTGAGCAAAGTTCTGGCGTCACTAAGGAAATTGGGCAGAACTCAAATGTCGTCCGGAAGTTGTATTGAATCTGGCGTCGAGCAGAATTCCGGCGTCGAGCAGAATTCCAGTGTTGAACAGAATTTCGACATCACTCGGACCTTCGGTCGAATTCTGGCGTCATTCAGGTGGCGGGAAGAACTCCAGCGGTGGTCAAGGATGAGCTGTTCTCTCCTATCATTTTCTTCTCTTCTTCTCTTCTTCTTGCTTGGGGTCCCTCTTAAGAGAAATGAGGGATCTATTTATAGTTTTTCTGGAGTGGCATAGATCGTAAATAGGTGTGAGATTAGAGGCAAATAGGGAGTGGCCTAATGGACGGCTGATATTGAATCCTTTGATCGTGCATTGTTTGTCAAACATTTGAAGGTCATAGTGATGTCGGAATTCGGCGATCTTGGGCTCGTTGGATTCATCTCGTCGAGACGTTCGATTCGACTATAACCTCGTTGAAATCGGAGACCGTTTAGTAACTCAAAATTGTGGTATGAGCACTTCAGGAGCTTGATTTGGGCTCATTTGGACTCGGATTGAGTTGAATTTGGTGTCGTTGGGTTCGTATTTCTAAGATGCTCAATTTGACTATAAGCTCGTTGAAATCAGAGTTCGGGTGCTCTCGGATTTAATTTTTGAAGTTTTCGATTCGATTTTGCCTCGAGATTCATGCTCGATCAAGATAATTTTTGAGAATATATCAAGTTACATAACATATTTCTACACAAGATATTTTATTAAGAAATGATGATTTATATATAATTATTTATCATTCTTTATCTTTTTTTATGGAATTTGGTTAGAACGACCGGACTATTATCAATCAAAATATTTTTTATTTACAAAATAAAAAATTAATTTTCATCATTTATGAATAATTTTTAATCCATTTTTATTGCATTATTATTGGCATTGATAAATGTCAAATAAAACTCATTAAACTTTGAGGTAATTTTATGATTATATATATATATATATATATATAGAGGCAAAAATCATCAATAATTTAAAATTCTAGCCAAACATTGAACTGACTGAAAGGATTTTGTAATATTCAAATGTTTAATCATTGATTCAATCATGATAATATAAATATTATTAAATTAATTAAAAAAAATTAATAATAATTGAATGTCATAAAAAAATTAAGTTACTAGAGCATGAATCTCGAGGCATATTGAAGTTTTAAGTTTCCAAAATTAAATTTGGAGTCATCCAAACTGCAATTTTAGCAAACTTGTAAACAAATCGAATGTCTCAAAGAAACTGTTGCGCCCAGGAGTATTCATGGCGGTAGAGAAATATAAAGTTTATCGTCTTAGCGTTGTACGAAAATCCGGCACGCGATCAGATAAGAGAAAGGGTCTAGTATTTATGAGACACAAAGATTTTTACGTGGAAAACCCCTGAAAAGGTGGAAAAACCACGGGGTCTAGCCCAGTTTGAATGAATCCACTAGTATTATAGTCGATTACAAATAAAGCCCTTCCTTTGAGGAAGGCCTTGGGTTTGATGTACATTATATGAAGTACATTACATGTTGGGAATACAGAGAGTCACTGTTAACGTATTCGCTCTATTGGAAGGATTGTAGTCGGCGGGCGACGCAAATCAGGAGGACCATAGTTAGCTAGCGATGGAGGTCGGAAGGCCTTAGTGATGTCAAAATTGAGAGATCTTAGGCTCGTTGGATTCGTCTCGTCGAGCCGCTCAATTCGACTATAAGCTCGTCAAAATCGGAGACCGTTTGGCAACTCAAATTGTGGTACGAACTTTCCAACAGCGCTTCGGGTGCTCGATTTGGGCTCATTTGGGCTCGGATTGAGTTGAATTTGGTGTCGTTGGGTTCGTATTTCCAAGACGCTCAGTTTGACTATAAGCTTGCTGAAATTGGAGTTCAGGTGATCCCAGATTTAATTTTTGAAGTTTCCAACATGCTGTTTGCCTCGAGATTTGTGCTCGATCAAGATAATTCTTTGATAACGTATCAGAAACGAATCCAACAACATCAAAATAAGTCTAATCCAAGCCCAAATAGGCCAAAATCAAGAGACCAAAGCACATTTGAAAGATTCGAATTATAAATTGGATGACCAAATTATATCCAATTATAAAATGCTTATAATATAATCGATCGGCTAGAAGAGATGAATTTAACAAGCCTAATATCGCTTAATTCTGACATTATTAAGACACTTAAATGCTTGATGATCGCTCTATGATCAATAGAATCAATATAGGTCATCCAATGGAGCACTCTGAATTTACTCTGAACCTTCTCCATATTTATGAGGCATTCCACCCTCAAAATATATAAATAGACCCTCTCTTCCCACATGAAAAAGGGGACTTGGACTCTTGGAGGGGATTGGGACCTTTTGAGTTTTGATTGCATAATGGAGAGAGCTTGCTTCAAGGATCCTAGAGTTCTACCCAAGCACCACTACCAACAAATTTCTATCGAGCACCACGCTGTCGTCAACCTTCGCTGGAGTAGTGCCCGTCCGCCGACCATGGCTATACCACCACCTGACCACCAACATTCGTCGGACCTTCGCCCGACTGCCCACGCCGTTTGACCTCGTCACGCCTCCGATCCTTGCCCGACCATAGCCCATTTGTCGATCACCATTGGACTTCTTATAATGCACCATAATCAAATTTAAAAACAAAAATTATCTATTTTATCTTCTTAATTAATCAATCAGAGCCTCTATAAATCATCAAAATAAAAAATTTATATATTTAGGGAAAATAACTAATAATTGTATTGTGAGAGCTCGTTCCTTTGATTTGTTTCTCTGTAGATGTGATTTTCCTCCCAGGATCGTCCGGGACGATATTGAGATCGTCCGGGACGATCAGTGCCTTGAAACAACTGATTTTTATGAGTGCTGTCAGTCAGTACGAAATGGACTTAGTACTGGACGAACTGAAGAAATTTGTGAAGAAATCTGTCATTTTCGTCTGTACGAACCTGGAAGGGTCGGGACGATCCGTCTGTACGAAATCTGTCCAGAGAGCAAGTCGCCCGGGACGAATTTGGATTTCGTCTGTACGAAATTTGTCCAGAGGACACATCGTACCGGGACGAATTGTAGATCGTCCGGGACGATCAGTGTTGATAAATATCCGATTGAGATATTTTTATTCATTTCGAAGAGAGAGAAGGAGAAGGCAGGAGAGAGAAAGAGAAGAAAAGCAAAGGAAAAGCTTGGTTTTGGAGCCCGCGGAGCGCTTTTCTTCCGACGACGCAGTTGGAAGATTTGTTTATCTCGCGGTAAGGACTCCGAACCCTATTTCTGTTTTCAAAGATGTTGAGTTTTGACCGAGTTGTGATTTGTTTTGTATTCTCGTAGTCAACTTTTCGACGTGATTTGATATTGACACAACTTTCACCGCACAACTTCTGATATGTTATAGATATGATTATTACACACGATTTGAGTGTTTTCTGCAACGATTTTACCGGTCGGAATTGATTTTACGCGATTTTAATCGAATAGAAAATTATCAGGACTTGATTTGATTTGGATTCTGTTGAATAATAATCTTGTATTGATGCCGTGAATCTTCGTCTGTAATTTGGAAAGATTTGGAATTTGTGCTTTTTGTGCAGGATTTTTTGTGTAAATCTGACCGACTGCCGTTACGCTGCCCGATTTTTGTATGATTTCCGAATTTTCCGGAATTGATAGATTGAATTGACATGTGCATGACTATTGATATGATCGTTTTAGATTTCTTTATTATTGATTATTGCATCGATTATTGCATTGATCATTGATTGGAATCGATTGATACTGAAAGACAAGTGGGAACATGGTTGAACATTGGTTGGAGATGATACCTGTACAGGATGGTGGGCCGACGGGCTTTCCTTTAAATCATAGATCATGGATCATGGATATAACGATGGGAGTCATAAGGAGATTATATGCCGACGGGCGGCCGACGGGCAATAGAGTGACGACTCTTTTTCATAGAACCAATGTATAGATATCTACAACAGCAATACGGATTCTACAACAGCAACATGACCAGCGTTTGTGCTTGTCTAGTAAGACCATGGAATGATGATTTACTGTTTCGTACGGATTCATTGATTCATTGATGATTGATCATTGAGCATTGATACTATTGATTATTGACATTGATATAAATATGATATTGACATATGGATACTACTGATACGACAGATCCTGATAGGTTATTGATACACTGATACATTGATTCGTCGTGCCGATTATTGAAGGATTGATTGAATGGATTATTGCATCGTAGAATAGATTTCCTTTTGAAGCTGATTGTTTTGATTTCTATTGACCTGATGATTTCATTGTAATGATTTGATTTCAATTGATCTTTCACCGTATTGATTAAATTGTTTATTGGGATTTGAGCCGATTGATACACTTGACTGAAAAGTGCTCTATTGACTTTGAGATGATTTTCCTACTGTAGCATCGTACGTCGTCATTATTGAATTTGCCGTAGTGTTATTGAATATTGCATATTGACATCGAGTAAATCATATAGAATAATTGGATTGACCGATTGGCAAGAGTATTGAATGATTTGATAGATGATATAGATACAACGAATTGACTAGACGACACGGTTAGACGACACGATTGATTGAAATGATAGTATTGATTGATAGACACTGCTACGATGGATAGACATTGACTGAAAGCACTTATTGATTTGATTGCTGGAGTATTGATTCATCGATGCTTTTATCGCTGTATTGATTATTGACTATTGACGTATCTGATTCGATTTGATTTCCGTACCTGCATAGATTCATTGATCATAGTCTATTGATTTGATTTGTTTGATCAGCATATTATTTTCAGTGTCGTGCTTTGATTTCAGTTGTAGGCTTTGGTTACCTGCTGGGCTTTGTAAAGCTCATTATATGTGGTTAATATTTCAGGTGCAAAGCCTCCCGCGTGATGTTTCTTCGGTTGATGCTGTAGCTTTGTTTTGTAGCTTGGGTAGACTTCTGTTTTGTAGCCATTTGGCTATTGTACATGACCTTTTGGACGCTTCTGTTGATTGTATATATGTTGATATGTGAATTATTGTAGTTGCTGTATTTCTTTCCTGTAATGCAATTATCTCTGGATGACTGTATTGATATGAACGAGAAGAAAAGAAAAAGACTGAACGAAAAAAAAAAAGAAAAAAAAAAGGATGATAGATGAATCCTTTCACTATTGATATCTGGGGCGTCACAGTTGGTATCAGAGCGAGTGTAGTGAAAGGATTTGCTTATATCCAGAGTGATAGTGATGATTGCATTATTTGATTTGTTTTGTTTTATGTGTTTGATTTCCACGATTTTATTTGATTTGAATGATTTGTATTGATCAGGCAAATGGATCCGAAAGGCAAAAAGATTGAGACTGAGCCTGCTGCTAACCTCCCGCTCACATCTGAAAATATGAACAAGTTTGCTGACATGGTCGCTCAGATGGTGAGTGACAAATTAGCGAAACGCTCTGGGCGTAGTAAGAAAAGTGGGGAAGGTAGCAAAGCAAGAATTAATGTTTGTACATGTTGTGGAAAGAGACATTTGGGACAGTGTTATCGGAAAACAGGGCAATGCTTCCGATGTGGTGGATACGGACATAGAATGACTGATTGCCCGAGTTCTGAACTTAGGCAAGGATCTGTTCCGACTGTTCTGACTGGAAATGTACAAGCCATGATGGAAGATGTTCCTTCAGTGCCTGAAGATGTGACTGGTACGAGTTTAGTTTATTGTACGATTTCGATGTGATTTGTACGATTTTCCGATTGATTGGATTTGTTTTGTTTCGTTTTGCTCCGGACACTTAAGGGAAATGTCGGGACGACATTTTTCTAAGGTGGGGAGATTGTGAGAGCTCGTTCCTTTGATTTGTTTCTCTGTAGATGTGATTTTCCTCCCAGGATCGTCCGGGACGATATTGAGATCGTCCGGGACGATCAGTGCCTTGAAACAACTGATTTTTATGAGTGCTGTCAGTCAGTACGAAATGGACTTAGTACTGGACGAACTGAAGAAATTTGTGAAGAAATCTGTCATTTTCGTCTGTACGAACCTGGAAGGGTCGGGACGATCCGTCTGTACGAAATCTGTCCAGAGAGCAAGTCGCCCGGGACGAATTTGGATTTCGTCTGTACGAAATTTGTCCAGAGGACACATCGTACCGGGACGAATTGTAGATCGTCCGGGACGATCAGTGTTGATAAATATCCGATTGAGATATTTTTATTCATTTCGAAGAGAGAGAAGGAGAAGGCAGGAGAGAGAAAGAGAAGAAAAGCAAAGGAAAAGCTTGGTTTTGGAGCCCGCGGAGCGCTTTTCTTCCGACGACGCAGTTGGAAGATTTGTTTATCTCGCGGTAAGGACTCCGAACCCTATTTCTGTTTTCAAAGATGTTGAGTTTTGACCGAGTTGTGATTTGTTTTGTATTCTCGTAGTCAACTTTTCGACGTGATTTGATATTGACACAACTTTCACCGCACAACTTCTGATATGTTATAGATATGATTATTACACACGATTTGAGTGTTTTCTGCAACGATTTTACCGGTCGGAATTGATTTTACGCGATTTTAATCGAATAGAAAATTATCAGGACTTGATTTGATTTGGATTCTGTTGAATAATAATCTTGTATTGATGCCGTGGATCTTCGTCTGTAATTTGGAAAGATTTGGAATTTGTGCTTTTTGTGCAGGATTTTTTGTGTAAATCTGACCGACTGCCGTTACGCTGCCCGATTTTTGTATGATTTCCGAATTTTCCGGAATTGATAGATTGAATTGACATGTGCATGACTATTGATATGATCGTTTTAGATTTCTTTATTATTGATTATTGCATCGATTATTGCATTGATCATTGATTGGAATCGATTGATACTGAAAGACAAGTGGGAACATGGTTGAACATTGGTTGGAGATGATACCTGTACAGGATGGTGGGCCGACGGGCTTTCCTTTAAATCATAGATCATGGATCATGGATATAACTGTAATATCAGTTTTTGCTTCAGGTTCGTCTGGACGAAGTTGGATCGTCCGGGACGATCGGTGCAGGTTGTGTAGAAAAATCATGTTTGGCTGTATGGTTCGTCTGGACGAAATCAGGATCGTCTGGACGAAAATAAGTCAGAGAACCCTTCGCCAGGGACGATATGTAATTTTTCGTCTGGACGAAATTCTTCTCTTCATGGATCGTCCGGTACGAAGCTCGATCGTCCAGGACGATCAGTCTGGATATATATGGAAATGAGATATTTTGAAGAGAGAGAAATATCTGAGGAGAGAGAAAGAGAAAAAGGAAAAAGAGAAAAGCTGGTTTTCGGAGACCGCGGAGCGCTTTTCGTCCGACGCTGCTGTTGGGAAAAGTGAAGATCTCGTGGTAAGGACTCCGAATCCTGTTTCTGTTTTCAAAGATGTTGAGTTTTGACCGAGTTGTGATTTGTTTTGTATTTTCGTAGTCAACTTTTCGACGTGATTTGAGATTGACACAACTCTCACCGCACAACTTTTAGAGTGTTATAGATATGATTATTCTACACGATTTGACTGTATTCTACGAATTTTCTTCCGGTCGGAATTGGTTCTACGCGGTTTTTTATCGAATAGAAAATTATCAGGATGTTTTCTGACTTGGTTTCTATAGAATAATAGTCTTGTATATTGATGTTTAAATTTTATAGATGTGTGATAGATTGCTTACTGAAGGTTTATAGATAACTCTGGTAAATTGTTGTTAGATTGATTGACATTCTTTCCAAGTTAGATCTTGGGGCATCACAAGTTGGTATCAGAGCAGTGTTATTGGAAGAATGGATTGTTACCAGAGTTGTAGGTTTGGATTGAGAGTTGGGTAGATTGGGTAGCTTTAAGAGCTTCATTGGCATACATCATTGCATTTGTGTATCATTAGTTTTGAATTGTGCAGGTGAAAAAGATATGGATCCTCCAGTAGAATCCAGTGTACCAAACGAGCAACACAGCGCAGCTCCAGTGCCTTCAGAGAGTATGATGCAGTTGGCTACTGCGATTGCACATGTGATGGGGGATGCCCAGAGCAAGATGAGTGGAAGCAAGGAAGAAGAGGTAGACAGACATTTGCAGATGTTCCACAAGCTGAAGCCTTCGTTGTTTAAAGGAGCTGTGGAACCACAGGCTGCTGAGGATTGGATCCTGAGAGTAGAAAAGATTTTTGACAGCATGCAGTGTCCGGGAAATAGAAAGGTACCATTAACTGTGTTCCTATTTGAAGGAGAAGCGGAGAGATGGTGGATTGGACAGCAGAGAGAGAAATTCCAGGGGAAAACCAATGCTGAGATCACCTGGGATGAGTTCACTGCAGTGTTCAGGATGTGGTTTGTACCACCGTCAGCTCAGCGACAGATGCAGGAAGCTTTCATGAGATTGGAGCAAGACCGTAAGTCAGTGATGCAGTACGAGGCCGAGTTTACTGCACTTTCGAGGTACGCTGCTCATCTGATTCCTACTCCCGAAGAAAAGTGCTATAGATTTCTACATGGATTGAATAGAGAGCTGAGGCATCCACTAGTACCTTTCCGGATCCATGAGTTTTCTGAGCTAGTGGAGCGAGCTCGATTGATAGAGATTGATTTAGCAACACCGGTACCGAGGTACGAGGATACCAGAAGGAGGAGAGATGAGGTACGACGAGATGATTCTTATAGAGACAGAGATAGAGAGAAGAGAAGCAGGTATGAGGGTTCGAAGGGATCTGCATCGGGATCTGCATCACGATCTGCATCGGTAGTATCGTCTGGTGGTTCTGGCGAGTGCATTCACTGTGGTAAACGACATGCGGGTCGGTGCTACCTATTGACGGGACAGTGTTTTTACTGTGGACAACAAGGGCACAGAGCAGTAGATTGTCCTCAAAAAGGACTGGGTGGAAGGACTGATTCTGGCACAGGTACAGGACAGCAGAGGACTGTTGGCTCGAGGGCCTACAGTGAAAGATCAGGAAACCGGATGGATGATAGGACTGTCAGAGATCAGAGGGAGACAGTTGCGCCACGACCTCCAGTGGTGCCACGCATCTACAGTTTACAGAGTTTACAGCATAAGGATCAACAACGACCAGAAGATTCTACTGGTAAGATTGATTTGACTAACCGATTGATATTGACATATGAACATTGCATATTGACATTTGATTGATTGCATTGTGTGTTCTGTATAGATTTCGACGAGTTTTGTTTTGGATTTGGATTTCGATCGATTTGGTTTGCTTCGTGTTTTGCTTCGTACCTTTAGGGAAATGTCGGGACGACATTTTTCTAAGGTGGGGAGATTGTAATATCAGTTTTTGCTTCAGGTTCGTCTGGACGAAGTTGGATCGTCCGGGACGATCGGTGCAGGTTGTGTAGAAAAATCATGTTTGGCTGTATGGTTCGTCTGGACGAAATCAGGATCGTCTGGACGAAAATAAGTCAGAGAACCCTTCGCCAGGGACGATATGTAATTTTTCGTCTGGACGAAATTCTTCTCTTCATGGATCGTCCGGTACGAAGCTCGATCGTCCAGGACGATCAGTCTGGATATATATGGAAATGAGATATTTTGAAGAGAGAGAAATATCTGAGGAGAGAGAAAGAGAAAAAGGAAAAAGAGAAAAGCTGGTTTTCGGAGACCGCGGAGCGCTTTTCGTCCGACGCTGCTGTTGGGAAAAGTGAAGATCTCGTGGTAAGGACTCCGAATCCTGTTTCTGTTTTCAAAGATGTTGAGTTTTGACCGAGTTGTGATTTGTTTTGTATTTTCGTAGTCAACTTTTCGACGTGATTTGAGATTGACACAACTCTCACCGCACAACTTTTAGAGTGTTATAGATATGATTATTCTACACGATTTGACTGTATTCTACGAATTTTCTTCCGGTCGGAATTGGTTCTACGCGGTTTTTTATCGAATAGAAAATTATCAGGATGTTTTCTGACTTGGTTTCTATAGAATAATAGTCTTGTATATTGATGTTTAAATTTTATAGATGTGTGATAGATTGCTTACTGAAGGTTTATAGATAACTCTGGTAAATTGTTGTTAGATTGATTGACATTCTTTCCAAGTTAGATCTTGGGGCATCACAATAACGATGGGAGTCATAAGGAGATTATATGCCGACGGGCGGCCGACGGGCAATAGAGTGACGACTCTTTTTCATAGAACCAATGTATAGATATCTACAACAGCAATACGGATTCTACAACAGCAACATGACCAGCGTTTGTGCTTGTCTAGTAAGACCATGGAATGATGATTTACTGTTTCGTACGGATTCATTGATTCATTGATGATTGATCATTGAGCATTGATACTATTGATTATTGACATTGATACATGGATATGGACGGCATAGATTTATAGATTCATTGATACCATTGATTCTGCATTGATTCAACTTGTTGCTATAGATGTATCGTATTGTCTTTCTGATTTGATTTGATCGACTTGATAGCATAGACTGGATTTGATTGATTGTTTGATTTGACGGATTTATTGCTTTTATTGATTCATCGTATCGTTTTGTTTTGATTGATATTATCGACTTGATTGATTCATAGATACTGGCATCGACATTGATATGGATTATGTATATCGATTCATAGATATTGACACTGATATTGATATAGATTGTATCGATTGATAGATACCGATATTGACATTGATATAAATATGATATTGACATATGGATACTACTGATACGACAGATCCTGATAGGTTATTGATACACTGATACATTGATTCGTCGTGCCGATTATTGAAGGATTGATTGAATGGATTATTGCATCGTAGAATAGATTTCCTTTTGAAGCTGATTGTTTTGATTTCTATTGACCTGATGATTTCATTGTAATGATTTGATTTCAATTGATCTTTCACCGTATTGATTAAATTGTTTATTGGGATTTGAGCCGATTGATACACTTGACTGAAAAGTGCTCTATTGACTTTGAGATGATTTTCCTACTGTAGCATCGTACGTCGTCATTATTGAATTTGCCGTAGTGTTATTGAATATTGCATATTGACATCGAGTAAATCATATAGAATAATTGGATTGACCGATTGGCAAGAGTATTGAATGATTTGATAGATGATATAGATACAACGAATTGACTAGACGACACGGTTAGACGACACGATTGATTGAAATGATAGTATTGATTGATAGACACTGCTACGATTGATAGACATTGACTGAAAGCACTTATTGATTTGATTGCTGGAGTATTGATTCATCGATGCTTTTATCGCTGTATTGATTATTGACTATTGACGTATCTGATTCGATTTGATTTCCGTACCTGCATAGATTCATTGATCATAGTCTATTGATTTGATTTGTTTGATCAGCATATTATTTTCAGTGTCGTGCTTTGATTTCAGTTGTAGGCTTTGGTTACCTGCTGGGCTTTGTAAAGCTCATTATATGTGGTTAATATTTCAGGTGCAGAGCCTCCCGCGTGATGTTTCTTCGGTTGATGCTGTAGCTTTGTTTTGTAGCTTGGGTAGACTTCTGTTTTGTAGCCATTTGGCTATTGTACATGACCTTTTGGACGCTTCTGTTGATTGTATATATGTTGATATGTGAATTATTGTAGTTGCTGTATTTCTTTCCTGTAATGCAATTATCTCTGGATGACTGTATTGATACGAACGAGAAGAAAAGAAAAAGACTGAACGAAAAAAAAAAAAAGAAAAAAAAAAGAAAAAAAAAGGATGATAGATGAATCCTTTCACTATTGATATCTGGGGCGTCACATGTATGACTCAAATTATTCAAGTATATTCATTCTTTAAAAATTAACATACAATAGCCACAAGATCAGTACAATTACTTCTCAATCATAAACTCCTGATTACAAAAGAATAAGAGAAAATAAAAACAAAATCAAAAACTTAAAGATCTCAATCAATCTCACTCCAATTGGTCCTGACCCATCCCTAATTTAAAATCAATGAACCAAAAAGCTCAGCATTAAACCAAACTCACTAAAGCTTTTAACACAAGGCTAGAAGAATTAATATGTATACTTAGTTCAGTCAATAAGATCAACCTCATCAATGATCAATTATCATTGATAAAGCTCAAAATAATCATTAATATGCATGAGATTAGTAAATCAGTGAAATAACTGTATTATAATCATTCAAGCGTCAGTAAAAAAAAAATTACATGCACATAGGTGTCAATATTATCAATTTTATCATCTTACATCCATCCTATCGATTATATGCAATCAATACTTCTGTTCATTGATATGTTATCTATGTATACATATTACTACTATATTTATCAATGCTATTAGCATATGCATGCATCAGTATATGGTTATGCAAGGCAGGATAGCCAGCTTTAATATGATATTTTCATCATTTTATATGTTCTTTCTTTATATTATTATCTTTCATATTTTATTATTATTATTGCATGAGGCTTTTAATAATCATTAAGAGTCATCACTCTCTACCCGTCGACGTAATTTAGACATATGTTACAACCTACAAATAACATCACAAACCATCTTTAAAGGAACTCATCGTTCCACCCTCATGTATAGGAAATTATGTTTTAACAGCTAACATATTTTATAGTGTTAACAACCAACATTTATTATTTATACAAATATCACAATTAAAATATAGTATGAAATAGTCAATTTGTTCGCTACAAAAAAATCTATATGATATCTATAATTTCATAAAATCATAACTTTAATTCTACCCGGTGAAATTCAGTGATGTTACTATTAAAATATTTGCATTATTCATATATATTATATACAAAAAGTTATATGATAAAAACTTGATAAATTATGAGAAAGTACATTTTTATAATTTTAGGAGAGAAAAAAGTTGTCAAACTTAAAATCATTAAAAACTAAAATGAGATTTGGGTTATTTATAATTAATAGAAGAAATCTTTAAACAAAATTGAGGGACGAAAAAGCTATGAATAATCTTCTCTCCTGCCCCTCTCTTCATTCTTTGCCAAGGCATGACACTGAAATTTAGATTTTTCATTTTATAAAAAATCATTTCAAAAATTCGAGTTCTAACACCTCCACCGACTACAATCCCTCCGACCTTTCTCGCCCGTCAACTACGGTCCCTCTTACCTTCATCGCTCGTCTACTACGGTCCCTCTAACCATTGTGGCCCGTCGACTACAGTCCCTCCCACCTTAGTCACCCGCTGACAACGGTCCCTCCCACCTTCGTCGCCCACCAACTACTATCCCTCCTACCATCATCGCCTGTCGACTATGGTCTCTCCGACAATCATCCCTAGATTATGGTCCCTCCGACCATCATTGTCTGACTACAATCCCTCCGACCTCCATCGTCCGATTACAATCGTACCAACTAAATGAACAACCCAACATTCCCTTGAGAATAGCTCTTAACCCCGCCTATCTAATATGCTCTATATGATGTACAGTAAGCCAATGCCTTCCCTGAGAAAATGACATCATTTGTAATCAATAATAAGCACTAATAGATTCATTTCAATTAGGTCAGGTCTCATGTTTTTTCAATTTTTTCAGAGTTTTTCACATAAAAATTATATTTTCTCTTATGATTCTCCCCTCTCTTTCTTTATATGTATGTGTTTTGCATCTTCGTTCAAAGCTAAGACATTAAGCTCTTTATCTCTCTATCAACTATTACATGACATAATAATGATGATAAAAAATGATAAATTGTCTATAATATTCTTATTATTTTTAATTTTATGTGATGAGAGTGAGTAGCCCTATAGAATATAGTAGCGACGAAAAAAGTATTATTCAAAAAAAATAATAAAAAAAAAACACTCAAAACTTTTTGAAGAATATATTTTCTCATAAAATTTGTGCACATAATTTTATAGATAGCACTCTCAAATGAAAGTCTAACCATAACGGTTGGGATATAGTGAAATAATAATCTCGAAATAAGATTACATCATGAGATCAATAAATTAAATTATGGAGTAGCGTAAGGGCACAAATGATAATTAGTTTAACATTATAATCCAAAACAATGGAAAATTTAAGAGTGTTTGGCGTTATAAAATTCTATCATGGATTGGCTAATTGCTGAGGGCCACGTAGATAGTCTATCCACTTTTAATCATTGATATTATAATTACTATATATTATAATCCCTTAATCTATGTGGTTATCTTTATTATCAATTAAAATTCAACATTAATTTCAAGTTATTTCAACGATATCTAATTATGTTACAAGAACAAACTTTAGAACAATACTATTATGTCACCAAAAAACATCTTGATCACGCATGAATCTCAAAGGCACATTTGAATTTGAAACTTTAATTTGAGACCATCTGAATTTCAATCTCAACAAACTTATGGTCAAACTGGATGTCTCGGCAAGACAAACCCAATGACACAAAAATTGATCGAATTCGAGCCAAAATGGGCCCAAATCAATGGCCTAAAGTATATTTAAAAGCTTCAAAACTCGAATTGGACAAGAGATGACATTCAAATGATGACAATCAAATTATGAAAGCTAAGTGATGACAGTTGGGCAATGATGATTGCACGATGGACAAATAATGATGATAGATGGTTAATGATAGTCATGCAACGATGACGGAGCAAGGAGTTTGTGACAGCTTTTTGATAACAATCTTTGTTGATTGTAAACATCAACATTAATTGGTAGATATGGTTCTAGACTTCCTTATATTTCTAAGCTCTGTCCAATTTTAAATCAAAGTCTGTTTCATGCGAAGAAAGATAGTTTATTTGTAATTATTTATAGTATATTGATAATTCTAATCAAAATATATAAATACTCCATTTGACCATTATGTTGATTCCCTCCATCATATATGATTCTTTTAGCATTATTAAATGCCTTAATGGCCTTAATTCGAATTGAATGATCTTGGACTTGTCTAATTCCTCTGAACTAGATGCTCATTTTAACTATATGCTTTCAAGATTTGAAGATAATTTGACCCATCAAACAGTACTGCTAAGATTTTAACTATACTTCAGTGCATGGAATAAAAAATAATTTTTGATGTCAATGGATCCATCTCATTGAAACGTTCATTTTGACAATAAATTTGTTGAAGTTGAAGTTCATATGATCCAGAATTTAATTCCAAAATTTTTTAATTTAAATATTCTATCAGGTTCCATACTTGCAATAATGAATAAATTTTTTTCCTATTCACCAGGGAGTTGGCTGTTCTCCAATATTTCTTATAAATTGGCGATGTTATGAGCTAGCCTATAATCCCCTACATGAAGAATTGTATTCTGTTATTAATAACACATTCATTGAATTCTCATTGCTAAGAAGCTTACTAATTTTGAATGTCAAAGCTTATAAATAGCAATGAGTGATATATTTCTTCAAATCAACATTCTTCTAAGAATTCTACATAAGCTAAAACAAGTAGACAAGTCTAATTATATGACTATTGTGCTAATATATTTTTTCATCTATCGTACTAATAATATGGCTTTCAAGTAGACAAGCCTAATCAAGGAACATCAATCATAGCTCTAAGGATCATTCTCCACCATTAAGGGTGATAATATATATTTTTTTATCTATCTGATCAGTTCACTAGATCTCATGATCGAATCATAAATATTATTCTTATAAAATTGATTATCAATCACGGCATGCAAATAAATATCATGTTGATTCACTTAACACCCATCTTGAACAATTTTATAATTCACTTAAATATTCTCAATATTATAATCAATAACTTTAATAAGTCATTCAAGAAACCAATATAAATTTGCAATAAAATGTTAAGCATTTAATGAACTCAAAGAAACATGTTAACAAAGTTCTAAAATTAAAACCATTAAAATCAACAAAGCAGTGTAAAACTCATATATATGATCCACCATAGTCCAAACCAATTTATGAGCAGCTCCTCCAGCTAGAACATTTAAAGGGGATTTACATGTGTATATAGCACTTAATATTATAGAATTTATAAATTTAAATTTTATTATGTACTTACATAATATTCAAATTTTAAAATAACACAAAAAAATTAACAACTAGCTTCATTTAATGTTCCGTCACTAAAACATGTTACTGGTCCTATCACCCTTCTCTGGCGACTGAATTCCTCATCTTTCACATTATGATAGTTATATCTCTATTTGTCTGTGAGATCTCATTGCCTGTCGCTAGCTCACACATTATTGGTCTTGTGAATCCCCATCCTGGCAAAGCCCCGTCATGACTATTATCAACAAAATCCTACCACGACTTCCTCATCTCTTCGTTGTCATCGACGAAAACCCAACGTAACTTTCTTTATCATCGAGGGTTTCATCACGGCTATGAATTAACTATATGTTATATTATATTAATAGTTAAATTTATGTAGTAAATATGCAAATTCTACAATTTTGATTGCTATATAAATACATAAAAGAAGATAGAAGCAAAATAAAAATGAAAGTTTATGCTGTGGTTCCTTTCTAAAAGCTTTTTACACACCTTTTTGCTTTTATTTATTACTTACTAATCCAAATCCATGAAGTCGGAGACCAAATATTAAAGCAACTTTAGATTCACGTCATGAGCATGCAGAGAACACTTGTAGTGTACAATTTAATCATCCTACTAATTCCCAACCACTCTTCATGGGAATTTTAGGGCTTCTAATTATATAAAGGGGATACCGTTAATTTTTTTTATTAAAAAGCTCACATGGCAATCTATTAATAGCACAGTTCTTGCAACTTGCAAGTCTTTCTTTTCAATGAAAAAAACTTCAGAATATTTCATTGCTAAAGGGCATGGAACAAAATCAAGAAGGCTATAATGTAAATTAGAGATTTATCAAGGTTTAAAGCATGAATTGGTAGGTGACGTCACAACCCAATCCGATCAGGACAAGTCATATCGTGTTGAGTTATGATAGACAAATTCCAATATCTAAATTTGAAATTATTTCAGGTGAAAGGGTACTTGTTAACCAAAATATGAATGTAAACGTTGGCTAATCTACAACCAATCATGACATTCAAATTTTGACTTATTAGAATTATTAAATTAGTAGTTATGTTAAAAAAAAAATCATAACAATATCTATTGTTATAATAATCACGTTCAAAATAATAGTAATCAAATTAATAATTTGGATTTATTAAAATATACATCTCTTCATAGCTTGTTTTTATTAACTTAGATTATATAGACATAAGAAATTAGTCTTATAAGGATTACATACTTAGTAGTTATCACTTGGGGTGTCAAAATGGGCTCGTGCGTTGGGTTTAGGTTGAATCCGGATTAACCAGGGTCTAAACGGATTGACCCTAATCATGCTTGTTTTTACAAACAGGTCAAAAAATCCACCCCAGACTTGACCCGCGTAGGTTACGGATTGACCCGCGCGACCTGCAAACCCTCGGTCGAGCTTGCAAAATGCAAAATGCGAAATTCGGACGTTCCAATCCTCGGAGAGGAGCTTTGAAGGTGGACTTGCGGAGGCGGAGTTTTGAAGACGAATGACGGAAGTTTGAAGACGACCTATTCGCGGACGTTGCGGTCCTTGCAGTGCCGTCTTGGCTTGGTAGACGATGGCAAGGCCAGTGGGCAGAAACCTTAAACCGCATCGCTAAGATGGCGGGCATTGCGTCAACTAAAGAGTGAAGACGGCAGGCTTTGCAAGTCGCAATGTTCACATGAGCTAAAGATGGCGGACGAAACCCGCGTGGTCCGCGTCTTGTGAACATGAATAACCTCAGAATCGCGGGTCCGAGTGGTCCTAGGGTTTTTTAAATGGGTCAACCGAGTCATTTTTTAGTTTTCGGGTCAACCCAAACTCGACCCGTATATTAAACGGATTGACCTAAATCCAAAATTTTTCGTGTCAGGTTCGGATCGGATTTCAAGTCGTGTCAAATATTGACACCCCTAGTTATCACTGGAAAAAAATTGATGTCAATGTATTAAGATGGATTCAAAATTGTCTAATTTATGTTGAAGTTAATGTAATTCAAAGATATCATAGAATGCATAATAGCAGCCTCATATTATTTTAAATTATAACAATGTTTAAATCTTAAGTATATCAAAATATAAACCACAATTAAATTGGCCATTGGCGTCCTCTTCGTGTTGTTGATCCAAACTGTGTTTACAAATTGGGGCCAGCAAAGTTGGTCCAAGCCCACCAATAGAAAAAATCCCACCACGTATGGATTTTAATTCTGCAGAAACACCACAATAGCTTAATTACATGGAAAAAAATTTGTTGAAGAATATATTAACGTAATTTGTGTAATTTATGCCAATTCGAAAAGTCTTAGAATTTATAATGACATCAATACTTATATAAGATATTATAAATTACTATGATCATAAGTTGGCATTTTGATGTATGCATTGGCTTTAGAATTATTATGGTTATTCGAGTAGCAAGTAACATCAAATAAATCATAATTGATTTAATGAGTCATTTGCAGTTTCACAGCATAAAGTAGTTCATACTTATGCATGCATGAGTTAATCTTTGAGACAACATATTACTATTAGCAGGATCATCCAGGTAGTACAACATCTATACAACTATGATCTCATCTGCAATAACCATTTAAATGGCACGAGGGAAAAAAAACACAAAAGTTGCACAGAGGATAAGACAATATCACATTTGAATTAAGCAACTCTAGCAAGAAGTTCATGACTCTAAGGTTTATTTTTTTAAATGAGTCATATTTACAACAATATAATGAGACCCTAAGACGACCGCCTAAGGAACGAGAATGTTATGAGATGATACCTTGATGTAAGGGGTGGAAGGGTCTCATTCTATGAAGCAGTCTCCATGCCTTGAAGAAGGGTTGGAGACTACCCGTTGAGAGTTATATCACAAATTGAGGGTTCACTTTGCATGCAACAATTATGAAGTTTATTGTTGAACTCTAAAATATTAAGAGTGTCATGCAAATGAAAGGATTGTTATTTTGATATTTGGGCACACAAAAGTAGCCACTAATTGATAGAAGCAAAGTCCACAATAACTCATGTGCCATAAATATTCCCTAGCTGGACTACAACAACTAACCCAATAGCATCACAAAAAATAAGAGAGTAAGCCAAATCCAACAAAGAGTGAACCAAAGGGTCAAGGCAATGATGGGAATGAAGATTTCCTGCGAGGCACATATAGTCACATTGGTGTAAGAAAAAACTCCATTTAAGATGTCAAACTGAACAAAACAAGAATGAGTGCTGACAACATGAAGGAATTCTTTCGATAATGCTTGTAAGCTCAATTATAATGTGCAGCTTAGCACATTTGATTAGTCTTTTGTAATCAACAAACCTAGTGCGTAACATAAGGTTGCTTCATTTGTGTATGAGAACATAACATCTTATATGCATCTAGATGCACGGAAGCCATCTCGCATGAAGTAATACATTATGTTGAAAACTAGGAACATTCATAAGCATTGCAGTCAAGTGTTACATGTCACATAACATCAAAGGAAAACAAGATATTTATGTCGAAATAACAAGCATTCATATGCTCATGGTAAGAACATTAGCATAGTTCATCATGGCATGTATGTTCGTCGCTAGGAAAATTTTGAACTAATTTCAATACAAATTTAAAACCTTGTCCAACCTAATGTAAATTATCTTAGAAATATTCTATGATGATCATAAAATAAATAATACCAAAGTATCTATTCAAAACGTAAAAAATTAAAAAAAAAGAAAAAAAGAAAAAACCTAAACTTTCCTCCATATCTTAACACGTAAAGTTGTAATTATCTAATTAAATGTTCGCTTGCTGTCTAGATCATGTCGTAGCTTCTTCATCTTCATATGATGTCGGTCACAGTGCACCTTGGCTTATTGTCGGGCTCATCACTAGCTTCATACTTTGGTGATCACATTAATGCCCCTCCATAACAAAATCTTGATGCTCTACTATGTGGTGGAAGCTCCATCCCAATAGGGAGGGAGAGGACAACGGTTGAAGCACATTCGCAGTGAAATCCCAATCCAACCTCCTTGTCTTTGGCTCATCACAATCTTCCCTTCGTCATGATCTAGGATTTTGTTGTTAACGGAGCTAAGGAGACTGATAGATTATGTAAATAATAAAATTTTGAATGTTATGTATGTAAATCTCTCTTTACAATTATATAGTTGATTCAAGTATGTGAAATTTTACTAAATATTTTTTAACAAACTTTCCAAAATGGCTTCATAATGTTCCAAGTCATAACAAAAGCTTATCTACCTCTTATTAATATAAAAAAAAAAAAAAAAAAAAAAAAACACAGGCACACAATTTGATGAAGGGTATTTGTTTAAAGCTTGATGTAGTATGGTATTTTGATAATAAAGAATAATTGTTTTTAATTGATAAATAGTAATAATAATTTACTCTACACTTTTTTTCTTTTTTTTGGGAAATTTTGGGGCCTAAGCCCATATATAACAATAGAAGGAAAAATATAAGGAAGAAAATCCAGCCCCGATGCTAAACACAACAATTAGCAAGGGGAGGAAAGGAAACAAAAAATTATAAGTAAGAAGGTAAAAAAACTATACCACCCAACAAATACAACCGTGTAAAAGACACCAAAATTTTGGTAGAAAAAAAGGATTAGGATTCAGGCTGCAGCTGAAGAAGAGGCGCGTAAAAAATCATCAGAAATGATCTGAAATAAACCCCTGGTTGCCGAGAGATGACCATCCAAGGGTCGGGGCTGCAGCAGTCATCATCGTCCTGCAAAATTCTCGGATCCTTGAAGCAATAGAGAGAGGCACCCTGATTGCCATATAAGGCCCTCCAGGAGACAAAAAATCTGAGCAGCAGTGCCCAAGGAGCCAAGGGGGAAAACAGCAGGTCAAGGAATGACCAGAACCAAAAGCCAGAATCAACAGAAGTAAACAACAGAAAAAAATCCATATCAACCAATAAGATGTATGAGATTATGAGCATTTTTGCAAGACGATGTAATTATAATTAGGATAATTAATTCTAATTTTATGATGGACCTTTCGAGAAACCATGAAATTATTATTATGAATTATTTGAAACTTTGATAATATCAGAAAAATTTGTCATCAAATTTAACATCTTGTCATGCTTAACATATTGTTAATATTTTTAAGAACTCCTATTGCATGTCTCAATCTCCTTTTTGATATAATTTATTTTCCTTCGGAGGAAAAATATTGTATTAGGAGGTCAAATACTTGAGATAGTTGAATGGTTAAAAAAACATTTATATAAAAATATTAAATTACTTTTTATCTTAAAATAATTCAAAATTATTATAAAAAGTTTTAATTATTTCATATATATTTTTAAAATCCTATTATTTTCATGAAATATTTTATTTTGAAAATATATATATATATCACATAAAATAATCACATGTATTTATTTTATACTTATATTAAAAAAACTTTACATTCCTTTTTCAGAAATTAAATACTCTTAAGTTACATCAAATTATATGCTTGAAAATATGCATTTTATTTTAAATAAAATAGCACTATTGTTATTTTTACATAATTTAAAAGAATTGTAAGTGGTATATTTGTTATTAAAATAATATAGGGTGGTATTCATGTAATATTAAAGTTTTAGGTGTTAGATATGTAAATAGGATGTTATAAAGTGATATGTATGTAAATTTTCCTAATTTTAAATGACCTAAATGTCCTATAAAAAAATAATTTTTTTCCAAGCAAAATCCCTGGAAACCTCACACCCTAATTCTTTCTCTCCCTCGCCCGGCCCACCACCCCTTCACATCGTCCCCCGTCACCACCAACTCTGGCAATTTTACAGCTCCCACCGCCTTCCTACTTGTCTACGTTGTCGAGCAAGCCGCCATGCCCAAGCTCGATTTCTCAGAATGATTTCCGATAGCGAGGTAGTTATGATGTTGCCGAGGTTGCCGGGGCTGCTTGCATTAACCATCGAGGAGAAATTTCGGCCCAACTTGGAGTTTTTGGTTGGGAGATGTGGAGAAAGTTTATAGATTTGTTGTTTCCTCAGTACTTAATGTTCAGTCTTGAGGGGAGAATTAAGACGTGCCAATGCGGAATTCAATATAAAAAATGTCTCATTTGTGGTGATGGTGAATTTCTGGAGCTGCTTCTTGAAATGCGCTTGAAAGTCTAGGGGCGAGAGATTGTAGCTAAGTATGATGTGAGTATCCTTTTTGTTATTTTTTCCCCTTTTTTTTAATTATATGCTTTCCGGGCGCAATATCCCTTGCCATTGGAGTCCCATAAGTATTTGTGGAACCATATATTAGCTTTGCCATAAGGTAAAAGAATTGATATACCAATAAGCTTTTTAAATCTTCAGAATTTATTGCATCATGTTAGGGCTCATGATCGATTGTTTTTAGTTGCAGTTACATTTGATGTTGCATTGATGTTGCAGATTCAACATTCTGGAATTTGTAAAACTCCAAGAATGGGCTGAGCAGGGGTGTAAATGAGTTGAGTCGAGTATCTGCCTAATCGAGTTAAGCTTGTTTAGTTCTTACTAAGCTCTTGCTCAAGCTCATTTACTAAGTTCAAGCTCGACTTGATTGCTCGAGCTCATTTGGAAAGCTCGAACTTTACTGCTCAATTTTTTAGTTTTAAATAAAAAAAATCAAAAATTTAAATTTTTTATTTTTAAAAGAGAGTTGATTTAAAAAGATAAAAAATATTACATAATACTAATTTAAATAATTTTTAAATATAATTTAAATTAATTGAGTAGTTCAACAAGCTTACGAGCCAAGCTATGCTGAGCTTGAGCTTGAGCTCGAGCTCATTTAATATACTAGTTCGAGTATAGGCTTGAGCTTGAACTCGTTGCTCGACAAGCTCGACTCGTGAGCTCGTTAACGAGTAGGGCTCGAATTAGGTCGACTCACTTACATCCCTTGGGCTGTGTGGTAAAGATTACTAGTTTGAAAGCCCAAAAGTTCAGAGCTTTGAGCCCTGGAAATACTATTTTAAGGATTGGTCATGCAATTCAATCCTCTACAAACTTTAGAGAACTAAAAGTAACTTGAGTAGCAATATAACCAGGCAAAAGCACCACTTAAACATGTTTATTAAGCCGAGGTTCAAATCTATGGATGATCTAGGAGGCTCTTCACTTCATTGAGCTGAGCTAACGCTTAGTCATGTTGTCAGCTGAATTGTTAGTTGGTTCATTAAAATCAGGTGCTTTCCTAATCCAGTTTGGTGAGATATAAGGGTTTCATGGACTCACATAAACCTACGTCAAGCCATAAAGGGGCTTACATCAACCAAGGGACTGTAGATAAAGAAGGTACCACCATTTTTTGGCTCATCACATTGGGTGTCAAAAACCTCATTCATAAGTATGCTGGTAGACCAATGCAAGGGAAGGGAAAGAGATCAGTGAACTTGTCTATTCTTATCCCTTTTTCTTAATTCTCTTCTTATTGTGGGCTCCGAAAAATTCCATTTTGTGTATGTGATCCCGGCCTCTCTACATCATCTGTCTATTTTTCTTTTAAGTGTTTATGAGACGATGACGATAGAGAGTTTTAACGAGATTAGGTTCCGGGGGAATTTTCAGAAGGCAGATTGGGTTTTAGATAAGACACTACCCAGAGATTTCGCCCTCATTTGGTGAGGACTTTTTTGATCTGAGTTCTGGTTTCTTATAGGCGCAAGCCCCTATAGTTAATTACCCCTCCTGATAACAGAAGAGAACTTTCGATTAAGGCTAGTCGTTAAAATGATCGAATAAGTTATAAACTTATCGTATAATAGCAATAATTCTAGGATTTAAATTTTGAATTTGAAAGTTTGAAATTTAGAATTTATCACCATAAACTTAAAACTGGTGGTGGGGGGAATGAAGACGAGCCCGATCAAGATCCCATGGTTTCGTCGTCCCGGGCTGTCATGATCTCTGGTCTACTTAGTCAGAGGAGGTAGTCGACCCAACCTGACAGAAAATACCTTGTCGGCAGCCATGGGTTGCTTCATCCAAGAATACCTTGTAGACCTGGGTTGGTATTTGTCTAAGGGGATATATCTGAATCCACCTTAGCTAACAGAGGGCTTTATGCCTATTGGATATACTCTATGATCCATCGCTCAAGGGTTTGACGCCTTTAGGGAACATACGGCTTTGACCGTAATCGTAATATAATGGTGCCATTTTGCGGCAAAACCACCCGATCAGAGGGCACGTGCCACATCCCTATTGGCAAGAGACTGTTTAAGGATGAACCTTAGTGATACACCCGACGTGCATTTGCTCTTTGTGAGCTGAGGTTAATTTCAGATTTATCACCCCCGACAAATAGTTGCGGGAGGTGAATGATTTTTAGTTTTGAGTTTTTAGGTGATATATTTTATTTCAAGAATTTAGTCTTTTGTTTGATTTGAAATTTGAAATTTGACCCCTCCGGTTAAAATTTTAGATCAACATGACCATCATCGGGGTGGCTTTATAGTCATTTGTATTTTCGTAAGATTTTGGGATGCATTTTATTATTCAAGTCATGTCGACTCCAGTCCTTTCGAGAAGGAGGATGAAACTTGAATATTTAACCCGCGCAGCATTCTCGAATCGTTGGATTTGGGATTTATGACAATCAAAGCACATGCGGATTATAACATTTGACCCTGCGCAGCATTCTCGGACATTTATATTTATACTTGTAATAGATTTGTCGGAGCACATGCAGGGTTGTATTTAATTCAATGGATCATATTTAATATATAAGGGGCATTTTAAAATATTTAAACATGACCCATTATGTAAGAGTGATTTCATTTAGAAAAATGCCCGATATTTCGTTTAAGGGCCTAAGAACGCCTTCTGTCCGCTTGTAGACATGTTGCGAATCCGGTGGCGTCAATCTAAGATTTCTAAATCAACAAGATCAAATGAGTGATCTAATGTATTTGAATCAAATGTGGCATCTCCTGGCATTGACATCATGCTTTGAATAGATCTTCTTAAAATTATTGTTTATCTGTTGGGAGATATTTATCTAATAGAAAGAGTCTAAAGATGACTCTTAGGTTCTTAGTTTGAATAAATTTTTTCAAATTTCTTAAAGAACCATCTTCAATCACACATTGCTAAGGCATATGAGATGCACAATAAATATTTTTGAGCAAAGACTATAATGGCATGAACTTGATTTGGCTGAAAGATGCATCAAATTAATATACTTTGATTTCATGTAATCTCAAAACTTTGTTGCCAAATTTTTCTTGAATAATCAACTCAAGTCAAAATCAATTGTTAGTTGATTTTATTTTAGGAATTTTGCTTAACTTGGCTAGTTAAATTAATTAAGAGACTTAATGTTGAATTAAAATCTCATAGTTAATTTAAAAATTTTAATCTAATCAATTGATTTTAAGTTGTTTTTCCAATCTTCCCAAAATTTGGCTAAGTCTTGAATTTCTGAGTAAATTTCGGCAGCCTCCCGGCGTCCCCTCCCCGATGCCGGGAGGTAATGAGTGGCTCGACTCGACCGGATCAAATCAACGGCGAGGAGATTAGGTTTTTAGAAGCTTTGATAATCACCGATTGTAGATCGAAAGTTTGCAAATTGAACGGTTGCCACTGTTTGGATGGAGATTGTAGTTGATTGTTAATTGATTAAATAAAATTTAATTAAAATTAAATTTTATTTTAATAATTAATTCTTTATTTATTTCCAAATTAGGTTAATTCATATTTCTCCAATTTTTTAGAAATTTGGCTAAGTCCCAAATTTTTCAGAAAATTTCGCCAGCCTTCTGGCGTCCCCTCCCCGATGCCGGGAGGTAAGAGAGTGGCTCGACTCGGCCGGAGCGAATCAACGGCGAGGAGATTTGGGAGAGCGAATCGATCCCATAAAAGAGTCTTCAAGTCTTCTAATGTGGGCGATCGACCTGCTAATTTAAATAATTTAATTTAAATTTTTTTTAAAAATATTTTTAGTCCTCTCGAAAATCCGGCAGCCTTCCGGCGTCCCCTCCCCGATGCCGGGAGGTAAGAGAATGGCTCGACTCGGCCGGAGCGAATCAACGGCGAGGAGATTTGGGAGAGCGGTCGAGTCCATCGGTGTCTGCGCTCCCTCGGCCGGATTAACTCGACGGCCAAGGGCTTCGGGGGACCGAATCAACCCCGGGACTTCCTTCAAATTGCTCCTACCTGTTTAAAAAATATTCTCTCTCTCTCTCTCTCTTATATTATTTTATTATTTATATTATAATATATTATATAACATACATATAGTATATCATATATAATATAATATTATACATATATCATATGATATATATTATAATATAATATATGATATATATATTATTATATAATATACTTATTATATGTATTATATAATATATATTATAAAATCTATTAGAAATAAAGAGAGAGGAAGAATCGGGAAGGTCCCGATCGGAGACAAGGAAGAGGCGGAGACCACGGCTAGGGCTCGGGTTCGGGCAAGGCGTCGACGTCGGAGGAGGAGGCCGGGACGGGCATCGGCGTGGAGAGGAGAACCGGCGAGGTCGACGGAGGGTCGGTGGGTTCGACGGAGGGTCGGTGGGTTCAACGGAGAGCCGGTGTTTGGCGATGTGGAGCAGGCGTCGGGCTTCGTTCGTCTGAGGTAAGTCTTCCGAAAATCCTTCTCTATTCCGTTGCTCTGTTCCTCTATGCGATTCTGAGAGCGTGTCAGAGAACCGAATGAGAGGAGGGGGTCATTTTGTGTCGTGAGAGGAGGTCGTGGGGAGCAGTTGCCGAAACGTGGGATCGTGGGATGAGCAGTTGTGTCGTGTAAGCCGGATGAGGTGTCGGTCGAGTGTGTAGGTTGGGTCTTGTTCGTTTCTTACAGGTCAACACTTATATCACTTTGTATTACATATTTTTTGGTGTTATCAGTTCCAACTCATCTTGTTATTAGATAAGCGTCCTATTATTTATAAATAGGAAGCCATCATATTGTAATTTTTCAGATCAGGAAGGAATAAATCTAAATTACCTTGAGTCTTTTATAACATTTGATTGATCCACCCTTCTCTGTCCCCCACCCCCCTACTCTCTCTTTGACACACACACATATACACAAAAACAACCCTTTCTAATACTTTCTATGTGAGCATCCACTCTCAACCATGTATCTTTTCTCTCATGCATATTCGTAGCACAGTTTCCAAGAAGAGCTAGAAAAGCAAGAGATCAAGGATGGCAATAAAAAACAAATCTTGGAGGAAAAGTCAAGGAAGATAAATCTAAAGGAAAATAAAGGCAAGTGAAAATGAAGTATTTTTCAAAACACTCTTAAAAAGAAACATGAATGATCTTAGTCTCTACATCGTCCAATTCCTTTCCCTTCCTTGAAACTAAACAGACACGTGAATACAATATGATGACCAATAAGTCCAATAGGTTATATGAACTACCACAAAATCTAATGCATGAAAAGGAAAACAATATGTGCATTTGCAGTATATCAGTGTAATCAATAAAAAGTTTATGTATGCATGACATCACATCAATAAAACAGTTTACATTTAGCATAATTTATAATATTTCATTTGTTCATATGTCAAGTCATGTCAGTTATTAAGTGAAAGATATATAATAGATAAACTATAAATAACATATGCATCAATAACAATAATCAATGTCGTAGTTATATGATCAGTCATTTCACTCTATAATCATGTAAGTAATGTATTGCCCACTCATTAATAGTAATAATAATATTTTGAACAACTAAGTGGATTTGTTTCTCTCTCTAGTTATAACAGGATCACGCATTCCGCCCGTCAGCTAAAGGCATACAATACTCCTAATTATATACAAATAACACATCCAAATTTTCACCTTCAGTATTAAAGGCCAACATCTTCGCTCTCTCTATAAGAAGATAAACCCGTCAGCTTATCATCTTACATAGGGTTGTATTTCTTAAGCAAACTTTTAAGCATTTAACCAATCTTTCCATCATATCTATAGTTTCTCAATATTTATATAACATAGCCTTGGTTCTTCAGCTCATACACATCATTCATGACACTAAAGAGAATATAGAATGATGTATAACAATAATTAATAATATATAATAATATAGAACTACAGGCATATTCCAATATGCTTGAACATTAGCAGAATCATGTTGGATCACTTATAAAATGTGTATGATTGCATGTGGAACACCACTAAGTGCATAAGAACACATCTAAAACAAAAACCTTATGGATTGGATGACATGCAAATCATGTTTGCAATGTATGTTGCATGTTACCTATGGAATAGTAGGTAGTATGATAATTAAACATCATAACATCACAATCCACATCCATACACATGATAACACAACCATCACATAGAGTAGAATGTTGGAAGAATGCGTAGCTCACATTATTGACTTGCCAAACTTTGGTAGGTAGTGGTAAATATACATGGGAATGCTAAGGATGTAAAATGCCTAAATTTCCTTGGTAAAAGCTTTCCATAAGTTATCAAATCCTCATTTCATCTATATGATGAAAGAATAAGAAAACGCATGTGAATTGAATTCACTAATTTTTGTGGTAGGGAAATTTAAATTGTCACAGTGAACAATTTTCACAGCTAGACCAACTCCTAAATCGACCTTTACAACCTTCGATCTCTCCTTTTCTCTCTTTAACTCTTTTGCCCTCACCTCCTTTAGCTAATCGTGGAATGGCTGCCACTGAACTAAAGAAGATGAGTTTAGAAAAGGGGAGAGGTATTTTGGGAATAAAATGAGAAAAATATGTGAGGTGACAAGTCATATAATTAATTAATATTGTTACAATATTATTGTCTATGAGATAGATTGATTTAGTTGATAGGTTGGCATGTAGGAAAGGGATTGTGAGACTACATGAGTATTCTAGGTGATTATATATGATTGTGATTGTAGGTTTACTTTTAGCTCAAAAATCTAATTCTAATTTATGCATCTTGTATTACTGACCAAAATTAAATGAGGCGATTCCGCGATTGTTATTTACTGTATTTCTTCGCTATAACACTGTAATATATGTTGTTATGCTAATTAAAATTCTAGAATGTTATTGCCAACCTAACAATGTTAACAAACTTGGAGCAGGTCCGACCCCGTTGGCTCGCCCAACAAAATCCATTTAGTTAATGAAGATGTTATAATTTAGGAACAATTTCCTTTAACCTTTGAATATAGTTATAGAATTCCAAGTAACAAGCAATGACTACATTAGAGGTGAGTATAATTTAAGGACCTAAAAAAACTTATTTTAACTTCTTCAATTACACCCAAACTTAATAAAATGCATTCTGAAAGAGTTGGTTTGAAGCTTACCAAATTGAATTGGATTGACAGCTGGTTTCAGATCGTTTGGTTTGACTGGCAGGCCTGTTGCTTTTTGAAAACTCTGCAAAATACAGATCCTGTCACAGCTTGGACCAGCTTCTGTCCACTGCATAAGCCGCATGATATTTACCTTTCATTGTATCAGAAAAGATACTGGATCGGATATCTTCCTGCCAGGATCCAAGCTAATAACTTCCTTTCCTTTTACTCTTATCTCTAAAGCTTTACGAGTATTGTTCTTTGGCACTTGCGTTCCAGTGAGCTTCTTGATGTAGAATCCAATAAAGGGCAGAAAAATATTGAATTTGAAGCATTTATAATGGGAAGATTGTTAAATTGTGGAGCACAATTTTAATTCCTAGAAAACATACGTCATATACTTAGTTGCATGTTGAGTTATGGCAAGGTCGTTGCAGGGATTGCAATGGGTGGGTAGCCCCTCTCCCAGTGGTTTTGGAGTGGATCCCTTGAAAGATATCCAATCTTTGTACTTATTTTATTAAGGGCATTTTGAGAATTTATTATATTTTTGGTTAACTAAAGGTTTTCTTCTTAAAAGGTGGGATGGGGGGTCTTTCTGTTGTATTAGAAGAATTGTGATTATAATTCTTCACAATAAAATTAGAATGAAATTTATAGCGACGTCAATAGGAGGTAGTCATCAATTGAGTGAACTTACATAAAAAATATGTTTTTTGTGTGATTATTTTATTTTCTGTTTTATGTTTTTTTTTGGTTCTCTATATTTGAGTAGGTTTTATCTATTTTCTATCAAAGATAATCATTTAAAATCAACAGGTAATTGTATGTAGATTTCTTAGCTTCATCTACCATGTGATGGTATATGCGTGATCCCAAGTAGTATGCCATTCTTCACCAACCTTTGCTTCTTTAAAATAATTCTGATCGTGATATCAAGAACTAGACATTCTAATATCCAAGAAGCTACAACTTCATTATTTTGTTGGTCTTCTATTTATTGGTGAGGATATTTTGATGAGTACTGATGGTTTATGTGATTTTAACTGATGAAAGAGCCATTGTAATGCTTCATAAGTGAAAAATGATTCTTTTTTTGAATTCGATTGGTTAAAATAGAGATTATGGAGCTACTATCTTACAATGAATGCTAGGAGCTTTTAAAATTTGAGAGAATCAAGTTACCTGCATACTTTTAAATTGAACTGTTAGATAATGGGAATGGGATGGATACCCAAGTAATTGTTCCATCAATTTGCCTCCACCCTCGTGATCCCAAATTGAGACAGGCTGGTAAGTTAAATGTTTGCATCCTCCTGTTTGCTTCTTAACACGTGGCAAATCCATATAATTCTTTTTTTATTTCAGATTTGTAATAATTCCTTGCCAGGTTCTTCCCTTGTTTCGGATTACCTTTTCTTTTTGTCATCCCTCTGTCTCTCCCTGAGGATTTGGAAAGAGAAGAGATGATTTCTTATAGAAGGTTAATTACCATTGAAAATATCTTGTGTATGCTCTCGTTGTCATTCTTTTGGTTGTTTGTAGGATAACTGCTTTTTTTTACGATTGAAAATATCTTATTTATTCTTTAATTGTTATTTTTTTTCTGATGTGTAGGATAACTGCCCCTCAAAACCCCCGCAAGCTCCCAAGGGTTGGAGTTATGGTCATCATTTTCATCGTTCCGCAAGCTCCTAAGGGTTGGAGTTATAGCCGTCTCCGAGAACCTTATATCCTCCATTATTCCTTTCTGATCTATTGAGTTTTGACATTTATTTTCCAGTTTTAGCAATAAGATTGATCTCATGGGGGCTAAATTGGATCGAGCTCTTGCCAACCTGTCTTGGCTGGATCAATATCCTTGTCTCACAAGTCAAAGTTCTACTGCTGTTAAGCTTAAGATCACTCTCCTATCGTGATATTATTGCTGGGTTATTTCCTACTCGATCTCATAAATTTATGTTTACAAACTTTTGAATTTTGATGACTGAGATAAGCAGATCTTGAGCTTGGTTTGGTCCCATATCCATTATCTATCAAAATCATAAGCTTTTAGAAACACACTCAAAAGCCAAAGTTAGTGTTTTACTTCTAAATTTGCTGAGAACATGAACTCTGTTATGGACAAATAAAATCTGCTTTACTCACTCTCTTACATGGTAACCCTATTGATTAAGAATTCATTTTGGAATTTAAATTGCTCACATTATTAGACGAGAATCCATTTGGGTGGCTTAAAGAGCTAAGGCCAAGTGACTTACCAAGATGAAGATGATCTTAATTTTTAATATTCCAAGATCATGGTTAGGAAAAATGAAAATTTGAGAAATATCCTTTTTTGGTTCCCTCACTTCTCCATCTGATTTTGCCAAGACCTTACCAAATTACTATATTAACATCTTAAACAACAATCATGTTTCATCTCACCTTCCCTACCCTCTTAGCTCTCTTTTGCTGATGTCTCTTTTTAGGTCCTTCTCACAAAGCTGATCTCTAATATGGAAGTTCAAAAAGCTATTTTTAAAGTCTCTAGAAACTCATTCCCTTGTGCATATGACTTTATTGCTATATTCTTCATATCCTCTTGGAGCATAGTTTGTGTTATGTGTGGAATGATGGAATCTAATTGTGTTGATCAATCATGTTATTTTGTTACCTCAGACCTCAAGTTTATCGTGCTTGCTGGGGGGTGCGGGGGTTTTACCCCCTGCTTCGGTTCAGGTGCTTTACACACAATTTTTTTTTTCCGTATAATACCTTGACGCAATGTACCCGAGCTCCCTGGCATTGTGTTCCTGAGAGCCCCGGCGCTATGTACGCGAGTGCCTTGACGCTGTTTTCCCGAGTGCCCCAACACTGAACTACAGAGAGCGGAGTGTCGCAGCGGATCAAGACAGACGTTTGAGTGCTGCATCGCTGCGAGACAGGCTTGACGGTTTTTTTTCTTGTTTTTCTGAAGGGTTGCGTTCCTTGGGGTTATTTAACTTTGCTTTCTCTTGTATTTCTGATGGTTTGACATTGTGAACGGTGCATGTAAAAAGAGAAGCAAGGAGAGAGCGAGAGAGAAGGGAGATCTGTACTTATTTCTCCCAATTTTTATAGTGAATTTCTTGGTGTGGCGTGACTCCGTGGTTTTTTCCCTGTTTTTGATTTTTTCACGTTAAATCCTGATGTTCTTTACTTTCCATTGCTTTTACTTTTTTGCTTGTTTCGTCATTGTGGTGTTTACTCATCTCCAACAAGTTGGGCTTTAGATCACTTCTATAATAAAATCTTTTATTTTATAGCAAAGGCTTTTTATGGATTTTTAAGGCTATTGCTATTACATTCGTCTCCAAGAAATGTCATGCCTCCTAGATTGATAACTTCATGCCAATTTATTTATGTAATTTCTTTTAGAAATTTGTTAGGAAGTGGATGCAATTTTAGCAACCCGAGAACGACACAAGGAATTTAGGAAGAAAACACACCAAAACTCCAATATATGAAGGAAAATAGCAAGATACAGTTGGATCTTCAATTGGAGAGGAAGATCCGGCTCTCTCAAATCTCTAGACGCCGCTAGAGCCCACACAAGAACCAGGAACCAGCAAATTACAACAAAAAGCAAGATAAAACTAACCCTAGCCACCAAAACACACTTAAGCATACAATAATTAGGTTAATTCCAAAACAGCCCCTTTAATTTGAATTATCCCTCCTTAACACCCCCCCCCCCCTAATTTCCCCTAATCAAGCATGTGGACCCCACTATCAAAAGGGGGAGAGGAAGGGGGTGGAACCTCCCTGTTCTGCCTCCTATAGATCTGAACCTGTCCCTTTTGGATTGGCTTGGTTGGTTTAGGGACTAGTCTAACAATACTCCTCTCCCAAAGAGCTACCTTGTCCTCAAGATAAAATGAGGGAAATTGATGCTTCACCCTCGCATATGTTTCCTACGTGGCATTATATTCAAGTATGTTCTTCCACTTGATTAGCACTTCCTTGGGTTCTTCTGCGCCAATCTCTTCTCCAATACCTCATAAGGGCCAAGTTACCTCGGAGCTAGCTTCTCATTCATTCTGTTGGCTACTGTCCTCTGCCTATTGGGTCACATCTTTAAGAATACCGTATCCCTAATGGCAAACTAGGTGTCATTTATGTGTCCATCCACCTGCTTCTTCATAATTTGCTGAGCTCTCAACATGTGCTTTTTTAACTCCAACACCATATCCCTTTTCTCCAAGTACTGTTCTACTAAAGATACTGGTGTGCGACTCTGCCCAAAATGTACCAAGTAGGGAGGGCCTCTTCTGTACAAGACCTTGAAGGGAGTCATCTTGGAAGTCGAGTGGTACTAGGTGTTGTACCAATATTTTGCCCAAGCCAGTCCCTTGGCCCATACCCTAGGTGTTTTTGAAACAAAACACCACAGGTATGTCTCCAAGCTCCTATTCACCACTTCTGTTTGCCCATCTATTTGGGGGTGGTAAGCGGTGCTCCTCTTCAGTATTGTCCCTTGTAGCCTGAACAACTCTCTCCAAAAAACGATTGAGTACCACCTTATCTCTGTCGGATACTATAGATTTTGATATCCCATGACCACCTCCCTGATGAATGTGACCTCTACTGTCATTGCCATGTAAGGATGTCATAGGGGGATGAAGTGAGCGTACTTTCTCAATCTGTTAACTTTTACCATAATCACTATAAACCCTTCAGAGCAATACAACCCATCAATAAAATTCATGGTGACCTCCTCCCACACCCTGTCTGGTAGAGCTAAGGGTTGAAGTAACCCCCGGGAGCCATGAGTATGTACTTGTTCCTCTAAAACACTTCACGTCTAGCCACCATCTCTTCCACATCCTTGTGCACCCCCCTTTTGTACATCAAAGTGATCTCCAATAGCGCTCTCGTGGAACTCTTGCAGCAGTTGTGGGATATGAACTGAGGTCGTATGCATCACAAACCTCTCATGATACAACAACCTCTCCCCCTCTACAGAGTAGTATGAGTGACTGTTTCCATCCTTCAGAAGATCTACACTAATTTTTCCCAACACCTCATCTTGCATGCTCTCCTCTTTGATAGCCCCCAATTCAGCATCAACGGTATCGACATTACATATCAAGTGTTTGACGAAATGCCATCGAGGAAAAGTTGTGATGTTTGGATGGTTGTGACCTATAAAAAACAGGCTTGCATATGAATTTTCTTAACCAAATGCTTTGTGAGTATATTTAGACGCAAAGATTTCACATCATCTCCCTTCTTTGTATTTCTTGAGAATGTGAGACTAGCAATAGATATTTATGTTGAGGATGAATAATAGTTGGCTTATTCTCTTTTTATAGTTCATGCCGTACAATTGATATGCTCTCCAACACTCATCTCTATGGGTGATTTTACATGAGAACATGTGATTTATATGAGAATATAGGCGAATGAATTGAGTATTTCTATGAATCTCATCTTGCCTATGAGGGCATCAAGTAATCCTTGTTTTGTGTTAGTGAAATCTCCATGATTTATTGCTCGCAATCGCGATGTGAAAAATGAAACATGGTAGGTGAATTCCTGTAATCAATTTTATGTATCTATTGTATGGAGAAGCTTAAGTAGAACTTCATAATTAAAGAGGTTAAGTGATATGTTCGGCTCACCATTAATTCTCCATTTCTTCTTGTTAGTTATAAAAATTTTTTACATGCCATCACCATTGTATGATTTGTAGACAAATGGAGAAATACATGTGTAGGTTTATGTTCAAATAAATTCATTGATATCCTTAGGTAAATTATGATGTACTTTTATGATTCGATCTTTTTCAAACTATTGTCATGAAGCATGCTTAGTCAATTTACTCTTACGCTCATATGATTTATATTTGATTAGAAGTATGTCAAATCCTAAAGAAAACAATCATGCTATGATCGGATGCTTATGTACATTCATATATGTATTTGTTGGAGCCTCATGGTTAGAGAAATTCACATACATTTTTCCTTCTTTTCCTACAAGTGGTTATTTATTGCAAATGAAAGGGGTGCACATATATTTATAAGATCTTGTTTATTCAAGGGTGGTATATACATTGTTATGCTTTAAGATTTCATATGTAAATGATCTTTGCCATGATTTGAGAAATTTTTTTATTTTTTTTTATATGCTCTAGCTATGAACCAAATGTTCGTGCCATCACTAAGGGTGTAGGACAATTGCAATTCATCTTGTTTGGCAAGTAATATAATGCATATATATAATCGATCTTCTTTGAATTGAAAGGTTTTGAGTGCATTTATATTCTTAATGAATGAGAAGGATGAAGCATAGTAGAAAACTTGTGTACGTAACCTTATGAAGGCTCTCTCCTCATTTTAACAAATCATTGTTGACAAATATATCTCTTGTTGATGATTCATGATTGAACTTGTATTGGAGCATAATTGGTGGGGGTTGACATGCGTAGTTTTGTTTCATTCTCTTTATATAGAAGTCTTCTAATTGATATTACACTTTTGGTGTTTCTTTTGGCCAATATGATTCTCGGTTTATACGACTTGTGGAGGCTCTTCTTTCTTTGAAGTATCGATGCTTTCAAAAGGACATTAATGCTCTTTCTTTTCACATAGATTTTGGTTAGAATTTCAATATCTTTATATTATCACTGAAATGCATTGTTGGTTGGCAAAATGTTGTATATTTGGCACAAAAGCAAATTTATGAATTTGGGTTAAAAGCTCTCTTGGAATATTTGATGGCCTATGGTATGGAAGTTAGAAACTTGTTGGAAAGCAATCATTTTGTAGGAAAGCAATCATGTGTCTTATGTCTTGAATCGATATTGCATTGTGATGTTGGCATGTTTTTTTTTTCTTGAACTTTGGAAGCAATACAGTGGTATAAGAATTCCTTTCTTTTTCTAAATACATTTGATATAAGTGTTATGTTTGAAAAGTTTTATGCAATTGTGTTGTTGGAATATTTTCTTGAAATATGGAAAGAACAAATTGCATCAAACCTCTCGCTAGTGATTGCATTTTTTTCTAAAATGTTGAGTTCCAAACTTCTAGTGAATTGGTTGTTGTGTTGTTAGGCACGAAAAAGTATGAATTTCACTCTCAAAATATGCATGGTTCCATTATAGTGGCTATGGTGGGAGTATAAGAGGTGATTTGGCAGGTGTTTGAAACTTTTCTTATAACCTTCAAAAACTTCTTTTTCCTATATTTTATTAGTCATCTTGTGTTTTGAATTTTGGAGGAAAGTGTGTTGTGTTGGATTGTCTTTTTGCATAAGTAAAAGGAAGTAGTTGTTTGAAATGCTTTTTGTGAGTTCTTGAAAGAAAAGAAGTGTGAGGAAATGAGTTTGTTGGGTGATTGTTGGAAAGTGGAGTTTTGGAAGATAAATAATAGCTCTCTTTCTTTCTTTACACTTTGCCCTCTTCTTCTACTACCTTGTTCTTGTGCCTTTGGGTAAAATTTGGAGAATTACATGAAATGCTTTCAAACTGAAGATCTCAAAAAGCAAACAACCAAGCCAATGCACAAGCTCGAAAAAAGGTATGTTTATATTTAATTGCATTTTATTTCAATTATTTGCATATTAAATATTAACATGATCTAATACAATATTGGCTTCTTTATGATATTTTGTGAGGGACTTTTGGAAAGCAAAGGAGGAGCTTTTGGAGCTACTTGGACAAAGGAGTTTAGACAAAGGATACGAGCATTAGTTGTCCCCATTCATTCCAAATGAGAGTGCTATGGGCGGAACCATCGGGCATTAGCCCACGTTGCTGTAAGTTTTCTTAAAACTTAGAAGCCCTTAGAAGCTTCCTTAGATTGTGCGATCCTTTAACCTTAGGTCCTTGTAGGAACTTCATTTTTTTAGGTTGTTTTTATTTATTATAGAATCCAAAACTCATTTACACGTGCGCGTATGTTCAAAGGGTTAATAACAATTTTTTTTTATTCGTCTGATACAACATTAGTGACATTTAAGGATAAAAATTAATGATAAGTCTTAGAGAATTTAGACTTAGGATGCATAAACCTTTTAGGAGAGAAATACTAAACATAAAAAACTTAGTGATATTTTAACATAGGATTAGTGCATTATTATCTATGGTAAAATATCACTATGTTTTCTATGTTTAATGTTTCTATCCTAAAGGGTGTATGCATCCTAAGTCTAAATTTTTTAAGACTTAATTTTTAATTTTTGTCCTTAAATGTCACTAG
Organism: Dendrobium nobile; assembly: GCA_022539455.1. Classification (NCBI taxonomy): domain Eukaryota; kingdom Viridiplantae; phylum Streptophyta; class Magnoliopsida; order Asparagales; family Orchidaceae; genus Dendrobium; species Dendrobium nobile. The sequence goes on along the minus strand of CM039731.1, from coordinate 39,899,201 downwards.
TGTTGTATAGGACGGAAAATAGTTTGTTTTTAACTCTTTAGACATACACATATGTGTAAATAGATGTAGGGATCTAAAATAAATAAACACAACCTAGTTAAAAAAATGAAGTTTTTACAAGGTCCTTATGCTGAGGGCGCACACACCAAAAGGCTCCTTAGGGGCTTTCTAAGTTTTGAGGAAACTTACAATATCGAGGGCTATGACCCGGTGGTTTCGCCCGTAGCACCCCCACCGGAATGAATTATGGCGACTAATACTTGTATCTGTAGGCTCCTTCGTCTATTGCTCCTGATAGCTCCTTTCTTTTTTGCTCTCCAAAAGTCCATCGCAAAGAACACTGAAAAGAAAGCAAAGTTGTATTAGTGCATGTTAATATTTAATATGTAAATAATAAAAATAAATAAATGCAATTTAAATAATAACGTACCTTTTTTCGTGCTTGCACACTAGTTTGGTTGTTTGTTCTTAGGGATTTAGATTTTGGAAGCATTTAACAAGTAGAGAGAAACAGTACAGAATGAAGAGAGATAGAGAAAGAAGGAGAACGGGAGCTATGCCTCTCTTTTAAACCACTTTTGAGTAATCACCCAAACAAACTCACTTTCCAACACACCTTACTCCACCAAAATTAATAAGAAGCATTTCAAGTAACTTCTCATTTTACTCATGTAAATAGATATTCCAACATTATTCTTTCCAAAATAAACACACAAAACAAGATAGTGTAAAACATTTTCTTAACACATCAAGTAACTAATACAATATAGAAATGATGCTTTTGAAGATTAAAAATGGAGTTTTGAACATATATTAAATCACCTTTCATACTTTCACCAAAGCCATCACGATGAAACCATACACATTTTTGAGAATGAAAACCAAAACTGTACTCCAAACCAAACGAGTGAACAACTCGTTTGATGTTGAATCTCAACTAAAGTTCAACCTTAAGGAGGATTCAATGCAAACGGGTTTTCCCTCATTCCAAGAACATACTTCAACTATTCATCACAATGTTAAATTGACTCCATGCCAAACTCATACTTGAAACATAAGATATGAAACTTTCCAACATACATGCCAGCATGACTTTCCACATAAAACTCAAACAACTAAAGATAAATCAAGATATGCTCATGTTTTAACCTAACATTATCCTCTAAATGAAATTAAAAGTAGAAAGGTAATTCGATGCCATTTTATTCTTTCCAAAATTCAATAAAATGTTCCAATCAACATAAAACAATATTTCTCTTGGATCTATGCCATACTCATATTTGAGGAGTATGAAAATTCTCGAACTCTTCTACAAAATACCTTATACAGGACATGTGAATGCTTGCCATTAAGAAAGAAGATATATGATTGCTCTCCAACAAACTTTCTACCTTCATGCTATATGTCACAAAAAATTTTAAAAGGAGCTTTAACCCAAACTTAGAAACTTGCTTTTGTGCCCAAACATACGATGTTTTGCTTAAAGTCCAAACCCAATCTCGCATTTTTGAGAATAAGAGAGACAAAAAGAAAAAAAATGCTTTCTTGAATTAATCAATACCCATAACCAACTTCTTCCCTTTTATAATATATATATATATATATATATATATATATATATATATATATATATATATATATATATATATATATATATATATATATATATATATGTATGTATGTATAGAGATACATACACATACATATACACATACATACACATACATATACACATACACATATATATACATATACATATATATATATCATAAGAAGAATACATAAATGTATAAAATGAAGCATAGTTATGTAAATCAATCTCCTCCAATCATGACCCATCAAATATCCATGCAACTCAACATCTTTACAAGTGCAAATATGAAAAAGAAGATTCGATGTCACTTTTATCCCATGAAAGCAAGTCTAAAATGATAAAATCGCTTCAAACTTCTTTATCTAACAAATACATTTTCCCATAAGAAGAAATATGACAAAGATTTGTATATGATTCCTTGATTAAATCAAAACAAACTAATCACAGTAATTGCCCATGAGTTTTGGAAGCATGAGTTTTTGAAGCAATGAAAGGCTCTAGATTATTGTCTCTATTTGTTTTGGAAAGAAAGAGAATGCAATTAGCCATTCTTAAAATTTTAAAGAAAAGAACATTTAGCCACTTCAAATTTAGGAGCCATTTAGGATAACAAGTGTAATTCTCAACAAAAGATTATTGACATATAGAATTTTTTAAATTAGGACATATCCCCACACCTTGCCTTCTCCAATCATTAAGAAATATTATTATTATTATTATTATTTAAATCAACTAGAAAGGTAGATAAAAAGACTTGGTTAGAAAATATTAAAAATGATATTTCTTTATTAGATTTAAATGAGAATTTGACTTTTAATAGAACATAATGACAAAAAAGGATTCATGTATCCGACCCCACGAAGTGGGACAAAGGCTTGATATTGTTGTTGTTGTATTATTATTATCTAAATCAATTGATGTGCGAAATATTAAAATAAGAAGTGATAAAATTTAGTAAGTATAGGGAAAATCTACCATTATCAAAATCCATAGAGAAAGGAATCCATAACATTTGTATGTAATCATCATTTGTAACAAACACATGATAAAAAATGAGGTCAACACTAACATGTTATCAGAGCAGGTTTGAGTTATGTCTATACTATTTCTTTGAATTTCATCCGTATTTTTTCAGTTTTATCTCCTTCAAATTCTTTCTTTGAATATCTTATGTTTTATTTTTATATTCTTTTTCATATTTTCTGTGGCAAATACATGAGAAAAACCAACACTCCTTTCTCCACTGAAGGGTTGGTATGCTCTCATTGTGATAAAACCAATCATTTGAAAAAAAAAAATACTACGAGATTTTTACGAAAAAAAAAAAAAACTTGAAAGAATATTGTAGGAAAGGTGATAGGAAATAGCCACAAAAAAACAGAGAAAACTGTTGAATTTCAGAGAAATTCAGCAATCACTATGCAAATTTTTCAAAATCTGTAGGAAAAATCAAGAAGAAAGTTCTTGAAATTCAATAATAGAAGAAAAGAAACAACCCAAAGCAACGAATCTTCAATTCGAGAGGAAGATTCAGCTCTCCAAATCTCTAGCCAAAGTCTAGAGTCCAAAACCAACACAAAGATCTCAAATTTCAGATTTAATTCAAGATAGCCCTAATCCTAGCAGGAAGAAACTAATTAAAGCAAAAGGACAAATTATTAATCCCTAAACATCCTCTAATTTGAATTTTTTTCTCCAACCCAACGTTTCATTATTGCATGCCCCCTTTGGCCCGCCTCCTGTAAATGTGATGCCCCCTTTGGCCCGCCTCCTGTAAATGTGAACTGGTCCATCAATGGTTCAGTAGCCCTTGGGCCGGTCTAACAAAAGGCTAAGGCTATGTCAGCATTCAAAGAGGAAGAAAAGTAAGAGGAACCTACAGCCAACATTATCCGTACAGGTATTCTTGGTAAAGCTTTTGTTTTATCCTATCAATTGTAATGATAATACATGGATTATTGATATTGTTGCATCTGATCACATGACTAGACTTTTCTCCGTTCTTTGCAATCCATTATTTTGATAGCTAATTGCAGTACATCTCCTTTTATTGGGGAGGGATTTTTCGTCCCTTGAATATGATCTATTATATGCCAAATCACATCCTCTCTTATATGAAGCTTAGTTAAGCAAATCAAACGGGTGAAGATAAAATTCGAGAAAATATTTGGCTGACACTGAAGGCTTGTACATCGCTCTTTTGATTATTTAAAAAAATAAACATTATTTAAAAAATAAACATTAGATTTATTTTTTAGTTTTAAAACTCTTTATTTTATCTTGAATCATATTTGTTTTTGTTGTCGTCAATCACAAATAGTTCAACACATTGGTGCTCGCCATTTTCCAGAAAATTAGAATTTTTGAGTTATCAAGACCCCACCTCCTTTTTTCTCCTTTATTCATCAATTGAGTTGTGTGAGCTGTCCATGTCTAAACCATTAATCAAAGTATCTACCTAGAATGTTCCTCCATAGGTAATCTTGATTCAAAATGAAACATTCAAGCTTATAAGTAAATGTTGCTAATAAATATCCATAGAGGACCACTAGAGATACTAAAAAATAATAATATGAGGCTGATTCTAAGGCCAAAACAAAATGCCTAATTAGTTATCATGTTTCTCTTTAAGGACTATGGGACTCATATGCAATTGTCATCAATCAATTATCCTCTATATATTCCTAGTTGTGTGCATGATGCATTAACAGATCAAAATTGGACTAATGCTATGAACGAATAGATATGCTCTTCAAAGGAATACGACTTTGGAAATTTGCCCATTTACTCAAAGAAAAAGAAGTCCATTGGATCTAGATGGGTGCTTACAATTAAACTCAACGAGAATGACAATAATACTAGATAGAAAGTGAAGTTAACTGCAAAAGGATACACACATAAATATGGAATTGATTACTAAGATACTTTTTGCACCAATAGCCACGTTTAACACTAATTGGATTCTCATTTTCATCGCAGCAGATTGATATTTTCCCTTGTTATGGTTTGATGTAAGTAATGGTTTTCATAATGGATACTTAGAAGAAGTCTATATGGATTTACCTCTTGGAGCTAAATGCAAATATTCAAGAAAATGTTATGTATGCAAGTTGAGAAAGCCATTATATGAACTAAAGTAGTCTCTTTTAGTCTTGATCAGTAGGTTCTCATCCACAACTAAAGAGTATGGTTATAAGTAGAGTAAGTCAAACCATGCTTTATTTATAAAACACATAAGTGGTAAGGTAACTGTGAATGTGTATATGCACGACATGATATTGATAGGACATGACCTAGATAAAATTAATATTTTTACAAAAACTTATTGGAGCGAAGTTTGAAATGAAAGATTTTGATTAACTCAAATACTTCTTTGGAATTGAAGTATCAAGGTTAAGACTAAGTATTTCTTTTTCACAAAGGAAGTATGTGCTAGATCTTTTGTTGAAATTGGAATGCTAGCATGTAAACTTGTTCAGACACCTATAGAGATGAATCACAGACTTTGAAGTTGGTCGGCCAAATTCTAACTGACAAACGTACTATAGATATACCAATGCTGATTAGGCCGGAGATAAAACTTTTTGTAGGTCTACATCAGGTTATTTTGCATTTTTGGAAAGAACTTCGGCCACTTGGAGAAGTAAAAAAAGGAGAAGATGGTTGCTAGATCAAGTGTGTAAGTAGAGTTTTGAGGTATGGCTCATGATGTATACCAAATATTGTTGATTTAAGGCGTGTTAAAAGAATTGGAAATCAAATATGAGAAACCAATAAATTGTATTGTGGTGATAAAGCATCTATTGAAATTGCATACATACAATCTTGTTCAACATGAACATACTAAACATATGGAGGCTTATCATCATCTTCCTAAAGAAAACCTCGATCGAAAGATCATATACTTTCTATTTGTGTAGTTTGAAGATCAACTAACTAATGTTCTCACAAAATCCGTTTAGAAAAAGTTGTTTTGATGCAATTATCAAGTTGGGTATAATTGATATTTATGCATGAATTTAAAAAAGAATATCAGCACAGATTGTGTTATATTTTTTTCTGGATCACTTTTTGAATCACCCATTGATTATATTCCTAAAATCAGTCCTTGTCATACTAATATAATTATTATAGGATATTCTTACTTTATAAATTTAGAAGTTATTTTCCATATTAAGAGAGATCCTCTTTTTATTTAATATACATGTAATTGTTTATAAAGGTCTTCCTCCCTCAAAGAGATGAATACATTGAAGATTCTCTCTTTCTCTTGTGTTGACGGATCCAACCCCCTTGCCTCCATGCCTTAGGTTTTTGGAGTCCTTTGAATCCACTTCTGGCTCTCCGGCCCACAGATTTGTATTGATGTTTTTTTATTCTGTTAAGGTTTGAATTTTTTCATGGGTTGCTACAGATCTTGTTTGTTTTAGCTACTCCCCTTTCTCTGTTTTTGATGTTTTATACATGTAAATTATCTCCTTTGGCATAACTTGAGCTAAAACTCTCAATGTCCCCCACAAGGAGAGAGAAACAGATTGGAATAATACTCTGAGATAAGGACGAATCGTCTGCAATTAAGGTTGCTGCCTCGAATCTTCTGCAGTTAAGGTTCTCTGCCTGACTGACCAAGGACCAGAGAAAGGGAGTGGGATAACTAGCTCATATTGCCATCTGTTTCTTTTTCTTAGTTGTTAGTGATGGTGCCTGAATCCACATGCCTCTTTGATGAGAAATTATTCTGTGCGGGAGACCGTGCACAAAACGTTGTTCGAAGACTATTCAGAATGCGCCACATCATCAGTACCGAGCCGCAGTACTGAGCTGTACCGAATAGTACGGAGCCGTGGTACCGAGTAGTACGGAGCCGTGGTACTGAGCAAAGGGTGACGTGGCACATTCTTGTTGGTCTTCGGACGACGTTCGGCGACCTCACATAATAATTAATCCTCTTTGATAGAGACTTCTCATTGAAAATTAATGTTCTGCATTTTGTAAGCAAATAATGATTTGTTACGGAGGTTTGGTCAGTAAAAGAAAATGGGCTTTTGTAAATATTTTTGCATCGAAAAAAATTGTTATATAAAAAAGCTTGATATCTCAATGAAGGCAGTACTCTGAAACTAAGATGTTGCTGATATTCTGCAGACGCCTGTATTAGCTTTGACATCATAAGATGGATGCGATGAGTAAAATATCTGTACTGAAAATTATGGCATTTTATGTCTGTTTGTTTTCAGAGATGAAATATTTTAGTTCCAAATGCAGTAATTTTATTCTATGATAGAGATATATTTACTTGGACTGATCCAATATTGTCATGATGTCTAGTATCTCACTCTGCTTATCAGTATTCTCCCCCATACTTTTCTACACGAGGTTTTTCTGTAAATAAACCATTAGAAAGGCGTGAAGATAGCTATTTAACATGCTTATAACTTCTGTTATTCTTTCCTTAACTTTTGCCTTAAACGGTCTACTGTCCTTGGAACTGATTCAGCTTTTAATAAATGCAGGGAGGGAGAGAGAGAGAGAGAGAGAGAGAGAGAGAGAGAGGTTCACTTTAAAATTTGGGCTTGTTTCATGGAGCTTTGGTCAATGAGGGCACTATGGAGTGTGGAGATGAACGCTATATTTTTCTTTTTTGCAATTACAGATGCTATTCTTACAGGGGACCTTATTGGTTGCAATCTAACCATTATTGCAGTGCTCTTTCAAATTTTCTTTCAAAATTGAAGTTTACTGTTATTTATGTTTGCCAAAAGTAAGAAACGATGACCAGAGAATATATTTTTTAAGGTAAAAGACAAGCAGTGCCAACCTCTTAGTTAATTCTTTCCATGTTACAGTTCTTAAACAGTTCTGATTACATTTAGATTTTCTGTTCCCTCTCCTTCCTGATTGAGTTTGGAACTCGGAAGCTCTATTAGTGTCCCTTCCTCCATTTCTGATGGTTTCCTTAAATGTAGAACGAGATCATGGAGCCACCTCCTGCTCTCTCTCTCTCTCTCTCTCTCTCTCTTGTCTTTCACTTTTCCTTGGCCTCTGCGCTTCTCTGACTCAGTGCATTCAGCAACTGCAGAGCTAGCAGGACATGGCTGGGGAGCAATGGTTGCGTTATTTGGACGTCATAGCATGTCCTTTGCCTTAGGGAAGAGAGAGAGAGAGAGAGAGACCAAAAGCTTGCTGGCTGAGCCCTAACAACAGCCTGACAAGGCTAAGTGGTCCTCTTCTGCTGTAATTTACTGCAGCCAACCCACCTGTCAGTTGCCAAAACTTGACCATTTTCCTCAAATAAGAATTTGGAAGTGGTGCTACATTGAAGGGAAGCGTTATGAGCTTTCATATAATTATTATAGCTTCCAATTCTTCTACTGTGAAGGATTCTGATTTTTATGAGTATTTTTTTTAATAAATAATAAGTGATAAATGCAAAGTGTGTAAATGAACTCATGACCTTGTGGATATAAATCTCCTTTAACCAATGGAATCCTAGCTCCTTTAAATGAATGGTTTTTTTCTTAATATTATTATTTTGTTGGTGAAATTAAAAGCTTTAAGAAGGCTTAAAGCTCACCCGGAATTGATTAGGAGCTTGAGTTTTTGGGTCAAGTTGGGCTCAAGTTCATAAGAGATTATTACGTGCGGTGCGGTGTTCAAACTGTCCGGAGGCGAATCCGGATGTGTCATATCATCCGGATGCACTAGGCCCCTGATGATATGGCACGTTCGGAGGCGAATCTGGACGCCGCACGTAATCATTTTCCCAAGTTCAGATCTCTTTATCTCTTTATGCTTTGCCTCAATTTGATATTAAAATTAAGCCCTGAATCAAGTTCTTGCGAGCCCATTTTCTCAATTTATATTTGTCTAGATTGTATTTATAACTTGGTTTCGGATATTGTCATTATTACAAAGATTGGTGATGTGATTATCAGTATGATCGAAGATCTTTGAATTTTCAGATGATCGAGAAGAAGGGCCTGCACAAATATAAAGCAGACTATGACATATCTATTATAGTAAAGATAAATAAATAAATAAATAAATAAATAAATAAATAAATATATATATATATATAATATTTATTTATTTATTTATTTATTTGTTGAATGTTGTGATCACGAAAGATAAAGGGGGTTGCACACTATAATAGAGTATTAGTTGTAACAATATGAATTTATGAAAAAAATTGAAAATGTAAAATTTTGAATTTCTGTTGAATTGCAGTGCAACGGAAAGAAAAGGAGAAAATCAATTTTTCATTGATTTATTGAATTTTTATTGCACATATTTTTTTATCATATTGATTTTTTTGACTTTAATATTTATTGAATTTTATTGAGTAAAATGAAAGTTATTGTATTTTGTATTGTTTTTACTAATCGAATAATTGTATTTTTACTATAAGCATATTATTAAAACAAGCTTTGGAAATGAATGTGAATAAGTGATTGAGTATTAGTTGATCACTATTATTGTTATATTACTGTGAAAGTAATTTGTGTGAGGACAAATAAAAGATGGTCCATTGACATTGGCTGAAGATTGACTGATTTGTATAGGATGTTACGCTGATGGATTTTCCTTTAAATATTGTGCTTGGGTGTTATCTTTTAATTATTGATTCACGTAATACACTGATTGAGAGTTATTAAAAGATAATTATTGTGTCGACGGACAAAGAGTGACGACTCTATTTAGTATTTATTGAGCTAATGGGATATTGATATCGATTACTGCTTATTGGAGAAACACCGTTTAAATCGGGATTTTTTGGTCATTATTGTTATAACTCAAAAGTTTAAAATGATATTTTTTTATCCAAAAATTATTTCGGAAAATATTATTAAGTCCAAATTGAAATCGTCTTCGTTATAATATAAGTTTTATTGCCTCTAGTTATAATGATTTTTTCCTAATTTTGGACATTATTTTAATTCCTTAAAAAATTGGCATATGTCGGTATAAATGAAGATTTTTAGATTGTTATGTGTCCGCTTTGCAAATAGATTTCATCCAATCATTCTAGATATACTTAGCTGATTTTTTAATATTTTTTTCTTAATTTTGAATCACCAAATTTGAAGATTTAAAAGGACTTAGATGAATTTTTATACTAAAATCCAAACAAATGGAATAATTATACTTATTCCCTTAATATATTTTATCCTAAATATCTAACCCACTTAAACATTATTCCTTTATTTCTTCCCTCAATTCATTTAACATTGAATGATTTTGAGAAAAATGATAGAAAAAGAGGAGAGAAAAAAAGGCTAGAGTTTGGCGATCGTTGAGTCATTTTTGTCTACCGACCTAGTTGCAATTTTTTTTGTCTCGAGGTAGATTGCATTTTTCTTATTTCAAATTTTTAATAATTTGATGTTTTTGGGATTTCTTTCAATCAAATTTATATTTTCATTATCGAAAAATGAGGATAACTTTGTTTAGATGAAAGTTTTACTAGATAACTTTTTCTATGCTGTAGAGATTATAGTTATGAACATTTTGAGTATATTCTAGAAATTTATCCATGGGTAATTAAAAGCAACAATTTTTATTAATTCAAAGTTTTATTTTTATATCTAAAAATAGTATTTTAGTTCAACTAAAGTTTAATAATGTTGTTATACATGATCTCTGATAATTCGATTAATTTCTAAAAATAAAATTTTTTACTTAATTAGTTTATGTTGATTACTATTGAGGCATTTTTTTGTATTTTTAAAATTTAGTCTAGTGATACTTTAATTAATAAAATGTTTTAAAAAATATAAAAGAAATGCGTTGTGATGTTATGTTGGTGCTAGTGTGTAACCAAGGTTGAATTCTGTTATGCCGCGATGCTAGTTGGGTATCGAGGTGAGATTCTGTTATGCTAGAGCTGTGGGCTACCAAGGTGAGATTCTGATATGACATGAGATGTTATGCCAGAGCCAGTGGGTGAGATTCTAATATGACATGCAATGGTATGTCAGAGTCAATGTTAGCTCATATGATTATTCAGCCTAGCTTGTACAAAAGAATTCAAGAAATTTAGAAGTCGTATGCAAAGTATCTGAGATTGAGTGATCAGATTAAGGTTAGTAAGAGACTTGAACTTTATCAATCTGATTATGGTATCATTTTTTGCAAAGATAGATTATGGATTTCTTCTGTTGGTGATCTAAGAGCTGAGATACTACATGAGATCGACATACTATTTAGACTATACTATTCATCCAAGAAGTAACAAAATGTATGAAGATTTAAAAGGTATGTTCTAGTATCATGAATTAAATAAGAATATAATAGAGTTGCGTGAAAGTGTGAGGCCTGTTAGTTAATAAAGGCAGAATATCAATGATCGGGTGATCTTCTGTAGTCGTTACCTAATCTAGAGTGGAAATGAAAATAATTCGATGATTGATTTTGCTATGAGTTTTCCTGATCGAGACAAGGGCATAATGTTCTCTAGTTATTATTAATTGCTTGACAAAGTCGACACATTTCATTCTAATCCAATAGGTTGATCCGGTTGACATATTAACACAGATATATGTCAGCGATATTATCAGATTATACAGTGTGCAAAGGTAATTATATTTGACAGTGATAACTAATTTACCTCCATATTATGGTGAGGTATTCAAAAGGGACTGGGTACAAAATTGTGCTTTATTACCGCTTTTTATCTACAGAGAGATGGACAGTTTGAAAGGATTATTCATGTACTATATGATCTTTTGAGACTTTATGTTATGGACTTTGGTAGTGGTTGGGAGGATCATATCCCACTGATAGAGTTTGCATATAATAACAGTTACCAACACAGCATAATTATGGATCCTTATGAAGCTTTATATGATATAAAGTGTAAAACCCCTTTGTCTTTGACATATGTGGGTGACGAACAAGTGATAGGATTAGCTTTTATGGATGACACTACAATAAATATTCATCTTATCAGATAAAGATTGAAAGCAACACAAGATAAACTGAAGAAGTATTATGATCAAAAGCATAGGTTACTTGAGTTTCAGATTGGTGATTTTATTTATATAAAAATTAGCCCTGTGAAAGGTGTTAGTAAATTTGGAAGGATCGCTAAGCTGAGTCCAAGATATATTTGACCTTATGAAATTATTGAGAGGATTTATAGTTCTACTTACAGGTTATTATTGTCTGATCATATGTCAGATATAGATAATATATTTTATATATCTTCTCTGAGAAAGTGTGTATCTAATTTTAGGAAAAGATTATCTATTGATGATGTTGAGGTTCATCCAAACTCGCACTATAGGGAAGAGGACTTTGATGTTCAATGTGAGAAAATTTAGAAGCTAACATATACAGATTTTGATGGTCAAGGTTTAGTGGAAGTAAATGACCATCAGAGATGCTACTTAGGAGAAATAATTTGAGATGAGACAATTATATTTAGGTCTATTCTGATGAATTTTGGTCTGAAAATATCGAGGACGATATTTTTTAAGATGGGTGGATTATTATAACTCCAAATAAAAAAAAACATATTTTTTTCCTATAATAGTAAAAAATTATTTTAGGAGTTATTATAGGTCTAAATTATAAATCATCTTTTTCATAATATAGATATTATTGTGCTCTAGTTATACTAATTTTTTCCTAATTTTTGGGCATTATTGAAATTTCTTAAAAAATTGACATATGTTAGTACAAGTGAGAATTTTGGGACCATTATGTATCCGTTTTACAAACTGATTTCACTTGAACATTCTAGACATACTTGGCTAACTTTTGAATATTTTTTCATAATTTTTCAACCTCTGAATTTGAAGATGTAAATGAATTTATTTGAATTTTTATACTAAAATCTAAATAATTGGAACAATTGTGCTTTTTCCCTTAATATATGTTATCCTAAATATCTACTTATTAAAACCTTTATTTCTTCCCACAATTCAATTAACTGAGAATGATTTGAAAAAAAAAAGTGAGAAAAGAGAGGAGAGAGAAGAAGAAAAGCTAAAGTTTGATGATCGTAGAGTGATTTTTATCCATTGGCTTGGCTGAAAAATTTGTTCGTCTCGAGGTAAGTCATATTTTGCCTATTTAAGTTTTTAATAATTTGATATTTTTGAGAGTTTTTTTTATCAAATTTGTATTTTCATTATTGAAAATGAGGATAACTTTATTTTAGTAAAATTTTCAGTGTGTAATTTTTAATATATTATAGAGATTGTGATTTTGAACACTTAGAGTATATTCTAAAAAAATTTTGTTTGATGATTTTGAAAAAATAGCAATTTTTACTAGTTAAAATTTTTATTGAATTCTAAAATGGAATTTTAATTCAATTAAAGCTTCAGAATATTATTATACATAATATCTAATAATTTGATTAATTTTAAAAACGTGAATTTTTGCTAAGTAGTTTTTATGCTGCCTACTATTAAGGCATTTTTATAATTTCTGAATTTAGTCTAATTATATTTTAATTAATAAAATGCATTGAAAAATATAAAAAATTATGATGTGATGTTATGTCGATGCCAGCTGGCTATAGAGGTGGGATTCTGATATGACATGTGACGTTATGCCGGAGTTAGTGGGCTATCATATAAGATTCTGATATGATATATGATATTATGCCAGAACTAGTGTGCTACCGAGGTGGAATTCTGATATGAGATGTGTTATGATACTAGAGTCAAAGAAATATTCTATAAGTTGTAATAAGATATTTATTTATATTTCAACTTTTAGTATAGTTCATTAATTAAATGTATTCAATTTTATTATATGGTTTAAGTTTAGCTTTCCATACAATATTTCAGTTTATTATTACAGCACATAATTTTTAGTTCTTTTGGTTTTGTTAATATTTTTGTTTAGGCTGGGATAGACTACTGAGTCGTATAAGCTCACTTCTACTTTTGCGTTCATTTTTAGGCTAGGAAAAAGGTAAGGAGCGAGCTAATTAATTTTGTTTAGTAGCTCTGATATATGCTATAGGTATGTCCTTTTGATTAGTTTTATTTTTATATGCTTGGCTTTTATTTGGTTATGTTGTCTACTACCAAACACTATTGTAGATATCTCAAAAAAAAAAAAAAAAAAAAAAAAAAAAAAAAAATATATATATATATATATATATATATATATATATATATATATATATATATATATATGAATAAAAAAATAAAATCATTTTGAGATTCATTAGTCTTCCACTTCATATTGCATTTAATAGTGACTTTGCTCTATGGTGTGAATAAATTAAAAGATTTGTTTCAGTGCTTCTCTAATTAATTAGATCCTGGGGCCAGTCTTGCCACAACTGGATACGATATGACCTGTATAATATCGGATCATATCGGGTTGGGTTGTGATAAGTGTGACGACTGAAATACATATTATTGATTCATTATTACTGTTACTATACGATTTTATTACTTTACTGTTATTGTTTACTAATTTATTATCATTGTACAGATTTAATACACTACAGGAAAATAGCCAATTACCGGCGGTTTAGCTGCCGGCTTATTCCTGCTGAGACCGACGGCTTTACCGGCGGTCTGTTACAAAAGATCGCCGGTAATAGCGGCGGTCTATTCGCCGCCGGTAAACCGCCGGACAGTAATATGTACCGACGGGTTAACGGCGGCTTATACCGCCGCTGATAAGTTATTTACTTCCGGCGGCCTTAACCGCCGGAAAACCGCTGGTAAAAGCACTAATACGAACAGACCCGCACCTCGCATTTCATTTCTATCCTCCGCTCCTCTCTCTCCTTTCAGCCGCTCTCCCGTCGCCTCCGCCCGGATCGAGCTCCTAGGTCGCCGCCGACGAACTCTCTCCGACCGCCGACCACCCACCGGTCGCCTCTCGCTCGATCAACCTTTGGTGTCACTTGCCGCCGTCGATCTAGCTCTGGATCTCACGCCGCCGGCTACCCTAGGTTCCGTGTGAGTTGAACAAAAATCAGTATAATTTAAGGTAATATTTAACGTTTTTTGTTGATTATTTGTTTTCCCTAGACATTTGCAAGAGTTTTTAATATATTTGATGATTTAGGGTTTAGGGTTTTGACATATGCAATAGGTAATGTTGTAATTATTTGGGTAGATATAAATTTTCAATTTATTAAGTTTTAATTTAGTAGTGATAGATGTAATTTGTTAAGTTTTAATTTAGAGAGGGAGAGAAAAGAGAGGGAGTGGGAGAGAGAAAAGAGAGGGAGAGTTTAATAGACATTTGGAAACCTTGTTTATGGTTAAAGATTTAGAGCCTTCACACATTTAGTAGTTCCTATAGGAATATAATTTTGCATAATTGTACAAATAAAAAAAAAATTAGACTCTCTCTAATCTTGTCTTCTACTTGAGCTACTACAACCTTTTAACATATATGCTCATTTCGTATCCTATCTTTAAGGGTAAAGCCACTCATCCACCTGAGCATCCTTATCTCTGCCACACTTAACTTAATATTATGCTTCTCTTTTATTGGCCAACATTCAGCACCATAAAGCATTGCAGGTAACTACCTTAAACCGCTGATACATAACCGGCGGTCATCTGACGGTACCCGGCGGTTAGGCGTCGGAATACCGGCGGTCACGACCGCCGTTACTAGCGACGGACATGACCGCCGGTAACGTGCCGACGGCTTACCGACGGTTTACGGCGGTTTCACAACAACTGCCGACGCCATGATATCGTCGGTCAACCGTCGGTATCGTGGCCGTCGGTAAGCCGTCGGTATTGTGATCGGCGGTTAATCGGCCGGTACACCACCGGTATATAGTTGTGGAATTGCCGGCGGCATTGACCGTCGGCAAACCGTAGCCGTCTTAGACCGCCGGTATAGAATTTCCTACGCCCATATTTCCGGCGGTCACATACCCGCCGGAAAACCGCCGGTAAATGAGACAACCACCGGTAACTATGCGTAAACCGCCGGTAAAAACAGCCGGTTTTGGGTGATTTTCCTGTAGTGATATTTCTGTATTGCTTTACTATTATTGAATTACTTTATTTTTACTACTACCAATTTTACTAACGACACTATACTGATATTACTATCGATAAAAACATTGATGCTATTGGATACTATTATTGATTTATTATACTGATTTACTGTACTAATACTGAGCACACGATTAAGATATTAATTTGATACTGATATAGAATAAATAGATAGCATATGTAAATCATTATAGGATTTTATTGTATTGGTATGATTCCAACAGTCTTTATCGATGATTTGATTTTATTGCTTTATACAATTTCTTTACTAATGGATAATACTGATTCGTCGACTACCTTACGAATCTGACACCCATGCTGATTTATTGATTTTTCCATTGTACTATTTTACAATTTATAAACTTTATTATTACTGCATACTACATGTGAGTTTTATTATTTTTATACATATTTATGATCATATAAATATTATTGTTATGATTTGACTTCTGACATGCATATTATTCTTTGTCGTGCTTTGAATTCAGTGTAAGATTTGGTTACTTGTTGAGCTCTTAAGTTCAACATATGTGTTTAAATGATTTCATGTTAAGGCAAGGGAGCAGGAGTGAAAGATTGACCAGGATCCTTTAGGTTCAGGTTTTTATTATTTTTGTTATTCTTTTATATTCATAACAGAGTATTTATAATATGATTGTATAGATTCTGAGTAGTGTATATATATTGGTAAAAAATTTATATATCTCTGATTATTATAAATTAAAAGATAAAAAATAATTCTTTCAAGTTAAATTATGAAGCATTGCATTAACTATTTAAGTGAATGAAAATAGGTTTATGATCAAGCGAGCCTTAAGGCTTATGAAATTAATATAAATCTTGCATATCATACAATGATAGTCTCTAAATGATGGATTGATCATGCAAAAGTATTTCTAAGAATATTCTTTCAAAGTTGCATGAGTTGGGTCAAGAATGGGCGAAGCTTCGGTATGCTTGAGCTCAACCCAATTTGATTTTGAACCTAGAAATCTCACCCAAACTCAACTCGATCTTCATTTTGGCTTGACTTGATATTTGCGGGCAGATCAAATTGATTGTGAGCTTGCCCAACCCAATTAACTAGCTTAGAATACATACCACTTTAGAACAGTCAATCAAGGAATCAGAATCAATAGCTTTTTGATGGAAAGTGCTTAAAATTTCACAAATCACATTTTGAATCTTATACAAGTTTCAAGAAGTGAATAAATATAGAGTTTCTATGTGATTTTTTGGTCATACAGTGTACGATATAGTGTGAACTCAAAAATATAGATTACATACATTTTCTGCTTTTGTGATTTAAATATTTTATCTTGATATGTAGACAACCTAAACTAATTATATGAATGGTTTTTTTATTAAAAGTGATGCATGGCTTCTCTTTAAGTCAATAATTAACAATTAATTATGGTTAGTTAAACTCTAAGAGCAATCTTTGAGTTTGATTTACTATATTCAGGGGTGTCAATTTCGGGTTACGGGTTGGGTTCGGGTTGATCCCGAATTGACCCGGCACTATTCGGGTTCGGGTCAACCCGACCCGTTTTTGCAAACGGGTCGATTTTATGGACCCGAACTCTATCCGCTTTGGGTCCGGGTCAACCCGACCCAATCTGAATGACCCTAGACCAATAAAAATCTACTATTTTTTGGGTCTAGAAAGGGTCAATCTCCTTTTTTCGGGTCAAAATCAGGTAAAAAAAGGATCAATCTCGGGTTGCTGGGTCAAAAATGGGTTTTCGGGTCACAAACGGGTCGATTTCGGATCACAAACGTGTCAATTTCGAGTCAACGGGTCAACCCGAACCCGACCCGATTTTTTAAACGGATCAAATTGTTTAACCTGAACCCGACCCATTTCGAGTTCGGGTCAACCCAAACCCGAAATTTTCGGGTCGAGTGTTCAGGTCGCGTTCAATATTGACAGCCCTATATATTCTTAGTAACAGTGTAGCTCATATTTTTACTTACAGTAAAAATATATCTCATATAAAATTCTCCAATATATCTCATAGAATGGTCAGAGATGCAAATCTTAATCCAAGAGATAAATATATGGAGTCAAATAACGACACCAAAGCAAAGTTTATTCAACATAAATAAAAGAAAAATCATTACCCTGCTGCAGAAGGTTTACCGGAAAGCTCAAATACATCCAAAGTCCTTTCATTTCCAGTCTTTTCCAATAAGACCTCCACCTTCGCTAGTACTCTGAAATATTGTATGGGCGGGTGCAGGAGAAGGCTTTGTCCATTAGATTTGTTGTGAGCTATTCCCACGTGAATTGTATCTCTCTCTTTCATGATGCACGCATTCATCAACAATGACCTGATCAGAACCTCTCTCTCTCTCTCTCTCTCTCTCTCTCTCTCTCTAATATTTCATCAAAGTTTCCTGGTAAACTATAGTTATAGCCGATTGGACAAGAAATCTACTCAATTGGCAACTCATTCCGACAGAGAAGAGCTCCATCCGCGAACTGTGGACTGGTAAAAGCTACATGAACTTTTTTTGCTGGCAAGTAATAGTAAACAAGTACAGAATAATGGTGGAAGCAGACGAGTAGTTCTGTTCTGCTCTTCCATCTCTTAATCTTTGAGGGTTTTTGACCAGATTCAAGAAGTTTTCGATTCGAGAATTGGCTTAAAGGCATGTATGTGATTTGTACGTTGCTCATCAGCTTTATATTTATGTATATATAACTGGTTTTTCTCTTTTAATGTGATGCAAGAAATAAAAAAATTACACTCTCTGTGTAGAAACATGAGCTGCTTCACAAATAAAAAAAGGATAAATATGAAAAAAAATGAATTAAACCAAGCCAAGATTGTGGTAATAATCAGTAATAAAGGGTGTTTTTTTTCACCTATTTTGATTTAGAAAGGCCTAAAATATTAAAGTTTTGTTTTATAGTTTGCATTTCTTCTCATAGCTTTATGATTGGATGACACATTTACAAACTTACCCATCTCTCTAATTGGGCTTGTAGGACATTATTTCTTATATATATATTATAGCACAACATCAACATACATTTGGTTACTATCTAATTCTTACTTATGTACAATGACTAATATTATGCAAACAATCATTGATGGAATAATTATCCTTAATTAGATGATTTTTTTTTTGGAAAAATTGGGGCAGAAGCCCATTACATTGATGTGAAGAAAAAATTACAGTAAGTAAAAGGTCAAAAGACCAAATGCAGACATCAAAGTGCCGCATGTATACTCAAAACAATAAAACATTAGAGAAAAAAGGTAGAAGAAGAAACCAAGGGCTCAGATGCATAGTGCAGTAAAACCCAGGCAACAAAAAACATCTAAAAAGATAAAAAGGATCCTCTGGTTGCCAGGAGAATCGGCCATCCAAGGGGAAGCATAGATAAACTAGCATTCATCATTGCCCTGTAAAAAAATTGATCTCTGGCTGCCAAAATAACCACCCTGAGATCCAAAAAAAACAACCGAGCCACTGCTCTAGATTTCGGTAGGCAACAGAAGTAACAAAGGGACACAACATCAGCCCAGAGGCTCCATCAAAGCATCTATTTAAAAACATAAGAATTCTTCCACTTTGAAATTTTATAGGGAACAACCTTCTTGATATTAGCAGCGAAAGTGGCTTGGCATTGAATAATATTTCTAAATAATCTATCATTTCTAGCTCTCCAGACATGATAAGTGATTGCACACATCAACAGAAAATAAAAATTTTTCCAGCTCTTGTCAGATATAAACCCAATCATCGATATAATTGAAAACTTGCAATAAAGTGGGACGAAGCAGCATATGGTTCATACAAGGAATAAGCCGTTTGAGGATAATAAAGGTGTAATCACATTCAAACAAAAGGTGGTTGCAGCTTTCAAAGTGCTGGCAGTAAAACACACAATTTTGAGCAGTGGAAATCCCTTTAAGCAACAAATTATCAGCAGTTTTCAACCTATTGTTTAAGGCTAACTAGGTGAAACAAGAAAAGAATAAAGCATGATTCTTATGCCAAACATATTTGTGCCAGCTAACAGTTGGCTGATCTTTATAAAAAATCCTTCTTAAAATGCTTTAAAATCGACTTTTCAGAATCAAACCAAGAGCATGTAAAACTTGAGTTCGCAATAGGCACCGTAGAGATCAATGCCTTGATGAGATCAGGTAAGTTAAAATGGGGTCTCCAAGTTCCATTTAGGATCAGACAACTGACTGGAAGTTTAGAGAAAGAAAAACTCTCCAAATTCCCATTCCCAAGCCTGTAAGCAATAGAATTTCCAAAGCACCAAGAGTCCCAAAGTAAATAAAGTTTGCTATTATCAAAAACCTTAAAAATCAAATTATGCTTAATATTCTCAGCCACAATAGCTAAATTCTTCCAATAAACAGAGCAACGGTGGTTCTTAGGATTCCAAAAGGAAGTGTATTTTGCCCTCCACCAATAGAAAAGAAGACTATTAGAATTAAAGAATCTCCAAATGGTTGAACAGCCAAAAGCGTGAGAAAGCAGAGGTATTGTCGGTATATCAAGCCCACCAAGATGTTTTTGTGACGACCCCAAGATCTAACTTGGAAAGAATGTCGATCAATTTCACAACAATTTACCAGAGTTATCTAAAAACCTTCAGTAAGCAATCTATCAAACATCTATAAAATTTAAACATCAATATACAAGTCGATTCACATCTCAAAACATCATGTACAATACTCAGGAACTAAACTATCAATACAAGTAGAGAAATCTATCCTGTCCTGAGTACAAAAGAATCATCTATCGATCAAAAGAACTAAAACCTGTCGATCTGGATCAATTCCTATCTCCTGCTCCCGAGCCCTGACCTGAAAATATCAACCACATATAATGAGCTTTACAAAGCCCAGCAGGTCACCTAATACCTATAACTGGAATCAAAGCACGGCGATGCTATCGATATGCATGTCGGTCAATCACAGTCAATCAATCTATATCAATCAATGGTCAATGAGTCTATGCAGTGGAAATCAAATCAGAAATCGATACAATCCGAAAATCAATAGTCAATAAAACCAGTCGATGCAGCGGCAGGCAAATCAATCATTTCAATTCAATCAATCAATCAATATCCGTCAATCAAATCAATACGGTCAAATCAATAAAATCAGTCGAGAAAAGCAATACGGAACAATGAATCTATACGACAGTCAATACGGTGCAGAACAGTAGCAACAGCGAGTCTATAAAATCTATAGGCAGCAATATCAATGAATCGGTAGGCAGTAGTACGATGTCCATGTTCAAGCTATCAATACAGTATCTATATCTATCAATGTCCATATCAATGCTCAGTAATCAATGCTCGGTAATCAATCGATGAAATCAATGAATCCGATCAATCAATAAGGCAGAAATCGATAAAGCAATAAATCCGTAAATCAATACAGTAAACATGCATTTCAATACTATATACTGAACAAGTACAAACTACTGGCTATGTTGCTGTTGTAGATTCGTACATTGGTTCTATCAATAAGAGTCGTCACTCTTTTCGCCCGTCGGCATATCAATAAACTCCTTATGTCTCCCTTCAATAATCAATAATCAATGTTTAAAGGAAAGCCCGTCGGCCCACCATCCTGTACAGGTATCAATATCAATCTTCAACCAATGTTCAACCAGGTTCCACTTGCGATCAGTATCAATAGTCAATTCAATCAATAAGCAATCCAATAGTCAATATTAAAGCAATCATATCAATAATCATATTCATATCGATTCAATCTATCAATTCCAGACAATTCAGAAATCATACGAAAATCGGGCAGAATAACAGTAGTCTATCGAATTTACACAAAAATCCTGCAAAAGACACAAATTCCAAATCTTTCCAAATTACAGACGAAGATCTACGGCATCAATACAAAACTATTATTCTATAGAAACCAAGTCAGAAAACATCCTGAAAATTTTCTATTCGATAAAAACCGCGTAGAACCAATTCCGACCGATAAAATCTTCGTAGAATACAGTCAAATCGTGTACAATAATCATATCTATAACATACTAAAAGTTGTGCGGTGAAAGTTGTGTCAATCTCAAATCGGGTCAATTATTCGACTACAAAAATATAAATCCGGACATATCTCGATAAAAATACAACATCTTTGAAAACAGAAACAGGGTTCGGAGTCCTTACTACGAGATCTTCACTTTTCCCAACAGCAGCGTCGGACGAAAAGCGCTCCGCGGTCTCCGAAAACCAGCTTTTCTCTTTTTCCTTTTCTCTTTCTCTCTCCTCAGATATTTCTCTCTCTTCAAAATATCTCATTTCTATATATATCCAGACTGATCGTCCTGGACGATCGAGCTTCGTCCCGGACGATCCATGAAGAGAAGAATTTCGTCCAGACGAAAAATCACATATCGTCCCTGGCGAAGGGTTCACTGACTTATTTTCGTCCAGACGATCCTGATTTCGTCCAGACGAACTAGACAGCCAAACAGGATTTTTCTACACAACCTGTACCAATCGTCCCGGACGATCCAACTTCGTCCTGGACGATTCTGGGAGGAAAATCCAATTCAGAGAGGAACAGTAAGGGAACGAGATATTACAATCTCCCCACCTTAGAAAAATGTCGTCCCGACATTTCCCTAAAGGTACGAAGCAAAACACGAAGCAAACCAAATCGATCGAAATCCAAATCCCAAAACAAAACTCGTCGAAATCCATACAAAACACACAATGCAATCAATCAAATGTCAATATGCAATGTTCATATGTCAATAGCAATCGGTTAGTCAAATCAATCTTACCAGTAGAACCTTCTGGTCGTTGTTGATCCTGATGCTGTAAACTCTGTAGACTGTAGATGCGTGGCACCACTGGAGGTCGTGGCGCAACCGTCTCCCTCTGATCTCTGACAGTCCTATCATCCATCCGGTTTCCTGATCTCTCACTGTAGGCCCTCGAGGCAACAGTCCTCTGCTGTCCTGTACCCGTATCAGCCCTTCCACCCAGTCCTTTCTGAGGACACTCTGCTGCTCTGTGTCCTTGCTGTCCACAGTGAAAACACTGTCCCGTCAATAGGTAGCACTGACCTGCATGTCGTCTACCACAGTGAATGCACGTGCCAGAACCACCAGACGATACTATCGATGCTGATCGTGACGCAGATCCCGATGCAGATCCCTTCGAACCCTCATACCTGCTTCTCTTCTCTCTATCTCTGTCTCTACCAGAATCATCTCGTCGTACGTCATCTCTCCTCCTTCTGGTATCCTCGTACCTCGGTACCGGTGTCGCCAGATCAATCTCTATCAATCGAGCTCGCTCCACTAGCTCAGAAAACTCATGGATCCGGAAAGGTACTAGTGGATGCCTCAGCTCTCTGTTCAATCCGTGCAGGAATCTATAACATTTTTCCTCGGCCGTAGGAATCAGATGAGCAGCGTACCTCGCAAGAGCAGTAAACTCGGCCTCGTACTCCATCACTGACTTGCGGCCTTGCTCCAATCTCATGAAAGCTTCCTGCATCTGTCGCTGAGCTGACGGTGGTACAAACCACATCCTGAATACTGTAGTGAACTCATCCCAGGTGATCTCAGCATTTGTCTTCCCCTGGAATTTCTCTCTCTGCTGTCCGATCCACCATCTCTCCGCCTCACTCTCCAACATGAATACTGCCAATGGTACTTTTCTATTCCCCGGACACTGCATGCTATCAAAAATCTTTTCCACCCTCATGATCCAATCCTCAGCAGCCTGTGGTCCTACAGCCCCTTTGAACAACGGAGGCTTCAGCTTGTGGAACATCTGCAAGTGTCTGTCTACCTCTTCTTCCTTGCTTCCACTCATCTTGCTTTGGGCATCCCCCATAACATGTGCAATCGCAGTAGCCAACTGCATCATACTCTCTGAAGGCATTGGAGCTGCGCTGTGTTGCTCATTTGGTACACTGGATTCTGCTGGAGGATCCATATCTTTTTCACCTGCACAATTCAAAACAAATGATACACACATGCAACGATGTATGCCAATGAAGCTCTTAAAGCTACCCAATCTACCCAATCTCTCAATCCAATCTTACAACTCTGGTAACAATCCATTCTTCCAATAACACTGCTCTGATACCAAAACTTGTGACGACCCCAAGATCTAACTTGGAAAGAATGTCGATCAATTTCACAACAATTTACCAGAGTTATCTAAAAACCTTCAGTAAGCAATCTATCAAACATCTATAAAATTTAAACATCAATATACAAGTCGATTCACATCTCAAAACATCATGTACAATACTCAGGAACTAAACTATCAATACAAGTAGAGAAATCTATCCTGTCCTGAGTACAAAAGAATCATCTATCGATCAAAAGAACTAAAACCTGTCGATCTGGATCAATTCCTATCTCCTGCTCCCGAGCCCTGACCTGAAAATATCAACCACATATAATGAGCTTTACAAAGCCCAGCAGGTCACCTAATACCTATAACTGGAATCAAAGCACGGCGATGCTATCGATATGCATGTCGGTCAATCACAGTCAATCAATCTATATCAATCAATGGTCAATGAGTCTATGCAGTGGAAATCAAATCAGAAATCGATACAATCCGAAAATCAATAGTCAATAAAACCAGTCGATGCAGCGGCAGGCAAATCAATCATTTCAATTCAATCAATCAATCAATATCCGTCAATCAAATCAATACGGTCAAATCAATAAAATCAGTCGAGAAAAGCAATACGGAACAATGAATCTATACGACAGTCAATACGGTGCAGAACAGTAGCAACAGCGAGTCTATAAAATCTATAGGCAGCAATATCAATGAATCGGTAGGCAGTAGTACGATGTCCATGTTCAAGCTATCAATACAGTATCTATATCTATCAATGTCCATATCAATGCTCAGTAATCAATGCTCGGTAATCAATCGATGAAATCAATGAATCCGATCAATCAATAAGGCAGAAATCGATAAAGCAATAAATCCGTAAATCAATACAGTAAACATGCATTTCAATACTATATACTGAACAAGTACAAACTACTGGCTATGTTGCTGTTGTAGATTCGTACATTGGTTCTATCAATAAGAGTCGTCACTCTTTTCGCCCGTCGGCATATCAATAAACTCCTTATGTCTCCCTTCAATAATCAATAATCAATGTTTAAAGGAAAGCCCGTCGGCCCACCATCCTGTACAGGTATCAATATCAATCTTCAACTAATGTTCAACCAGGTTCCACTTGCGATCAGTATCAATAGTCAATTCAATCAATAAGCAATCCAATAGTCAATATTAAAGCAATCATATCAATAATCATATTCATATCGATTCAATCTATCAATTCCAGACAATTCAGAAATCATACGAAAATCGGGCAGAATAACAGTAGTCTATCGAATTTACACAAAAATCCTGCAAAAGACACAAATTCCAAATCTTTCCAAATTACAGACGAAGATCTACGGCATCAATACAAAACTATTATTCTATAGAAACCAAGTCAGAAAACATCCTGAAAATTTTCTATTCGATAAAAACCGCGTAGAACCAATTCCGACCGATAAAATCTTCGTAGAATACAGTCAAATCGTGTACAATAATCATATCTATAACATACTAAAAGTTGTGCGGTGAAAGTTGTGTCAATCTCAAATCGGGTCAATTATTCGACTACAAAAATATAAATCCGGACATATCTCGATAAAAATACAACATCTTTGAAAACAGAAACAGGGTTCGGAGTCCTTACTACGAGATCTTCACTTTTCCCAACAGCAGCGTCGGACGAAAAGCGCTCCGCGGTCTCCGAAAACCAGCTTTTCTCTTTTTCCTTTTCTCTTTCTCTCTCCTCAGATATTTCTCTCTCTTCAAAATATCTCATTTCTATATATATCCAGACTGATCGTCCTGGACGATCGAGCTTCGTCCCGGACGATCCATGAAGAGAAGAATTTCGTCCAGACGAAAAATCACATATCGTCCCTGGCGAAGGGTTCACTGACTTATTTTCGTCCAGACGATCCTGATTTCGTCCAGACGAACTAGACAGCCAAACAGGATTTTTCTACACAACCTGTACCAATCGTCCCGGACGATCCAACTTCGTCCTGGACGATTCTGGGAGGAAAATCCAATTCAGAGAGGAACAGTAAGGGAACGAGATATTACAGTTTTGGTTTGCGAGTATCTTTCCAAGATATCATATGCAGCTTTCTTTTAGTAATATCACTGAAATACAAAAATCTGGAACAAATTTTGTTGATTGTTTTACAGCAGGATTTAGATAAAATAGCCCCACGAATCCAATAGGCTAAGATATTGAAAATAGTAAATTTGTGATATTGCAACCTTCCGGCAAATGAGAGAATTTTAGCTTTCCAACTATCTAGGGAGTTCTGAATTTTTTGTAACAGAGGATGAAAATCACTCATTAGTTTAAGTCTCCTATGGAGGATATGGTTCCCCAGATATCTAATGGGTGAATCAGTGATAGGGATGTTAAGAATACTATAGATGAAGTGAGCATTCAAAACATGCCTAGATAAGATAATAATGCTCTTATCTTTGTTAATCTTCAAACCGAGAATACGAGATATCAGCGAAGCGGTTAAGTAAATCTGCAAGGACCTGAGCATTATCAGAAGAAGCCTTACCAAACACCAGCAAATCATCTACATATAGTAGGTGTGAAATGTGGGTGTTTCCCATGGAAATTCCTTGAAACTTGTTACAAGCAATCATTTCTTCAATACATGAGGAAAGACCATCCATAACAATACTGAAGAGGTAAGGTGAAAGATGGCAACCCTGTCTAAGGCCAGAAGTTGAGCTAAAATAACCTTCTAAAGCACCATTGATGCAAATGGAGAAATAAACATTTGAAATGCATCATTTAATCCAAGAGACAAATTTTGGAGGAAATTAGCCTTTGTTAAGAAGATGATTAAGAAGATATTATTTGGAAATAGTATCAAAAGCTTTATGAATGTCGAATTTGGCGCATAAGTACTTATCTCTAGTATTAAGACTGAAATCTCTAAGGAGTTCAGAAGCCAGAAGGATGTTATCAGAGATTACTCTGTCATTTATGAATCCAGATTGGCTAGAATGAATAATGTAAGGCATGACCACTTTCATCCTATTAGCCAAGATTTTTGAAACAATTTTATAAAATGTGTTGCTAAGAGAGATGGGCCTATAATCTGAAATGTAAGCTGCATGGGAACGTTTGGGAATCAACGCAATGGCTGTAGCTTTGACATGCTTTGGTAAAGAGCCAGAGCAAAAAAAAAGGAAGAAATTGCTTCACAAAGTTGATTTCCAATAGTGTTCCAGGTGGTCTTATAAAATTCAAAAGTGTATCCGTCAGGTCCAGGAGAAGAAGAGTTGGGAGAAGAAAAGATCACATCTTTGATTTCTTCAATGCTAACATTAGCAATTAAACTATAGATAAGATGTTGGGGTATTGTTCCCAATAGGGGTGTCCCAATTGTCCGAATTTGGCATATATAAGGAGTATTGTAAAGCATCTGGAAGTGATTAACCATAGCATCTTTGATATCAGCAGGATCAGATAGAATCCTATCAGTAGTGGTCATAGTTTTAATAAGGCCATGGTTGTGTCTAGCATTGATTCTTGAGTAAAGAAACTTAAGACCATCTTCTCCACAAGACAACCATTTAGTTTTTGCTCTTTGTATAATCCAAGAATTCCAATCAAAACTTCTTTTAGATAAATAGTGATTATTACTCTTAAGGCCAAGTTAAGAGTATAATCCAATGGGGAAGCTTGGATTTGATCCAAGAGAAGGTGTTGGGTCTTGGAAAGATCTTCAATTTCTTGCTTGAGAGAGTTGAAGGATGCCCATGAATGGGATTTAATACTGTTTTTGAGAGTCTTAAGTTTCTGGTAGAAAGAGCAAATTGGGCTACTGTGGTTAGGAAGAGAAAAAGCAATAATGAGACAATCCCAAAAGCCGGCATTAGAAGCCCAATAGTTCTTATATAAAAATCTGTGTTTTTGCTTACTACTAGCCTCATTTTGCAAAATGATAGGAGAGTGATCCAAAATATGGGGATCACCAACTCTATAAAACGAGTTAGGATGAGAGTTTAACCAAGCATCATTGACAAGCATTCTGTCCAGCTTTATGTGAATGGGATATTCAGTTCTCTGATTATACCAAGTATAATAGTGACCAACCGAAGATAGCTCATGAGCACCAATGCTAAAAATCATGTTGTTAAAGTCAGATAGCTTTCCATTATGAAGAGTAATACCATCCGCTTTCTCATGTGCATATCCACAACAATTGAAATCCCCAAAAATAATCCAAGGGGAGGTAATATTTTTTGCCAATTCCATAATTTGCTTCCAAAAAGTGAGTGTTTCTTCTAGCGAGTTAGCATCATAGATGACAGAGACAAGACAAGTCTCAATATGTCACGAGAAAATCATGCCATGGATCAGCTGCCTAGAAGTAAAAAGAGGTTTCAAATTTACAGTGAGGGTAATCCATTTGATCCAAATCCCCCCCCGGGGGATGAATAAGCAAAATTATCAAAAGAACCTTCATGAGGAAAAATAGTGTGGGAGTTTAAGAACCAAGGGTTAGTGGAAGATAAAGAAGAAACTCTGGCTTCCGGAACAAACAATAAATCTAGATTGAATTTAGAAACAAGGTCTTTGCAACAGGGTTATTAAACCACGGGTGTTCCGTGCAGCAAATTGGGGGAAAATCATTGGGACTTTGAGGTGGGTGTAGTTTCCTTCTTGGCATGCTTTGTTTTAGTGTTTTTGCTGCTAGGGGGTATGTTTGCAAAATATTGTTTTTGTTTTTGCCTTGTTCCAAGCTATCTGAAGCAATAGTTCTCTGGTATGTATGAATCACAAGGTGATCCATAAGAGGGGGGCGCGGGCTAGATGATACTTCTTGTGAGTTGTGGATTGCCTCTTGCATGTCTTAGTGATCATTGAGGATGTAGAATTTGTTACTGGTAGGGAGCTTAGGGGGTTTGATAAAAGCAACACCTGGACTGGATATCAAAGTGGGGGAGGCAGGTGGTTCAACTGAAGTAGAGGGATATTCTTCAGATGGAGAGTTACGGTTAGGGATAAGTGTTTGGGTGGAAGGGGGCACCAGTTCTATGGTTGGTGGGGTGGGAAGGTTGGGAGCAGTAGGAGGTTGGACTGCTGGGAGGGAAAGGTTGGGGGCAGTTGTGAGTTGGGCTGCAGGGAGGGGAGGGTGCTTCGAAATGGTGAGACGGGGTGGAAGGTTGTTACGGGGTTTGCGGCTGGTGCTCCTGCCGGGATTTTTTGGTGGCTCAGAAGGTTGGGGGTTTGGGTTCTTAGGACAAGAATTTGGAGGGTGCATGACGGAGCTACAATGAAAGCATGAGGTGGGTTTCCAGTCATATAACACAGTGAGAGGAGATCTTTTACCATAAATAGAAATAAAAATCTCATCAGGAAGAGTAGCAGAATTGCTGACCTGAACACAAACTCTAGCGAAAGTTAAACTGGTTACAGCTGTCGTAAGAGCATCGTCCGCTAAAGGAATCCTGACATAGCTTGTGATCTTTGAAATCCCCTCAGGCGTCCAGCACGAGAGAGGTAGGTTTTTGATCTTGATCCAAAGGGGGTGGAGGGAAATTCTTCCCGAACAGGAACTAAATCCGGCCTCCATTTCCGTGGATGAACAGTTTGCCGAAGAAAAACCACGGGCCGCCCTACTAGGCCATTTCGTAGTCCTCTATCGCGGTAAATTTAAGTAGGAAGAATCCCTCATCCAAGGTAAGAAGGGAAAAAGAACCTTTAAGGTTCCAAGCCTTTTTTATTGTGGAGAGAAGGGCTTCATAATAGGGATGACGACCAATCGAATAACCAACTAAAGAGAGCGACTATTCAGAGGAGCCGGCGTCAAATTGAGCTTTAGTGAACTGGGCAGTAAGATTTTCGGTGGGGAAATGAGAAAGTAAAGAGGTGAAATGGTTCGAAGCTTGGAAGGCGACTAGAAATTTCTTGTCGAGGGGGGTTCTAGTAGAAGGAAGTGTCGGAGCAGAGGTGGAAGTTAGAGGGGGAAAATGAGTGAGGGAGGAGGAGAAGGACATCCTGGGGGAGATCCTCCTCGGAGGCGAAGAAAGGGCGGCCAGAAGAACAAAACCCTAGCAGAGCTCGAAGACGCTGGACACGGCCCCCCAACTCGTTCGCTCAAGAATTTCAAAAAGCCAAATCTAATTAGATGATTGATGTATCAATTTATTTATTTTTTGGATAAAACCCACAATGAACTTACGTGTTAATTTAACAAAAAGGTTACAAGTTCTTAGAAGAATCAAAAGCTCACTAATGCTCAAAGAGCTACTGTAAAAAGTAAAAAGAAATCAAAGAAGCCAATGATTCCTACTAAGATACAAGATAAATAGGACTAAAGAGAGAAAAAGAGCCAATCCCCAAAAAATAAAACTCAAGCTTAAGCCAACTTAGCAGCCCAAATAGGACCAACAACAATACCACCAGTAGTTCACCAAGCCATTTATTGTGCCAAGCAGCAAACTTCAACAATAACCAAAACTTGAAAGGAATCGGAACAGACAATAAAATAACATAAGATGCAAACATATACAACCAAGTCAGTAGAATAAACAAAGAATCATCAATAGACAACAACCACAACAACATAACTCCAAAAAAGGCTACAAACACAACCCACCACATCATCATATCAATCAGGAATCAAACACTATACCATAGATCAAGTAGAGATATAATGGTGGGATATAGAGCCAAACACCCGAGTCTTGAACCCTCACAAACAACCAAACATCAAACACTGAATAACACTATAAATGAAAAAAAAGGGCCAAGGAAAACCAACCCAAGAAATGCAAGCTGGAAGCATGGAGAGAGTAGAAGAAGGACAACCATAGGCTAAAAAAAAAGGTAGTATCATGAGAGGTTAACAAAACAACTGCACAATATGAGTCAATAGAATTCAGTCGGCCAACAAAATTAAGGAACCATTAGAGAAGAAAACCATCAACCCTACCAATAATATTATGAAAATCCAAATCCTCAACCCTTCAAAATGAATGCAATATATAAAGGCAAAGCTAGAGCTTTAATAAACCATTGATAAAGCACTAAAAGACCCCACTCGCCATAAACCATTATACACCAATAGACCAAATCACCAATAAAAGTCCAAAATTGAACATCAATATTGGTAGCTATAAAGTTAACTTCTCAACCATTGCCAAAAAATTACAATCATTGCAAGCAAAAGCCTTCTCCAATCCCCCAATAAAAGTAAATATAGTCCAAGAAAAAAAAAACATTTAACCATCCATAATACCACCAACTCCATATATAGATATAAAGGAAAATCTAACATAAATAGATCAACATTAATCAAACCAGCAAGATATAACTACATAAACGTTGCCTTTTTGCTGTGGACAAATACACCGCAAAATAAGTAAAATATGTTGCAAAATATGATTTGCAGCGGAATATAATATGACGCCAAAAGTAGCATCGTAAAATTATTTGCGATGGGAAAAAATCCACCCAAATACTTTCGAGGATTTACGTAATAATAATAATAATAATAATAATAATAATAATAATAATAATATCTCCTAGCCAGGCAGGCTGCCCACACATGACCAAAGTGCTTGCTGCCCCAACATGATCGAACTTCCGATTGCTAGCACCATCTCCCGCCTGACCGGCTGCTCGCACATAACCGGACTACCCGCTACCCTCTCCCGCCTGACTGACTGCAGTGCTTGATCTGACTGCCAACGCCATCTCCTGCCTGACTGGCTTCCAGCACTTGATCGAACCTGCTCCACTAAAAACCATCTCCCTTCTCCACTTGGTCACGGAGACAAACCACATTAAAAAGTTTTTTTTTAATTTATATTATAACTCAGCTTACAATGTATTTATGGAAACAATTTCCGTCATAAATTGGCACCATAAATTTCACTGCAAATCTCCACAAAAATTGTCAAAATTTTCCATCACAATTCATCATCATTTTTGGCAAAAAATAATCTACCGTAAAGTTCGCCTCAAATCTACTGCAAACTGCTAACTTTTTTTGTAGTGTATAAACTATACCCTCATAAACAACACCAACCAACAAAATCAAGAAAAAAAATCAACATACTTATAGAAGACAAAACTAGGTTAATACATAAAAGTAAGAGCATCATTGCATCTTGTGATTTTGACTTCATATAGAATGTTTTACAAAATTTTCTTTTTATCTTTCCTCTTTTTCCTACCAGAAACAAGAAAAAAATCATCTTTAGTGACTTGTATAACATTTAAATCGACATCTTTATGAAAATAATCAGCATAATGAAGCTCTCCCTCTTCCCAAATAGAATCAGAATGACCATAAGGGAAAAATCTAACATAGGGATCATTACGATCCTCATAAGAAAGCATGACCTTCTAATGCAAACCCTCCAAATTAGCTTGAGACAAACCAGCAAGATACAATGGAATGAAAATTATGAGAATTAAATTGGAAATATCAATACTACTAGAAGAATGATCATGACCTACAAAGGTTAAGATTAAGTAAAGGATAAGCTTCTAAATTTGAGTTAATAATAGCCATCAAAACAAATTCCTCAATATCCTCCAAGGGTTTAGGGCTATCAGTAGGAATAATATCATATGGATTCACACAATTCTTATTAACATCTTGAATGTTAGCATCATCACTATCAACATAAAGCACATTAAGAGGCATGTTATTGTCAATATCTTTGGTTTTCTCTTTTTCTCGAGTGTGGATATAAAATAAAATGCTTAGCGAAAGCATGACCATGAATTTTGCAATGATTATAAAAAATAGGAACATTTTGTAATTCAACTTTCAACATATAACCAAATGATTAAGGGCCAATCCATATTTCTTTTGGATGTTTTTTTGGTAATATTCAATTCAATAAGCACTCTAGCAACATAAGGACGTGAACATGAGGTAGTGGCTTGGTCAATTTTAAGTGGACGACCAAAAATTGAACCAATGGCATGTGAGACTTGGGGGTTGAATACATGTAACCTAAGATTACGAAACGAGATCCAAACAAGAATAATATGTGACTCGTCCTTAATATTAAAGAAGGGAGCCCACTTCATATTTGACAATTATTAATATAGTAATAACACCTCTTGCAAACACCCTATTATAGTCCAAGTCATTAGAAAGTTAAATGACAATATGTTTGGCATCCAGAAGGCCAACAGAGAAAACATACCAGATAGTTTAAGGTTTATGAATAACTCGCTGATAACATTTAGATTCGGTCGTTTACATAACAAAATTTTCAACCGAAGTAAACTCAAATAGAGCAGGAAACTTTTCCAACACATCCTCAATAAAAATTAAAACAGGGACACCCTTAACGGTAGTACTTGTGAAGGAAGAAGAAAGAAATGAGGAAGAGCTCATACTGACCACCAATCTTTGAAAGAACACAAGTTAGAGGAAATATTAGAACCAAGAACAAAAAATAGGCCATGATTTTTAACTGTGGAGGATGTTTTGGTTGAGCCCCATGGATTGGAAGGAGATAGCTCCATTCGATTGAGAGCAAGGCTGGGGCAGAAAGAACAACTAGAAGAATTGAAACCAGGGGTTGAGGACGACCACAAGGCATACAAAATAACTACCGATTCACTCTCCTCTCCTTCTCCACTTCTCATCTCCGCATTCTTCTCTTCCTTCCCTGGTAAGCCAAATAAGGAGGGAAGGAAATGGCTGATATATATATATACAATTCAGTGCATAGCATCGTAATGCTCTGGATCCACTGCCGCACTATATGCTTAATCCAAAGTTATTATGGAACATACATCTTAGCATCATTGCGTCAAATTCCAACGCCCCAGCATTGCTCCCCCTCAATTGAGATATTTCAAAATTTTCAAATAAATCCATTTTATGAACTTTGGGTTTTTATAGTTGGTTAGAGTGGTTCTAATCAATTTGTGTTATATAGATTGTTTCATATATTTCTATCTAAAAAATAAAATGTTCTTTCTTCTTCATCTTTCTCTAGCCATATAAGTTACTTTGATTTAACCAAATTTCTTTTTTTTTCCCTAATGAAGTTCGGGAATGTGGTCAAATCTCATATATTGTGATTGAATTTCTCTAGACTTTTTTTTTTTTTTCAATTTTATTAAATTGTCTTGTAATTCAGTAAGGTTTAAATATGCTTAATTAGAAAATTTGCTAGGCAGTTATCCTCTATACATTCTCCATTTCATCCAACTTTTTTTTTTATTTTCCCTTTATTTTTAAAGTGAAAGCAGCTATTTTCTCAATTTTGATTATCATTTTGTATCCGATAACATTTACAGTTTGTACTAGACTGATATATTATTGAAAGACCTATAATTATCTCAATTATGCTTCAAAGCAAAGTCTTAAGGGCACATGTTTAAAATCTTACTTATCATAATATCATAGATTTTCTATTGTTAAAAAATACTAATAATTAAATAAAAATACGAGAGTTTGACAAGTCATATATATATAATTTTGAATCAATTTAGGCTTCGTTTGGGACAGCTTTCTTTTTTATTCTTAAAATAGCTTTTTAGGATAAAAATTAAAATTTTAGTATTAAAAAGCTGCTATAAGAAGCAGTAAAAAGCCGTCCCAAGCGAAACCTTAGTCTTCATTTAGACAATTTTATTACAGTTTTGCTTTTCAAATCGCAACCATAATTCCAGTTAGGCTATTGCTTTTTGTCTACTACTTTCAAAAAAAAATTTGTGCTAGGACTCTGTTTTCTATAACAACTTTAAGAATTTACTCTCCTTACAATAATTTTATAAAGAAGTAAAAAAATTATTCCAAACAAAATTTTAATTATAAATTTATTCATATTATATATGCAAATTTCACAAAAAAAAAAAAAAATCCTCCCAACCAACATATCAATTCAGTTCTTTCAAAAGGCTATGCATACATCCTTTGAAAAAATTGCTTAGGAGGTCCACACTTCCATAAAAAAATTGGACATGCAAAATGCATGGAAAATGATGCACATACACGTAAAAATATGCATGTCTTCATCCCCTTCAGTATATTCCGTGCATTGTAATTGTAAAGATGAGGAATATTGTAATTAAGCAATTGTTTTTTTTCATGATGAGATAAAAATCTATAATCATAGGTCATGAACCAAGTGGAGATATTTCAGTACATCACCGGTGCTTGAAATATTTGATTCAAGATCCCTTAATAAGAAGAGAAAGGTCAATGAACTAACACAAACAAGCTCTTTTAGGGAGAAAATTATTAGGTCCGGATATTCAATTAAAACTTGCCACGTGAACTGCACTTTATTTGCGCTTTAGGTCCGATTTGACTGTGTTTTACATGTGCTTTTGATGCACTTGACTTAAAATTCTGCGGACACTGTACATTCCACATGTCAATATTTTATTAGTGTCCGGACGTATCTCTACGTCCGGTGACCGGACCTAATAATTTTCCCTTTTAGAGACCATTTCTTGACTTATGCGCGTCATCCTTGTGCAGATCGAGGCCATGTTAATCTTCTCTGTATCGTTCCAAAATTATCGGATGTCTCCAAAGAGATAACATTCTCTTTTAGGGCATAATTAATACTAACGCATAAAGATCTTAGTTTGTTTTTATTTTCGATTCTATGAATAAACTCAATATTAAACCATTCTTCAAAGTCTTCATCTTCTATATATATATGTAGTGGAAAAAACATTTAAATGATTGCTTCTATGTTGACTCTGTGCAGGTTGTAATAGATACAACTAATGGGCGGCAGTAATAGATAAAAGTAAAAAACTAATGGGCTACTCGCCAAAAATCGAAGTCATGTTCATTTTTAGTCAGCTAAAAAAGGAGTCATTACAAGTCAAGTCATGTCACAACCTTTTTATTTGATCATCTTGGTATAAAATATTAAAAACTTATTATTATTGCAATATATAAAGATTTATATATGTATATTTATTCATTAAATATTTAATATATATATATATATATATATATATATATATATATATATATATATATATATATATATTCATATTTAACACATGTCAATTTGAAGTCATTTCAAGCAATTTTGGATTTGGTTTTTGAGTTATATGTTATGAGCCAACTTGAATTGATTTAGGCTTCGTTTGGGACAATTTTTTTTATGCTTTCTAAAATAACTTTTCATCAGTACAAATTTTTTTTTTTAATTAGAAATTTTTGCACTTAAAAGCCGTTTTAGATAGTAGCAATAAAAATGTCTCAAATAAAATCTTAGAGTTGACTCGGACATTTTGGGTACGAGTAAATGTCCGAGTCAGACTGAACTAAAAAATTTGATATTCAAGCTAGCCATAGCTAACCTGATCACCGGAGCTTAACTGATCAATGACACCACTAATACAATATGTAGATGGACTTTGTCCAGCTTCAAAACATTGGATGCTAAGATGACTTGCTAGGTGGATAGATGGCAAAAGTTGCAAAGTGTGGAAAAGCAGAAAACAAGTCTTCTTTATTATGGTTCAATGCTGGATGCCCTTCGCTTTCTCTTGCTACTATGTTATTTTGCCTCAATAGTTTCTCAGTACTTTTGCAGCTGTTGCTTTGTCCTCTATTGTTAGAATAAAATTTAGGGGGAAGCATCATCAAGTATGATGGCGATTTTGAACCTATCATTTCTAAATAAGTCCAAAGGAAGAGCTTCAAATCAATCTTGTGCTACAGACTTTTCTTTACATG
This sequence comes from Dendrobium nobile, assembly GCA_022539455.1. Taxonomy (NCBI): domain Eukaryota; kingdom Viridiplantae; phylum Streptophyta; class Magnoliopsida; order Asparagales; family Orchidaceae; genus Dendrobium; species Dendrobium nobile. The sequence goes on along the minus strand of CM039731.1, from coordinate 39,862,817 downwards.
GAGGGCCCATCTGCAAACTAACATATTCTATTTGACAATTGGCTTATTTTCTTACACAGCCTTTCTGTGTAAGGATTTGTCTGTGTTCTACACGAGGAGATAAGTATTAGTGTATTACCCAATGCACTGATTTCTATGGGATTCTTCTTTTCTGATGTTTGGTTTTGTATTCCCTTATGCTCCCTAATTAGAGTACCAGCCATAGCTTTAAGAGAAATTATTAGAAAATCAGCAAAAATTATTGCGTGTGGTGACTGGATGCGTCCAGAGGTTAATCTTGATATGCTACGTCACCCAATACACTGTGTATTTGGTGACATGACGCATCAGGATTGACCTCCAGATGCATTCGGACACCGCACAGAATAATCTCTCAAAAATCAGAGACAGGCTTACCATTTTATTCGAAAATTGAAGATCTATTGATTTTTTTCTTTGAGTTTTAATTAACTTGAAAATGATATTAACCCATTTGAGAGTGAATTATTTGGAATCAGTTTAAACCAACTGTATTCATATAAAAATATCTCTATAGAGATTATTATTTATTTACGACATATATTGCTACAATGTCCTTGGCCACTTAGACAAAGTTAGTTTTATGACTCAATGTACCAGTTGGTTCCCTCATTTCTTTCAATTATTCTCTCCAAATTCTTAAATTTTTTTTTTGGGACAGTTAGGGGATTCGAACATCAACTGCATGGGAGGAAAAGCTTCACTCAATCAGCGAGCTGCATGCACGATCTCACCAAGTTCTTAAATTACTCTCTTGTGATTTTACTCTGCATAGATATATTGATAGAAATTACATGATTTATCATATAGATACGAACAAATGGTTTGGAATTTTTGCTTGTCATCATGGCCTGCACTTGAGTGAATTAATTTATTAATTCCTAATCAATCATAGTCAAAAGAGCTCATCTTTCCATTAATAATTTTTTTTTTAAATAAACACTACAACAGTACAAAAGTCCAACAAGTCTAAAAGGGGAAAAAATTGAAATAATTGAATTAGATAGCATCGTTATACTTCTATAGAAGCTAAGCTAGCTTGTGTGCTACTCTAACCTACCTAATTACCATAAAAAAATGTTACTCTCTATTTATACTCATGAAAGTGTAAAACAAAGGGCCAAAGTAATGTTGATTACCCCAAAAAATTGCCGGTAGGCTGCCACTAGCTAGATTCTACCTTTAGGAAACCTCTTTATTAACAAACAAACTCCTGACATCAAGCAACTGATTTGACTAGTTACTTACTTTAGTTAACAAACCTAAGCCATAGATTTATATATGAACTAGTTGCATCGAATTAACTAATGTTATCATGCATGTACCTATTCTAATTTCTCAAATTGCATGGCCTACTTATTTAATAGTGGGGGTAACACTCAACTATTTTCAGAACACTAAATAATAGTGTAGATCTCATTGTATGTTAGTGTTGTAAAGAAGGTCACATCAATTTGTTTTCTCTTCTTTATGATTGACTAAAATGGATTGTTGATAAATATAAAGTATTTGGGAATATATTTTATAAGGACATGATAGTATTCTATTAAATCATCTGCAATAAATGTGATGTAAACTAGTTAACAAATCATTCATAAATTAGGCCAAAGATGAAGATAATATGATGACAGCGATGATAATAAAGTACTAGCTTGTAAATTATCTTTGGCTGGTGTTGTGTATTCTACCAATTTCTCTCTTTGGTTAAACTAAATAGTTGGAGACCAAAAACGTGCCCTTGTCTACTCTCCCAAAGAAACTTTAGAATTGATATGAAGGAGAAGGCTGCTTGTCCAATCTGCTATTTCACATCCACCAATCTTCATGCATATCGTAACTAAACCAAAGTCATTTTGGGGGGCATCATCTCTATCAATAGAGATCACCATCCATCATCATGAATTCTCTACAACATATGGACAAAGACTTATTATTTTTGTTAAGGCATCTAGTAGACATAATGGAGAGTGACTTATGACATAAGTGAAATGGAATAGTCTAACATGTTGTATATATCTACTAATTTGTAGTATTGCATATTATATTGTTTGCTAGTGAATGTAGAATAAAGAGTGATTAAAGTTGAACTAATTAAATCATTTGTAAATTCATTTCAATCTAAAATTTAAGTCTATAGATAAGAGCCAATCATTAGATTTATTTAGTGCTATTAGGATATGAATTGTGATAATTTAGATAAGATTCCGATTTGTCAAATGACCAACATGCATGAAGCCTCAAATGGAATTCCAGGGAGTGTAGAAAATAAAGAATGTAGAATATACTAAAAATTTCATTTGGAAAACTCAAAAAGGGAATTATCATGGGATTTGATCCATATGAAATAATCTATTATACTTGAAGTTATAAAAGTCACCAACGCTCTGCTAGGGTTAGTTCTCCCTAGCCTCCCCCTCCCGCCACCCTCTTCGGTTCTTCCCGCCACCGTGTGGGGAGGGGTCTTCTTCCCCTCCCCTCTCTCCCTTTTTCATGGAATCCTCTTTTCTTGTGGATTTCCCCACTTTGCCCGGAGCGGCTCAAGCTCCTTCGCATGTGTTCCCTAACCCTGCGGGGTTAAGCTTCGCCTCCAACCTGACCAAGGATGATCCGTGGCTGGGAACTTCAACCTCTCTTTTGTTCCACCTGTGGGTAAAATACCATTATCTGCTGCTGAACTTGCTGTTGGGGTTTCTGACTGGAGCTCCTCTCTAGTCGGGTACTCTATTGGACCTTGTCCGACTTCCTCAGTCTTCTCAATGCTGTGAAGAAGGCTTGGAACCCAAAGGGAAGTGTGGATCTACTGTCTCTGAACGATGGCTTCTTTCTCTTTAAGTTCTCCTCCCCTAAAGATTACCAGGTGGCCTGGTCGGGAGGTCCCTGGTTTTTCTTTGGCCAGCCTTTCATCTTGCAGAAATGGACAGCCAAGTTCAAACCGAAACGAGATGAGTTCTCCTCCATCCCTTTGTGGATTAAAATTGTAGATTTACCTCTTGTTGTTTGGAATCCAACTGGGATTTCTAAAATAGCTAGCTTTGTTGGCCATCCCTTGGCTGTGGACGCTCTTACCGCAAGGAAAACCCGTCTCACTTTTGCGAGAGTGTGTGTGATGGTTTCAAACACTTCCACTCTTCCTGACGAAATCCCCATTTCTCTCGACGGGGACGATGTTAATCTGAAAGTCCTCTATGATTGGAAGCCGTCACCTTGTTCTGGGTGTGGGTCGATTGTACACCCTTCCTCCCTTTGTCACATTAACCCTCAACCCAAAGTTATTCCGGCTCGTGGAAGGAGTTCTTCTCGGGCTCGTTCCTCCAGACCTCCTCCTTAGATTAATAGACCTCCCCTTCCTACACCTCCCCCTCCTACTACCACCCTGGCCAACCCTGTTAACACCCCTATCATAAACCCACCACCCATCCTCCCGATTCTCCAAACCCCTGCCATCGAACAGAATCTACCTCAAAATCCTCCTGCGCTCCCCGGGACGTAGCAACTTCCCTCTGCTCTTCCCAGGACGCAGCCCCTGATCCCTATCCCAAATTTGAATTCCCCCACTGAGGAAGTTTCTTCCTCTGACAATTGTCCCTTTGTCACCAACATTGCCCCATCTATGGCTTACATCCCCCAATTTCCTCCTTCCCCTGGCTCGGCTGTCTTGCCAGCTAATCCTCCTATCTCCTCACCAAACATGTTTGCTATCCTGCAACCCGAAGAAGAAGAAGAGCCGCTTGACAATGATCCTCCCACACCCACCAGCCAGCAAACAACACAGCAAGAACCCACCTTGAAAAATAAACCTGGTAACATTCCTCCTAAACAACCCATTGTGCAAAATGCCCCCAAGGGAAAGAGTGCCAAGAAGACTCGGTCTTCTAACTCTACTCGAAAATGACCCACTACCCCATTGGTTGCTGGAATGTCCGGGGATTTAACTCCCCCGATAGAGTTCAGGCTTGCAAACAACTGGTCTCTACACATCACCTTGATATGTTCTGTATTTTGGAAGCTAAGGTCCCTCTGGACTCTGCGTCTGATCCCTGGTTCATCAATTCACATAGAATTTTTGCTGACAAAGCTAGCTGTAACAACTTTGGCTGTTCTTCCCCAGAAAGGATTTGGATCAAGTGGAATCCCAGAACTATCTCTTTTTCCCCGATTCTCACCACCTCTCAGCTGATTCATGGGACTGCAACTTCCACCTCTATGCCTACTGTCATACTCTCTGTGATATATGCTGCTAACTCCCCCTCTAAAAGAGCCTCTCTTTGGAAAAATTTACTTCATATTGCCTCCTATATTACTTCCCCTTGGATCATCCTTGGGGACTTTAACTGTTGCCAGTTCACTGAGGAGAAATCTGGCGGTCTTCCTCTTTACCACAGTCGCTTGCAGGAGATGAATTCTTGGATTTTCAGTTCCGGGGTTTTGGATCTACCTTCTACTGGCCTGTTTTTCACTTGGTATAATCAATGGGCTGAGGACCCCATCCATATTAAATTAGATAGAGCTTTGGTCAATTCTACTTGGTTGGATTGTTTCCCTAACTCTTTCTATAAGGTCCTTGCACCTTCATGCTCTGATCACTCTCCACTGCTGATCCTCCATGGGTACAGTTCCAATGTGTATGCTCGGTTTCAATTTAAAAATTTTCTGCTTAATTTGGATGGTTTTTGGGATGGTTTGCTCACCGTCTTTGCCTCTCAAAATTCTGGTAGCCCGACTTCGGCTCTTTACTCTAAACTTCATACTCTCAAGGATCTCATCAAGAGCAAGAATTGGTCTAATTCTTCTTTTATAACCAGTAAGATTAATGAGTTCTCTGCTGCTCAATCCCATTGTTTGGCTCAGCTCCAGCATTCCCCTCTTGACCACAACCTCAATGTCACTCTTCATAATATTAACAATTATTTATCCTGGCTTCATAAGACTTGGAGTTCTTGGGTGATTCAACGGGCCAAAGCGAATTGGCTTACTAGGGGAGAAGATGATTTGGGTTTTCTTTTTGCTAGAATCAAATCCAGAAAGTCTTACTATCATATAAAGGAGCTTATCACTGAGGATGGGCATTTTTCCTCCTCTGAGAGTATTGCAAAGGCGGCGGTCAGTTTTTTTCAAAAACTTTTTAATACCCCCATTCCCCCCAACCTCGGGGCCTGCCCTCTCCCCATTGGCTCTACTATCCCTCCTCATCTGGTTGCCCCTCTCACCTTTTCGGTTTCTGATCTGGAAATTCATAACGTGGTGTTAGCTGGTTCTTCCTCTAAGGCCCCGGGGCCGGATGGTTTCACTTTTGAATTCTATAGGGAAGCTTGGGGTATTATTGGGAGTCATGTTTGCAGAGCTATTAAAAACTTTTTATCCACCAGTTTTCTTCCAAGGTGTGCCAAGGCTACTACTATTGCCTTAACTCCTAAGGGATCCCATGCCTCTAACATCCTGGATTATAGACCAATCTCCCTCTGCAACGTGTTTTATAAAATCATTGCAAAGATTCTTTCTAACAGGATGAAGGAAGTTATGCCTCATATTATTCACATTAGCCAAGCAGGTTTCATTAAGTAGAGAATGTCCATGGATAATATTGTGCTTGCCTCTAATATCCTTATTGATTTTAACAGCAAAGCTGGGGAGAAATTTTTTTGTGCTAAATTGGACATTAAGAAAGCCTTTGACACTATTTCCCGGAATTTCCTTCTTCAAAGGCTTGCTGACAAAGGCTTTCCCCCTTTGTTTGTTAGATGGATCAAGGGGTGTATTGAGGATGTTTACTTCTCTGTTGCTATTAATGGGGGGCTTGAGGGATTTTTTCCTTCTTCCTCGGGCCTCAGGCAAGGATACCCTTTATCCCCATTGCTTTTTTCCGTTGTGATGGATGCTTTTTCCTGTGGGCTTAATAACAGCAATTTTACTGGTATTTCTTGTGATGGTTTCTCGGTTAATCATCTTCTTTATGCTGATGACATTTTAGTTTTTGGGAAGGCTTCTATCCCTAATGCCAGCTCCCTTAAAAATGCTCTATCTTCCTTTGCCTTGCATTCTGGTCTGATGGTCAATAATGCTAAATGCTCTATACTGTTCTCTAATAACACCCCTCTTGCTAATGAAATTACTCAATTACTGGGCTTCTCCCCTACTGAAAACACCCTCACTTACCTTGGAATCCCCATCTCTTCTAAAAAGCTTAAAACCTCTCACTTCCAATCACTTCTGAGTAGGCTTTCTACTCTACTTGATGGTTGGAAAGTAAATTTTTTGTCTTTTGCAGGTAGAATTCAGTTCCTCAAATTCACTATTACGAATACCGTGGCATATTAGATAAGGGGGGTAGTTTTACCGAAAGGGGTTTGTAAAAATATTGAGAAAATTTGTGCCAAGTTTCTTTTTCATGGTCCACACTCGGGCAAGAAACTCCATCTTGTTGCTTGGCACAAAACCTGCCTTCCCAAGGGGCTGGGAGGACTTGGGTTGTCTTCTATTGCTTCTCTTACTTTTGAGTTTGGCTGCACATTCATATGGAGATTCTATAACTCTAATAGTCTGGCTGCTGGATGGTTTAGGCACAAATTTTTATCTCCTTGGAAGCCCTTTGGTTTCAAGGCCTCGAAATTCTGGAAGGTTATTTCTCTTACTGCTCATAGGATTAAGGACAAGTTGGTTTTTCATGTGGTTAATGATAACTGTAAATTATCTGTCCTTTGGGATCCTTGGTGCCAAGGAAATTCTGTGAATGAGTTTGTTCAGTTGGAAATGTTCAAAGGGTGGCTATGTGATTATATCGTTGATGGTCGTTGGTCTCTCCCTCCTCAGCTAAACATGGGGGCTGCTAGCCGTATCTCTGTTATTCCCATCTTACCCCAGCCGCACCCCCAAATTTCCTGGGCTACTTCTGTGAACCCAACTTTTAAGACCTTCCATCAGCATTTCTTTGCTAACCTTAATGAGGTACCTTGGTTCAAGTATATTTGGCATTCTCACTATGCTTTAAGATTTTCAGCTTACACCTGGTTGGCTTTACTTGATGGGCTTAAAACGGCTGATGTTCTGGCTAGAAGAAACATTTTTATTCCTACTTTTTGCTCATTCTGTAGGCTGGAGGATGAATCGGTTTCACACTATTTTTTTCAGTGTGACTATACTTTTGCTGTTATTTCTACTCTTATACCTGCTCTCTGCTCCTTTTTGCTCCACCCCACGTTACTTCAGGTGTTTGAATTTTTTGATGGTCTTCAAACCCTGAAGGTTTTTGAGAAGAATTTCTATTATTTTGTCACTTGCTGTTCTCTTTATCACCTTTGGAGAGAACGCAACGAGAGGAGATTTGGAAATGATGGAAATGATATGGCAGCCTCTGTTAAAAAGATCTCTCATGCCATTATTGCTAAAACTGATACCTGGAAGCATATTGATCGGCTTAAGCAGACGTTTCCCTTCTGCTTTATGGACTACTGATTCTATGTTGCCTCTCTGGTTTTATTATCTGATGGGTTTTTTGGTGGAGAACTCTGCTTTCCACAACCGGACGATGATGAGTAGAACTAGCAATTTTCGAGATAATGGCCTCTTCCCTTGGATGGCCTGCTGGGAGCCTCGGTTCTTTTTTTTGGAAGGCTTCATTTTTGGTAACTATGGTTGCTGGGAGATTGTTCTGTTTTGGATGCTTCCCAGATTTATTGGTCCCTGCGGTTTTTCTGTTTTGGATACTGATGCTTCCTGTAGGCAACAAGGGTAGAGTGGTTCTTCGGGATGGCTGATTTTGTTAAGCATTCGTTGCTTACTTTGTTACTTCTTATTGCCTGAGTCCGGTTAATTTTGGTTCCTTTCTTCTTTTTTCTTCTGTTGTATTTTGGGGGTTTTATTTTCCCTTTTAACCCCACTGCTTGGGGTTCTGTTCTTTTTGTAACTGTTAGTTTTTAATATACGGACTTCGGTCCCAAAATTTCCCCAAAAAAAAAAAGTTATAAAAGTCAACTACACTTTCCTATAATTGGCAAAGATAGTAATAAAAAATTGGTAGAACTTGCTTGATTTCTTATATTAATTCCGAGAGAATTTAATTACAAACTCTCTTGTATATCTTAAGCCTCAAATTTAAGACCTTATGATTAGAGCCAAAACACCTGACACCTAGAACAAAGTGGGATACATATAATACTATTTAGCTAGAAATTGGTACATGACTAATTGATCCATGAATAATGCAGGAAAAAAAAAATTCTTGATTTCAAAACATTGATACAGAAGTGCATTTCAGATGAAGTGGTTTTTAAATTAATATTTATTTATTTTATTATTTATTGAAATGATAAGTGCCGAGGCATAACATACACATCAGACTTCGAATGCCTGCATTGAATTTGCAGGAAAAAAAAAATTAAAAAAAAAATTGACAACCAAACTGCATGCTTCTTACAAATTTTCCATAAATGACTTTGTGCCAAAACTCTAAAAGGCTATGAAAGTAACAAGAAGAAGGATAGACAATTGATGTCTTATTGCGAACAGTTCCCATTAGATAAAATAACATATTCACATCATTCTTCCTTCGTCGGTCGTCTTCAGGTGGTTAGCCGAAAGCAAGTGAACTCAATTATAGAGACATACTGTTTCTGTCTGCATTTGCAACACTAGAGAGAGAAATGAGGAGTTTCAACTTGCAAGAGAAAAAAAATGGTTTTTCTGAGATATTTACTGTGGTAGAACAAAATTTCCACTCTTACTGTCATTTGAAAAGAAAGGTGTGGTTGGAGATCTGCTGCTCTCACGCAACCAGCCAGCACAGTGGGTTTTCTTTACATAGGAGAGAGAGAGAGAGAGAGAGAGAGAGAGAGAGAGGCAGCATTGTGTGAAAGTGAGTGAGAGCTTTTATTAGAAAAAAATTCAGTTGGACACTTGAGATAAAAGCTTGTTCCGAAAAAAAGCTGGGAGGTCATAATTTTTTTTACTAACAGTAAAAATATTTTAAATTATCATGTAAATCATTGAGAAACCATGTAAGAGGCTCCTATTTTTGGATGAATTATTCTGCGAGGGCAACGGACGGGGAGAATTGTCCGGTTTGTCTCTTTGAACAGTAAAAGAGCAACGCGCTTTTACTGTTCATGCTGCATTTTTCTCATTCACAGAAATAAAACCGGACGATTCTTTTCGTCTGGTGTCCGTACAGAATAATTTCTCCTGTTTTGGGAGGTTGGACCAACAAAGCTGAAATACAGATATGATACAATAGTGACTGAACTAAGTTCATTAATAAAAGCCTAATCATTTATTATTTTTATATTAGTATGTAGGTTAAAGTTAATGTTTTCGTGTCTTGCCTTAAAGCAGTACTGCCACACATGTATATGAATTGAACACACGTGTGTAAGAGAGGTTGGGAAGTAAAAGAAGGGCAAGGGGAAAGAGCTGGGCCAGAGTCAGCCTGGTGATTGGTGAAAGATAAGAGGACTTCTACTAGGTTTCTTTTAGGAGAAGAAGTAAACTCTCTCTTTCACTTTCATCTTTTTCTCGTTTTTTTTTTCTTCCAATTCCCTTTCCCTTAGCATGGCCCTGCATCACTGCAGTGGCACTGCCCATGGCATGGTGAACAGATTCATCCAAGCTCAACCTCAGCAAGTCGACTCCCACTCTTCCTCTCCTTCCTCCACAAAATCTTTCTTTTCTCAAATGGTTTCCCTCTCCATTAATCCTTCGTCCTCTCACTCAACTCATCACTTCTTTCCCTTCACGGCAAGCTCTGATACAAGTGAGTTGTTTGGGGAAAAAAACACTATAGATGTTGCAGAGGAGGAGATCAGCAGAGATGGAGGAGGTGAGAACACAAATGACAGCAGTGACCAGTCCAAGCTCTGCGCTAGAGGCCATTGGCGGCCAGCAGAGGACTCCAAGCTAAAAGAACTTGTTGCTATTTATGGCCCTCAGAACTGGAATCTCATAGCCGAGAAGCTTGAGGGAAGATCAGGTGCATATTTATTATAATTACTCATAAGAATACATACTTGCTAGCTATTTCTTCATTTTATCTTGTGACTTGTGCTTTTTCTTTTTTCTTTTTTCCAGGAAAAAGTTGTAGGCTTAGATGGTTCAATCAACTGGATCCAAGGATCAATAGAAGTGCTTTCACTGAAGAAGAGGAGGAGAAACTCATGGCTGCTCACAGACTTTATGGTAACAAATGGGCTATGATTGCAAGGCTCTTTCCTGGCAGAACTGATAATGCAGTGAAGAATCACTGGCATGTAATCATGGCAAGGAAGTACAGGGAGCAATCTACTGCTTATAGGAGGAGGAAGCTAACCCAAGCCATGCACTTGAGGCTTGAAGAGAATACTACATCTTCAAGGCCTCTTCCCCCCTTCTATTTCTCTTCTTCCATGGTCAGTTCAAGCACTCCACCAGCTTATCACATACCAACTGCGGGAATGAGCTCCTTAAAGCAAAAACCCTCTGATTTCATCATTTCTGGTATGTTACCTTTCTTCTCTAGTTAGCTAGTTCCTCTTCTTTAATTTCGACCAGTACTGCGTCCATCTGCCATTAATTCAATACTGACATAGTTTTCTTGTTTCTTCTGATTGGTTTTACCCTGGTTGTGAATTTTTTGATATCTCTGACTTGGCATTTGCCACTGACATAAAATTACGTGCATATATTGTTCCATCTGTAACATTGAATATACAGTACATGTGATCCCCCTCTGTTGCTTCTGTGCGGTCTTTTCTTGTTTCTATATATCATGAAACTTTACCCAATAAATATGGACTAGTTTGGTATAGTTTTCTTAACACTTCGCCATTGAGCACCATGTGAAGCTAGCTTAAAATGGCATGGAAAGCTGAAAGGACTGAATCTATTCTTAATAAACATTAGACTTCTGATTCACTTAATAAGTTGAAGTTTTTAACTTTACCTTCCATTAAATTAAATTAATGGAAAGCCATCATACATTTTAGAAGCTTACGCAAACTTTTCCAGGCCACAATGCTCAAGAGAGGACGGATATGTTCAGGCAAAACGATCATGAGATTCAGATCTTGCAGGGCTCTTATAGCCATCAAGCTTCAGTTTTGTTTGCAATGCATCAATCACCTAGATATCTTCCTTACAATACCTCAGCAGCTTCATCATCCTCATCAGGAGAAACTCCTGCGCATTCTGCTGAGGTTGAGGTAATTAGAATGGATGGAAGCCATGGAAATATTGAAAGATCTCTCTCTTCTTCCTCACCAACTTTCATAGACTTTCTTGGAGTAGGAGCTACTTGAAGGAAACATTTAAGGCCTCTGAACTGCTTAAGATCATCCTTGTAGGGAATAAACCTGGAAGGAGAGAGAAAGAGAGAGGGTATTCTTACTGGTTTGTTTTAGGGCAACCAGAAAATAATATCTTTGGGTGTTCTTTCCTATTTTTATGTTTTCGTTCAGGCAGTAGTTGTAGGTGGGAAGGTATGAAGCCATGAACAAAGAAGAACGTTAAGATTTTAATGACTTCTAATTTATATGGTTGCCTTGCCCTCATCTTTCTTTGGTGATATTGCTTTGTTATTTAATTATTTATTTTAAACGCTGCTATTTTTTTTGTCTTATTTGCAGATATGACAATTTTCATTTTCTTGAGTTCAAATCGCATGGAATTAATGAAAATAGATTTTTTTTCTTAACCCATTCCAGTTAATAAGTGGCCAATAAAAAATTACTTTTATATAAAAAAACTATTTTTTGACATAATTTTTTATGTAAACAAATATTATTTTAAAGAAGCTCAATTTTGCATATGCAATATTATTATTATACAAATGCTACCGAAATATGATTTATTTTTACATTTTTAATTTATATTAATAGTCATTAGTCATGTTTAAAAAATATATGGAAGAATCCATGCATTAGTTTTTATTTTAAATTATTTTATAATTGATGATTATTTAAATAAGATAAAAGGGTACTATTTAGACTTAATTAATAAAAATAGTGACCAGTATGTTATATATTAAAGAAAAATGTTACTCGTGATTTAAGAGAATATGTGATATACTTAATTGAAAATGTTAATTAAAAACATTATTTTTATTGAATTAAAATTAGATTTCATTATTTAAGAATTCTGAATATCAGGTTTAAAAACTTAGACAGACATATACCGGCTCAATGTCAGAATATTTAATTATTTAAATAAAGTAATTTAATACATTAATAATAAAATATTAAGTAATATTTATAATTTAATAAATTAATTTAAATTTAAAATACTTAATTTTTAAGTAAAGAAATTTCAATTAAACATTTCATATGGCTTCATCACTCGAGTGAGTTAAAATCTTATACAAACTATATTAAGAGTAACTTTTAATGTGATGTGGGACTAAATAAGATGAAGCTCTTACTTCATAAGTCATATTTTTTAAATAATTTTTTTATTATGTAAATAACATTTATTTTAATTACCAATGTTAAATAAATATATAATTTATTTACTATATATGTATTATAAATTTATTTAATTAATTATCTGTTAATAATAAATGATTTAATCTTAATAATTTATAAATATAAATTTAATAAATTATTTATAGGTGTAAATTATATTTAAATATATAATATAAATTAATTATAATTTATATTAAATTTATAAATTTATACGTAAGCTAATTTTTTTTAAAAATTGAATTAAATATAAAGAATAAATATATTTAAATTTAAAATTATATAAAATATTATTAATGTGTGAATCAAATTTATTCTTTAATAAAAAATTTATATTATCACATGCATGATTATTCTGGCATTCAAATTTTATTTAAATAATTTTCATATTTATTAAATCATCTGGTTCGACCTTGTTTGAACCCTTGAACTCTGAACTACTCCTAGTTCTATATCTGATCATATTTTCACAATCTTGATATTAAGAGTGATTTTAATTTTAGTGTATAGCTATCATGTAATTGTGTCATTGATCTTCCTTTAGTATGATATTATGCCTTTAAAATATCCATAAAAAATGTCTTAAAAATATCCATGAAGTCTATACATATACTCATCAGAACAATTAGTTGAAATACTAAGTCAAAGTTATTTGACTTTAATACTCTATTTTTTTTTCTTATCCAATTTTGCGTTATTATTTTCATCCTAATTTTCATCAAATGGTATCAAAACATGCTTATAATTAACAATAATTTTATACAATTATCATTTCTTCATTTTACTATGACTAATTATTAGAATTGGATAATCTAAATGAAGACTTTGCTTCTATATCAATATAATTGGAAAGTTATTGATGAATGTTAATATGAAGGCAAAAGCAGTTACCCTCACTTAACAAAAAGTAATTTTACATAAACGATATTGTTCGTGAACAAAAATAATTTTACTCAATATCAAGCTCATTTATTAAAGCTTATCGAGCCCTCTTAGTGAGCCGACTCGCGAACAACAGACGAATATGCCTTGGCGGCCTTGTTTATGCTTTTCTGCTTCTGTTAGTTGGTAATCATTTTTTTTTTTTCATTTTATAGAGTAATGTAAGGAATTTTTTCGAAGTAGATGGTGTGGGGTTTTTTGTTTTTTGTTCCGAGCAGTAACCGGGATCGGAAAACATGCAACTTCGCTAAAGCTAAAAATGCTCAGGAGCAGGGTGTGGGTTTTTCATTTTTTAACATGTGTGGGAGCTAGATTTTGGAATTAGTAAATATAATTTATTAAATTAGCAAATCTAATAATATTTATTTTTAAAATTCTAATCGAGCTTCTTAGTCGAGTTCTAATCGAGCTTCTTAATAAGCTTGTTCATGAGTTCTAAATGATATTGTTCGTGAACATAAACGAGCCGAACATTAAATTGTTCAAGCTTATTTATTTAGCTAAGTATTTATCAAAAGTATTCAGTTTGTGTGCTAGACATCCGAACAACGCTAAGACAAGAAAATCTAACTCTTTCGCCGTTTGTAATGCATCTAATTCAATCTTATGCTTATATCAATTTATTTAATTGGTCATTATTTGAATTGATTTGATAAACCATAATATTAATCTTAAAAGAGTTATTTATGCTTTAACCATTGATGGAATAGCGTGTCTTAATATAAGAGTCATGTTGCATGACATGTGAAATCATTTAGAGTGTTTGGCCTCACTAAATCTCTTTTCAATTTGATTCACATAGGAAAATAGTGAATGGAGGGGATTATAAACTTGAACTTAATAATCATCAATTTTCATCGTGCAAATTTTCCTTTCATTTAATTTTCTTGTTTTTAATTCTACTTTCATAATCTATGATGTTGCTTTCCTTTCAATGAAATTAAAGTTATTAATATTAGCAATTAGTAGTTTAGGGTCGTGTTCTATCTTTGTAGGAGTAATATTTATGTTATGTATTTTGGTGCATGAACGTGCATGTTAAACTCTACAACCCCTTCAAGCCCTTTGAAATGAATTTTAAGCCCTACGCATTAAAGAATTAAAAGTAAATGACTATTTAAAAAGAGTTTTATCTATCATTAAACAATTGGGGATGAGTGAAGAGATTTTCAAAGTCATCTATACAGTAGAAAAAATTATATGCTCATTAGATGAAAAGTTAGATTATATTGTAGTGGCTATTGAAAGTCAAAGGACTTGGAGTCATAACAATTGATGAGCTTATGAGTTCATTACAAACTTATGAACAATGGCTAGCAAAAAACAAGAACCTTTGAAAAAAAAGTTATGTAAATGAAGGTCTTCTTGAATGAGTTCGAATTAGATTTAAAAAATAAATGGGGAGAAAGCTTAAGTGATCATGATTGAGGAAGAGTCCATGAACATGATCAAGGACAAGTGCACTACAACAATGATGAAGGAAACAAATGTCTTAGAGGAGGAGATTGATAAAGTGCCCATTAGTCACATGTCTCTAATTACTATAGGTATTGATTGTCAATTAGTCATTAGTTTGTCACCAAATGCTTGCCATCATTTGATACTCTCATTTTCTTTCACAACCCTCCAATTTGTATTTTTACATCAGTCTCCCACACATTTTGTACACCTATCTTTTATTAGCCACCCATAAACTGTCACGACCCGACCCGATCCGGGACGGATCCCGATCGCACCGGGCCGCGACACCGAAACGAACACGGACAGAACTAACCAGGATCTAGTTTTGGAATTGGTTTCGGAACTGAATCTTCCAAAATATTATACACAAAACAAACACACAGAGCTACTATAGAACATCAAATGCAGCGGAACAAATCATCTATATTCTTCTTTCTTTTCCTCAAAACAATCATCTACAAATACAGTGCATGGCTGACAGAAAAATAAAACAGAAAAAGCCATGACTGTACAAAAATCAAAAAGTACAAAAGTACCTATACTGATCAGAACTCAGAAATCTACTCCTGGACTTCCTTCCCTTTCCCAGAACCTGAAAACCACCAGAAAACAAGAGTGAGCTCAACAGCTCAGCAAAGCAACAAACCTCCAATCAAAACTCTCAGAATCCAAAACCAAACTCATCAGACAGAAATCCATACAGAATTCGGAACAGAATCGTATCTCGAATCAGAACAGAATCAAAATCAGAACTTATACGGACATATATCAAATCAGAATCAGAGTCGTGCAGATCAGATCACATCAGAGTACAAATCAGAACGGATTAAATCAACAGAGTCAGAATCGTACAGAAATCAGAAATTCAGCTCATATCGTATCAGAACAGAATCGGAACAGATATCAAATCAGACAGAATCATAATTGCTTACAAAACAGATACGGAACTCAGATATCAGATATTTAATTAATAGCTAAACTAAACTAAACAGAATCACTACGGATTCTGACCCTTATGTCTCCCTTGTGCTCATGGCACCAGAAATTCTCTGAGTAATTAATAGCTAAATGTGCTCATGGCACCAGAACAACAGAATTCCTCGGATCCGGGACAGAACAGAAATTTCTCCAACTTGAGCTCATCTAAGATTTCCCCAGACACTAACTGAATCTCATAGGATCCAGACCCCTTATAACTCCCTTTTTATAGCTTATACAGATAGCATTTCAATTCAGAATAAATCTGGGCAAATCAGAAATCAGACAAAAATCGGGCAGCACAACTCCAGTATACGGAATTTACACAATTTTTCCTGAAAATCAAAATTCATCAAATTCGCACAGAATATAGATAATCACATTTCAGAACATTTATTCTACTGCACAGATAATTTCCAATTTCACAGAAAAATGCAGTCGACTAAAAACACCGCCGAATCAAAAATACCCGGACAAAAATCTTCAGAAAATAACCAAAATGTGCACACTCGGCACGTCAACAATATACAGAAAGTTACGCGGTAAAAACTGAACCAATCGGAAATTACGGACGAAATTCATTAACGGAAACGAAATCCGAACAGAAAATACCGCCAAACACGACGGTTCTGAAAATTGAGAAAGGCGGAATGTGCCTTACCTTGCGTACAGCAATTTCTCGAACAGTCTCCTCGGACGAAAACGGCTCCGCGTCGTCCGAAAATCAACTTTTCCAAAAAACTTTTCGACTTTCTCTCTCCTCAGGAAAAATCAGATATTTATTTTTATTTTCTCTCTCTTCAAATGAGCTGAAATCCGTTTTATAAAAGTCAGATCGGCCCGGCCGGTCGCCAGATCGTCCCAGGACGATCAGACCAAATTGGATCGTCTTGGACGGTTCCCAGAACTATTCTCAGGCCGACATTTTCTACAGTGCCGATCGGCCTGGACGATGTCCTCAATCGGCCTGGACGATATGTACAGAAAATCACCTGGAGCAAACTGGGCACATTCTGGAGCAAATTTTCAACTGATCGTCCCAGGACGATCCAGATCGTCCTGGACGATCCTGGAGCAGATTTTTGATATTACAATCTCCCCAACTTCAGAAAAATGTCGTCCTCGACATTATCCAATCCAAACTCAGTCAGAACAAGTACGGGTACGACCGTCTCATGTCAGACTCCTTCTCCCAAGTCGCTTCTCGTGCAGTCCGGTGCTTCCACTGGACTTTAACCATCGGAATCTGTTTACTTCGTAGTTTTTGGACGTCGTACGCCAAAATCAACTCTGGCTCTTCCTTATACGCCAGATTCTCCTGAATCTCAATCTCGTCAGCTGATACCTTCTTCCTAGAGTCTGAAACCCACTTCCTCAGAGTGGAGACGTGAAACACATTGTGCACGTCAGGCATCGAATCAGAAAGCAACAGTCGGTAAGCAGATTTTCTAATTCTTTCCAAAATCTCAAACGGTCCAACATACCTTAGACTCAGCTTACTCACCTGACCAAATCTGCTCACACCCTTCATCGGACTGACTTTGACATACACAAAGTCACCAACTTGAAACTCAACAAACCTGTGCTTCTGATTATAATACTTCTGCTGTCGATCCTGAGCCGCTTTCAATCTTTCTTTTATCAAACTGATCTTCTTAACAGTTTCATCAACAAAAGTGGCACCCAGTTCCTGTCTATCTCCGATCTCAGTCAGAGTCAAAGGAGTACGGCACTTCCTGCCATACAGAGCTTCGTACGGTGCCATACCAATACTGGACTGAAAACTGTTGTTATAAGCAAATTCAATCAAAGGGATATGATCTTCCCAGCTTCCGCCAAAGTCCAGAACACAAAGTCTCAACAGATCTTCCAGCACCTGAATGGTCCTCTCAGACTGTCCATCAGTCTGAGGATGAAAAGCTGTACTGAAATGCAATTTCGTACCCAAGCCTTGCTGAATACCTTTCCAAAGTCTGGAAGTAAACCGTCCGTCTCGATCTGAAACAATCACTCGAGGCACACCGTGCAATCTGACAATCTCCTTAACATAAACCTGTGCCAAGCGCTCTACTGAATCAGTCTGTCTGATCGGAAGAAAATGTGCTGACTTCGTCAATCGATCTACGACTACCCAGATGGCATCATGTCCTTGTCGTGATCGAGGAGAATCCATCGCAAAGTCCATCGTCACCTCCTCCCACTTCCACTCAGGGATAGGCAACGACTGCAACAGTCCACCTGGTCGCTGATGCTCTGCCTTCACCAACTGACAGGCCTCGCATCTCGACACAAACTCCGCCACATCCTTCTTCATCCCAGGCCACCAGAACAAAAGCTTCATATCAGCATACATCTTACTACCGCCTGGATGAATACTGTAGCCAGAATGATGAGATTCATACAGAATCTCCTGCCTCAAATCCCCAAACACAGGTACCCACAACCTGTTCTTGCAGAAAATAGCACCAGAATCAGAAATTCGAAGTTCAGGAGTCTTACCAGATCCAATCTGAGTAATCAACTTCGAATAGTCATAATCTGACTTCTGGGCTTCCTGAATCCTTGTCTCCAAAGTAGACTGAATACTCATCTGAGCCAAATCCAAACCATTGGAGGAAATCACCTCCAACTGCAAGCGCTCCATGTCTCGAATCAAAAAGTCATCAGAAGTAAGCTGAATACCTGATAATCCAGAAGACTTCCTGCTCAAAGCATCCGCTACCACATTCGCCTTCCCAGGCTGGTACTGAATAGTCAGATCATAGTCCTTGATTAACTCGAGCCACCTTCTCTGCCTCAAATTCAGATCCTTCTGAGTGAAAATATACTTCAGGCTCTTATGATCAGTAAAGATCTCACAACTGACGCCATACAGATAATGACGCCAAATCTTCAAAGCAAAGACAACAGCAACTAACTCCAAATCATGCGTCGGGTAATTCTTCTCATGTGGCTTTAATTGTCTAGAAGCATAAGCAATTACCTGACCATGCTGCATCAGAACACATCCCAGTCCTTTCAGTGAAGCATCACTGAACACCTGAAAACCTTCCGTACCTGACGGAAGTGCTAACACTGGAGCTGAAGTCAAACAGTCCTTCAATCTCTGAAAACTAGCTTCACACTCCGGTGTCCAAATAAAAGGTACTGACTTCTGCGTCAGTCTCGTCAGAGGCGTCGAAATTTGTGAAAATCCCTTCACAAATTTCCTGTAATACCCGGCCATGCCCAAGAAACTATGTACCTCAAATACCGTAGTCGGCCTTGGCCAATCAGCAACAGCCTGAATCTTCTGGGGATCTACAGAAATACCTTCTCCGCTTACCACATGCCCCAGAAAAGAAATGTTCTTCAGCCAGAATTCACACTTGGAGAACTTGGCATACAGCTGATGCCGCCTCAGAGTCTCCAACACAATCCTCAAGTGTCTGGCATGATCATCCTCAGAAGCAGAATATACCAGAATATCGTCAATGAAGACGATCACAAACTGATCCAAATACTCCCTGAATACTCGGTTCATCAGATCCATGAAAATACCAGGCGCATTGGTTACCCCAAAAGGCATAACCAAGAACTCATAGTGCCCGTACCGAGTACTGAATGCAGTCTTCACCACATCAGCTTCCTTCACCTTCACCTGATAATATCCGGATCTCAAATCAATCTTCGAAAACACAGAAGATCCGGAAAGCTGATCAAACAAGTCATCGATCCGAGGCAAAGGATACTTGTTCTTGATCGTGACCTTGTTCAAATCTCTGTAATCCACACACATACGGAGTGTCCCGTCCTTCTTCTTCACAAACAAAACAGGTGCTCCCCAGGGCGAAACACTAGGACGGACAAAACCTCTGTCAACTAACTCCTGAAGCTGAACTTTCAACTCAGAAAGTTCTTTCGGTGCCATCCTGTACGGAGCTTTTGATATAGGAGCGGTACCCGGAAAAACATCGATAGAGAACTCCACCTCTCTATCCGGAGGTAAACCAACCAACTCCTCAGGAAAAACATCAGCAAATTCCCGTACCACTGGGATCTCAGAAACAGAACCAACCTCCAGGTTCAGATCCCGCACCGAAGCCAAAAACACTGGGCATCCTTTCTTCCACATTCTGCTCACCTCTAATGCAGAAATCAGACTGGAGAGAATACCTCATAATCCCTGGAATACAACTCTCTCTCCAGCCACAAGCAAGCTCACTTGCTTCTTCAGACAGTCAATTTGAGCCTCGTACCGACTCAGCCAATCCATGCCCAAAATCACATCGTACGATGAAATCGGCAACAGAATCAGACTAGATTTCCACTTCTTGCCAGCAATATCAATCTCGCACAAGCAAAACTTCCGAGCAATCAAAGGATTCCCAGCCGGTAAAATCACAGACAAAGAAATCGGCAACAAAAGTGAGTCCAAATGTAAAATCTCAAAACAGTGCTCGGACAGAAAAGAGTGACTAGCTCCAGAGTCAAACAAAACACGACAGGGCTGATCAGAAATGTAAATCGTACCTATCACAACATCCGGAGCATCACGAGCCTCCTGCTGACTCAGGCTGTAAACTCGTGGCTGAACTGGAGCAGGAGCTGAACAACAGAACTACTCTGCTCCCTCTGAACCGTAGGTGGTCTCCGTGGTCCAGAACTAGTACCACCACCTCTACCAGAAAATCCCTCAGGGCAAGGAGGAACAGTCCTCGGTCTTCCTGCTGAACTGACAGGTCTGACAGAACCCTCAGATCGAAACTCAAAACGCCGGTCAAATCCAGCCTGTGGACACTCTGCAATCCTATGTCCTGGCTGACCACATCTGAAACAAAGACCAGCCATCCTGTAGCACTGGCCATGGTGTCGCCGTCCACAACTCTGGCACACAGGTGCCATACTGACAGATCCAGAACTCGTCGTACTGGTAGCAGTACCAGACGACCCTCCACTCCTCCTGGAATCAACAGATCCAGAACCAGCCACAAATCTCCTCTTTCCAGAGAAACCACTTCCTGAAGCCTCACCTCCAAATCTCTTCCTACTCGCAGTCCACCGCTGCTGAGTAGCCATCAGATCATTCTCAATCAGACGAGCCCGCTCCACAAGCTCAGAGAAATCAGAAATGTGAAAAGGTACCAGGGGCTGTCTCAAACTATCTCGTAGTCCTCTCAAAAATCTGTAGCACCTCTCAGCAGAAGTACTAACCAGCTACGGGGCGTACCTGGCTAATGCAGTAAATTCAGCCTCGTACTGCATCACCGTCTTGCTCCCCTGAACAAGTCTCAGAAAAGTCTCATGCATCTGCTGTCGTGCAGAAGGGGAAACAAATCAATCTCGAAATACCTCAGTGAACTCTTCCCAGGTAATCAAAGAGTTCAGTCTGCCCTGAAATCTGGCTGCTTGCTGGCCTTCCCACCAGTGCTCAGCCTCTCCATCTAGCAAAAACACTGCTAGCGGGACCTTCCTGTCCACAGGACACTGCATCCCGTCAAAAGTCTTTTCCAACCTCCTCAACCACTCCTCAGCAGCTCTGGGCTCAACAGCGCCCTCAAACCTCGGAGGTTTCAACCTCAAAAACATCTGCAGATGTCTATCAATATCATCAGATCTGACAGTAACAGCTCTGCTCTGAGTCTCGCTCATCATCTGAGCAACAAGCGTAGCAAATTGAGACAATGTATCTGCACCGGCCACTGGGGCTGTACTCCCCACTGGTGCTGCTTGACTAGCACTCTGCCCGTCTGTCATGTCTGGGTCTGGCTGATCCATACAGAAAATCCAAAATCCGGAAAACTATCACAAAAACAACACAATAAAAAGCCAAACGACCCAAAACTACCCCCAGACAAACTCACTGATTACTTCCTATAGCTCTGTCTGACAATCCAACCAATTTCCAAAACCAGTGCTCTGATACCACTTAAAAGGCTTGTCACGACCCGACCCGATCCGGGACGGATCCCGATCGCACCGGGCCGCGACACCGAAACGAACACGGACAGAACTAACCAGGATCTAGTTTTGGAATTGGTTTCGGAACTGAATCTTCCAAAATATTATACACAAAACAAACACACAGAGCTACTATAGAACATCAAATACAGCGGAACAAATCATCTATATTCTTCTTTCTTTTCCTCAAAACAATCATCTACAAATACAGTGCATGGCTGACAGAAAAATAAAACAGAAAAAGCCATGACTGTACAAAAATCAAAAAGTACAAAAGTACCTATACTGATCAGAACTCAGAAATCTACTCCTGGACTTCCTTCCCTTTTCCAGAACCTGAAAACCACCAGAAAACAAGAGTGAGCTCAACAGCTCAGCAAAGCAACAAACCTCCAATCAAAACTCTCAGAATCCAAAACCAAACTCATCAGACAGAAATCCGTACAGAATTCGGAACAGAATCGTATCTCGAATCAGAACAGAATCAAAATCAGAACTTATACGGACATATATCAAATCAGAATCAGAGTCGTGCAGATCAGATCACATCAGAGTACAAATCAGAACGGATTAAATCAACAGAGTCAGAATCGTACAGAAATCAGAAATTCAGCTCATATCGTATCAGAACAGAATCGGAACAGATATCAAATCAGACAGAATCATAATTGCTTACAGAACAGATACGGAACTCAGATATCAGATATTTAATTAATAGCTAAACTAAACTAAACAGAATCACTACGGATTCTGACCCTTATGTCTCCCTTGTGCTCACGGCACCAGAAATTCTCTGAGTAATTAATAGCTAAATGTGCTCACGGCACCAGAACAACATAATTCCTCGGATCCGGGACAGAACAGAAATTTCTCCAACTTGAGCTCATCTAAGATTTCCCCAGACACTAACTGAATCTCATAGGATCCAGACCCCTTATAACTCCCTTTTTATAGCTTATACAGATAGCATTTCAATTCAGAATAAATCCGGGCAAATCAGAAATCAGACAAAAATCGGGCAGCACAACGGCAGTATATGGAATTTACACAATTTTTCCTGAAAATCAAAATTCACCAAATTCGCACAGAATATAGATAATCACATTTCAGAATATTTATTCTACTGCACAGATAATTTCTAATTTCACAGAAAAATGCAGTCGACTAAAAACACCGCCGAATCAAAAATACCCGGACAAAAATCTTCAGAAAATAACCAAAATGTGCACACTCGGCACGTCAACAATATACAGAAAGTTACGCGGTAAAAACTGAACCAATCGGAAATTACGGACGAAATTCATTAACGGAAACGAAATCCAAACAGAAAATACTGCCAAACACGACGGTTCTGAAAATTGAGAAAGGCGGAATGTGCCTTACCTTGCGTACAGCAATTTCTCGAACAGTCTCCTCAGACGAAAACAGCTCCGCGTCGTCCGAAAATCAACTTTTCCAAAAAACTTTTCGACTTTCTCTCTCCTCAGGAAAAATCAGATATTTATTTTTATTTTCTCTCTCTTCAAATGAGCTGAAATCCGTTTTATAAAAGTCAGATCGGCCCGGCCGATCGCCAGATCGTCCCAGGACGATCAGACCAAATTGGATCGTCCTGGACGGTTCCCAGAACTATTCTCAGGCCGATATTTTCTACAGTGCCGATCGGCCTGGACGATGTCCTCAATCGGCCTGGACGATATGTACAGAAAATCACCTGGAGCAAACTGGGCACATTCTGGAGCAAATTTTCAACTGATCGTCCCAGGACGATCCAGATCGTCCTGGACGATCCTGGAGCAGATTTTTGATATTACATAAACTACTAATTCCCTATTATTTGTTGAATATATGTCCACTATTTACGAGTCGCACAACATTAGTAGATGCTTATCATTAATCTATGCCTCGCGCTAATGGATTACTTGATACCCTCCATCGTCCTATATACACTAACATTTGATATTCATAATTGCTTAATATCTATTATCACCAAATACCAATTGCAGTCGTCGTCCAATATATCTCAATATTGATTTTTTAATGACTACTTATTTTCCACTATAGTCATCAGTCATATATTGGTTGCCTAAGTACTATCTATTAGGTTTCCATCATAACACGATGCCCATCATCACTCATCATTCATTAAATATTTCAAGGAGCTTGTCATGTTTTCGACATGCGTCATCACTCAACATATAATTTTCCCCAACATCACATGATTTCATAATTTTGTTTGGTTTGTCCCCTTTATTCTAGACTATGGACTCTCCTAATCACATACGATCATACATCATCAACTCTTAAGTCTCCAAGTTTCCCATTATCAATGTATATAAGAAGTCTAATCTAACAACCTTTAGTATCCTTCACAACTTTCCCACAATTTTTTGTTATTATATTAAGTAGTGTCATCACCATTCACCACCAAGGAGGTGAATTGATCTAACAACTACTAATGTCCTCATCGATCATACTGCATTGCCTCCTTTCATCTCTAAAAAGAGAACTATTATGACTTCCCTCATCTCCCCTTTCTCTTTCAAATAGCTCTATTATATATAGCCGACCTCATTGTGTCATAAACTCATAATCATTAGGGTAATTGGTAATAACCAATTTATATACACTTTATATTAATTCCTTCGAGCTCATGGAAGGGAAGATCTTCTAACTTAAATTGATATTAGTGAAATTTATTTCACCCATGCAAGTCAATGTCGATCGATTGTCTTAAAATAAATCAAACATCTCTTTCTCTAATTAATGACTCAACTTCTCACTTGCAACATAAATTATTGAAAAAAATTATTTTAACAGAACCTTCTCATACAAATCTTACATAGGATGGACCACAAGAATCACACATATCTCACTGAATTAAAAAAAAATGGTCTGATAAGAAAGGAAAAGACATGATGAAAATTATAGAAGACACGTTTCATCTTAAAAGTTAAAATAATAGAAGACATAATTTTTTTTGGTCTTTCACAATCTTATCACATGTATTTCTATTATTTTTTTATTAGCATGGGAGGTATGTCTTTCATCTAATCATCTTCATAAAACTTCTTATGATGAGATCCTGATGATACAATTTTCTCCTAATTAATTAATAATAGGCAAATGAATTTATTTAGTGGAGTATTCTAGTAAAGGAATTTTTTTTTTTTTTTGAGTGGGGTAATTGCCAACTCTGTGCTATTCCTAGATTTGTTGCTGACCGGCGGCTTCAATTTAACTGTTGGCTGCATCCTCTCCTGTTTTAGTGAATTTAGAAAAAAATACTAATGTCATCTTATGTATCATAAATGTGATTTTATTTTCTTCTACATCATTTATATAAGAGTACATATTTTAGATATCTTTAATCTATTGTTCAGAGTGATAGTGAAATAGATGAGGATATTTTTAGTATACTTAATTCAAGTTGGATGGTTGAAGTGGAGGAATGCATCGAGCTTAATTGCCCCCCCACCCCGCCGTGGTGAAATATAAAATGCTTTATTGTGCAGAATGTTGGTCATTAAAAGAAAAGTATAACTTTAAGTTAAGTGTTGCAAAGATGAGGATGCTCAGATGGATGAGTGACTTTACTTTTAGAGACATTATACAAAACAACTATAGCTCTAGTACAAAATAATATTAGAGAGAGTCGCTTTAGATGCTTTAGTTACATAAAACATCTAGCTTCCAATGACCCGGTTAGGATAGTTGATATATTATATTTGATACGTCACCAAAATCACCTTGATCAGACATGAATCCGACCAATGCAAATCTATATTGAAAACTTCTAAATTAAAATTCTAGATCATCCAAACTCTGATTTCAACAAGCATATAGTTAAATTGAACATCTCAAGGAGACAAACCTAATGACACCAAATTCAGTTCAATATCAACCCAAATGGGCCCAAATCAAATAACAAAAGCCTATTTGAAAGCTTCGAAGCACTAAATGACTACTGATATTTAAATATGACATGCTTATAATCAAATCAAGCGACTCGACAAGATGAATCGAACGAGCCTAACATCACTAAACTTTAACATCTTTAAGGCACTTAAATGCTTAATAAATGATTGATGTTCAAGGGAGCTAATACCAACAATTTGATGGAACACTCCCAACATGTCATTAATTTTTTTCATATACACTAGTCATGTCACTCTAAAGAAAATTATAAACAGCCCCTCATTTTTTACATAAAAGGAGGAGGAGGACGAGGTAAGCTTTAGAGCTCTCTTCCAATCTCCATTCGACGTTGCCACTGCCAGAGTTCTCTCTTACCAAAGATCGTGACTGGACCTCTGCCCGTTCTCCAACTATATCCGGAACTATTCATGGATGCTACGGATGTCGCATCACCTCCCAAATATTATCGTCCGCCGACTACAGTCCTTCCAACTACTGTCATTTACTAACTATAGTACTTCAAGCCACAGCCGCCCGCTAACTACGACCCTTCTGACCACCATTGCTCGATTATGGTCCTTCCAATGTCTGTTATCTACAGATTACGATCCTTCTAGTCATCATCATCATATTATGGATCTGCCAACCAAACAAACAGAACAACATTACATCTTGAGAATAACTTTTGTGTCATTCTCCAACTATTTAATATGCTTTATATGATGTAAATTTGCAACATTGAGCCAATGCCTTCCCTTGAGGAAGGGCGTCATGTGTGATCGACTACAAACACTAATGAATTCATTCAAATTGTGCAAGACCCCGTGATTTTCCCTCTTTTCGAGGTTTCCACATAAAAAATTCGGTGTCTCTTATGATGCTACACCCCTCTATCGTATATGTTTGTGTGCTGGATCTTCTTACAAAATTAAGATGCTAAATTATATATCTCCCTATCGCTACGAACTTTCTTGGATGTAATAAGATTTGACTTATGTTAAGAAAGATAGAGGTAAACTTTAAAAGACTTGATCATAAAATATTAGAAATGACATTTCTTTATTAGATTGAAATGATAAAAAAGATTCATTTAGCCGACCCCATGTAGTCGATAAAGGCTTGATGTTGTTGTTGTTGTTTGTATATGCATTCATAGAGAAAATAAATTCAGGATTCTTTGTTTTTAAAAAATTCAACTTTACTCTGTATTTTAATTTTGGTTGACTTTAACAAAAACTCAGAATTTAAAGTTTAGGCATTGGATTATTTATGAGGTTAATTAAATAGATTTATCCGTATTTTATAAAAAAAAAACACCTTATTTGAGAATATTTATGGTTCCACCAAATGCCAGTTTGAATGTGTAAGAAATATTTTCTTTTCAAACTTAAATAGGGAAAGAACTAATGTTCGATACTTATAATTTATGAAAAAACAAAGGGCCAATACGTCCAGACTCCACCAGAATGTAAACTAAAAATTCTTATGTAATATTAATATATCTATTAAAATTGGTTTGCTTGGCACGAATCTTAAGGAAAATTTTAAATCCGGAACTTCTTGAAGTTGAATTCAAGATCATATGATTTTAATTTCAACAAATTTATAGTCAAATTGAACATCTCAATTAGACGTACACAACAATATCAAAAGTGATTCAATCAAAATCTAAATTAGAATAAATCAAGCATTTGAAGATTATTGGAAACTTTAAATATTAATTGGATGATCAAATGATCTCAAAATTCGACATGCTTTTAGTCAAATAGAGCGGCTCCATGATAAGATTCTAACGAGCTTAAGATCACTCAATTTTGACATCGTTAAGGCACATAAATGCTAAATAATTACTTCATGATCAAGAGAATCGATATTGACTGAATGATAAAATGTTTTAAATTTTGATTCAAATTACCAAATGTTCATCTCAAAAAACCTATAAATAGAACATCATTCCCACATTAGAAGAAGAAGGCAGAGAATTAGAGAACTCTCTTGTAATTTCCAACTATCACCATAGATGACCACCACCATTTATTGCCACCGACAACCATCATCATTGCTAACACTAAGGATTGGGTAGAAGTCGCCTTCGCTATGTTTTTTTGCTCTGCTAGGGTTTCGAGTTTGGCGGCGTCTCTTCCTTCGCAGCGAGGCTCTCCGATCATTCCAGGGAAGATTTCTTATTCTTCTTCATTTTTTGATCGGTGTTTTTGTTAGTTATGGAGGGTAAAAGGCTTTTGGCTCCCAGTTTTTTATCTGGTTCGTCTGCTTCTCGGTCTTTTCGTGATGCCCTAGCGGGTTCATCTGCTTCGAACTCATCTTTCCCTGATCTAAAGGTTTCGTCCTTCCGGGGCCTTCCTTCACTGTGGATTTCAGATGAGGAAGTGCTAGCCCTTGCCTCCTCTTTTGAGTTTGCTCTGGTCGGTAAATTTCCGACTCATCGTCCGTCTTTGGAAGCTATTCGAAATTTTTTTTTTAATCTCAAGCTTAATGGTGTTTTCTCTGTCATTGTTCTTAACTTTAAGCATATTCTGATTAAGTTGGAAAACGACATGGATTACTGTCACGTGTTTGTTCATCGCTCTTATTTCGTGAATAACTGTTTTATGAAGATTTTCAAATGGACTCATACATTTGACATAGATGTTGAATCCCCTTCTATTCCTATCTGGGTTTCTTTTCCTAACCTACAGCCACATCTCTTTGCTCCGAGAATTCTATTTGGTCTTGGCTCCATGTTTGGTAAACCTTTAAAAATTGATCGTGCTACCTCCTCTGGTCGGCGTCCTTCGATAGCTCGGGTGTTGGTGGAATTGGATGTTACCAAGGTGTATCCTGACAAAATTTGGTTGGGTTTCGAGAGCTTAGGCTATATACAATCGGTTATTATGGATCCCTTTCCCTCTTATTGTTCACATTGCAAGTCTCTGGGTCACTCTAAGCTCGAGTGCCCTTCTCTTCAGCCTCGTGTGGTTGTGCCGTCTGTGGCTGAGGTAACTCCTGTTTCTTTGGAAAGTAACTTACCTGCTGCTGTACCTCCTGTTGTCCCAGTGATGTTGGGTTCGGATAGTGCCAATTTGGCTGTGAATAATGCCATTATTATTTTAGGTGGTATTGGTTGTGCTACTCTTTCTCCTCTCTGCTCTGATCATGTGGTGAGGCCTGTGTCTATTTCCCCGGCCTGTTTTGGCCGGTTTAGGAAATGTGGAAACGGCTGTGGAAACTGAGGTGGCTGAAAATGCTAATGCTAATGGTTTTGAGTCGGCTGCTATTCTATCTCCCGACGCTCAACCTTTTACTCCTACTAGTTTGAATTTGATTTCCAAACGTGGTTGTCATAGCGTTGAGGGCCCTCCTAGGGAGGTTCCTTTGCTGTCTGTTGTTTCGGCCCCGGCTGTTTTGGCCGGCCAGGCTTTAAATTCTGGGGACTTGGTTGTCCCGGTTCAGTCGCCTGCTATGGATAATTTGGATGAGGAAGTGTGTCGGGTGGCTGTTTCGGGTAATTCTAGTCCCATTCGTAATGAACGTGTTGTGCTTAATGATTTTGTGGATGTTCCAGTGACTTATATGGATCCTAAAAGCTTACAGTATAATGTGAAGGATAACTCGGGCGTTGACCTTAGAGTCCATTTGGACTGGCTTCATGACTATAGTTCTGTATCTGAATCTGAGTCTGGCTCTGATTCTGTTGAATCTTTGGGAGATGGAGATCCTAGTAATTCGTTCAATTTGTTGCGCGATAACCCTTTGGTGACTGCTGCTTCTCGGGGCAGATCTCGTGGGAGGGGCAGGCGTGGTCGTTGATTGCTGGTTGTTGCTATGTTTCGGTTTTTTGTGCCATTAAGAGTGATTCGTTTGCTGCATTGGTTTGCATTTGTGGTTGGTGGGTTGGCCGGTTTAATTGGTTCGTTTAGGACGATGAGGAAGCAGCGAGGCTGCAAGCGTCGTGGACGGCCAGGGTTGGTTGGCAACCTGGTTGGCCCTTCGATTTCGTTTTATACCAGTGGATGGCCCCGCCCTGGCAACCTGATGCTGGTCTGAGTCCGTTGATTTCAACCTTCATTATTCTGATCTCTTCTTTGATTGTGCTTTTTTGATTGTAAAAAAATAAAAAATAAAAAAAAACCATCATCATTGCTGACGATCATCATCAACAATCGCCATCATCCTCAAATTTCTATTAAAATTTAACTATGTAGAAACTGCACAGTTGTAGATAACATACTTTTATAATCCTACAAAAGAGAAATCAAACATTTTATTCTCAAATAATTATCTTCTTTTTCAAGTTTAAGGAAAGAATGATTCTTATATCAGCTAACTTTAATGGATATTTTATCTGAGGTCAGACACCCTAATTTTTTCTCTTTCTTGATTTTTCACTTAAAAAAAATCTGATAATTTAAGAAGACAAAATAAATGAAACGTAACGGAACTAGAATATTTAGCTTTTTCTCAAATTTCACTTAACAATATATAATAGAAATAAATTTAAGAAAATACATGAACGTAACTTAGAAAATTTATAAGAATTTATAGTCGCATCTGATTTGGTTGCTTCAATCAATATAATTAAGTATGTCAAATCGGTTTTCGGATCAGGTTCGATTCTAATCAATGTGATTCATGCCGGATCACTTTCGAACCGAATCAGAGCCCGACCCATTGACCCATTTTAACACCGCATACATAATTTACTTCAAAAAGAAGTCAAGACAAAAACGAAAATAATAAAAGGATGCATAAATCCATAATTAGAAGAGAAAAATAAAAATTACTTCATAAAAGCCAAGTGGACAATTTGATTGAGCTGACAGCATGAATCTAGCTACAGGCAGTGGCAAGTCACGTGCGGGTGCCTGCGCGCGTGATCCGGGAATGGGGTGTTCGACGGAGTCTCCGCCATGTCTCCAGCTTCCCCCGGCTTCATTCATAATTAGCTTTGCTCAGTATTTGCCTTCTTGCTGTTGCTGCTTGCTAATAAGGGAGGTCCGGCCAACTCCCTTTGGATCTTCTTCTTCGTCTCCACTCGTTCACATTAATGGAGTTATGGATTGCAACTAACTAGCACTGCTCGCTTGGACCGCGCTGCTTCCTTGTCTTCCTCTGTTAGTTTCTTATCCCACGTGCCTGCGGGGACTTCGTATTTATCAAGTGGGTACTTATCTCAATAATAAAAATTATGTCGGCATGATTTGAGATAAATTTTATTAAATAGATTTAAAATATTTAAAATTAGTATAATATTAATCTCAAAATATATTCAATAGGTTTTGAACTCACTCTAATACAATTTCTATTAGGATAGCTTGATGTAATTTTTATATATATATAATGAGCATATAATGATTAAATTTTAATTTATGTATTATATTAATCTTAAAATAAATTTTAAAATAAAAAAAATGGCTTAGATTATTCTAAAAAAAATTTTAGTTGTAATAGATCTCAAGTTATTAACTTTTTTTAAATGAAAATATTGTTGTTTGATATGATAGAAAATTTATATATGAACAATCACTTTATAAAATTGTGTTTTCTTTTATTTTTTTTATCTACTTTAATTTTTTTTATATATAATTTTGCTACTCATCCAAACTAGATGATTACTGTTTTGTAGAGATGCACAATAATGATATCTAGATATTTAATAATATTTTTTTAAACATTTTAAAAATGATTATTTCTATAAAAAATCTTAAATGATTAGTGGTCAATGATTTCTATACTATTGATGAATCACCAAAAAAATAAGCTTGATCAAGCATGAAACTAGATGCAAATATGAATTAGAAACTTCCAAAATTAAATTTGGGAACGTCCAAACTCTGATAACAGCAAACATATAGTCAAACTGAACAGCTCAAGGAGATGAACCCAATGACCAAATTCGGTCTAATATGAGCCTAAAAAGGCCCAAATCAAATGACCAAAATAAATTTGAAAGCTTCAAAGCATTAATTTGATGATCAAATTATATCCAAATATGACATGCTTATAGTTGAATCGAGCAGATCGACGAGGCGAATCGAACTTGCTAAAAATTTCTTAATTCCAACATCATTAAGATATACTAACGTTTAAAGAACGCTCCATAATGGAGGTAATTAATAGAAACTGTCTGATGGAACACTCCAAATTTATTATGGATATTCTTCATATTTATTGAGCATGTCACTCCAAAAAAACTATAAATATATATGCCATCATTCTTCACATGAGAGAAAGAAGAGAGGAAAAAACTTGAGAGCTCTCATGTGTTCTCTATTCAACACAATCGCCAGCAGACCTCTTCCCATCCACAAACCATCACTAAACTTCCTTCTATCTGATGGCTATCATCGAATTTCCTTCTAGGTGTTGGCGCCACCGGCAAACCTTGACCACCATGCCACCACTGTTGGACCTCCGCCCGACCATAATCCCCTGACCTTAATTCATCAGCCACCATAGGGCCTTCGTCGTACCTTTGTTGCTCGCAAACTACGGTCCTTCTGACCACCTACGCCCAACTACTGTCCTTCCGACCTTCGTCACCTGATGACTATGGTCACTCTACCTCTATAATTAGATTACAACCTTTCTGACCTCTGTCACCCACCATCTAATTTCCCTCCGACCCCCATCGCTCAACTACAGCCATATTAAACAAATGAACTTGCCAGCACTCTATAGAGAACAACTCTTATGTTATTGGATTCTTCTAATTTCAACCATGTAATTTGCTATATAGCATAAATATTTGCTACAATGAGCCAACACCTTCCCCAAAGAAGGGCATCATTTTTAATCAACCACCAATACTAATGGAATCATTTCAACTAGGCAAGACTCGTGATTTTTCTCGCTTTTAGGGTTTTTTAACATAAAAATTTAGGTGTCTCTTACGATTGCTACACCTCCCTCTCTCTCTCTCTATCCATCTCTCTCTCTCTCTTATATTTGTCTGTGTTGGATCTTCGTACAAAAACTAGAATGCTAAATTCTATATTTCTCTACTGCCATGAATGTTCCTAGATACAACAACTATATTACACACACAAAAAAAAGATAATTGGATTTCCTAGCAATTTTCTTTATACTTCATGTACTTGTTTTGGCTTATAATATTTGGGAATTTGTGACATCATTTGTTATCTGGCTTTTTTTACTTTGATCAAAGAAGAATGCAGAAAATTTAAGACATACTTCAACTATGTTGAGAGAAGTTCAATCAATTCGCCCTTAAGATGTTGAACCGTGAATGTTATCTAGATCAACAGAAGTTGAAGATGTAATATTTGCCATTATTAGTGACACTTTGACAATTCTTCATAAAAAATTCCACTTTTTAAATAATTTGTTGGTTATAGCCCCTAGCAAATTGGAATGAGCCCATTCTTCTCTATCAGGTTATATTATTATCTATTAGATGATTAGATCTAGTTGCAAGCAAGAGCAATTCAGATTTGTGATGTCTTATCCTCCAAATGATATTAAGGTTTATTTGGGATAGTTTTATCATTGCTTTTAAAAGTAATTTTTTAGTATAAAATTTTCTTGAACTAAAAATTTTCGTACTTAAAAGCCGTTTTATAAAGTAAAAAAAAAAAACAACAATTCCGAACGAAGCCTAAGTTATATATTTTTGAGATAAACTTAATGTAATAACTTGAAAATTAAATAGTACTTCAAAATGAATTAGAGTGCTACGGCACAACACGGAGGCATTAGCCTTTGAATGCAACGGTGTCAGAAAATACTCTACAGTAATTTAATAAGTGTAACTAATATGTTATATTTTTAGTTAAAATGTGTTATTTTAGTTGTATTGTGCAAAAAAATATATAAAAGGCATAAAAAATTGGAAGTTTCATTTAGCGATGCCGTGACATTGGAACAAACAACGAAGCAGTGCCATCAAAGACACCGCCAGCAGAATTTCAATATTGCATCATTGAATTCTCTGTTGGACAACACCGTGACAACCAAATATCAACTTTGTAGCATCGAGTGTTATGACATCACAATCAATAATGACTCAGCACCAAAATTTCCCTTTAGGGGCCGTATGTAGCACCCGAAAGTTAGCAGCGCCGCAGCATGACAATTGTAACTTTTCAAGGACACGACCTACCAGTGAAGTGAAACAACTATTCAATAAGTAACTGATCCACATCATCAAGTGTCGCAGCAGAACAAGGAGAACAACGCAGCATCGTTAGTTCATTTGTTTGGCGCAGCGACGCCGATCTTCATAGTGTCACAGTATCAGATGCCTGTGTATGTTTTCCTATGAATAAGTGTTGTGTTACGTTTGTAGGAGAGTTCAATCACTTAGAGTATTTTAGTAGAATTTAGAGCGCTTCTCTGAATTTCTCTTAGGATCATTAGAGTGTTTGACTTGTGTTTGTGAAAACAATTCTGTAAGTAAAAAAGGAATGTAGTGGAGATCCATTGAACCTATCTGGTGATATATATCTTTTGTATTTTTTTCTATAATGTTATTAATGAAAATGAGTTTGCTTCAACTTTTTTTTTCATGTCTAACAAAATTATCTAATTTTGGATTGATGAAATAAGTATCATATGAAGTGCTAATGAGTTCTCCTATTGATAAATGATTAAAATGATGTTTTCAATATTACTTGATCTTAATCTAATGCACATAGGGGACAGATGTATAGTTAAAATTAAGTGTAATATGAAGTCTCGACGGAGATAATTAAGCAGGCAAAAATAAAAATATTGAATTAATATGCGTCATGCCTAGGCATAGGGTATGAAACATATTAAATTCTTAAGGAGATGAAATAACCATAGGAAGTCGATAGGCATCTTTTGTTCCTACAAGCTTGATAGAGATCTAGGAATGCGTAGACTCTGAATAGCATCACAATTAAAAGAAAATCATTATGAAAA
The DNA here is from genome assembly GCA_022539455.1 of Dendrobium nobile. Classification (NCBI taxonomy): domain Eukaryota; kingdom Viridiplantae; phylum Streptophyta; class Magnoliopsida; order Asparagales; family Orchidaceae; genus Dendrobium; species Dendrobium nobile. The sequence continues at coordinate 39,828,237 of CM039731.1, read as the reverse complement.
ATATGTTATTTACATTTATCAATCCAAAATATTATATCTATATAGTGTATTCATTATATTTATCTAATTTTATTTAAGTAATTGAATCTCAATGACTATTATTTTTATTTGAGTGGAATAATTCTTGTAATTTTAATAGACAGTACTAGTGAATTGCAAGTAAGCATATCTTCCTCGTGGCATCGATACTCTATTCTATCACTACATTACTTGATTCGACACTTATACTTACGTATATTAAGTGTGGTTTTTATAATTTTTATATCAAAAAAATCTAAGCATTGTCAGGATTAATATAGCTTTAAAGTATTTCACAATTCTATAGGTTACTCCACAGCCCCCATCAGTTATTATTATAGAGTTTATTAATTTGTACATTTATCAAATTCAAAAACAAAATTTAAAAATATCAACATTTTTAAATTAATATTAACAATTTATTTGAGTTGAAAATTCATATTATTTACATGAAGAAAAAAAGTTCCGTTTCAGTTTTTATTACCATGTTTAGGGGTGTCAAAATCGGGTTTCAGGTCGGGTTCAGGTTTAACCCGGAACTAACCCGAGTTCAAACGGGTCGACCCTAACCCAACTCGGGTAGGTAAAGGGGTAGGAAACTTGGACCCGGACTCGACCTGTCGGGTTGCTGTGTTGACGCGACCAGACACGGTTCCGCATCTAGCGACGGCAAGACGGCGGAACGCGGGACGGCTGACAGCGGGCTACGGGCAGGCGCGGATGCATGATAGATGGTGCGGAAGCGTGTGGGCAGGAGCGATTGCGCAAGCAGCCTCGAGCTGCGAGAGTAGCCGCAGGCAGGGCGCAGACGTGCGCGGGCAGTCTCGGGCAACGCGCATAGCTCATTTCAAACAAGTTTCTGGGTTGACCAAGTAGCCCGTTGGGTCAACCCAAACCCGACCCGTTTTCAAATGGATCGAATCCGAGAACCCGATCCCGACCAATTTTGAAATCGGATCGGGTCCAACCTGAAATTTTCGGGTCAGGTTCAGGTCGGGTTTTCGTGTCGTGTCAAATATTGATACCTCTAATCATGTTAATGAGTTGAGTATAACAAAATAGAAAAATATATTCCAATGCAAGTTAAGTCCTCAATTTCTCTTAATCTCATTTTCCCTTGTGTATTGGTAAGCCATCGTCTCACTTTATATTTTGGTCAAGACTTTGATTCCATTTGGGGCGACTCTTACTGCTTGTTATAGTAGCTTTTTAGTACAAAATTTAATTTTTTTTATTAAAAAGTTATTTTTAAGAAACAATAAAAAAATCATCACAAGACATAAAAGTCGCATTTCTCTGTGGAACTTTGAAGAAGGAGATCTATATGTATGAACTATAAAAATATAAAGTTACATAATGTTAGAACTGATCAGACTACAAATTCAGTAAACGTCTATGATTTGAAGCAACCGGTCGCCAAGATAATGATACAAATAATTAGACAATTTTATCAAAATGTAAAGGTAAATAAGTAGTTAGTTCGATCAATGTAAATACTTGAAGAAACTCCAAGATTTCACATTTATCTATTTATTCTAGCAGGCTGAAAGAATAGAAGAGAAGGTGGAGATTGATAATATGGAGGCACAACTCAACATAGATTTTGAGAGGAAAGATCTTGGAAAAAATTAATAATATACTTGGAATGGTTGTCAAATAAGACAATGATAAGACAAAATTTGCTTGGCTTGGTTTGGACTCTGATATCTAAAGCTTGAACTCTAGAAATTTGGCATCCATGAAAAGACTAAGCATGTGAGCTCTCGTTTAGCCCTGCATTTCAAACTAAGTGCAGCATATAAGCAAGAACAAGTAATGAAATAAGGTAGATAGAGAGTGTTTCATATGCGAATGCAATGGGAGCCTTGGTATTATTAGTATGGTGAGCTAGTACTTTTGATCATTATCATGCAGTGAAATGGATTTTAATAATATTCTTAAGCATGTAAAATAAAGCAATAAAATTTAGAGACTATCTAAAAAGTTTATAGTAATAATAATCATATACGTTTTTAACAGAGACTACCACAAAAATTTATTAATGATGGTTAATTATTAATATTGGAGATGAACTTATGGGTGTCAATATGGGATGACAAGTTGGGTTTGGATCTGACTTGAAATTGAGCTAACCGAATTCCAGTTAACCTAAACTCATCTTATAAGTTTGTGTCGATCAATCGGATTGTCTTATTGCCTTGGACTTCAAGTCAATTTCTCATGCTCGTTGGATGAGTGCAAGGGGCGCCCCCTACTTGAGTTCGGATGCCCCGATGCTATGTAACCCAGCGCTTTAGCACTATTTAACTGAGCGCCCCAACTGTGACAACCTAAACTCTTAACTATCAAGATCTTGTCTACTTTGGCCTAAGTGCCTCACGGTTTTGTCTTGTTAGTGTAACCTCGCAATAGGTCACTCATCCCAAAATTGCTCCGGGATGAGTGTGCTTAACTGCGGAGTTTCTTACAGAAATTCTAGTCATTACATCAAAATGCGCCTCGATGTTTAAGAGTTTAATTTATTTTACTTAAGGGGTTTCACACCATTGATATGTTCCTGAGCATCCTAGTGCTGCAAAATTTGTTAGGAGCGATAGAGAGCTTAGTGTCGCAGCACTCTAAATTTTGCACTGCAGCGCTATCAGATGGACTGATGATAGAGGTTTGAGAGTTGTTGCACTTTGAGACTGACTAAACAATTTTCTTTTTCATTTCTCTTAAGGGTTGCGTCCCTTGGTGTTACTTGGCTTTCCCATGTTTTGTGTGTGTGAACAGTGTAAGAGAAAATATAAACAATGAGAGATCAAGATAGAAGAGAGATCGTACAAATTTCTTTTATTTTCATAGTGGTTTCTTGGTATGGTGTGCCTCCGTGATTTTTTCCAAGTTTCAGGGTTTTCAACATCAAATCCTGGTGTTCTTTACTTTACGCAGCATTCTATTTTTTCTTGTTGTTTTTGTTACGTGATTTACTTTCACATCTCCAATAAACCGACCCAATAGCAACCTGAATGATATGAATCAGACTAGTTAATTTGTTTTGGTTAATTTTATTTTACTTAATAACCAGAATGTTAGGATATTTGATAAAAAAAATAAGGTTATACTTATAAGGGAAAAAAAAAAAAAGATATTAAACGAATTATTTTTGGATTAAAAAACATGTTCATGAGTTAACTTGAATTTGACTTGTTTAATAAATGAGTCGAAAAATCAAATGTGAATTTGACCCATTAATTAAATGGTCAATCTGAACCTAAATTTTTTTAGGTCAAATTCAGATAGAATTGGATCATTATTTATTGAGAACCCTAAAAGAACTTCATCTCTATAGAAATTCATATAATATTTATACAACTGTTCAAAAATTCATATAATATTCATACAACTCTTCAAGTTTTTAGATAGCTTTTGCACATCCATGATAACCTCCAGGAAAGTTCTTGGTATTTTAGTTTTTCCTCAAAATTTATAGATAGTTCATGATAACCTCCTATTAATTTTGGCAAATGGTCAAACCCCCTTAAACTTTTATATTCTTGTGTTTTTTTATATGTATTTGGGAGCTCATGCCGAACCGTCCGTCACCTATATATGATTATATATTCGAGATTGCAATCATCGTTACCCTGACTGTTGCATTATGGTACATTGGTGATGGTAGAGATAAAGAATTTAATAACTTAATTTTGAAAAAAAAATTTAGCACACAGTCAGATAAGAAAGAGGGGTGCGAGAGTAATAAGTGACACAAATGCTTTTACGCGGAAAGAACCGTGAAAAAGGGGAAAAATTATTTAGTTAAAAATGATTCCACTGATGTTTGTAGTCGATTACAAATGATGTCATTCCTCAGGGAAAGGCCATGGCTCAATGTAGCAAGTATACATCATATAGAGCAGATTATATGATGAGAGTTTAAAAAAATTCAATGATATGAGAATTATTCTCAAGAGAAAGTTGGACTATTTGTTTGGTCGGTAAAATCATAGTCGGCGGGCGACGGTGGTCGAAGAGCAATAGAGGTTGCAGGGATCATAGTCGGCGGTGACGGAGGACGCAGGGACCATAGTAGGTATGCAACGGAGGTCGCTGGGACCATAGTCAGCGGGAGGCAGAGGTCGAAGAAATCGTAATTGGCAAGCGATGGTGGTCAAAGAGACCGTAGTCAACAGACGACAGTGGTCGGAGTGAACCGTAGTATGAGGGCCATGTAAATCAAAGAGACTGTGGTATGGCGACGGTGGTCAGAAGGACCGTAGGCAGGCCACAGAGATCGGAGGGACCGTAGTCAGGCGATAGCAGTCTGAAGGAGCATAGTCGGGCGATAGAGGTCGGAGAGACCTTAATCGGGTGACGGTGGTAGAAAGAAACGCAGTCGAGCATCGGTGGTCGAAGGACCGTAATCAGACGAAGATGGTCAAAAGGACCTTAGTTGAACAATGGAGGTTGGAGAGACTGTAGTCGGGTGACAGTGGTCATAAGGACCGTAGTCAGGTGACGACGGTCAGAAGGAACGTAGTCGGACGTTGGTGGTCAGAAGAAATATAATTGGCAACGGTGGTCCGCGGAGGAAAGCTTGTTAATGGATTCCATATGTAGGTTAGACAGTCATTGTCGGCTAGAGGTTCATTAGTGACGGCCTAGTGGCACATATTTATTTATGGTGGTGCTAGGGTAGAGCTCTAGGATTTTTCAGGATCTAGAGCTCTTCTCTCCTTCCTTTCCTTTTTGTGAAGAATGGTAGGTTTATTTATAATTTTTTTGTGGTGGCATCACTATAAAATATGGAGAAGATCATGGGCAAGTTGGGAGTGCTCCAACGTATGTCTCATATTGATTTTCTTGATCGTGGAGTGTTTATCAAGCATTTATGTGCCCAGATGATGATAGAATTAGGCGATTTTGGGCTCGTTGGATTTATCTCCTCGAGTTGCTCGATTGGACTATAAGCATGGCACATTTGGATACCCTTTGGCCATCCAATTAATGTTTTGAAGCTTCCCAATAGGATTTGGTCATTTGATTAGGATCCATTTGGACTCGGATTGAATCGAATTTGGTGTCGTTGGGTTGATCTCTTTGAGATGTTCAATTCGACTATAAGTTTACTGAAATTGAAATCCAGATGATCCTTAATTTAATTTTTGAAGTTTCTGATTCATATTTGCATCAATATTCGCGGGCAATTTTAGGTGATATATGGCTAAAAAACCTTCTTCACTCAATGATCAACAACAATAACTTATTTATGAAAAATGTAAACCTGATCTTTATTAGAAGAGTAGTCTGAGATCACACTATGCTGCTATATCTAACTCAGAATTGCCTCAAAACTACTAAAATTTCAGATTTTTTTTTTAAGAAACGAACTGTTTTCCTTGCTTCTCTTTAACACAATTTCTTTTTCAATTCTTTTGTGTACACGTATGAACAACTTGAAAGAAAAACAAAAAGAAGATAATTGGAGATGACAAGAAAGCTATAATTTTCAGCAGAAGCTGCTCTCCATAAACTTAACAAACTCCCCAAAATCTATCTTCCCATCACCATTCTCATCATAAGCTCCAATCATTTCCATGCACGAATCCAATCCAGTTCTCTCAAAACCCAGCTTCCATAGAACTCTTTGCAGCTCTCCTGCATCAACAAAGCCATCACAATTCTCATCAAACACAGCAAAAGCCTCTTTCACTTCCTCCAAGCTCGGTTCCTTCTCATCAAACATGGCCACAACTTCCTCCTCTAACATAAACTCCTTTAGTTTCTGCTCACCTTCTTCATTTCCTCTCTTCATCAGCCCCATCCTCTCCATAACAAGCTCCACTTCTTCTCTCGTGATAAGCTTCTCAGCCTCTGCTCTTTCTTCTTCAGCTCTGAGCTGACTCTTCGTAGTCTTTGAAAAACGGGAAGGGAAAGAGAAATATCTCTTGGACAGCTTAAGAAATCTGGCGAAAAAAGAGATGATTGTCTCAAGGATGATGAATCCAACAAGCTCCGTTGACAATAGGCTCTTCTCCATTGGAAACGTAGCTTTGAAAAGAGAGGAAGAAGTTCAGGAAGAGGAGAAGAAGATTACTTTGTATTGGTATTGTTGTTGAAAGAGGAGAGAAGAAGTTGGGTTATATAGAATGATTTTGGGTTTGTTGAAGGGAAGATAAGGAAGACAAATGGCATCGCAGCGGTGGTCCAAATACAAAGCTTAAGAAACATTGGTAAGATCGCGTTGAAAGAACATAGAAAATATGGGGGAGGTGTGGTTCGCGGAAAGAGAGGAGGAATAAATTATTTTGTTTAAGAAGTTTCGGGGAAGGTGAGGCGAGCGAAATACCGTCGCGCCTGCTTCTCTTCTTCTATGTTAATTTATGCTTTGCGAATCTGTCTTTTTTGGTTTGTCTTCGCATGCGTGGATGTGTCTGAAATGAGGTTGAAGTTGCAAAAAATAATATAGTAAACGATTCATAATAACATATTTGTTGGAGGAAGCCAGCGCGCTACTTCACAATACTAAGGTAAAGGGGATGTTAGGTCAGCAGTATAATATTTTAAATTGAAGAAACATATTCACAAATAAATTTGGTTTGAACTGCTTCAAATTTAAATATTACTTGAACAAAGGTCGAACAACATTTGATTTAGGTTCGATTGAACCTAGTTTGAATAAGGCTCAACATATTTGAATTTGATTTGAACATTCCTTCACGTGCAATGTCTTGCGATCCGTTCGTAGCGGTTTTGTTTCACATCTTTGATTCCTAGATCCCATTGAGCTTCATCTTCTTCTCACACATTGTCGATCCATTCGTTGCCTTCATGGCTAGCTCGCATTAGGGGTGCAAACAAGTCGAGTTGAGTTCGAGTCAGAGGGTATTCGAGTCGAGCTCGACTGACAAATACCGAACTCAAGCTCGAGCTTGACTCGACAGAGGAAATAAAGCTCGTCGAGCTGCTCTAGCAACAGTTTGACCTCAGTCTGTTCGCCAGTGCCACGTCCGTCACCAGCGCCAAGTCCGTCGCCAACACCTCATCCTTTGCTAGCTTCCCTCATCACTGTCAGCATCCACTTCTGTCGCCAGTTCCACTTCCATCTCCAGCGTCCGCGTCCACATTGGCAGTTTTTGGGTCGTGAATCCCCTCCAGCTTCCGCGTCGTCAAGCTCGCGAGTCGAGCAGTTTCCCGCGCTTGATTTCATGTTCCCGCCTACTATTTCATTTTCCCTGGCGATGTGAGCTGCTCAACGAGCTTGAGAGTCGAGCAATGCGCTTTTCGAGCTCGAGCTCGAGCTCGATAAACTATCGAGCTCAAAATCGTGTTCGAGCTCGATAAGCTCGACTCGTCGAGCCTGTTACGGAGTCGATCGAGCTCGAGCTAGCTTGCAAACCGGCTCAACTCTGTTGCAACCCTAGCTCCCATTGCAAAATATTCTTCCCTCAAGTGCAATTGGATGAGTCGACGAGCCCTGCCATCGTAAAATCATCTATTCGTGAGCCGGTCTTGACCATGAGCCCCAAACTTCCCCAATCCCATTTGGTCCTGTTTGCAAGCCACCAACCTCAAATGGTCTCATCTACTCCTATTCGTGAACCCCTAATAAACACCCATGCGACCAAAATTCTTGCTCCTGTGAGCTTCATTGACGTGTTTGAGAATTTGGTTTAAACATGTTCAAATCAATGTAAAAATTAATGTTCAATTTAAGGTTCAAATTCACACTAATTCGAATTATTTTTTTCTCAGGATTAGGTTCAATAAATAATTTCCGAATATCGAAGAGAGATCTTAAATATAAAAGAGAGATAATTTGATGTGAACTGAGGTCAAGCATATTTCTCTAATATAAATAAATTGGCATACAAATTTATCCAATTTTGAATGAGAACTAATTGAATTATGTAATATTGAATTTATTTTATTTTACCCAGTAATTTGATTTTTTTGGAGGAGGATTTACATGCATACCACCGTATATCACTCTATTTATATATCTAACGTTTAAAACTTAAATATTTCATTCATATAATCATATACAATTTTAATATCAAATATACCACTCTATATTTTATTCATATTATTTCATTTTTAGCACGCATATTTAATCTATGAGTGGTATGCATTTAATATTTAAGTTTTAGGCGTTAAATTTATAAATATACTGATATAATGTGTAATGTTAGTAAATCTACCCCTTTTTTAATCATGCACATTTATCTATCAAATATAAAAAATTAAATTCACAAACCTTATGAGTTGAGGATTACACCCTATCTTATATATATATATATATATATATATATAATATATATATATATATATATATATATATATATATATATATATATATATATATATATATATATATATATTGGGAGAAATAAACCACATAAACCACACAACAATAAACACAAACAAGAAAGAAAATACAGCAAAAAGAAACAACATCAAGATTTAATGTGGAAAAACTCCAAATCGAGAAAAAATCACATAACCATACCAAATTAAAAAATTCACTATGAAAATTGGAAGAAATTTATATAAAGATCTTTCTCTATCACTCTCTTTATCTCTCTTCTCTCTTATACCATTCCCATACATAAACAAACAAAGAGAAACTCATTTAAAAAACACCACGGAACAAAACCCTTCATGAAAAAAAAGAAAAGAAAAGAAAAATACTCAACCTGCCTCGCAGCGCACCAGCACTAGATTTGGAGCTACATGGCAATCTACTCTTTGTCTCCAATCCGCCTGATAGCATTGAGATTTAGAGCGCCACAGTACTTCGCTAGCTATCTATCTCCAAACAAACTATACAACGCCTCAATGCTCAAATATGAGCTATTAGAATGCCTAGAAAGTTTGAGTTCATATGGAAGGTCGGAACCCTTAAGTGAATTTTTAGGTAATTTGTCCCCCTACAGCTTTTTTTTTATTCTTTATTGTAGGAATCTTTAAGAATTTGCTTCAAGCATAATTAAACACATTATGTAGAGATGTTATAGTTAAAGAATGATGAACTAAATACAAAGAGAAATAGTAAAGAGAATTCAATATGTTGCCCTCGGGGGCGCTGCCCCCAGAAACCCCCGTAAGGGAATTTCCCCTTGACCTCGTGACCTGACTGGGCAGATCGAACCCCGCCAAGGGGCGCTGCCGAGCCCCCTTGGATCCCCGACATATTGTGTATAGATGTTACCTAAATTTTGTTTAAGAATAATTATTATTATGTAAAACGTATTATGTATTCAAGTACAAATAATCATTAGTCACTAAAATGATAAGAATATTGTCCGACTACGTGGGGTCGGTTACATGAATCCTTTTTCGCCATTGTGTCCGGTTAAAAGGCAAATTCTCATTTAAATCTAATAAGGAAAGATCATTTCTAATATTTCCTAACCAAATCTTTTTAGGTCTACCTCTACCTTTCTTAACATAAGTCAAATCTAATACCTCAACTTTCCTAACCGAGTCATCGGAATGCCTCTGTTTAATGTGACCAAACCATCTAAGGCGACTCTATCTAATATTATCTTCCACTGGAGCTACTCCAACCTTTTCACGTATATGCTCATTTCGTATCCTATTTCTAAGGATCTAGCCACTCATCCACCTAAGCATCCTCATCTCAGCAACACTTAACTTAGTATTAGGCTTCTCTTTTAATGGCCAACATTTTACACCATCAAGCATTGAAGGTCTCACCACCATCTTATATAATTTTCCCTTAAGTTTGAGGGGGACTTTTCTATCGCACAGTAAGCCCGATGCATTCCTCCATTTCAACCATCCAACTTGAATTCTTTTGATAATATTCCCATCAATTTCATCATCACTCTGAACAATAGATCCAAGATATCTAAAACGTGTACTCTTATTAATGACTTGATCGCCCAAAGTCACAATCCCCTCAATAGGTCTAGTGCTACTAAAATTACACTCCATATATGTAGTTTTAGATCTACTCAAGCGAAAACCTTTAGACTCCAAAGCTGACCTCTATAATTCAAGTTTACCTTCAACTCCCTCTCCAGTCTTATCAACAAGAAGAATATAATCAGCATAAAGCATACACCAAGTTACATTCTCTTGCAAATGTCTCGTGAGAACATCCATGACTAGAGCAAAAAGATATGGACTTAAGGTTGATCCTTGATGTAATCCAACCGAAATAAGAAAATACTTGGTCAAACCACCTTGTGTTTGAACAGAAGTAATAGCTCCTGCATATATATCTTTAATGATTTGAATATCAAGTCCAACAGCTTTTCCACACTTCATTTTCTTTAAAACCTCTCTCTAACTTCAGTTTTACTTATAAAAACAAAAATCTTTATTTTCATTTAGGGTGATAAAGTCACTACAATCAATCGTATTTTCACATTCTTCATTAAAAAATTTAGTAATATACCTCATCCACCTTTGTTGAATATCATCTTCTAAGAAAAGTATTTTTTGATCTTCATCCTTAATACATTTCATTTGAACTAAATCCTTATTAATCTTATCTCTTTGTTTGGCTAACTTATACATATATTTTTCTCCCTCCTTAGTTTCTAATCTATTATATAAATCATTAAAAGAAAAGCTCTTTGCATCGTAAATAGTTTTCTTAAATTCCTTACGAGCCTTTTTATAACTTTGCTAATTATCAGAATTTTTACATCTAAACCAATTTTTATAACAAATCTTTTTATTTTTTATTTTTTATTGCAGATTTGGATTCCACCACCAACTATTTTTATTATTAAGAGCTTTTCCCTTCGAAACTCCAAACACATCTTTTGCAATATTCTTAATATCAAAAGTGACTTTTTTCACATAATATTGACATCCTCATGCACATACAAAATCTTAATATCTAAAATCTTACTCTCAAAAATATTTTTATTAATATTCTTTAAATGCCCCCATATATATATATATATATATATATATATATATATATATATTCTCTACACTTCTACTTATAAATTTGCCCCTGAAATATTTTTGTTTAAGAATAATTATCATTATGTAAAATACATTATGTATTCAAGTATAAATAATCATTAGTCACTAAAATTATATATATATATATATATATATATATATATATATATATATATTATATATATATATATATACTTTTACTTATAAGATTGTCCCCTTGAATATTAAGACTTGTTGCACCCCTGTTCATATGCACAAATACTAATTTGAATATTTTCACAGCTCTAAAGCAAAAATGATGGTTATGCAAGGTTATATTTAGTAGTTTTGTCTTAAAACTCTCATACTTGAAACAATTCACACTCACTTTCATCAAATCAAATAACTCCTAAATATGCAATCTTAACTCTGTAATATATTGCATCAATCTAATTAAGGCGAGATAAATAATGCAAATAACTGGCATCAGTGTATTTATCATATACAAGATCAAATTATTTAATCAACATAAAATTTATTGAACAATCATGACATAAATTCTTTAATACAAGATCAAAGGCTATAAAGGACACCAGACACAGCTTACCATCCGGAGACCAATCAGGTGTAGCCATATCATCTAGTACCGACCTCAGTACCAAGCCGCGGTACTGAGTAGGGGTGATGTGGCGCATTTTCATTTGGTACTGAATGGCGTTCGGCATCCTCACAGAATAATTCCAAAAACAAAATGGAACTGGGCCACTGGTAAATAAAATAATTATAGGGAAAAAGGCGTTAACAAACTGAAAATTCTCCATTAATGGACATTAATTAATGCAGGGATGGAGAAGGAGGTGAAGGTGGTGGTGACGTGAGAAGAGGACTGCTCCTTGGATTGGTATTTGGTCCAGGCTCTTGGTAGTCCATTGCTGTCATCTCCTGCATCGTCCTTCCCAAAGTGGGAAATTCCTGAAATAAATTTGTAAGTATTTTAAGCTATACATTAAAAAAAAGGTATTGATATATTTGCAAACTTCTTGCATGAAAATTGATATTACCAGTATCAAGTTTTTCTAACTTTGTAAAATAGTGCAATTGCAGTATGAAAACATTTTGTGCCAAAACTGTAAGTTATGTTTGGGACGGCTTTCTTACTGCTTAATAAAACAGTTTTTTAGTAAATAGAAAACTACTTTAAGAAGCAATAAAAAAGTTGTCTCAAATGAAATCTAAAATGTAGGCATGTCGGAAACAATTTCAATATTGGTAGAATTTGAGATGATGAAATGTCGTCGAGTAAAATCATCTCCTATGCATATTCAGGCTTCATTTGTGACAGCTATCTTATTGTTTTTTTTTAAGTAGTTTTTTAGTACAAAATTTTTTAGTTCAAGAAATTTTTGTAGTAGAAAATTATTTTAAAAAATAGTTAAAAAATTGTCCCAAACAAAAACTCAAGAAAAACAAAAAAGCTGCAGCCCAAGTAGGAAACTCTCTCTAAAGGAAAAAAATATTAAAACATATCATGATGTTCTTTAAAATTCTTAATATTATTGTGAGATTAATATTATATATGAATCTTAAATTGTACTAATCTCACTTGTTGGGCTGTTTGTCAACAAGTGGGATTTAACTTTAGCGGGATTTAATAAATCCTGTAAATCCGGATTTAGTAAATCCGAAATGTGTTAAATCCTGAAAACTGTTTGGTATGTCAAATGTTAAATCTTGTTAAATCTTTAGAAATTGTTTGGTAATATATTTCAGGATTTATGACAGTTAGGGATTTAAATGTGAAGAATATAATTATAAATTAAAAGATAAAATTATAATTAAAAATAAAAATTAATGTGTTATAAATTTAATAACATATTAAGTATAAATTACTCATTAATTATTATTTACACTATTAATTAAATATTTAATAATACATGCATATTAAGTTATATTAATTAAGCTAATTCTATTAATATTTAATTACTAATTGTACAATTAAGTTAAATTAGATAATAAATTTATGCACTAATTATACAATTAATTATTTAATTATTTTACTTATTTATTAATATTTTAAAATATATTAATTAGCTTAATCAATAATATCTTAGAGGCGTCTAGGTTTGCCTTTCGTCTTCTCTTTTAGTCGTTGCTGTTAGGCTTCGTTGCTTCCCAGGAGGTGTAGAGATTGCATGCGTCGCTTCTTCGTTTCCTTCGTGGCTGTTCAACTTCGCTCCTTCGACGTCTTTCCCTTCCTGTCGGATCGGAAATTTCGACATTTTGATCGGAAGCAAGAACGGGACCTCGCTGGCTGTGAAGGTAACTTTCTCCCTTTCGCGCGCTTCTTCGGCTAAATCCCGTTAAATCCGCCGAACAGAGGGATTTAGTAAATCCGGGATTTAAGCCGTAAATCCCTAAATCCGGGATTTACGGAATCCCGGGATTTAACGAGCGCACAAAAACCGTTTGGCTGGATTTAGCGTAAATCCGACTTAAATCCGGGAATAAATCCGATACCAAACAGCCCCTTAGACTATTTTTGTTTATAATAATAATAATAATAATACATCACATTCAATAGATACCACTCTAATCTTTTTCTCTAATGTAATCATTCAAGAATTTGTTCCTTCTAATTTTGATATAAATTGAATGAAATTTATTTAGAATAAATCCCTAAGAATATTGCTCACGAGATGTGTTTCATTAGGGTCAATCAATGGGTTGACAAGAATCTTCACCTAATTGAGTAGTGTAGAAACTTACATCAGAGGAAGAAGCACTTCCTCTTGAGTTTCTTGAAGAGGGAGGAAAGAGGAGAGGGAGAGAGCAAAACTTAGATTTTGTATTTCTTAAACCATACTTCTATTACACCATATGGCTTCAATATATAGACATAAAGGCTATACTAATGGCTATACAAGCTCCTCCAGAACCACCACTCAATAAGTTGTTCAAAGTAGATGTTAACATTAGTTTGCCTCCTTATGGAGGCAGGGTTTGCATCCAAGGTTGGCCTAGGCCTTTTTTTCAATTTTGGTCGGGTCAAGAATTTCAAGACGACTTATGTCTCTCAATCCATTTTATATGGCAAATTAATAAATATCTTAAACTCATTTAGAAGCCTTGATTTTTCATTGGCTCACATAGAAATAAGATTAATAGAAAATCTATAATTTTGCCTTTATTTTTTGCCATAGTCCAAATTTTGTGTTTTTTAACTGGGTTAGAATTTCATATGGACAACACAAAATTTGACCAAGCATGCAATCAGAGCAACTAGTCAATTTGTAAATCTGCCACAATCAAGGAAATTAGACTCATATTATAATTTGGAAGAATCACACTCAAATCATTTCCAACCTTACATAGAAGATGTGGCAAATTGTGCAAAGATCTATTTAAGGTTGAAAAGAAAATCTTTTGAACTAATTTTTTACAAAAGAATCCAAAAATAAAAGGCAACTAATATGATCCTAAAGCATAGCTCTTGGCTATCTCTAATCATTTGAATAATAATATCAAAATTCATGTTTACATGATCTCTGTCCAACAAAATTTGGATGAGAAAATGAGTTTTTTAATTCATACAGTGCTTGATTGCTTTAAGATTTGTGTCCATATACTGATCAACCCAAATGAAGCAAGTTACATATGCACTAATATCAAGGTTCTAGCATAAATTTTCTCATCCAATTCAAATAATCATCAGCATCAATCTCAAAGCGATCTATATAGACGCAGGCGTCTAATTCATATCTATTTCTATATTAATCTTGAGAAAAAGGGCCTTGTATCTATTCATTATCTCCAAGGGCATGATAGTTCAACAGAGATCTCAAAGATGCTATGGCTTGTTTGTCCAACTTTGATTGACTGAAAACAAAAATGGTCAATTCTATCCAACAAAGATGCTGTGGCTTGTTTGTCCAACTTTGATTGACAGAAAACAAAAATGGTCAATTCTATCCAACAAAGATCTTGGAGGTAATATGAATTGTTTATCCACCATATGCCTCACAACGGTACAACAATTTTATTCATACTAACCCCTGTAAATGGAGAGATTATTACGTGAAGAAATCGGACACAGAAAATCATTCGATTTTATCTCTGTGAACAGTAAAAGCAATGAGATAGAGACAAAACCGAACGGTTCTCTATGTCCAGTCTCCGCACGTAATAATTTCTCCTATAAATGCCCCTAAAGGGTAAAGATAAGAGTACTCTCCTTTACGTGCTCTCTTGTCAGCACTCTTGATTCTTACATCTCAAAGTAAAAAATTCAGATGAACTGATTTCAGCTCTTACTAATTAATCTTCAAGCTCAATTACTAACTGAAGCACAAAAGGATATTGAGTTGAGGATCATCCTGTCTACCCAAACTCTTAAGCGCTAAATGACATCTTCAAAACATAATATTAACATTAAATTCCAATTCAAAGCAATCACAATTGCTACAGACAAAAAGGATATGAAAAATCTCTGTTAAAACCAATTTGAGCTTTAGTAGATTCGATTGATTCTCTATCAAAATCAAGGCTGAATTTTTAATGGTTCAGTCAAACTCCTATTTTATTAATAAAATGTCCGAATATTAATTATCAATCAAGTTCCCTCATATAAATATGAATCAAGTACACAAAAAGAAAAAAAAAATCTAAGTTTTGGAGGTGATTTTCATTTACTTCTATAATAATTATTTTTAAGTAATCCTCATATATATAATCCGCATTGTCCTTCACAGATGAGATATTTTTTTATTTAAACTTCTCTTTTATTTTTTTCATTAAAAATTTCCAGTACGACTGTAATCCCAACTGGTTGAAATCCTCAAAAGGAAAACTCATTAAAATTTACTAGCTATAAAAAAATACCTCGAGGAGTGACTTTTCTTGAGGATGCCTCAAAATCTTCACCCTTCTTCCATACCCTGCAGCAAAAAAAAAAAAAAATTCTCATTCAATAAATATACACACCAAAAAACAAGGGGAAAAAAAAAAGAAAATCAAAAGGGAAAACCTTACCCTTATAGGAGAAGGAAAGAAGGATAGCAAGAAGAAAAAACCCAAGAAAATTAGATCGATTCATGGAGAAGAATTCTTCAGCTTTGAATCTGAAGCAGGGAGAAAGATAGGGGCCCTTCTTCTTCTTCTTCTTCTTCTTCTTCACCCTGATAAGATTGAGAAAAAATGCTGGCCTTTATTACTCTCCAGAATGAGAGTGAATCACCACCACAGCTCCACAGGTCCACAAGCCAAAAAAAAAATAAAGTTCAGAGAATTATATAGAAGAGAAGTAGATGAAAAGCAAGCAATAAAGAGGAATGAGAAGGCGAAGGGCCACGGCAATGAGGTAGACAGAGAGAGGGTACAGTCATGACTTTGTTGTTAAGTGGATCGTGAGGCTCAACGGGGTGGGCCGCTTTCAAAGCGGCCCATCAGCTCTGATAGCGAGTGATCCCTCCCAAATTACGGTTTCTGTCACATAGTGCGGGTCACCCGCCCCACTAATGTTTTCAGCATTCACACACTTGAGGTAAGTGAAAATCAGTACGCGAACTATTTAGGGGTGGTGTTGAAGTGGGTTAATTGTTCGAGTTCAGATCCAATCAGAAATTGACCCGACTCGAAATCATATAACCCACAGCTTGTTTAAGAAATAGGTCAAAATGATGGATCTAGGCCCGACCTGCTGGCAACTCGAATAAGCCAAATTAGATACTATAACCTGTTTTGATTAAAAAATTATTTTATAATTTATTAGCTATAGAGTTTAGAAAATTTGATAAATAATAATAATAATAAGATTATATCAACAATTAAAGAATTTGAGGAAAGAATGTTAAGCTTATTACTTTTGAATAAAAATTTAGTGTGTGAACATGACCCAACCCATATTTTAAATAATATTTTGAAAAATATTTAATTTTTTTTTTAAATTATAAGAAATTAGACAAAAAAATAGAAGAGAAAAATATGTAATATGAGTTGTCTTTTAAATTATTATAAAATTGATTTTAACATTCAAGATATGTCTAAAAAAAAGTTTTGATTGACACTAATCTCAGGATAATATTTAAATTAAAAATTTTTGGAATAAAATTCAAAATTATGCCCTACACAGCCTTGGCTATTGATTCTCTATCTAAACCAGCAGATCAAGTTGAGCTTTACTTAAAATGAGCACAAAATTTCCAGAATATCATCCAAACTCCGATTTCGACAAATTTATAATTAAACTATATGTATCGAGTAGATGAGCCCATCAATGCACAATAAATGAGATCCAAGTCCATATGATTGCAAATCCTGAACACAAAATATATGAAGCTCAAGACATTTAATTAAGAACTAAATGATCTCCAATTATGACATGCTTATAATCAAATATAACGAGCTTCACGGACGATGATGATAAAAAATTGAAATGAAAGAAAACAAAAACGAGATTCAGATCGCATGATTCTGACATCGTTAAGACTTTCAAATATTTGTTAAATAAATTATGATCAAAAGGATCAATATGACCAAATTTGTTAAAATATCAATCTCAAGAAGCATGTAGATAGGGCATCATTTTCTTCAAAAGAGGAGAAATAAAGAGTTGAAATAATTAAAAAGCTATATTACATTTTCCAGCTATCACTATTAACAACCATCTCCAGCATTCGCTAATCTTTTTATTAAATATTAAAAATAATATATATATTTTTCATTTTTTTAAGAAAACACTAATGTAATTAACTTTTTTTATTAATAATATATTATTAGATTAGCATTTTTTATCTTATATATTTTTTTATAATTACACTCACTTTAATAAATTAATTTTTAATTAAGCTTCTTCTTAAAATTCTGCCTAGTGATAATGCATAGTTCATTTCCAAACTATTGTGTGAACTTATGCAGTCTTCATTTAATCAATAAAATTTTGTATTTTATTCAATAAAATAAAAAAAATTCCCTTCTCTCAAGAGTCTCAACATCAACACCAAGAAGCTTACAGTCCTTTGATGAAGTTCCACAATAATGGTAGTATAATTCAAAATTATGCCCTAAATATGACATTTTAATAAATTTTTAATTAGATATAGCATTTTATTAAAATGTTTATATAAAATATTACTAAAATGATATATAAACTGTTATATTTAATTTAATAATATTTTATGTAAACATTTTTTAAAATATAACATTTATTTTAAATGATTATATAAAATATTATTAAATATTTAATTAAAACTTATAATCTTAAGGGTAACATTTTAATAATATTTGATGCATAAATATTAGGGCTTAAGCGAACCAAATGTTTGACGAGCTACTCGTTGTTCGGTTCGATTAAAGTTCGTTTGTGATCGTGAACAATATTTTAAATACTCGATTCTTAAATAAGCAAACTTGAACACTAATGCGTTCGGCTCATTTATGTTTGCGAACAATATCATTTGAAGTTCGTGAACAAGCTCAATATTAAGCTCGATTCGTGTTCAATTTTGAACTCATGAATAAGCTCGATAAAAATAATTAAATTTTGACTATAGAATTAATAAATATAAATAATCATTGCCTTTGTTACATAGACAATTGCTTTTATTATAAATGTGTTTGTTCATAAATATGTTCATGAACGTGTTTGTTTGATAGTTAGAAAAAAAATTGTTAAATATGTTCGCAAACAAGCTCGATAAGCACTAAACGAACGAACATGAACTGAACATGAACCGAACATGAACACTCATTAATTTAAATGAACTAAACTTGAACATAAACAATAAAGCTCGAACAAACATGAACCAAACTTGAACAAACTGATATTAAATGAACACTCACATACTCGACTCGGTTCGGTTCGTTTGCAACCCTAATAAATATTTAATTATTTAAATATTACGTAATGTGATAATAATATTTTATATTTAATAATAATAATAATAATAAATATTATATTAAGTCACAAATTTTAAATTTTATTAATAAAGCTCCTGATTTAATTTTTTAATTAATATTAATATACATCTATATAATCATAATTAAAAATATATATATTTTTTGCTTTGATGAGTTTAGTGCAAAGTTCACAATATCATTAGAAACTAGGATTCTCATCACATGCTTCCAATCAAAAATTTGTTTAGTTTTTATAAATCATATATTTATTAAATACTTCAAATAATATACTTTTAAGTTTTCTTAAGAAAATGCTAATTAAATTAGTTGTTTTGCTCATTTTTATTTTTATTTTATAATTACTCTCTTTTTATTTAATTATTTTTTAACTAAATTTCTTTTTAAAATTCTGCCTTGTCACCGTCTAATGTGAGGATATATGGTGCTCAAGAATGCATGCAAGGCGAATTATTGCTTCCGGTCACTGGATGTCCGGACATCCAATCTGGTGACACCACGTCACTCAAATACATTGGGTCCCGGTGTATTTTGGTGATGTGGCGACACTGAATTAGTGTCCGGACGAAACTGGACACTAGACGCAATAATTTAAATGTATGCATGTGACATCATATAATTACTCACAAGTCAACACATATTTACTTTCTTTGCCATACAAGTGGTGTAGAAGTCAGCTCATGACTTATATTAAGCATGATCCTAATACAAATATTATGGCTTAGGTTTCGTTTGAGACGACTTTTTTACAGCTTCTTAAAATAAATTTTTAATATAAAAATAATTTTTTTTTTTACTTTAAAATTGCTTTAAAAAACAGTAAAAAAGTCTTCCCAAACATAACTTTAATCATTTAATTCGTGGATTAACCAAGCCAATTGATTTTCATAAGTTCTAAGGCATATGAGAGCAGTATTTACACATAGTAAAGTTAGAAAGGTAAATACAAAAATGTCATTGGGATAGTTAGATAGCAATGGTGGAGATTTGATCACGGTAAACGGGTAAAGTAAACTAGTAAAAACTGTAGTGGTTTTGAGGATAAAATAGCATAATTAATTGCATAGCAGGAAAATGTGGAGAACGTCTTTGCAGACGTCGAATGCCATCTGGAGGTCAATCAGAATGTGTCATGTCACCCCTTCACCCAGTATCGCCGCTTGGTACTGTTCGGTACCGCTCGGTAACGCGGCTCGGTACCGCTGACGTGTCTGCACCTAATTCGTCTTCGGACATAGAGCTGCATCCGGTGTCCTCACAGAATAATTTCTCTCTGCGATGATAGTGCTATTAATCACAAGAACACTTACAAGAATGCATTGGAGAAGACGTGTGCAGCTTCTTCAGAGCTTACAACTACCATACAAACAAGTGGAACTAAATTGCCAATTACAAGAAACAAGAATGGTGATACTCAAGAAGATGATGAACAATAAACCACTTCATACGAAGAGGAGCTCAGTGTGCGTGCACAATATACCAATTCAATATGTTATAACCACAACAAATATATATCCTCTAAAGCCTATTTATAAAACCTCATAGTTGTAATCTCTGTTGCCTGTTGGGTTTCGGGAAAAAAGCAAAAGAAATTAAATTTGTAGGTGTTTTGTCTATCCGGCTGAAAGCCCATAGCTAGGAGTTCTGTTATTGAGCATCGCTAATTGCTGATTATAACTGGGAGTTCTGTCATAAGCAAAGATTCAATTAGCTGCTGCCTTGATCGTGAGTCAATTTGTACATCCTTCTATTTATGGATATGACTAACAATCACACTCCAGGACACTCGCACAATTGGGACCATTAAGGCTTGGTTTGTGATGACTTTTTTATTGATTCTCGAAGCATTTTTCTAGTAAAAAAGTAACAAAAAAGCTGTTCCAAACGAAGCCTAAATTTGCACACAAACGATAAAGCAACACTTAATTCAATTCAAATCACATTCGAGGACTATTAGACCCTCTTCTTATGGGAAAATTATTAATTCTGTGCGGAATCCGAACGTGTTCGGAGGCGAATCCGGGCATGCCACATCACCGGGCCTAGTGCACCAGTGACGTGGCGCATCTGAATTCGTCTCCGAATACATTTGGCTTCCGCACAGAGTAATCTCTCCTTCTTATGTCATTCAAAAGCACCAAAACTCAGCAAATGGAATGAACATTAACTTCCAACAGAAATAACAAAGTAGATTCATAATAATAAGGTTCAAATGTTCAACAGGGATTTCCTATCATTTTGGAGGAAATGGAGTCAAACGTTGTAGTAATCCTCTCCTCGAAGCTAGTAACTGGTACAAATGTGAGCCAACTGAGAGATAGGACCGCCTGGAGAAGCTCTTTGCTGTGCTCGGTTTGAAGCTCTTCTTATGGAATTTTTATTGCGTCCTCCCACCTGACGTAGAGATACGTCCTCCCACCGCTAAAAAAATCGGTTTTTGCTTGGTATTGCTAGCTATTATTTGGTATTAACGAAGAATATCATCATGTGAAGACCAATACCGAGTTATACCGAGCAATACCGAGCTATACCGAGCAATACCGAATTTTTTCTAGGAAAAACTAGGTGTTTTTTTGTATTGCTCGGTATAGCTCGGTATTGCTCGGTATAACTCGATATTGGTCTTCACATGATGATATTCTTCGTTAATACCAAATAATAGCTATCAATACCGAGCAAAAACTCAATTTTTTAGTTGTGGGAGGACGTATCTCTACGTCAGGTGGGAGGACGCAATAAAAATTCATGAAATGTCCTCAATTTGCTGTCTTCTAGGAGGAGAGAGAGAGAGAGAGAGAGAGAGAGAGAGAGAGAGCTTAGTGTGCTAAAATAAGTCAATAAAGTATTTCAATGAGTTTTTTGTCAGACAGGTTGAGGAATATATACCCTGTCCTAAAGGTATTAAGCTAAAAAAATTGTATTTATCTGAAGAGTCTAATAAATTATTTACGTTTAAAGATAATGGAACTTTGCCTATATAATACCTAAAATATATGAATTGATTATACATTATTAAAGATGCTACCTTAATTTATATGAAGAGTCTAATAAATTTTTTGTATTATTAAAGATGCTACCTTAATTTATCATTTTTAAAATATTACCTTCTAAATATTTATTTGATGAGTTAAGTAATCCTAGACTTTTTTCTTTTCTTTTCTTTTATTTAATTTTAAAGTAATCCTAGACTTGATTATGAAGGGGTTTTTGAATTTAGGATTTATTTGATACGATTGCAATATTTTTATAAAAGTTTATTGCGTAGTTGCGAGAAAAGTAACTAAATTATGTTGTTTACAAAAGTAACTTTCCATGGTAGAAATTTTTTAAAAATATTGAGAAGAAGTAACAAGAAAGTAATATTAAAACAAAATTGTATTTGTTGTCTGAAAATCAAAACATCAACAAAGCTATCCCTAATAATAGACCCTTAATCATTTAATGATTGACTTTGGGTGAGTTTTAAACTTGGAAGAGAATAAATTTACATATCATTTATTGCACTTATGTGTAGGATTATTTGATCTTTTCGGTGGAACTTATGGGTTGGATTTGATCTTTGACTCAAAATGGGTTATGAAGAGTGTTGTTATTTTTAAATTATAGATTATTTAGATTTTTTTTATTTTTTTTTTATTTTTAAAAATTATTTAAAACATATAAAATACTATTATACCAAGAAGTTAAATTTTTATATTTATAAGAGTTAATATTATGATGGTATGCTATTTGTTGCTTCATCTAATAAAAAATACTTTGAATCCTACTTGAGATTGTTGGTCATTGAAAAATTAATCAAAACATTTAAATGAGATGTTACAAAGCCCTTTAAGAAAGCATGAACCAAACTTGACAAAAATATAAGAATTATGTATGTGTGAGAGAGTTTATAATTCACTAGGAATTGGTTGGAATTATGTGTTCCATTTTCACATTTTGTGTGTGACTTTAGAACTACTATTTATAGGTAAAAGCTATTGATGCGACATAATGAATGGGCATCATTGGACTTACATCACCGCGAGGGCAGTCAAGATTATGTTGTAGTTATTGTATAACTATTAAGTTATCTCTATTTGCAAGTGCTTCGGGAATGTATGATCATTTATAAGAAGATATAAATGAGTCTGATGAATGAGAACTACGGTGATTACTTCCAAGTTATTTGTCTATTGGGTTCCCTAGGCCAAATATCACTATTGAGCCACAACGAGTCATATTGGATTAGGTTAACTTCAATCCAATCAATCTATAGCTAGCTAGTCATGCAGGACTAATTGAACCTAGTAAAGTCTATA
Organism: Dendrobium nobile; assembly: GCA_022539455.1. Taxonomy (NCBI): domain Eukaryota; kingdom Viridiplantae; phylum Streptophyta; class Magnoliopsida; order Asparagales; family Orchidaceae; genus Dendrobium; species Dendrobium nobile. The sequence goes on along the minus strand of CM039731.1, from coordinate 39,805,102 downwards.
AGTTGGACAGAGATCAAGGGGAACGATACTATGCCCAGTTCAATCTACATAAATGTCAATCAAATATATTAGGTGAGGGATCTAATTAGGCTCACTAGTGAAATATGGAGGGCTTGATAGGAGAACATTTCTAGATGAACTCAATTAACCTGAATTGTATCAACTTGGTCTAGTTGGAAGTGAAGGTTGATTGAGTGGTTTGCACCTCTACTTGGGTCAAATTTAGGGGATTTACGATCTAAAAAGTTGGGGTCTATTAGAGGAAATTATTGCGTCCTCCCACCTGACGTAGAGATACATCCTCCCACCGCTAAAAAACGCGGTTTTTGCTCGGTATTGCTAGCTATTATTTGGTATTAACGAAGAATATCATCATGTGAAAACCAATACCGAGTTATACCGAGCTATACCGAGCAATACCGAGTTTTTTCTAGGAAAAACTAGATATTTTTTTGTATTGCTCGGTATAGCTCGGTATAACTCGGTATTGGTCTTCACATGATGATATTTTTCGTTAATACCAAATAATAGCTAGCAATACCGAGCAAAAACCGAATTTTTTAGTGGTGGGAGGACGTATCTCTACGTCAGGTGGGAGGACGCAATAAAAATTCCTATTAGAGCCACAGTATATAAATGGATCTAAGCATATAAATGCTAAGTCAATTAGAGTGCATAGATCATCAAGTGTTCAAATTATAGGTTCACAACCACATGAGTGCCATATGCTCAAACAAAGTATAAGTAGGGCTGCAAACGAATCGAGCCTAGCCGAGTATGTGAGTGTTCATGTTTGAGTTCATTTATCATTAGCTTGTTCAAGTTCGATTTGTGTTTGATTCGAGCTTTATTGTTTGTGTTCATGTTTGGTTTGTTTAATTTAAGGGTGTTCATTTTTTGTTCATGTTCGGCTCATTTACTGTTTATCGAGCTCATTTAATGTTTATCGGGCTTTAAACAAACAAGTTTTAAAGAGCTACGTTCTTGAACATATTTAACAAATAATCTATTGAACAAATAAATATTAAATTTGTTCATGAACATCTTAAACAATGAACAACTAATCTAGCAAACATGGACAAATGTGAAATGTCTTTTGTTCATAATATTAAATTTATAATAAAAGTTGTTATCTATTTAAAATGAAAATATGATTAATCTATATGAATATATTCTTAAATGTAGTATACATGTTGCATTTCTCTCCATTCGAGCTTTTATCGAGCTTAAAGTTGAGCTTATTCACGAACTTCAAATGATGTTGTTCGTAAACATAAATGAACCGAACACATTAGTGATCAAGCTTGTTTATTTAAGGATCAAGTATTTAAAATGTTGTTCAAGTTTGTTTGTTTAGTTAGTTAAACTATCACAAACAAGATTTAATCGAACCGGGCATCGAGTAGCTCGTCGAATGCTTGGTTCGCTTGCAGCCCTTATACTAGCCCTAAGTATAAGGGTTTTCCTTAGCATAGGATTATCTAGGTTTAGGGTACTAAAAAAAAAAAAAAGTTTGAAGGGTATTTAAAATAGGATACTTGGCCCGGTTTAAGGTTCTATTGAGCCTTATTAAGCAATAGAGTCTAATTAGGCATTGACTAAGTGGATAACTACCTGAAGTCCATGTTTGACTAAGCATCCTATGTTCTAATTAATCTTAAGATCATTTATTAATGAATCTAGGTCAGTTGATTCCTACCCAAATAATAAAAGCAATAGGAGCTCAATGGTTTATATTTGTCATATGATTTTATGGATGGGTTCTAGTATTATATCTAGAGCCGTAAGGTGCTAACCATGCATTCTAGTGCAACCTATGTCACAACTTAGTTTAAGTTTGATATATAAGGCTCAATAGTAGGTCTGAAGCTCACTTGCTCCAAAAAAATAATAATAATACTTAATTTTCTTAATTAAGTCACATCCCTAAAGGATTCTTGTCCGCTTTAGCCTTTCACTTTAGTCTTTATAGATTGGCTTGATTTTTCATAACTCAAATGTCAGCTTGCTTGACTTTGATAAGGCTTAGTTTCAAACTTAAGGGATTGAGGGCCAATATCTTTGTGACAAGAAAGGGCAATATAGTATTCTCTTGAATTTCCATGCTTCAAAGTCAGTAAAAGGCAACCAACAACAATTGGGAACTAGAGGGCCGATAGCTAGAAGAAGATGACAAAACACAACAATTATAGCATTCAAGTGATTCATGGCTTCTATGGTTGGCAGCTTGAACAAAGAGAAACTAATTTGTTTGAATTGAAATGTAAAAACATAGAGGGAGTGAACTTTTCAATAAGAAATTAAGGTATGAAAAGGCATAGATAATATAATAACAATAGGCCTATTATTATATTTTACATTTTTATTATTATTATATATATATTAATGGAATATTTATCTTTTTTCATGATCATAGATATATGCAAAATTAATTAAAATTGCACAAATCTTTGTACCTTAATTTTCATTTTTTCTTTGCACTTAACTTTTTTCATCTTCATAATTTAGCATTATGTTCTCATGCTTGCATTTTTCAGTGGTCTCATAATGAAATTCCCATTCTATTTGTAGGATTTCAAATATAAACCCAATTTAATTTTTTACTTGCAGTAATTTAAATAATAAAAATTTCATAAATTATAAACCGAATTTTAACTAAAAGTAAAATCTAATTATACTTATCTCATAAATCATTTATTTAAATTTGTGCACATCTTAACCAATTATCTAGTCAAAATTCTAACATATCTACATTTTGACTTAGTAATATACTTAGTTGAGTGTAAGATAAATAAAAAAAATATATATATATATATTTTTTTTGTTTGTTTTACAAAAAATAAATTCATAAAATATAGTGATAATGGTAAGTGGCGACCAAGAAAAATAAAATTTTCTTCTACCCTTTTATTCCCTTCTCCATTATTTATTTGCTTCCTTTACCTCTTGACATCATCACTCTTTGCAGCACAGCTCTCACAGCCAGCTTTCTCATGCATGCAAACAGTTATATTGACTTTCTCAACCGAAAATGCATACAGCGAAACAAAACCGCTTAAGTCGCTTTGGCGCCTTATTGACAAACAAATTGTTAAAGCGAGAACCCAGATAAATTTAGATGCCGTCCATTTTATATTAAGATTAGTGCACGCACTAATCTTAATATTAATCAGATGATTTTCAAGCTCATTATAATTTTTTTTCATGACTAATCTTAATTACATTTAAATAAAACTTCAAGGAAGTCAAAATAATATTTATACTTAACAAAATATATATCAAACTTCATTTCATCCAATAAATATAATATAATTATATTTTAAATTGGAGAATTTACATAAATACCACTTTATTTTATGCTATTACATATCTAACTTTCAAAAAATTAATATTACATATCTATCACTCATATACAATTTTAATATCAAATATGCCACTCTTATATTTCATTCCTACCACTTAGGGGTGTCAATATTTGACACGACACGAAAACCCGACTTGGAAAATCCGGGTTGAACCCGACCCGATTTCAAAACGGGTCGGGTTCGGGTTGACCCGGCGGGTTGCGGGGTCAACCCGCCAACCCGTTTAATTCGAAAAATTTCGAATCCCGCCTCTGCCCGCTGCCTGCCCGCGCTGCCCGTGCCTAGCGCGCTTGCCCGCGCTGCCCGCGTGCCCAGCGCGCCCGCTTGCCCGCGCCCGCCGCGCGCCCGCGTGCCCAGCGCTGCCCATCGCGCCCGCGTGCCCGCACCCGACCGCGCCCGACCTCGCCCGCGTGCCAGCGCTCGACCGCGCCCGCGCAGTCCCGCTCGCGTCCGCCCGCCGTGCTCGCGTCCCCCGCCGGCCACCCAAACCGGGTCGGGTCGTGTCAACCCGGCAACCCGCCGGGTCGGGTCCGGGTTCGGTTTTCCGACCCGTTTGTCTACCCGGGTCAGGTTAGGGTTGACCCGTTTGAACCCGGGTCAGTTCCGGGTTCGACCCGAACCCGACCCGTGACCCGAAATTGACACCCCTACTACCACTCATACCACCTTCTAAATTTTAATATTTCATTCAATGCACATATATTTATTCTATGGATGATAATTATATAATATTAATCTTTTAAGTATTACATATATAAATATTATAAAATAAAATGGTGTGTATGCAATTCCCCTTAAATTTAATGTTTATGTAAACAAATTATGTAGTCAAAATTCTACGAAATATTCAAGCGTGGATTACTGATTACATTAATAAAAAGCAAGATTTTCCCCGAAGACCTGGAAAAAAAGTTGAAGCTTTAATGCCTACTTTTGCCCAATGACTGATCCCATCCACTCGTTAAATAAAAAAAATAATAATAATTTGATGATATCTTCACATTTCTCTTCAGCTGGCCGGCTTTGACTTTTGTTTGGCCATTTATTAATTATGCTTGTCAGTTGTTGATAGGATAAAGATCTTTAAAAGAGCTCGTACTTCCTTCTTCTTGTGTTTGGCTTGCATGATGGAATATGTGAGGCAATAAAGAGATTATAAGTTTATAACATATTAATTTTATATAAAGATTTAACATTGATATGTCACAAAAAATTATCTTGATCAGACACGAATCTTGAGGCAGAATAGAGTTGGAAGTTTCAAAAATTAAATCGCATCTAAACACCAATTTCAGCGAGCTTACAGGCAAACTGAGCGTCTCGGAAATACGGATCCAACGACACCAAATTCAACCCAATCCGAGCCCAAATGGATCCAAATCAAGGACCCGAAACGCTATTGGAAGGTTCGAATAATCACAATTTGAGTTACCAAACGGTCTCCGATTTTAACGAGCATTGTACTCGAATCGAACGGCTTGACGAGACAAATCCAACGAGCCCAAGATCACTGAATTCTGACATCACTAAGGCCTTCAAATGTCCAACAAACGGTGCACGATCAAGGGATTCAATATCGGCCATCCATTCGGCCACTCCTTATTTGCCCCTAATCTCACACCTATTTACAAGCTATGCCACTCCAGAAAATCTATAAATAGACCCCTCATTCCTCATGAAAAAGGAGGGGAAGCCAAGAGAGAAGAAGGAAGAGAAGGAAGAAAGCTCCTGCCGCCTAGCTCCTCCTCGACCACCGTCGGAGTGCTGCCGCACCACCGCCGTAGTCTTGCCGCACCACCGCCAGACCACCAAGGGACGCCGGAGTGCTACCGCACCACCACCGTAGTCCTGCCGCACCACCGCCGTAGTCTTGCCGCACCACCGCCGGACCACCAAGGGACGCCGGAGTGCTACCACACCACCACCGTAGTTCTGCCACACCACCGACAGACCACCAAGGGACGCCGAAGTGCCATCCGAAGCTGAAGTACCCCTTGACACTGAAGTGCCACTACCGATCCACTGCCTGACACCGGAGTGCAGTCAGACCACCACCTGACAGTGGAGTGACGTTGGACTTGTGTAAAACTCTCAGTTGATATCTGTAATCTGGTCGTCTTCAAGGACGAGTCAGACCATTGTATTTCCCTCAAATTTTAGTGAAATCATCTTCAACTGGGCTAGGCCTCGTGATTTTTTCCCTTTCCGGGTTTTCCACGTAAAAAATATTGTGTTCTTTGTGTGTGTGCTGGATATCCGTACAACGCTAAGACGTAGAATTATAACTCTATCGCCGCGTATATTCTAGCCCGCAACAGTTTGGCGCCGTCTGTGGGAACACAATCCCACTATATTAATCATTACTTCAATGGCCAACAGGCGTAGCAATCGCCACCAGGGAGCCTCTCGCTCCAACTCTCACCTGTCCAGGAATCAGTCCCTGAATCAGGGACGTCAGGCATCTGCCTCTTTTCACCATGGTGGAAAAAACCATGCTAGAGAAGGAACATCTGGACCATCTATGGAAGACCGCATCCGAAAAATGGAGGAATCTCAAAAGGAGATCCTTCAACTCCTGCAAGGAGTTCGACAACCAATGTTAGCAGAGCAGGAGGAGATTCGTCTTCCTCAAGATCCATCACTAGCCAGAGGTATTCAACCCGAACGTGTTCAGGCAGACATCCCTATCTCTCAATCAAGGGGTCATCCTAAAACACAACAAGATGTTGACCTTGCCGACACCGCTAGCTCCACCCATCCTTTTCTCCCCAGTCAGTTAGTCTGCATTCGATCGGATATTCCCGAGGACGTGACCGATCCTCATATTGCTGACCTCCCGCGCAATATATTACGCCATGAACTGAGGCACTTGGTCCAAGAAGAGTTCCCCGGCAAGGGTGGAAGACAATCTCTCCATCAGTGGGACTTTCAGGAGACCTCACCACTAACAGAAGCCATACTTAAACATCCCATTTCTGCAGGGTTCAAACTACCGAGCATTGATTCTTATGACGGGACGTCTGATCCCTATGAGCACATCGATCACTACAGAACTATTATGCATATTCAGAGAGCCTCGGATGCGCTCCTCTGTCAAGTATTTCCTGCCACCCTCAAAGGGCAAGTTCGTAAGTGGTTATACTCACTCCCGGCTAGAACTATTCCTTCGTTTGTCAAGTTAGCCAAATTGTTTGTTGAACAATTTGTTGCTAATCGAAAAATTATTAAGGACTCTTCCCATCTCTCTGGAATCCGCCAAAATGAAGGAAAATCACTCAAAGAATACTTCCAAAGGTTCTCTATCGAAGCTCGACAAATTGTAGGGGTGGATCCTGAGTTGCTAAGAGAAGTTTTCCTTGGAGGGCTTCGTCCTGGCCCTTTTTACTCAGCCCTCATGCGAGATACGATACATTCATATGCTGACCTAATTCATCGTGTGGAGGCACAAATCTCAGCAGATGAAGCCATCAATGCTCATAAGAAGCAATTCGAGCAAACAATTGGGAAGCGTAAGAATGCACCAGGGATGAATGATTCATCATCACAATGGAAGAAGCATGGAAGTAATAACTTGCCCCCTCGACCTTCACAATCTCGGCGGGAGCCTCAACCAAAAAAGGAGTATACGCCCCTTAACACATCTCAATCAAATGTCTTAATGGCCATCCGAGATGAAGAGAAAGTTAAGTGGCCAAATCCCTTAAAGCCAAACTCAGGAAATTAGAAGCAATACTGTCACTTCCACCGTAGCCGTGGACATAAAACTGAAGCATGTAGGCCGCTAAAGAATGAAATTGAGAGACTTATTCGACAAGGCTACCTTGGACAGTTCATTAAAAATTCTCCTGCTCAAGATGAGGCTTGTCCCACTGGGGGGCAAAATCAATAACAACAAGGAAAACATTGAATAATATTCAAATGGTTGGCGAGATTAACTGATCGCATAGTTGGGGCTTTTGTGTCATCATGCAGCTCTTTTATATTAAATAAAGTGTCACTCTAATATCCCAAGTATTTTTCTTCCAGGTTAAACATTATGTCGTTCTGTATATGTCTTATGTGGTGTAACTTTTATATCCCTAAGTCATATTACGGAGCTGTGATATTGTCTTACATGGTACAGTAATATGTTATTTGCTTCATTTTGATATTGTCTCCTTTAAAAAGGATTAAAATGACAATGAAAATTAAAAATGAATCTAATCTCTTTAGCAATAATTTGAGAAATATGCAATCTTTATTGCTATCTCAATTACTATATGATCGATCCCAGGGGGATTCGATCCGACCTCTTCCACATAGGTTAACGTCATCGAGCAACGCTCTGACATACAACCTCGGATAGGTCATACATCCTTGGTGGATTCTCTCGACCTCTTTCACATAGGTTAACGTCAGCGAACAACGCTCTGACACACAACCTCGAATAGGTCGTACATCCTTGATGGATTTTCTCAACCTCTTCCACATAGGTTAACGTCATTGAGCAAATGCTATGACATACAACCTCAGATGGGTTATATATCTTTCAAGAAATCTACGCTCTACTGCCTGTTGCCGAATTTTTCACCGGCCTTCTACCCAGCCACTAAGTGTCACCGGTCTTTTACCCGACCTCCAAGTGATGTCGGTCTTCTACTTGACTTCCGAATATCGTCGACCTTCTACTCAACCTCTAAGTGACGCCGGCCTTCTACCTGGCCTCCAAGTGACACCGGTTGTCACGACCCGACCCGAGACGAGACGGATCCCGCCCGCGCCGGATCGCGACGGAGAATAGCTAACCAGGATCTGGCTTTGGATTAGGTTACTGAACTGATCTTCCAAATTCTTAACTCAACAGAAGCACACAGAACAACAGAGCTACTAAAAACATCAAATGCAGCGGAACAAAACATCTATCTTTTCATTTCCTCAAAATAATCATCTACAGAACAGTACATGGCTTTCAACAGAAAGAAAGACAGAACAGGAAAGCCATGACTGTACGAAAATCAAAAGTACAAAAGTACCTAATCTGATCAGACTCTGAAATCTAATCCTGGACTTCCTTGCCCTTCCCAGAACCTGAAAACCACCAGAAAGCAAGGGTGAGCTCAACAGCTCAGCAAAGCAACAAACCACCAATCTAAATTCTCAGAAAACAAAACCAAACTTATCAGACAGAAATCAGATCAGAAGTCGGAACAGAATCGGAAATCAAAACTTACGGACAGATATCAAATCACATCAGAGTCGTACAGATCGTATCAGAACAGAACAAATCAACAGAGTCAGAAACAGAAATCAGAATCGTACGGATCATATCATATCATAATCACAATTTCGTACAGAACAGAACAGATACAGAAAGTAGTACAGATACATATAGCTAAATGCCCTGACACTGACGGAATCTCTACGGATTCCGGCCCCTTATGCCTCCCTTCCCAGACACTGACTGAATCTCATAGGATTCAGGCCCCTTATGTCTCCCTTTGTGCTCACGGCACCAAAACAGATGTGCTTATAGCACCAAAACAGAATTCATCGGATCCGGAACAGAACAGATATCAGATTTCAGATTGAGCTCATTTCAGATTTCCCGTTTCACTAACTGAATCTCATAGGATCCAGGCCCCTTATAACTCCCTTTTTATAGCTTATACACATAGCATTTCAATTCAGAAGAAATACGGACAATTCAGAAATTATACAAAAATCGGGCAGCACAACGGCAGTATACGGAATTTACACAAAAATTCCTGCAAAGAAAATTTACCGAATTCGCACAGAATACAGATATCAACATTTCAGAACCTTTATTCTACTGCACAGATAAATTCCAATTTCACAGAAAAATCCGGTCGACTAAAAACACAGTCGAATCAAAAATACCCGGACGAAAATCTTCAAAATATAGTCAAAACGTGCACACCCGGCACGGCAACGATATACAGAAAGTTACGCGGTAAAAACTGAGCCAATCAACAGATACGGACAAAAATCATTAACGAAAACGAAATCCGGACAGAATATACCGCCAAACACGACGGAACTGAAAATTGAGAAAGGTGGAATGTGCCTTACCTCGAGCACAGCAATTTCCTCAACAGTCACTTCGATCGAAAACGGCTCCGCGTCGTCCGAAAATCCACTTTTCTCCAAAATCCCACGACTTTCTCTCTCCTCAGAAAAATCAGATATTTATTTTTTGATTTTCTCTCTCTTCAAAACGACTGAAATCAGCTTTATAATACACAGATCGGCCCGGCCGATCGCAGCATCGTCCCGGGACGATCCGACCAAAAGGATCGGCCTGGTCTCCCTTCAGGGCTATTGCAGGGACGATATTTTCTACAGTGCCAATCGGCCTGGCCGATGTCTCCAATCGGCCTGGACGATGCATGCAGAAAATCACCTGGAGCAAAACTGGGCTAAAACTGGAGCTGAATTCCACTGATCGTCCCAGGACGATCCCAGATCGTCCTGGACGATACTGGAGCAGATCTTGATATTACAATCTCCCCAACTCAGAAAAATGTCGTCCTCGACATTATCCAGTCCAAACTCAGTCAAAACAAGTACGGGTACGACCGTCTCATATCAGACTCCTTCTCCCAAGTTGCTTCCCGTGCAGTCCGGTGCTTCCACTGGACTTTAACCATCGGAATCTCTTTATTTCTTAACTTTCGGACGTCGTACGCCAAAATAAGCTCTGGCTCTTCCTTGTACGCCAGATTCTCCTGAATCTCCACCTCATCAGCTGACAACTTCTTCCCAGAGTCTGAAACCCACTTCCTCAGAGTGGATACATGAAACACATTATGCACATCCGGCATAGAATCAGAAAGCAATAGGCGATAAGCAGATTTTCCAATTCTTTCCAAAACTTCAAAAGGTCCAACATACCTTGGACTAAGCTTGCTTACCTGACCAAATCTGCTCACACCCTTCATCGGGCTGACTTTGACATACACAAAGTCACCGACCTGAAATTCAACAAATCTGTGCTTCTGATTGTAATACTTCTGCTGACGATCTTGAGCGGCTTTCAATCTTTCTCTTATCAAATTGATCTTCTGAGCAGTTTCATCAGCAAAAGTGGCCCCCAAAGCCTGTCTATCTCCGACCTCCGTCAGAGTCAAAGGAGTACGACACTTCCTGCCATACAAAGCCTCGTACGGTGCCATACCGATACTGGACTGAAAACTGTTGTTATAAGCAAACTCAATCAGCGGAATATGATCCTCCCAACTTCCGCTAAAGTCCAGAACACAAAGCCTCAACAGATCTTCCAGTACCTGAATCGTCCTCTCAGACTGTCCGTCGGTCTGAGGATGAAAGGCTGTACTGAAATGCAGTTTCGTACCCAAGCCTTGCTGAATGCCTCTCCAAAGTCTGGAAGTAAAGCGTCCATCTCGATCAGATACGATCACACGAGGCACACCGTGCAATCTGACTATTTCCTTCACATAAATCTGTGCCAAGCGATCAACTGAATCCGTCTGTCTGATCGGAAGAAAATGGGCTGACTTCGTCAATCGATCTACAACCACCCAAATGGCATCATGTCCTTGTCTAGATCGAGGAAAACCCATCGCAAAATCCATCGTTACCTCCTCCCATTTCCACTCAGGGATAGGCAACGACTGCAACAGTCCACCTGGTCGCTGATGCTCTGCCTTCACCAACTGACAGGCTTCGCATCTCGACACAAACTCTGCCACATCCTTCTTCATCCCAGGCCACCAAAACAAAAGTTTCATATCAGCGTACATCTTACCACTGCCTGGATGTACAGTGTAGCCAGAATGATGAGATTCGTACAGAATCTCCTGCCTCAAATCTCCAAACACAGGTACCCACAACCTGTTCTTACAGAAAATAGCACCAGAATCAGAAATTCGAAGTTCATGAGTCTTACCAGATCCAATCTGAGCTATCAACTTCGAATAATCAGAATCTGACTTCTGGGCTTCTTGAATCCGTGCTTCCAAAGAAGACTGAATACTCATCTGAGCCAACTCCAAATCATTGGAGGAAATCACCTCCAACTGCAATCTCTCCAAATCACGAATCAGAAAGTCATCACAGGTAAGCTGAATACCTGAGAATCCAGAAGACTTCCTGCTCAGAGCGTCCGCTACCACATTCGCCTTCCCAGGCTGATACTGAATAGTCAAATCGTAGTCCTTGATCAACTCGAGCCACCTCCTCTGTCTCAGATTCAGATCCTTCTGAGTAAAAATATACTTCAGGCTCTTATGATCAGTAAAGATCTCACATCTGACGCCATACAGGTAATGACGCCAAATCTTCAAAGCAAAAACAACTGCAGCTAACTCCAGATCATGCGTCGGGTAATTCTTCTCATGTGGTTTCAACTGTCTCGAAGCATAAGCAATTACCTGACCATGCTGCATCAGAACACAACCCAATCCTTTCAGTGAAGCATCACTGAACACCTGAAAACCCTCCGTACCTGACGGAAGTGCCAACACTGGAGCTGAAGTCAAACACTCCTTCAATCTCTGAAAACTAGCTTCACACTCCGGTGTCCAAACAAAAGGTACTGACTTCTGAGTCAGTCTCGTCAGAGGAGTCGAAATCTGTGAAAATCCTTTCACAAACTTCCTATAATACCCGGCCATGCCCAAGAAACTACGTACCTCAAATACCGTAGTCGGCCTTGGCCAATCAGCAACAGCCTGAATCTTCTGGGGATCTACAGAAATGCCTTCTCCGCTAACCACATGCCCCAGAAAAGAAATGCTCTTCAGCCAGAATTCACACTTGGAGAACTTGGCATACAGCTGATGCCTCCTCAAAGTCTCCAACACAATCCTCAAATGTCTGGCATGCTCATCCTCAGATGCAGAATATACCAGAATATCGTCAATGAAGACGATCACAAACTGATCCAAATACTCCCTGAATACTCGGTTCATCAGATCCATGAAAATCGCAGGCGCATTGGTTACCCCAAAAGGCATAACCAAAAACTCGTAGTGCCCGTACCGAGTACTTAAAGCAGTCTTCACCACATCAGTTTCCTTCACCTTCACCTGATAGTATCCGGATCTCAAATCAATCTTCGAAAATACCGAAGATCCGGAAAGTTGATCAAACAAGTCGTCTATCCGAGGCAAAGGATACTTGTTCTTGATCGTGACCTTGTTCAAATCTCTGTAATCAATACACATACGGAGTGTACCGTCCTTCTTCTTCACAAACAGAACAGGTGCTCCCCAGGGCGAAACACTAGGACGTACAAAACCTCTGTCAACCAACTCCTGAAGCTGAACTTTCAACTCAGAAAGTTCTTTCGGTGCCATCCTGTACGGAGCTTTCGATATCGGAGCGGTACCCGGAAAAACATCGATAGAGAACTCCACATCTCTATCCGGAGGTAAACCAACCAACTCCTCAGGAAAAACATCAGCAAACTCCCGTACCACAGGGATCTCAGAAACAGAACCAACCTCCAGGTTCAGATCCCGCACCGAAGCCAAAAATACTGGACATCCCTTCTTCCACATCCTGCTCACCTCCAACGCAGAAACCAGACTGGAGAGAACACCTCGTAATCCCTGAAATACAACTCTCTCTCCAGCCACAAGCAAGCTCACTTGCTTCTTCAGACAGTCTATCTGGGCCTCATACTGACTCAGCCAATCCATGCCCAGAATCACATCATACGACGAAATCGGCAATCGAATCAAACTCGATTTCCACTTCTTGCCAGAAATCTCGATCTCACACAAACAAAACTGTCGAGCAATCAATGGATTCCCAGCCGGTAAAATCACAGATAAAGAAACCGGTAGAACCATCGAATCCAAATGTAAAATCTCAAAACAATGCTCGAACAGAAAAGAATGACTCGCTCCAGAGTCAAACAAAACACGACAGGGCTGATCAGAAATGTAAACCGTACCTGTCACAACATCCGGAGCATCACGAGCCTCCTGCTGACTCAGACTGTAAACTCGTGGCTGAACTGGAGCAGGAACTGAAGCAACAGAACTACTCTGCTCCCTCTGAATCGTAGGTGGTCTCCGTGGTGCAGAACTAGAACCACCACCTCTACCAGCAAATCCCTCAGGGCGTGGAGGAACAGTCCTCGGTCTTCCTGCTGCTGAACCAACAGGTCTGACAAAGCCCTCAGATCGCTGCTCATAACGCTGATCAAATCCCATCTGCGGACATTCTGCAATCCTATGTCCCGGCTGACCACATCTGAAACAAAGACCAGCTATCCTGTAGCACTGGCCAAAGTGTCGCCGTCCACAACTCTGGCACACAGGTGCCGTACTGACAGATCCAGAACTAGTCGTACTGGTAGCAGTACCAGATGATCCTCCGCTCTTCCTGGAATCTCCAGATCCAGATCCAGGAACAAATCTCCTCTTCCCAGAGGAACCACTGCCAGATGTCTCTCCTCCAAACCTCTTCCTACTCGCAGTCCACCGCTGCTGAGTAGCCGTCATATCATTCTCAATCAGACGAGCTCGCTCCACAAGCTCAGAGAAATCAGTAATCCGGAATGGTATCAGAGGCTGCCTCAAAGTGTCTCGTAAGCCTCTCAGAAATCTGTAGCACCTCTCAGCAGACGTGCTAACCAGCTGCGGAGCGTACCTGGCTAATGCAGTAAACTCAGTCTCGTACTGCATCACCGTCTTGCTCCCCTGAACAAGTCTCAGAAAACTCTCCTGCATCTGCTGTCGTGCAGAAGGGGGAACAAACCAGTCTCGAAATACTTCGGTGAACTCCTCCCAAGTGATCAAGGAGTTCAATCTGCCCTGAAATCTGGCTGCTTGCTGGCCATCCCACCAGTGCTCAGCCTCTCCGTCCAACAGAAAAACAGCTAACGGAACTTTCCTGTCTGCAGGACACTGCATCCCGTCAAAAGTCTTCTCCAATCTCCTCAGCCACTCCTCGGCTGCTCTGGGCTCAACAGCGCCCTCAAACCTCGGAGGTTTCAACCTCAAAAATAACTGCAGGTGTCGATCAATGTCCTCAGATCTAACAGTCGAAGCTCTGCTCTGAGTCTCGCTCATCATCTGAGCAACAAGTGAAGCAAACTGTGAAAGCGTATCAGCACCGACCACTGGGGCTGTACTCCCCACTGGTGCTGCCTGATCGTCACTCTGACCGTCTGTCATGTCTGGGTCTGGCTGATCCATACAGAAAAATCCAGAAAATCCGGAAAACTATCACAAAACAACACAAAATAACACAATAAAAAGCCAAACGACCCAAAACTACCTCCCAGACAGACTCACTGATCACTTCCTAGAGCTCTGTTTTACAATCCAACCTGTTTCCAAAACCAGTGCTCTGATACCAAAAAAGCTTGTCACGACCCGACCCGAGACGAGACGGATCCCGCCCGCGCCGGATCGCGACGGAGAATAGCTAACCAGGATCTGGCTTTGGATTAGGTTACTGAACTGATCTTCCAAATTCTTAACTCAACAGAAGCACACAGAACAACAGAGCTACTAAAAACATCAAATGCAGCGGAACAAAACATCTATCTTTTCATTTCCTCAAAATAATCATCTACAGAACAGTACATGGCTTTCAACAGAAAGAAAGACAGAACAGGAAAGCCATGACTGTACGAAAATCAAAAGTACAAAAGTACCTAATCTGATCAGACTCTGAAATCTAATCCTGGACTTCCTTGCCCTTCCCAGAACCTGAAAACCACCAGAAAGCAAGGGTGAGCTCAACAGCTCAGCAAAGCAACAAACCACCAATCTAAATTCTCAGAAAACAAAACCAAACTTATCAGACAGAAATCAGATCAGAAGTCGGAACAGAATCGGAAATCAAAACTTACGGACAGATATCAAATCACATCAGAGTCGTACAGATCGTATCAGAACAGAACAAATCAACAGAGTCAGAAACAGAAATCAGAATCGTACGGATCATATCATATCATAATCACAATTTCGTACAGAACAGAACATATACAGAAAGTAGTACAGATACATATAGCTAAATGCCCTGACACTGACGGAATCTCTACGGATTCCGGCCCCTTATGCCTCCCTTCCCAGACACTGACTGAATCTCATAGGATTCAGGCCCCTTATGTCTCCCTTTGTGCTCACGGCACCAAAACAGATGTGCTTATAGCACCAAAACAGAATTCATCGGATCCGGAACAGAACAGATATCAGATTTCAGATTGAGCTCATTTCAGATTTCCCGTTTCACTAACTGAATCTCATAGGATCCAGGCCCTTATAACTCCCTTTTTATAGCTTATGCACATAGCATTTCAATTCAGAAGAAATACGGACAATTCAGAAATTACACAAAAATCGGGCAGCACAACGGCAGTATACGGAATTTACACAAAAATTCCTGCAAAGAAAATTTACCGAATTCGCACAGAATACAGATATCAACATTTCAGAACCTTTATTCTACTGCACAGATAAATTCCAATTTCACAGAAAAATCCGGTCGACTAAAAACACAGTCGAATCAAAAATACCCGGACGAAAATCTTCAAAATATAGTCAAAACGTGCACACCCGGCACGACAACGATATACAGAAAGTTACGCGGTAAAAACTGAGCCAATCAACAGATACGGACAAAAATCATTAACGAAAACGAAATCCGGACAGAATATACCGCCAAACACGACGGAACTGAAAATTGAGAAAGGTGGAATGTGCCTTACCTCGAGCACAACAATTTCCTCAACAGTCACTTCGATCGAAAACGGCTCCGCGTCGTCCGAAAATCCACTTTTCTCCAAAATCCCACGACTTTCTCTCTCCTCAGAAAAATCAGATATTTATTTTTTGATTTTCTCTCTCTTCAAAACGACTGAAATCAGCTTTATAATACACAGATCGGCCCGGCCGATCGCAGCATCGTCCCGGGACGATCCGACCAAAAGGATCGGCCTGGTCTCCCTTCAGGGCTATTGCAGGGACGATATTTTCTACAGTGCCAATCGGCCTGGCCGATGTCTCCAATCGGCCTGGACGATGCATGCAGAAAATCACCTGGAGCAAAACTGGGCTAAAACTGGAGCTGAATTCCACTGATCGTCCCAGGACGATCCCAGATCGTCCTGGACGATACTGGAGCAGATCTTGATATTACACCGGTCTTCTGCCCGACCGCCAAGTAACATCAGCCTTCTACCCGACCTTCAAGTGATGTCAGTCCTATGCCCAAGCTGCTAGTGACGTCGGCCTTCCGCCTGACCTCCAACCTCACACCTTCCTCTTATTCAGTGAGGGTCCCTAGGGCTGAACAGGGGAAAGTTGTAGCCGCCGGATCATGATCGCCTCCCCCCCCCCCGGTATTTAGACTCTTGCCGGACAGTCTTTCCCCCAATGGGAGTGAACTGGAGCCTGCGTAAGAGTACCGAGTCTTGATCGTCTCTACCGCCGGTATTTAGACTCTTGCCGGACAGTCTTTCCCCCAATTGGAGTGAACTGGAGCCTGCGTAAGAGTACCGGGTCTTGATCGTCTCTGCCACCGGTATTTAGACTCTTGCCGGACAGTCTTTCCCCCAATGGGAGTGAATTGGAGCCTGCGTAAGAGTACCGGGTCTTGATCGTCTCCGCCGCCGGTATTTAGACTCTTGTCGGACAGTCTTTCCCCCAATGGGAGTGAACTGGAGCCTGCGTAAGAGTACCGGGTCTTGATCGTCTCCGCCGCCGGTATTTAGACTCTTGTCGGACAGTCTTTCCCCCAATGAGAGTGAACTGCAGCCTACGTAAGAGTACCGGGTCTTGATCGTCTCCGCCACCGATATTTAGACTCTTGCCGGACAGTTTTTTCCCCAGTGGGAGTGAACTGGAGCCTGCGTAAGAGTACCGGGTCTTGATCACCTCCACCAATAATCCCAGAGTTATCAATCCAAAGAAATTATACTTGGATCAACACGAGGGATTGTGCTCTTCATTCCCCCCCAATGGGGTATTTATAGGAATAAGAAGAGGGAAACTTAAAAGTCATTTCATATTTTTAATTAATATTAATATATATTAATTAATAAGAGACGGCTACTATTTCACTCCAACGTATTAATTTTCACCTAGTGGATTTTAAACTGAAAGAGAAATGAGTTACAATTAAACTGTACTTTTATAGCTATATCTCATCAATGGAATACACTAATGACTGTAACTCATCTAATGTTATTAATTTTCAACAGTTTTGATAATATATTAGTGTACTATCGTAATTTTTTTTTTTATACTGATGCTTATACATTAATACTAAGAAAGGTTACGGTTTAATAAATCTAAGAGACTTCATGGTTTGCATGAAAACTGCTGCAATTATAACTTCTTAAACGTTACAACTTCACCTTTAATATTTATAACTTCTAATAAGCATAATAACAGAAGTTATAATTTTTTATTCACCGGTAATAGATCATTATCTATATATATAATGATCTATATTTATAAGTTAAGTTGATATTTATTTCTGAAATCAACATAAATACTAGACTTAATTCATAATATTATTAAATAATATAGGATACTATCTGTAATATTTTATTACATATACTTTCATATATATATGTCTAAACTGTTCAACAGAAGTACCATTTTTACTTAAATACATAATTATCAGTCAGCTCAAAGAGGTGTAAAAATATATATTTTCGGACTCTGCAAGTTACATCCGAAAATAGGGGGGGCAACTGATATGTCACCAAAAAATTATCTTGATCAGACACGAATCTTGAGGCAGAATAGAGTTGGAAGTTTCAAAAATTAAATCGGAGACCATCTAAACACCAATTTCAGCGAGCTTACAGGCAAACTGAGCGTCTCGGAAATACGGATCCAACGACACCAAATTCAACCCAATCCGAGCCCAAATGGATCCAAATCAAGGACCCGAAGCGCTATTGGAAGGTTCGAATAATCACAATTTGAGTTACCAAACAGTCTCCGATTTTAACGAGCTTGTACTCGAATCGAACGGCTTGACGAGACAAATCCAACGAGCCCAAGATCACTGAATTTTGACATCACTAAGGCCTTCAAATGTCCAACGAACGGTGCACGATCAAGGGATTCAATATCGGCCATCCATTCGGCCACTCCTTATTTGCCCCTAATCTCACACCTATTTACAAGCTATGCCACTCCAGAAAATCTATAAATAGACCCCTCATTCCTCATGAAAAAGGAGGGGAAGCCAAGAGAGAAGAAGGAAGAGAAGGAAGAAAGCTCCTGCCGCCTAGCTCCTCCTCGACCACCGTCGGAGTGCTGCCGCACCACCGCCGTATTCTTGCCGCACCACCGCCAGACCACCAAGGGACGCCGGAGTGCTACCGCACCACCGCCGTAGTCCTGCCGCACCACCGCCGTAGTCTTGCCGCACCACCGCCGGAGTGCTACCGCACCACCGCCGTAGTCCTGCCGCACCACCGCCGTAGTCTTGCCGCACCACCGCCGGAGTGCTACCGCACCACCACCGTAGTTCTGCCACACCACCGACAGACCACCAAGGGACGCCGAAGTGCCATCCGAAGCTGAAGTACCCCTTGACACTGAAGTGCCACTACCGATCCACTGCCTGACACCGAAGTGCCGCCAGACCACCACCTGACAGTGGAGTGACGTTGGACTTGTGTAAAACTCTCAGTTGATATCTGTAATCTGGTCGTCTTCAAGGACGAGTCAGACCATTGTATTTCCCTCAAATTTTAGTGGAATCATCTTCAACTGGGCTAGGCCTCGTGATTTTTTCCCTTTCCGGGTTTTCCACGTAAAAAATATTGTGTTCTTTGTGTGTGTGCTGGATATCCGTACAACGCTAAGACGTAGAATCATAACTCTATCGCCGCGTATATTCTAGCCCGCAACAAACATATATAAATAAATAAGAGAGGATGGTAAGAATTATAAAAAGAGTAAAATTTTTACATGAAGATCATAGAAAAGAAAAAAAAAATTATGAGATTTGACCAAGTTAAAATGATTTCATTAGTGTTGTCATCGATTATAAATATTGCTTTTTTTCAAGGAAGACATTGATATAATATAAATAACATATTATATGTTTGAAGTTGGAATAGTCTTGTGGCATAATTAAGAGATCATTTACATGTATGTTTGATTGTACTCATTTGATAAGAGAAGATCAGATATATCAAGAAATTCAACATAAATCTTAATGTTGACGCTGATCATCACAATTGATATCAATGCCACACTTCAATCTTATAATTGACAATATGCATTGGCATTTCTAGGTTTTGAAGTGACCAATTGATAATAATTAGAAGATTCAAGGTCAGATGATCATAATCGGGCAATAGAGATTGAATGATTACAATGAGTTGTAGGTCAAAGGAACCCAATATAACTACGACCATTAAAAAGGACAATATTTAGCTAAGTCAAAAAACAATCATTGTCAGGCGATGATCCGACAACAATAATAGGATGCTGGCTCAACGATGGTGCTTGAGTGTTGCATCATAATCCTTAGAGCTTGTGGGCACTTTTAAATCTTATTCCAAACTCTGATCCCCCGATTATGTGAAAAGTAGAAGTCTATTTATAGTAGCATGGCTGTTGACCTCGATTTTGCCCAAACCCTTGGTCAAAGGGTTGACTTGGTCAAATTGACCAAGTCAGACCCCAAGACCCTCTCCAATGGGTTCAGTGAGTCGAGTCGAGTCTGTTGAGCCTGGAATTGGACCCTGGGTCAACCCGGTTGACCAAGTCAACCAGGGTTGACCAGTTAGCCCATTTAGAACCTAAATCAAATTCAAATTGATCCAAACCCTTCCATGGCTTGATCCTCATCCTCCTTGACCTAGTTGACTTGTTTGACCAAGTCAAACCCTGACTTGGTCAAACCAAGTCATAAGTTGGTCAAAATCACCTATTTATTTGGAATTAAAAGCCCATTTAACTCCCTAATCAATGCGAAACGTTTTAGAAAGTCAAATCCCGTGGTTTTAAACCTATTTTCCCTCCTAATTCCATCATGATGCAATCCTAGCCGTTCCCCTTAGGTTTAGGAGTTTAAATAGGAGAAATTTAGGTTGGGAGGGGACCTTTTTGACTCTTGCTTAATCTCGAGAGCTCCTCAGCCCCTGGGATTCGAGGAGAGTGCTTTCACGACCCTTCCCCACCTTCCCCGATCAAATCCCGACCACCTCGAGCCGCCGCCGGCGTAATCTCCGGCCACCCGAGGAGATCTACATTCTAAGACGTTTCGAGGCCGATCTAGGACGTTTCGAGACGAGGTTTCTTCTACAAATAGGAGCGTGGACAGTCTACAAGTGCAACAAGCCAGAAATCCCTCGATTCTATCGAGTATTTTCGGTAAAATCTCAAACCCTAGGTAGTTCACTTAGATCTAAATAGATTTTTATATACTGCATATTAAGTCCCGAAAAATATCCCCCATAGTTTCTGTTCATACCCGGATCCCAGGTTTAAAATTTCGTCAAATTCCATCGCGTATTGAGGGAGAACGAGACGTTTTTACGTTTAGGGTTTCGGTCCGGTCCCGCCTCCAGGCTGAGCGAGTCTCAGCCGTTGATTTCCAGACGGACGGCGCAGATCTCGCCCGTCCGCGGTCTGGATTGACCGCGGGTTATCTCCCGCGGTTGCCGCGTGCCACGTGGCACGATCCTCGCCTTCCATCTGAGCCGCGCGGATCCGACGGCGGGCAGCGGGCGCTGACGTGGATAAGTGACCGCGGCCCGCGGTCGCTGATTGCGGCATAATGCCGCAATCATTGATTGGCGGCGCAATCATTGCGCCGCCGCTAATCATTGCCCCGCGGTTATGGGAGCGAACCGGATCGCGCCGCGTGGCATCCCCGATTATTTTAATATTATTTTTTTTTTAAAAAAAAAAGGCTATTTTAACTTCTAAAAATCGTAGAAAATTCGTTTTTCGTCCGATTTTGACGTATAATACCTCGTTTTGTTCGTATTTTTATTCTCTACATTATAAATTTTTTTTTTTATTAAAATAATATATATATTTTTATTAATTATTAAAACAGTAAAAACACCCTATTTTTGTTATTATTTAGATTATTATTTTTAATATAATTATTATTTATTTGTTTAGTTATATTAATGTTATTTAGAAATACTAACCTAGCATTTATTATGATTATTATTATTGTTATTGTTATTATTATTATTATTATTATTATTATTATTTCTTTCAAAAATTATTATTATTATTATTATTATTTTTTTAAATAGACTTTAATGTCCTTCGAACTTCAAAAATTCATATCTCTCTCGTTTTCAATCCGATTTTGACGCACAACCCCTTGTTTCGATCGTATTTTGATTCTGCACACTTTGAAAGTGATTTCACCCAAAATTTTTGGGTCTGTGCACAGTTATTTTCAAAACAGCCAGCTGTAATACTTAAAATTATTTAATTATTGCCTTGGAACTTTGAAATTGCATAAATTTGTCGTTTTAAATCCGCTGTCGACGCACAGCATCTTGTTTTGTATGTACTCTGAATTCTGCATATTTTAAGACTATTTTTAAATAAAAATTACATCTGTATTTTCTGTTATTCCAAAAACAGTGAAATGACACTATTTTAAAATATTATATTATTGTGTTTAAACTTCGGAAAATCATATTTTCGTCGTTTTAAATCGGATTTTGACGTATAACCCCTCGTTCTTTTTAGAAAGACGAGCTTTATGTTTTGAAACCATTTTCAGCCCTTGGTTTTGGCTATTTTGACAGGTTTTAGTTTTCGATCGCTATTCCGAGTCTTTTCCCTACTAATTAAATACTCATTATTATAATTATTTTAAAATATAAATTATTTTCAAACCCTTTTTTTTGAAACCTCGATTGGGCGGTCAGTGGGTCTCCCCTATATTTATGTAGATATGAACTAACCTATTTTTAAATTAAATTATTTTTTTAAAGATTATATATATTTACAATTATTTTGAGTATTTGCGAAATTACTTATGTTATTAAATTCTTAATTCCGGGAGATCCGCTATTGCATGAAATTTTAGGCATGGATTCTAAATGTGAAGAGCAATCATGGGGGGAGTGGATTAGTGGATGGTTGAGTCCCAATCATTCGCTAATCCCTTCATTAGGTGTTTTTATTTTCTTGTTGTTCGTAGCTTGCATGTACAGGTTGCACCACGAGCACTTAGCTTAGGTTCTCCTAGATTTAAGGACATGGTGTGTTTATTTCATTTTTGTACTCCCACGCATTTATTACCTTGAGGGTTAGACAAAACATCACTTTAAACTCCTACAACGTAGTGACACCCTAAGGACAATAATTAAGGACTCGTCTAGCGAACTTAGAAGTTTTCTATGAGCTAGGATAGATCCCGAATTGACATGAAAACTTCAATACTTAAACTTAGTGACATCATAAACCTATCAAAATTTTCTAGGAATTTTTAGGAGCTTTTAGAGCCCTTAATTAACCAACCCTAATTAATCTGTTAATTAAGGCCCCGAGACCTTCCGGAAAAATACAATAAATATATTTTAGGTCAGAAAATTACCCGTAATACCTCAAACTGACCAAAACCTGATCCTTGACCTTAGATAAATAGGGCTCCCTAGTTTGACTTTAGGTTGACCCCTAATTTGACCATAGGTGGAAATTACCTTTTTGCCCCTAATAAATCATTAAAAATTATTAAAAATCCCAAATCTTCTCTAAACCCTAGGGGATCACTTTCTCAGGTCATCCCTGACTTTTGGGAGTGATTCGACTCAGTTTGGGGCTGATTTGGGCCAAAATTGCAAAATAGGGCCTTCTCTTTATTAATTTAGAAATTTCCATAAATACCCCGATCTTTAGAAATTCATAACTTTAGCTAGAGACCTCCGATTTCAGTGTACTACCTGGCTAACTACTCGTATTAAGGTCTAGTATTTTCCTAAGGTGTTAGGGATCCCAAACTTAGCCTTTTTCCAATAGTGACTTTTTGGACCCTTAGCTTAGTTCCTAGGAGGACCTAGAACTTTCTAAAATTGGCTAATATCACTTAAACTTTAAATGTCAGTATCCTAAGCTCTTGAAACTGAACAACAAACTGAAATAATTAAAAATGGACCTAATTCACTAATATTTGAATTTCAACTAAAATATCCTTTTCAGACTCTCAACAAATATGAACTATAGATAATTTTAACTAACTACCCTGCTTAAGATCTATCCAAACCACACTGGCCTTACACACACATAGAATTGTTTGCTAGGGCACCACTTCTAGATCTAGGTTAGGCCGCTGAGTTTTATTTTTTCTGCTGTGTGCCGGAGCTTTCCGTGGTTTTCATTGCATGCTGTCTGAAATTGAATTGCTGTGTTTGCTTACTTTTTCTGCACTCTGTGATGTGATGAGCGCTAGATTTACCCCTAGGTTAGGAACGACATATATATATACTGTTCTTCCGTGCAGGTGGCCATGCTTAAGCTAATAAAGGGGGGAGCATCATAATGATTTCTAATAATGTTTTATGCAGGTGCTTGCTCAGCTTCCCCCCAAATAAAAATGAGGGCTAAAACTAATAATTATAACTGCACAGATGGAGCTGCTTAGCCCTCATAATTAAGAGCATGGCTTGGCACAGGGTCAATGGTGTTAGCATTTTATTTCCACATAAACTGCTTGGGATGATTTTTACTAGGATAACCTTGCAGGGATTCTTAGATTTACTGTTTTTAATTAATGTAAAATTTGTATGTAATAATTGTTAAGAGTTGTGAAAGCAACTATGAGTCGGGATATTCTTATCCAACTCAGACTCCAAAAGAAGAAGGCATCCCTAAAGGGGAGAGTCTTCTTCCATTTGGAAGACTGAGTTGGATGGCTTTAGATATCCAAAGAGAAAAGGCAATACACCCCTGCTGGGGAGAATTGTCTCTTCGTTTGGATATTCAAGCCACGACGGATCCAAGGAGTCCAAGGAGGAGAGATCCAAGGAGTCCAAGGAGGAGAGATCCAAGAAGTCCAAGGAGAAGATATCCAGAAGACTAAAGATTTGAAGACCCAATATCCCACTCAAAGTTGTTGGCGTCTGTCATAGGCTTAGAAACCCGGGTTGTTGGCAGTGGTGCCCGGCCACTTTACTTTTCTGCATACCCTGGGTTGTAATTAAAGGGCAGTTGGCCTATGGACATTTACTTGATTAGTTTGATTTATATTGATGTGTTTACCTGATTGCGCAGTAGAAATACTTGCTTTTCCTAGGTTTCTTTTCTTGCATGTCGCTTTTGTTTTCGCCTGGATTTCGTTAGGCTCTTTAAGGACTGCAAAATCTTTTCTACTCATAACCAAAATTTAATATTTAAGTTTTAAATAACATAGAAATCTAACGAACCTAGGGAATTGCCGGAACCGTCTGGGGTCGCATGCATATTACTGCATTCTTCTTTCCTTGCTATAAGACATCTCCCTGCCTGCGGGTAGAGTCCGGATAATCTGGCCTATGAGGATGAAGTGCCGGACCTAGGGAGACTCAGTCTTTTCAAAAAAATTATTTTTTATAAGCCTGTTTTTTAAAGTTCTATAGCATTCATGAGCTGACGATTCAACTAGCATGCATTGCATTAGTAACCAACTAATTAAAAATTTAATTGCATTAGTTAGGAGCATCTGACCTACATAAGTCTAGGACCACTTAGGAAATTCTCTAGATGTCGGTCCTATTTCCAGAAACTATACCACCCACCCATCTTTCATCATTGACTTGACAGCATGGTTTTAAATCGATTAGGTGGTTAGCTGGCTCCCCCATCCAGGCCGGGATAAGTCCAGATCTTTGCATCGCATTAGCTAGGACACTGGTCTTAGTGTGTGTCGAACACTAAGTCCAAACTAGATTTAAGATTCAAGGCTACTACATTCGGTCTCGTAGTAAGCCTAAAATAGTAGGTAGGTCCCTTCTTTTCAGGGACCCTAAATCCTACTTATCTGCGTCACAGGATGACGCCACTTCCATCTTTTCTCTCACGCATGTGATCGGATGCCTGACTTTGATTTTCTCCAGTTTCTATTTAGTACCCTAGAGCCTCCGAATGCTGGTATGAGCCATGTATGTTTGATTCACCCCTTCGGACCCTTCTTCCTCTTGGATAGGATTTCCTAGTCTATACCCATGTGCCAATCCCACTTTAGGATAGGGTAATGTATGATCCTTAATCGAGAGTTTTCTCAGGCTCCGGCCTGGGATGTAATTAACCACGGGGGCTTGCGCCCGTGGGAAACTTGGTTCCCACAATCTACTAAACCCCATTCGAACTTTTTCGGGTGGGGGAAACCCGTGACTAGGTCGTGTATATTGCTACCCATTGGAGATGTGTTGGTGAAAGCCTCTATCCTCAATGGTTAGTCGTATGCACGATCCAATCTGCCCTTCCAATTGACCCGTTCGCGCGGTGCTCTTTCGGAGGTCCACAATGGCTTGCATATATGGAGCAAATTTGGAACATTTTATCGTACTAATTGTATTGATCCCCTCAATCATAGCCATATCATTCAGCATTTATGCATGTTAGTGACATCATAATCAAGTGATATTGGACTCCCTAGATTTGTCTTGTTGAGACGCTCATTTTGACTATAAGCATGCAATAATTGAAAATCATTTGGCCATCCAATATAATGCATTAAAGTTTTCAACTATAATTCAACTGCTCGATCTAGGCTAATTCAAACTCGGATTAGACTACTTTTGATATCGTTGAGTTCATCTTGTTACAACATTCAGTGTGTACATGCAAGTTTATTAAAATAAAAGTTCTGATGGTCGTGAATTTAATTTCAAAAGTTTTCATTCCTTATTTACGTCAAGATCCACGCCCGATCAAGATAATTTTTATGATGTATCACAACTTAACATTAATTTTGATTAATTTTATAATCTTTCTATTTAACTTATTTAAGTATGAAAGATAACTTATTTGATTATATATATTACATTGTGTATACATTTTTTTAATATATTTTCCCATTTATTAATGACTTTCATTTAAATTTTATATTTATGAACAACTGTTATTTAACTGGATAATTTATGGATAGGGGTGTCAAAAAATAATCCAACTTGAGCCCAAATAGAAAAATCCAGGTTCGGGCCCAACTCGTTCATTGAACGGGTTGAATTCGGGTTGACCTGCCAACCTAATTTTAACCAGAAATGACTTATTTAAATTATTTTTCCTTAAATTTTTTATTTGTTAGTGTGATATACTGTTTTATTTTTATTAATTAATCTAAAATTTATTGTTAAAATATATAAAATAAGACTTTTTTTTTAAAATCAAAACGGGTTATCAAATCAGGTTTGGGTCATTCGGGTTACTTGCGGGTTATGTTCGGATTCACATTTTTTATCTATTTATTAAATGGGTAGGGTTCAAGTTGACAAGATCCGTGTCGGCTCAACTTCGAGTCGGAGCCAAACCTAATCCTTTGATCTATTTTGACACCCCTACTTATATAGCATATTAACAGCACTTTACACTCTAATTAAGGTTGTATATATTATGGCTTAATATTTATTATTCTAAATTAAATAACTAAATAAAATTTCACCAATTTCCACACCTTCTTTCTTTCTATCGTCCCAAGTCCTTAACACATAATGCAAGTGATTGCTTTCTCATAAACCACTATCAAATGGTATCATATCTCAGCTTCTGATAAGACCATGTCCCAAATTCTGATAAAGTTTATTGGTCATTCAATATCACGACGTTCACAACCAGAAGAAGAGGCCAAGAAAAACCAGGCTGGCTTAAAAAGGTCTCTCATTTCCAAACATAACAGGAAAGAAAGGCAAGTACTTTTATAACTATTTAGGTACAATCTTATTCAACCTCTTAAATGATTTCATATCTTTATATCTAAAGAAAAAAAAAACTGGAGAAATCCTTCCCCATATGCTAATTTCTACAAATTCTAAACCTACCAATCTATTAAAAACCACTTACTGCATGAACTGTAGAAGCTCACTATGATCTCTCCTGGAAGTTGAGAGACCGAGAAAGCGCAGCAGGGTTTGCACACAAGACCTGTGAAGCCTCAGCTGATCTGGTCTGGAAGATTTTATCCGTTTTATCGTTCTTGAATCCCAGTTTTTCCCATACTGAACATTTTGCAGCTTTTTCATGGCCTTCATTAATCCTTAATTTCTTTGGAATCCAGAGATATTTCTCAGATTTTGCAATGTCTCCGTTACCTGAGCTTATAGAGCGCTTGCCTGAAACTGTAGAATGCCGACAAGAGCACAGCCATGGCATGGCCAGGTATGGTGTCATTGGGTACAAAGGAGTCTGACTCCATGGATTAGGCCAAGGAGTTGCCAATGATCTACTAAGCTGATTTTCAAGATTGGAATCCATGGATTCTAAGAGAGGAGCTTCAGCGCTGAAGCTGAGTACTGTTCCATTGTGTTTCAGAGGACTCGGCTGGTTGTTTGATTCATAGAAGTCAGCTTGAGCACAATCAGGGATTCTGATGTGGTGGTTGTAGTACTGGTTGGTGGTGGAGCTCTTACTTTTCCGGCGACCGGCGCCAACAGGAACGTTTCTCATGCTGCCTCCTTCAGTCCAGTATCGCTGACAGTTTTTGCAGAAGTGTCGGGGTTGGTTAACGTTATAGTTGTTGAAGTAGCAGAACTTTGTGTCCATGCTTTTGCAGCGAGGGCAGGGAAGGATTTTATCAGGCTTTTTGAGTGTTTTATCCATTGGATTGTTCTTCTCCTCCTTTGCCTCTGACATATTTTTCTCGTCAATCCTCTCTTCTTGTTGAGAAAATCGTGTTTCTTCGTTTTTGCGTTTGGATTCAATGTTGTCCTGCTTTTTTGAGGAAGCCCGAAGGATCATAGGAGAAAACTGTGTTAGCCATGTCTTTACTGATTTAGCAGAAGAGAACCAATTTATCAAAATTAGAATATGTACAGTTAAGAGACGCTAAGTTAGCCGGAAAATGGATCATATGGAAGACAATCCAGACGTTTGTCTGAAAGATTGATCTATGGAGAGGATTTCTTATATGTAATGGAGTTTCTACTAAGGAAATCCGGACGTTACAGTAAAATTAAGTTAATTACATGGGATTGAACGCTGACTCATCTTCTATTGTTAAAGAAGTTAATTATGAATTAACAAATAGAAAGAGAATACATCTATCTCTTACCATTTTGACGAATAATCTTAGAAGGAATCATATAAAAAAGAAAAAAAAAAAGCAACTTTTATACATGAAAAAAGATCTTTTTGCTCAATCAAAATTATAGATCATCGTTGGTTTGAGCTCCTAAATTTTCTTTCTTCAGGGATGGACAATGCACAGCGAATTAAAAAATTAAAATTTTAGGCAACCAAGATCAGGAATTCCAGTTAAACGAAAAAACAAAAAGAAAAACAATCACCAAATCCCAAGAGCTGTCTCATAGCACGAGGGGTCCATATCTATACCAATTCAAAATCCCATTTTTATCACTTGAAACACCTCAACCGTACGTTGCAGACCGAATAAGAGAAGCAGCCATTAATTACCTTCTTCTCATATCCGCTGCTGTCTTCTCCGGCAGTAGTAATCAGACCTTCTCTCACCGCCGGCAGCTTAATTGTCTTTCCGAAAAGTTTGATCACTGGATCCATCCCCCCTGTTTTCTCCTCTCTTTCTCTCTTTCTCCTCTCCTATATTGCCTTCTTTCTCTGTCTCTCTCTCCTTGCTCGTTGCTGACTTGTTTTGGCCTGCTCCGCTCTCAGTTAAACAGGGAAGGTGGGGACTGGGATTCCTACGTCAGCACGGGAAGGGGATCCTCAGCCACGAGTTTGCCTTTGTAGCCTTTAGAGAGCGTTATTTGATACTTTCGCCTTTTAAAATTTTGCTGAGAGAAAAGCAGAGAAAGGGACTCGCTCCTACTCAGCACCCATTGTCTCTGCCGTCTGCTTCCCGCCTCTGTTTTTCTTATTTTCTTTCCATAATTTGTTCTCTCTCTTGCAAAATTGTTGGTTATTTTGTCTCTGTGCTTTTTTTTTTTCCAAAATAATCAAAGAGAAGACTTTTACTTGAAAATGATTTGGACAAAGCGTATCCTCCCCAAAAATAGGAAGCAAATTAAGCGCTGACATGCTCTAGTAAATAATGTATTGGCTGCTTAAGTGTCCGAACGCTTAGGTCAAAGATTTATTCGGGATAACATTTTGGTATTTTATTTTTTAGATAATAATTATAATTTTATGTGG
Source organism: Dendrobium nobile (assembly GCA_022539455.1). Classification (NCBI taxonomy): domain Eukaryota; kingdom Viridiplantae; phylum Streptophyta; class Magnoliopsida; order Asparagales; family Orchidaceae; genus Dendrobium; species Dendrobium nobile. The sequence continues at coordinate 39,775,506 of CM039731.1, read as the reverse complement.
CTAATATTTTTTATTATTTTTCACTATTTCTTAAAATTTTTTTTGTGTTGAAAATTTATTTTTACAATCATAATAGTCAAATTACTTTTTCAATAAATTCATAATCAATTTTATTTAATACTATAGTTGTCCTAAATGAAATCTTAGTTGCACATAAAATATAAGAGGAGGAGGATAAGAATAAATTTATGTATAAACTTTTATTTTAATTATATTTTTCATTATTTTTTTAATATTTTAATATAAGATGAAGCTAGGAAGAGAGCATATCATGGTGGAGATAGATACACGCATGCATCCATGAAAAGCAAGAAGGCAAGCAATGGGTAGACAATAGCTAGATCATAGAGCATCTAATTATGGACATCTTTTGATAAGAATATTGATTATTAAATATTTTTAAACAAATTAATATTATTCTTTTTAAAACAAATAAATATATATATATATATATATATATATATATATATATATATATATATATATATATGTTTGCACGAAATGCATAGGTACAATTCTAGAGTAGGATCTTTGAAGTGGATTGTCTCAACTATCAAATTATGGACTATTGGCACATACAATTGGATGAAAGAAGAATAGGAGGGTGTTTATATTATACTCTCAAGGCGTAGCTTATGATGTCTGGTCGTTTCTTGTCCTCATACCCTTGGTGGTTGTATTTATCAAGCATGAGAAATGCGGAGACGAAGGTAGAGTTGCGTGAAATCCCTTAAGTAAAAGAAAATTAAACTCTTAAATAGCAAGGTGTCTTTTGATGTCATGGCTGAAATTTTCGTAAGAAACTATGCAGTTAAGCATGCTCATCTAGGAGCATTTCTGAGATGGTGACCTACTGGAAAATTTCACCAACATAACAAAACTATGAGGCTCTTTGGCCAAAGCGGATAATATTTCAATAGTTAATAGTTTGGGCTGTTACAAGTTGTGGTTGCTAAATCAGAGTGTTGTGGAGTCGAGTGCAAGAATGGTGATCTCATTGTTAATAGAGAATCCTAGAAGCTAAATGAGAGGAAGCGATAGAGGGAACTAGGGCATGACAGATGAAGAGATGTGAAACATGTTGGGAGGTTCATGTGGTGTGTGTGAGATATTAGAGCCTCCGAAGCATTTTTTACAACTTCTATAGCGACAATTTTAACCGCAACTAATAGTGGTCGTTTAAACTGACACCATTAGCTGCGGGTTAAACTGCCACTCATGATGATAGTTAAAACTATTGAGAAAAGTAACCTATAGCAACGGTTGTAAAATCGTTGTTATAAAGTGCTACAAAAATAACTCGATTTTTATAGTGTTGGCATGAATGCAAAGACATATAGAAGATCATGCGTATGCTACAATTCAGCTGGGATTTAATCAGCTAAATGTTGCAACAATAGAAGTTGATCATAAGAAATAAACCAAGGAATATGAAGGAAGTGAGAAGGGTGATTAAGTAATTTAGAGGTGAGGGCGATATTTTTTTATGATAATTTTATTTTTATATATACTTCATTATTATGTTATTATATTGCTGACCAATTTATTATTATGCTATAATATATTTTTTATTTTATTCATTGTTTTGTTATGTATGGATAATATGGTGAATTGACTCACTAAGACATTTCTATCCAAAAAATAAAATTTTATATTTTTGATAGGAATACTCTCTCTCTCTCTCTCTTCTTTATGACTCATATATTGATGCGTTCAATCAATTTAATAAGAAATATAAGTAGATTTCATAATCGATCAATTAGAGACATGCCATAAATTTGGCCTAAAAACTCATTGGGCTCATCTTGCTTGACCTAATATATAGTTTAATGCTAGCTTGGATGATCCACCAGGCATTATCATAATCTTGTGCGAGTTTCTATGCGAGAACTTAAATCTTTTCTTTTGATAATATTTTTATTTGTTTAAATTTTTTATTTGGTTTTTCTCTAAAAAGACCTAATTAAGATTTTGTTTGGGTAGATTTTCTCATTATTTTTTAAAACATTTTTTTTGCACAAAAATTTTGTACTAGCTAGAAAATTATTTTAAAAAGCATACAAAAAATTTTATATTAGCTAAAAAATTATTTTAAAAAGCAGTAAGAAAGCTGACTCAAATGAAGCCTAAATGCTTCAAACTAATGTCATATTCAAGAAGTTGGTTCCAATTAGGGTTTCATTGAGGTGATGCTTCTTAAAATTTTGTTATAAAATTATTCTTAGAAAAAAAATTTAAAAAAAAAATCAGGTATCATAAATTTAATCTTTTAATGAATTGAGCAATAATTTTATTAGGTTATCAAATCTAGTTGATCTAATTTTAAAAGATAATTAAAAAAATTAGCTAAATAGAATTATAATAGTTTGATATGATCGATAATTTAGCGAGGATATTATATATAATTAATGAATATTTATGAGTCATATAATAAATAATAGATAATTCATATTAGTCACACATTATCTATAAATAATTTTTATTAGGACATGATCATAAAATATTTAAATAAAATAAAATTTTCAAAAATTATTTAAAGTATTCTTCATCTTTATTTTTTATCACTATTTTTTAGTATTTTTTTAAAAAAAATTGTATGAAAATTTGCTTTAGAAAACAATAAAAAATTACCCCAAACAAATCCTTCTTCGTCCTAGTCCACCATCTCCTGAAGCTATCATCCAACGACAATCCTCCGGATCCTCCTGGGTATTTAAATAAATAAATAAATAATAATAAATTTCCTAAATAAATAAATAAATAATAATAAATTTTCTAGACAAACCCTTTACCTTGTACGCAGTGCGTTGACAAGCTTCTCAAAGACTGTTAGCATCATGCAGAAAGCTTCAGCCAGCTCTTCTGGAATTGTATTTATAGAATAGTTTTGCTTATAAAATGTCAAAGCTTATGAGTTACGGCATACCTAACTAATATAAGGCTTGACTTTGACTTCTTATGTTTTAATTGTTTCTCCGAAGAAAAAAATTATTCTGTGCGGATCCGGACGGCGCCGTTCAAATTTGAAGACCAATCAAAATGCGCCACATCATTTTTTTTTCTTGGTATCGGTTCTCGATACCACTCGATACGAATAATATGATGCGTTTGATTGGTCTCTAAATCGTCCTGCATCCGCACATAATAATTTCTCATTACTCAGGCCTATTTATTTTCTAAAGCTTGTGAAGCAATATTGGCAACATATGTAGACATGGGCAGATCCACGTAGGTATGAGGGTGGGCAATTGCCCATCCTAAAACCAGAGAAATAACAAAGAGGAGAGCTCATTTTGGACTTTTGCCCACCCTAAAATTAATTTTTTTGCCCTAATCCAACACATTGCCCAACTCGAAGCCCATACCGACGTGATCTCCCTCTCCTTCATTCTCCACAACGGGGTCCTCGGCCGGTTTCCTGTTCCCGTCGACCTCGCCGCCTTGCAAAGGACCCTATCTGGTCTCCGTCTCCGGCCTGATCCAGTCACTTCCTCTATGTTTCTCTATTATATATGTATTATAATATATAATATCATATTATTATATTATATTATATTATATATATAACAAAATGAAATAAAAAAAAGAAAGAAAGAAGAGTGGTGAGAGGATTTCAACAGGTATGAAGACTTGAAGGAAGTCCCGGGGTTGATTCGGTCCCCTGAAGCCCTTGGCCGTCGAGTTCTACCGTCATCATCACACAAACACTCAGGACCCTTGGCCGTCGAGTTCTACCGTCATCATCACACAAACACTTAAAAATAAATAGACCGATGACGCGGAGAGTCTGAAATCACACAATCTAAAAATGGAATTTTTCGGAGCCCACAACATGCTTATAGTCAAATCTAGCGGCTTGACGAGACGAATCTAACGAGCCCAAGATTGTCGAATTCTGAGATCACTGGCAATCACAGTCGCGAGGGTTTCAAACTCGAAGCTACTCCCAGTTCCTGATCTCTTCCTTTGTTTCGATATCGGCTTTCCAGTGGCTCCCTCGATCTCTATTTTTCTAGGTATGAAGAGGAGCTGAAAAACTGCGACGACGAAGAGTTTGCCAATGCCTTTTCTTCACCAGATTGCCGTTTGTAAGCCAGATTTTTCAATTTCATTTATTTTTATTTTGTATAGTTTCCAGATTTAAGAAAGCATTAACTAAATGATTTTTTTTTTCTGAATATCAAATTTCTGTTGAAATGAATTTTCTTGAATAGCAAAGTTATGTAGCAATGTTTTTTTTATCTGAATAGCAAATTTCTGTAGAAATGTTTTTTTTTTTTAATAGCAAAGTTATGTAGAAATGATTTTTTTTCTGAATAGTAAAGTTCTGAAGCAAGAAAGTTAGCAAACAAATCTTGTAAAAAACCTTTGCAATATGGTTAAAATTTTTTCTCTAATATCCAAAAATAAGTTTCCTCACATCAAGTATAATAAAGGGACAACAAGCATAGTCAATCTAAGACAACTGAGGAAGAACACTAATTTCCACAAGACCAATCTTTATAATGAATTTATTTTCTTAAAAAAAAATAGAACATCTAAAAACTCAAATATGGGGTTTTATTATTATTATTATTATTATTATTATTGTTTGATTAATTAAAATTTTGTCCACCCTGAAAAAAGAAGCTGGATCCGCCACTGTATGTAGAGGAAACTATTGCAAAAATATTCTTATTGAGGGTGTTAAGAAGTCATGTCAAGGTCGGGTCATTATTGACTTTATATTAGGATTTTTTAATTAATTAATTGTGCTCGCAAGCTCGCTTATTATAATAAAAGAGAGAGAAGAATTATCATTGGGGTACAGAAAGATTTAAATGCTCGCAAGCTCTCTGTTTGTCTCCAAGCAAATTAAACAGCATCGCAACATTAGGGTACACAGCGTCACAACATTGTACAACTGTATATATAAAAAAAATAAACCCAAGCTGGGGAGGGCCCCCTGCAACCCCCCAACAAGCTCGACCGATAAGATTGACGTTCAAGATAATAACACAGCGTAATTGATCGAGACAATCAGATTGCACACAAAATTAATAGAATTTGCATAACACAAATGTGAACCGAAACAATGACAACAGTAACAGCTCAACTGCACATCATGTCCTTTCAAAAACTGAATAACAAACACTTGCTTATATATACTAATGTAGGTAGGTGGTTTTTTATACAATACAGTGATAGTTTATTCAGTTTTTTGTTATATTGTATGTGTTTTGTTAAAAAAAGTTACACTTTGTTTTATGGGAGAAATTATTGTGTATGCAATTCGAACGCAGAGTAAGGTTCGGATGCTGTATATTTACTGCGTATTTTTTATCCATAATTTTTTCTACGTATTTTTTGCGTATTTATTATGTATTTAGTGAGTATTTAATGAGTATTATTTATTTGCTGCTTATTTGCCATGAAAAATTTATGTATTAAAAATACACAATAAAAGAAGCAGTAAATACGCAGCATCCGAACCTTACTCTGCGTTCGAATTACATACACAATAATTTCTCATTTTATGGGCTCTGTAGGTCCTTATGAGCTCTTGGTGATGCCATCTTTTTTATCAATCGCTCTTTAGAACTTCAATAAATTTAATGTTGAGAAAATATGAAGTCTCAGGTAGATATTATACGATTAATCTAGAGATTTTTCTTGATCAGTTGATGAAATTAACAGTGATTTATTTTAATTTTGTACAATTAAGATTTATACTACATTTGCTTTGAATTGATGGTTAGAAGTTAGAAGTATAGATTTGGAATAAATATAAGAGGAGAGAGAAGAGGCTCTTTGAGTTATTGGTATGTAGTTTAGATATTAAGGAAATATTATGTATATGGAATTAAATATTACTATTTTGGTGGAGTTAAAAAAACTAATTTTCTTTTGTTGTGCCAAATATATTAGATGAGAATTTGGCTCTTAATAAAATACAATGGAGAAAAAGAATTCATGTAGCTGATCACATGAAATATATTTGAAAACTTTTAAATATTATCAAGGGACCAATGATATCCAAATTGACATATTTATAATCAAATCGAACAACTTGACGAGACAAATATAAAAAGCCTAATATCACTCAATTCTGACATTGTTAAGACATTCAAGTGTTTGATACATGGACTATGATCGAAGGGATCAATATGAATTGTACAATTGAGTGCTTTAAATTTTGGACAAATTAATCAAAATCTCCATCTCAAAAAGTTTATAAATATAATTTCATTCCCTACAGAAAGAAGAGGTTCAAGAACTGATTGAACTAAATAATTTTCTTGAATTTTAAATGTCAACATTTAACTTTGTTGTTATATTATAGCTATCCATTTTTGGACACCTAATTTCTTTAAACCCTACAATGAAACTTAGATATTTGTTTTCAAATAATTCTGTCATTTTCAATTGGGAGAAAAGAAGGATTCTTGCATTTCTTATTACATTATGTGGGAAAATGATGTGAAGAAAGATTTTAAAAAATAAGATTTTGAAAGACATATCTAATTAGGTATTATAGTAATATTATTTAATTATATAAGATAATGAATTGAATTATATACATACATTAAGATGACAAAATTATTGAATATTTAAAAAGAAATTTTTTTAAGAATAAAATTTGACTTATGAATGTTGAGTAGTTGTTATGACTAAACTTGAAATTATCAATGTATTATTTAAACAAAATTCAAATGTTCCTTAATTTTGAAAAATGTTATGACATGAAAAGAAATGCTATGATTATCATGTAAAGATATGTTATTTGACTGATAAAAATAAACCCTATAGAAGGACAAATTATTGTACTTGTCCAAATAATCGTTAGACTAACCGTTGGCTTCTTTGATCAATGTATAGGAGATGAATGATAATGATGCCACATACGAGTTTGAATAATGTGTGATAGCCAACAAAGCCGAACACTGTTTGCAGACCAACCAAAATGTACCACATCACCCTTTTGCTGTGTACCACAGCTCGGTACTGTCGGTACTCGGTATCACTGACGTGACTGCATCTGATTCGCCTTCGGACATAGAGCTACGTGGAGCCTCCGCACAGAATAATTTCTCCAACAGTTAATAGCCAATTTCAAACAGTTTCTAATCCATAAAAAATACATAGCAAATTTCACTAATCATAGACAGGCGAGGTACATTTAATACACAAGAACAGAAGGCATTTCAATAAATAAATAATCTAAATGTGCCTTCACTGGCATTTAAGGCCTCCAAAAACTATGGCCGTTCTATAGCCTATCAAACTTATATGTCATGAAATGTGAAGATGATCCAATGTTCCCTGATATCTTCTCTTTCTTTTTCCTTTTTACGTGGATAGAACTTCTATCCTCAAGTGGAATTACATATATTTCAGACCAACAAATGAGTTTAAAACTAATACAATGGCAGAAAATGATAACTTGGAAGCTAGAAACTGGAGATGAAAGTTCCAACATAACCTAATCCCACAATAAAAAATGCAATAGACTGTAGATAGATGTATATGAAGTAGTAATCCTCTCCATAGGTCAGATTATAGCTTGCACATATGAAGAGAAAGACAGCAAATCCAAGTTCTGCAAAGTAAAACCTGAGAATACAAAGTTTATATGAAATTAATTATATAAATGACAACTGAGACTTCGTTTGGGACGGTTTTCTTATTAAATTAAAATTTTTGTACTAAAAAATTACTTTAAGAAGCTTTCTTCTCAAACGAAGCATGAAACGATCTGTCTTATAAATCTGGCCTACCTGTGACTGAACTTTGGGGAAGCCTTTTCAATTAAAGTGGCGTCAGGCAAAAGTTTTTCCCTTATTGTACCACCAAGCTTCTCTGTAACAACCCATTCATTTGCACTGTCACCTTCACATAGACCAACGATGGTGGCTTTCACACGGTGCATAGCCATAACATTTTCAAAAAGAATCCAAAAGGGTATTACATGTATAGAGCTGCACAAAAGAGGAGAAAAAATATGACGTATTGAGATCCCAAAAAAGGAGTAAAAATAACGCACTAAGAAAATAGATTTGCAAACCTGAAGTTTCTGATTGCATTGAGAAAGGTAATTGTCGTTGGAATGTAGACTACTGCCCATGCAGGAATGCTAATTTCTGGAATAAAGACAGACGCAGGAATGACAGCACAGTAGAGTGTAAAGGTGACAATATGCGCCACAACCTTCCGCACGAACAAAAAGCTATATAGAAGATAAAGCTTCTTCCATAAAGATACGTCCTGCTAAGACAGAGGACAAGCTCAAATTCCTTATGGCAATATACAAATAGAGAACACTTAAACGCAAGAGAAATTATTTTGTGCGGAGACCGGACTTAAAACGTCGTCCGGAGACCAACCAGAATGCCACGTCAGTGGTACTGAGCACAGAGGTGACCTGGCGTATTCTGATTGGTCTCCGGACGGCATTCGACGTCCGCACAGATTAATTTTTCTAAATGCAGAGGCTTCACCTTTGTCATCCAAATCTCAAAGACTGATTTTCTCAAGAGATTTGCGGCCCCACACGTCCAGCGATGCTGCTGGTGACGATATGCACTAAAAGAACTAGGTAGTTCACTTTTGACCTAAAGATCACAAAATTAACACCAATGAGTCTTTTGAGCCCACAATGTTATAAACTGATAGAACTTTAGAGAATCATATGAGAGCAAGAAGAAACTCAGATAATCAGTCCTATAAATGTTTTCTACTCTTAAACAATCGAGGACTTTCAATATTTAATTTGACTTGGCCTAAATCTCTCATTAAATTTACTGACTTCTTGCCAAGACAATAAATTTAATATAAGAGAAGGCTAGAGATGCCAATTTTTCTAGCACCACAATTTTTCATATGCAGCATAAAAATTCAAATATTATGGAGTGAATGTAGTCGCAATATGCGAATGGTGCTTCATTGCACCCGCACTCGATTGGATATGAGACATAGCTGCAATCTTCCAATAAAAACCACGTTTAAGCACAATTACATGAGTTAGGTAAACGTATTAAAAAATGACAGACTAATAACCTTCAAAGCAACAATTAAATCCAATACCTTGAGATCACCAACGTACACGAACTTCCAACCTTGCAGACTTGCTCGGACAGCCAAATCCATGTCCTCTACTGTAGTTCGATCATTCCAACCTCCAGCGTCTTTGATGGCTGATATTCGCCAGACCCCTCCAGTACCTGCAAAGATAAAAAGCAATTTTGAAAAGACAATGGTTATCTCTTAAGAAAATTAAGCACATGAGAAATACAGGGAAGGTAACTTTAATTGCTTAAGCATTAGAAGAAATGTAGAAGATGAACTAAAGCACAATAGGAATAGTCATCTGTTAGGGAACGATGAACCAAATACAAAGAGAAATAGTAAATCATGATTTGCAAAACACAAACGAACACAGGATTTACGTGGAAAATTCAAATCTGGGCAAAATATATCCCGATTTTGATCTTGTAATCATATAATGCGTCGAAGAAGGGAATGAGATTATAACCAAGGATTACACTTACAACCAAACGCCTTGAGATGTGAGTATTGGGGTGGTTTAATATAGAGCCATTGATATGGAGAAAAAATATCGGTTCTTTGAAAGGGTAAACGATTAATTAGGAAGACAATAGCTGTGGACTCCGAAAATTTGCACTCCTGCTGATGTACTGGATAAACCTGTGGACCGGCGGAACACTGCATGCTCCATAACAAACCGCAACTACCCACTACCTTTACTTTCTGTTTTTAATAGTGGCACAATCTTTTACAGCTTTTTCTTATTTATACTAATATAGTATTAGTAAAAGTGCTAGAGTTACATATAGGAGAAGAGAAAAGGTATACTGGAACTTTTATCATCTACTTTAGAAGAGAAATACAAACAAGAATACAGAGGTATTTTTCTTCCCTTTCTCTGTTTGCTTGCTGTCTCTTGTTCGTTTGCTTTTTCAGGTACTACGATCCTGCAGAAGGACATCATCTGGTATCAGAGCTGAGCACCTGGAGGCGAAATGACGGAAAGGGGCAAAGAACCGGCGACATAGGGGGCTCGGACGCTTGAGGCGTTATGGACAAAACATAAAGACGTCAATCGCAGGATTGACGAAGTTGCAGCCAACGTGCAGCGGTTAGCAATGGAGATTCGCCGTGAGTTCAATCTCATTCAGGCGAGACCAATGAACCCAGATCGTCATCGGGATGAGGCTCGAGTAAATCGGCCAATACCCAGACAGAGAAGAGACGGTGAATACCACGGGCGACGCCACCATAATGCTCAACATGATTCATCCAATTCGGAAGAGGATCCACTTCCAGCCCGAGGTGTTAACCCGTCGTATTCCAGCGGCGAAGAGGTGGATGATCTCGATGTCGTAGGACAACAGCAGGATCACCGCCCTCAGCAATACAGACAGCATTATGGTGACTTTAAGATGAAGATGGACATTCCAAACGGAATTCAACTCCAGTTGGTCTTGGATGCTGTCCTTGAGACCTCCGATATAGCGAGCTACCAATTGGGTGGCGGACTCATTGAGATCATTTCGGGCACTCAATCTGTTAAATTCTTCCATGTATTCGCCTACGGATCTTGCACCTTGAGCACAATGTTGATACCTCATGTATAGTATTTGTTCAAAATCGGTGGGGAGAAATTGTGCGCGCATTAATTGTTTCATTCGTGTCCAAGTTCGAACACGGCCCCGGCCCTCCCGTCGGCGAGATTGCAGCGTTTGTTCCCACCATGCACTCGCTCCACCTCTCAACCGGCATGCCACATATTTAACCTTCTTTTCTGGATCAATGTCCATATAATCAAAAAAAATTTCCACTGCCTTTTCCCAATAAAGGAAATCTTCAATGTGGAGGTGTCCATCGAAGAAGGGAATGTCCATCTTCACCTTAAAGTCGCCATAATGCTGTCTGTATTGCTGAGGGTGGTGATCCCGCTGTTGGCCTACGACATCGAGATCATCCACCTCTTTGCCGCTGGAATATGGCGGGTTAACACCTCGGGCTGGAAGTGAATCCTCTTCCGAATCGGACAGATCATGTTGAGCATTCTGGTGGCGTCGCCTGTGGTATTCACCGTCTCTTCTCCATATGGGTATTGGCCGATTTACTCGAGCCTCATCCCGGTGACGATCTGGGTTCATTGGTCTCGCCCGAATGAGATTGAACTCATGACGAATCTCCATTGCTAACAGTTGCACGTCGGCTGCAACTTCGTCAATCCTGTGATTGACGTCTTCATGTTTTGTCCATAACGCCTCAAGCGTCCGAGCCCCCTCTGTCGCCGGTTCTTTGCCCCTATCCGTCATTCCGCCTCCAAGTGCTCAGCTCTGATACCAGATGATGTCCTTCTGCAGGATCGAAGTACCTGGAAAAGCAAACGAACAAGAGACATCAAGCAAACAGAGAAAGGGAAGAAGAATACCTCTGTATTCTTGTTTGTATTTCTCTTCTAAAATAGATGATAAAAGTTCCAGTATACCTTTTCTCTTCTCCTATATGTAACTCTAGCACTTTTACTAATACTATAATAGTGTAAATAAGAAAAAGCTGTAAAGTTTGTGCCACTATTAAAAACAGAGAGTAAAGGTAGTGGGTAGTTGCGGTTTGTTATGGAGCATGCAGTGTTCCGCCAATCCACAGGTTTATCCAGTACAACACCTGCCTCTCTGTATGAGAGATTTTAACCAAATGTTATGGTTCAAATTTTTGAAAGGAAGATTAAGTTTGAGATAAGAAACTATTTAGAGATTTTGCCCTCATTTTACAAGATTTTAAGATCTGATTTCAAGTTTCCCATAGGCATGAACCCCTATATTTAATTATATCTACTAATAACGAGACCACACTTTTGATTAAGGCTAGTCAATAGATAGACAATAAATACCGAGTTTATACTAGCAACAAATTTAATATAGAATTTGAAATTTACCACCTTGCACTTAAAGATCTGGTTCCACGTTTCCCATAAGCACAATCCCTATGGTTAATTACCTCTTCCGATAATGAGAGAACACTTTTGATTAAGACTAGTTGTTTGATAGACACTAAATACTAAGTGTATAGTTACAAAAAACTTAATGTAAACTTTGAATTTTATCACTTTGCATTTAAAATAGATGGTGGGGGAATGATAGCGAACCTGATCAATATCTCGTAGTTTTGTCAAACAAGGTTGATCATAGTCCATAATATACTTTGTTAGATGAAGTGGTCAACTCGACCTGACCGAAGAACCTTTGTCGGCAACCATGATTGCTTCGTCAAAGGATGACTTATAGACATGAGATGGATATTTGTCTAACGAGAAAAATTTGAGTTGACCTTAGTTAATAAAAGCTTCATGCCCTATCGACTACACCCTTTGATTCGTTACTCAAAACTTTTTAGTCATTAGGTGGATCTCTCACATAGAGAATCCTGAAAGGGCGATCTGCGCTGCTGAATGGTATGAAGTGTTTTATCAATACCTGGCCCAAGTAGTCCACTTTGCCCAACACTTCGACATATCCTATATAAAGCATCACAAATAGGTCTTGTGGGCTCCGAAAATTCGACGAGCTTCCCCGGCCTATCCGTATCAGTCTCTTTTCTTGTTTGTTTATATTACGACGAAGAGTTTTAACGAGCTTATGTTTCGGGTGAATTTTCAGAAGGCATATTGGGGTTTAGATAAACACTACCGAGATATTTCGCCCCCATTTTACGAAGACTTTATGATCTGAGTTCTGGTTTCCTATAGGCTCAAGCCCCTATAGTTAATTACCCCTCTTGATAATAAGAGAGAACTTTTGATTAAGGCTAGTTGTTAAAGAGGTCGCATAGGTTGTAAATCCAGCATATAATAGCAACAATTTTAGGGTTTGAATTTTGGATATGAATTTTAAAGTTTGAGACTTAAAGTTTATCACCATAAACTTAAAATTGGAGATTGGGGGAATGAAGAAGAGCCCGATCAAGATCCCATGGTTCCGTCGTCCTGGGCTATCGTGGTCCCTTGTCTAATTATTAAGAGGAGATAATCGACCCAACCTGCGCGGGTCAATAAATGAACTCATGTTCAAGCCCTATCATTCAATGTGGATCAATAGGAGTCGACACGGCTCGAGCTACAAGTGAATATAAGATTATGGCGTTAACCAGAATATTCGTTTTACAGATCATGTTAGGCCTTCAAAGCCTTCAAAAAGGAAAATTCACCAACAGAACATAAAAGTCAAAGACAAACCCGACCATCTGTCGACAGGTAGGCAGAGTCGACAAGGTTCAACCCATAAATACAATTGCCCATAAGTACCCCGATAATGGTCGTGTTGAATGTTTATGTCAACCGAAGGGGATCAAATATTCAAAATACCCTCAAACTTTTACAAAATACAAATATTTTCAAATGACATCAATATCTCGATGATAACTATGTTGATGAAAAATCTCAACCGGAGGGGTCCCCTAAATATTCCAAATGCTACTCAAATGCCTATAAAATTAAAAAAAATTACTTAAAATTCAAAACGTTTAAAATTGAAATTCAACCAAAACACTTAAAGTGAAATTCATCTACTCTCCGCAACAATTTGTCGAGGTAGACAAATTTGAAAATTACTTCAGCTCAAGAACTAATGTCTGGCCGATAATATCAGAAAGATTCATTCTAAATCATCTCCTGCCAGTAAAGATATGGCACGTGTCCTCTAACCAGCGGTTTCGAACAAGTGGCATCGCAGGTAAACGGTTATGACCGGGGCACTCTAAACCAGGTGGCTTGCCGCCAAATGGCATAACTAAATTAAGAATACGGCCAGAGTCCGTATGCTCCCCAATGGCATCAAATCCTTGAGATATGAATCAATAGGATATAATCGATAGGGCATAATGCACTCTGTTAGCTAAGGTGGATTCAAATTTGTCACCTTAGATAAATATCCACCCCATGTCTACAAGGTACCCTTGGATGACGCAACCCATAGCTGCCGACAAGGATCCTTCTCTTAGGTTAGGTCGACTACCTCCTCTAATTAAGTAGACCAGGGATCACAATAGTCTGGAATGACAAAACTATGGGATCTAGATCGAGTCCATCATCCACTCCCCCACCATCCGCTTTAAGTGCAAGAGGGTGAAGTTTTTATTCTAAATATCAAATTTCAACCATATTGCTACTATATGTTGAATATTATGTATCTAAGGATACGATGTATTCATTTGCTGACTAGCCTTAATCGAAAGTTCTCTCCCGTTGTCGGGAGGGGTAATTAACTATAGGGGCTTACGCCTATAGGAAATCAGAACTCAGATCATAAAGTCCTCGCAAAATGAGGGTGAAATCTCTTGGTAGTGTCTTATCTTCAAACCCAAACTGCCTTCCCAAAATTTACCCCGGAACTTAATCAGTTAAAACTCCCCGAAAGCAACAGGGAGTCGGGGCGCGAATTTTTGGAGCCCACACAATGACTCGGTTAGAAGAGTAGATGTATTAGTTTTGGCCTATGTTAAGAAAGATAGAGGTAGACCTAAAAAGACATGATTAGAGAATGTTAGAAATGACATTTTCTTATTAGATTTAAATAAAAATTTGACTTTTATCATAACATAATGGAGAAAAAAGATTAATGTAGCTGCCTCTCATATAGTGGGATAAAGATTTGATATTGTTGTTGTTATTGTTGTTTTAGAGGAGAGTTCTTTGTAGGAACAGGAGAGTGCATTGTAGATGATGATGGTTGATTCATAGTTATCACAGAAATTTTCTAGAAAGAAAATACAAGAAGACTAACACTGAGATTTGTGGAAAAGAGTGATGTTGGGCATTTTCCTCTAATACCGTGAAAAAGTAAAGAACGGGAAAGAAATACATAAGAGAATAGCGCAACGACCAAACTCTAATTAATTAGTAACCATGCGTTGTAATGTATATTTGAGTTCATTCTTCAACTGAATGATTGATTGTAGATTGTAAAAGCTTCTCCTTTGTAGACCAAATCTCTGCATAGGAATCTAATCGAGTAATAGGAAATAATGGTAGCGCAGTTGTGGAGAATAATTGGGCATTTTGCACGAATACCATGATAAATTAAAGAATGGAAGAGAAATACATTGGAGATAACTTTCATTGCTAAAGCATTAGGAAAATGCAGAAGATGAAATACTGCATAATAGGAAAAATAATCCTTTTTTAAACAAAAAGGTAAACCTGCTGAGATTTGCATACAATGACTATTTTGCCCTGTCTCCATTGAAGATAGCAGAGGTGGTTTCACTTCAATGGTTGGGATTGATTAAGTTGTTTGTATAGTGTGGTGGAGACTAGGAGAGAGAGGTAAGGACTGCTGTTGGTAATGGTGTTATTAATCTCTGGCTTTTTCAGAAGAAATTAATGCGCCTTTGAACAAGGATTCATATTTGGATGTAGTTGCAACTTAATTTTTGCCAAATAATTTTAAGAAATCAGTTTTCTCCGAAAATCAACTTGGGTTATGTCTTTTAGGCTAAATAAATATCAAGATTTAAAATTTCTAAGTACCAAGTTTAATTTTTAATGCATTACAAAAGTAGAAATTAGTGAACGATTCTTGAACTCTAAAGCAGAAAATTTCTATTGTCCTTGCAATGCACAGGGTATTATTGCTCCTAAAAACAACGAATTTAAAGATATTAATTTTCTAGTATGCTTCACTAAGTTTTGTTAACAAATATATTATCTGAAAAAATGGATGGGCCAGGGTTAGCAGCAGCTACCATTAAATCCAAAGAATGCATAAGTCGATGAGCCAGCTTCCTGCTCCACTTTAAAATGATAATCTAGTGTCATCCTCTGTATTCTTGTCATCAGGCATTCATATGGGTTCACTGCAAAAAGCGCCCGTGAAATGCCACGTCAGCAACTTCCTGTCAATTGAAAAATACATATATAAGAATGAATTTAATCTTCCTATCTAAAGAACAAGCTCAGGAAAAGAACAAGTTTACGTTTGGACCTCAAGATAATGCTTCATGAAGAGGTGTCACGTAGAAGATACTATTTCGTATGTGCAAGTTCATGTGGAGCTTGCTAGAGCGAGGCGAATGATTTGCTAAATGAAGCATTATCGACTATAAAAGGTAGAGACTGAGAAAGATGAAGCAAAAAATGAGAAAAAAAAAGGGACAAATGGGGAACATTTAGATGGTGGGGTGGCGTTTCTCAAGGCCAGAGTTGGAAAGGCCTTACTTTTCAAGCAACCAAAAAAAAATACTAGTTTTAGCCAAAGAAAAAAGAATTGCACTTAACATTGAATCATCCTTATTTACAAAACTAATATATAGATCATTTTTTAAACTACCAAACAATCCATATATTTATACATGCCATTATCAAACTATTGAGAGTTTGACAAGCCAAAAATATGAGTTAGAATTTTATTGTGAAATTTGATATTTCAGTGAGATTTTAAAAAATTGAGAGAAGACGGTTTTAATTTTATAAATAGTCAAAATATGAATGTTTTATGTAAGAAATTGCCCACAAAAAATCAAGAAGCACCAAAAATGAATTGATATAGCCATCATTATCTCCATACGAGCATATTCATTAGTTCTTCTTCCAATACTACAATCAATTTGGTGGTAGTATCCTGAAGTACCTAACAAAAAACTTCCAACTAGGCTTCAAAATAGAAATTGAACGCCAAAAACCTATAATACAGAAAAAAGATTTGTATCTTCAGAAACCTATAATACAGAAAAATACTAGTTTTAGCCAAAGTGGTTCTATTCACGACTGATTCATTATTTTTCATTATTTATGTTTAAATAGTGCTCACTCATGTTTGATGTTTCTCTATTTTAGCATAGTTATTTGTTATTTAAGTTGTCCATATTCGACGTGCTAATAGAACATTAAGGTTAACAAGCTATTTTTGAATCGAACATGAACAAACAAAAACAAACATATCAAACTAAATATGATTTGCATTGTATTTTAAACCACAATCAAGAAAAAATTAAAAATATATATAATTAACAAACAGATGGTTAAGTAATTATTTCAGAGGTAAATTCTTACAACAAAAATAAAAATACATTGCACATTAATTCTATGCATACTGAATAATAGAGTAACGTTATCCACTTTCAATTTACAAATTGGAATCAAGCAGAACTTTGACTTTGAATTTTGTACAAAATAACACAAGAAATATTATCTATACAACTCCATAAAATATATCATACTTGTGAAGTTGCATAGGCTTCAAATATAGGACAATATCCATCTTGGTTAACTTATTATTTGGGAAAACACAATATTTAAAGCCAAAGACATGAACGTAGCATTGTCATTTATTCCTTGCCTTAACCAAAAACAAAATCAGCGAGTAAATTAGAGCTGAATGGAACATTTGCCCATATAGAGAGTTTGTAGATTAGAGTCATAGACCACAATATCTAGCATAGTTAAAATAAGGAGCATTAGTCAAACCAACAAGAACAAAACAACACATCCTTTTGACTACATATTTTCAAATAATATTAGCAAAATTAGATTACTTCTTCGGATATGAACTAAGCAAGAAACTAGGAAAGATTAAATATAACTTAAGCCACATAGTCCATGATTAGTTTTAGTTAAGATGGAAGGTTGGAAAATATGAAGAGACTTGGGTTAGTATTAGTAAGAGAAGTGGGGAGTAGTGACTAGTAAAAGTGCATCTTCAAGAAGTGTATAAATAAAAATAAGTTTGCCCAGAGATTTGATTCGATATTCACCAACCACATTTCCATTACTCATCACTAGCCTGATTGTGTCCTGTCAGCAAGAAACTTTTTTTCAAAAGAAAAACTTTGATGGGTCCTCTCAAGAAGCCCTCTTGGGGTGTCTCCTGGGAAAGCCATCCCTAGATACCTATCAGCCTATAAGGAAGTCCTATTAGTAGTCTCGCTAACCTTTGCCTCATCCAGTAGCTCTCTCAAGTCATGATCTTATCAAGCACACCTCTAACTCAACTTACAAAAAGTATTTATTGATTATCCCTAAAACATTGTTGCATAACAGAGCGCAATAAGTACTCGCATTTATTTTGAATCATCATTGGCAAAGCATGCTAAGGGGACCCATACCACACATTCATTCCCTAAGAGATTTGTGTCATCAATTGCCATCCCCCACCTTTTTATTGCCATATCATGCAACCTATTCAAAGTTAAGCACAACTTTCGCTCATACATCAGCGCGTGTAATGCCATTGCTTCCTCGTCAAAGCATTGTAGAATTCACTTGCCACAACTATCTTCTCTCCACCAAGCATAATTATCATGAAGTTAGAAGTCACTTACTTGAAATCACTATAAATATCCCCTCTATAGAGCATGCTAGAGGTTACAATCTTTAGTCATGCACCATGCTGCTAAAGTCATTGATATATTTGACCACCAACCTTCACGCAAAAGACCAGTTAACTTGTTATAGCTTTCACAATTTTGATCAAGGATCTGCCTCTTTCACCTCAAGTTTTCGCAGCATTGTCTGAGGTTAATGCTTTCAATAATAGTTCTTCCTACACTCATAAAGGTTCTTCTTAAAATCTTTGGTGCCTAACCAAAAAATAGAGAATGTAACCTCTCCTTATTATATTACACAATGGTACTGTTAGACCGGCCCAAGCCCAAGGGCCGGCCGAACCGGTCAAGGAGAGACCGGTTCACGTACACAGGAGGCAGGTAAATAAAAGGGGCGGAAGCCTGGCTGGGGCGACATCAAGGCTGGGGTCCACACATTAATGGAGACTTTGGTTTATGAGGGAAAATTCAAAATTATGGTTGTTTAGGGATTAATGATTTGTGATTTGCTTTAAGTAATTTCCTTCTTGCTAAGATTAGGGTTATCTTAAATTGAATCTGAAATTTGAGATCTATGTTGTGGGTTTTGGACTCTAGACTTCGGCTAGAGATTGAAGAGTTGAATCTTCTTATCGAATTGAAGATTCATTGTATCAGGTTGTTTCTTTTCATCACTTATTGAATTTCAAGTGCTTGCCTTTGAGATTTCTCTAAGATTTTGTAAAACATGCTTGCTGAGGAGATAAGTGTTGGGTATGGATGAAGAGGTGCTGATTTTGCAAGAAGAGGGGAGGATTATAATCATCGGAGTGCTGATTTTGAAAGGAGGAGAGGGAAATTTGAAGAAGGATTTGGTTTTGAGCATCTAAGTGAAGAGCATGACACTTGGGGAGCACCTCCTCTTCGAGGAATGGGTGGCTACTGAGGAATCCGGGGAAATGGGGGTGACCTGAGGGTGAGGAAGATGAAGATGTCCATCTTTGAGGGTGAGGATGCACATGGGTGGATTTACAAAGTAGAGTGGTACTTTGCAGTAAATGGGTTGACGGAGGAGGAGAAATTGACAGCGGCCAGATTGTGTTTGGAAGGGAAAGCATTGACTTGGTATCAGTGGAGGGACATGAGGTGACCCATTCGAAGTTGGAGGGACTTTAAGGATTGCTTACTAGAACGTTTCCGAAGGAGGGGACCATGAAAGAGTATCGTGATTGATTTAAGTACCTAGCTAGCAGGCTAGACCGGCATTTTGAGACGGGGCTAGAGGGGAACTTCATAAAGGGGCTTAAATCAAATATCATAGTAGCTATTAGAGTGATGAGGCCACGTAACTTGGGGGAGGCCATGGAGCTGGCACAGTTGGTCGAGGACCAAAAGTATATGGAAAGGGAGGCTAGAGGCAGTAGCTCGGGAGATCATATAGAATGACCACCACTTTTTTGGCTCCTAAGGGACCCGCACCAAGAGGTCTGGGGAAAGCCTGAAAGGAGAAGACTAGAGGAGGGGTTCGGGGGAAACATCAAGAAGCTCACTAAGGAGTTGTAGGAGAAGCGGACAAAGGGGTGTGCTTCATATGTGATGACAAATAGACACTGGGGCACAGGTGTAAGGATCAAACTCTTCAATTTCTCCCCATCTGTTATGATGAGAAAGTTGAGGAGAGAGGTGAGAGTGGGTCCAGGGAAGAGGAAGAGGAGAAGCTGCATATGGACATAGCGAAAGTCTCTCTGAAACTCAGCGGTAGGATTCACCCCAAATTACACCATGAAAGTGAAGCGAGAGATAGCTGACAAAGAGGTTGTGGTGTTGATCGACAGTGGGGCTACCCACAATTTTATCTCCAATCAAATCGTAAAACTGTTGTGGGTGAAATTAGTGGACACCGAAGGATATGGGGTGATGACTGGCACAAGAAAGGTGGAGATGGGTAGAGGAGTGTGAAAGGGGAGTAGTGTTAACGATTCAGGTGATTCAGGTGGGAGGAATCCTTCATGCATCTATATCATCTCTTAAAGTGCATTCAATATCATGATCACGCATCCTTATTCGCCATCGTGTCCGGTTAAAAGTCAAATTCTCTTAAAGTGCATTCAATATCATCTCTTCATGTATCCTTGTATTTTTTCGTGTAATATTGTGAAACTTATTGAAGGTTGCATTAAGTGTCAAAATGTGACTCATGCTTTCCATGTGAAGTCCAGAATCAATAATTTGGTATGAACAAGGAGGATGATAATCCAAGGCGATACAGGGCTGTCTAAGGCTAGGCTATCTCTCAAATCCATGATCAAAACCATACAGGAGATGAGGAGGATTTTTGGTGGAACTGCAATGCTTGGAAGGGGTTAGACTAGGGAAGAGGGAGACATTCCTCTTTCAGTACAACCACTCATACAGCAGTTCAGTGATGTTTTTCATCCACCTCAAGGTTTATCGCCACCCAGAAAGCAGGTGCATGCAATCAATTTGAACGAAGGGGTGTCACCGATTAGTGTATGACCATACCGCTACCCCCAAATTCAGAAGGATGAGATTGAGAAGCTGATCCAGGAGACGTTAGAGGTGGGGATCATCAAGCCGATTGTAAGTCCTTTCTCTAGTCCAGCCTTATTGGTCAAGAAGAATGATAGGAGATGGAGGTTTTGTGCGAATTATAGGGCTTTGAATAAGGAGATGATGCTGGATAAGTTTTACATTCCGATGATTGATGAGCTACTGGACGAGCTATATAGAGCAGTGATGTTTTCCCAGATGGACTTGAAGTCAGACTACTATCAAATCAGAACTTGAGAGAGTTAAGGAACTTCCTAGGTTTGACGGGTTATTACTGAAGGTTCGTGAAGGGGTACAAAAACATATCATGGCCTTTGACAGAGCAGTTAAAGAAGTGATAGCTTCTTGTGGGAAGAGGCGGCTACCCAAGCTTTTGAGAGACTGAAAAAGACCATGACCACAGTACCAATTTTGGCTCTACCAGATTTCAGCCAGACCATTGTGGTGGAGACAGATGCATCAAGATATGGGTTAGGAGCAGTGCTTATGCAGAATCATAGACCCATATCCCACTTCAGTCAAGTTTTGATGGCCATTATGTTAGCCATCAAAAGTGACGTCCATACCTGTTGGGTAGGCATTTCATCGTCAGAACATACCAATGGAGCTTGAAATATCTGCTAGAGTAGAGAATGGTGACTAAGGAACATCATAGGTGGTTGTCCAAACTATTGGGATGCGATTTTGAGATCCAATATAGACCAGGATTGGAGAATAAGGCAGCTTACACCATATCCAGGTGTGGGGGAGAGCTCCAGGAGATGGCCATTTATGTACTCCTAATGGTAGCTTAGGGGGGCTATCAAGGAAGAAAGTGTGCAGGATGAGGAGCTAAGGAAGTTTGGAGGGATTTACTAAAGGATAGGAGCAGCCACTTAGGATACTCCCTCGAAAGAGAGAGGTTATTGTACCAAGGGAGATCTGTGATACCACAAACCTCCAGTCATATTACCCACCTACTACAGGAGTTCCATAGGAGAGCAGTTCGAGGCCATTCCAGGGTACAGAAGACTTACAGAATATTGACTATTGAATTATATTGGAAAGGTATGCATAAGGACCTGGAGGAGATGGTGGTAAGGTGTGAGGTGTGCAAGAGAAATAAGTACATGACTATGGCTCTAAGGGGTTACTACAACCCTTAGTACCCCCTTAGCACTTCCAAATAGGGTATGGTAAGAAGTGTCCTTGGATTTCATTAATGGTCTCCCACGATTTGAGGGATTCAAAGTGAATATGGTGGTGGTTGACAGGATGAGTAAATATGTGCATTTATTCCCTTACAACATCCTCACACCAATCACAGTAGCTATAGCATTCATCAGAGAGGTGGTTAGACAGCACAGGATTCCAGAGTCGATAGTCTCTATCGAGATAAGGTGTTTCTCAGTCAGTTTTGGAGGGAGCTGCTCAGGTTGGAGTGTATAATTCTTAAGAGAAGCACCGCTGATCACCCTCAAACTGATAGACAATGGGAGGTAGTCAACATAAGCTTGGAGACTTCAGGAGTTTTGCTTCTGAAACACCACTGATGTGAGCCAAGTGGTTAGAGTGAGCTGAATATTGGTACAACACCTTGCACCACTCAACTTCTCAGATTGACCCCTTTTAAGGTGATGTGTGCAAGAGACCCACCACACTTGGTGCATTTTGGGCAAAAAAGCACATCAATATCTTCAGTAGAGCAGTATTTGGAAGAGCGGGATAAGGTGTTAGAGGAATTGAAGAGACACCTGTTGAGGGCACAGCATATCAGGAAGAAGCAAGTAGATGCACATAGGAAAGACATCCAGTTCGAAGTGGGGGATATGGTGTTCTTAAAATTGTGATCCTACCGACAGAGGACAGTGGCCAACAAGAGGAATGAGAAATTGACCCCAAGGTACTTTGATCCCTACGAGATTTTGAAAAAGATTAGAGCAGTGGCGTACCGCTTGAAGTTACCCCTGAACACAACAATACACCGAGTCTTCCATGTATCACAATTGAGGAGAGCTCTGGGGGAACATGCAATTAGTGCAGAGTTATCGGTGACACTGATGGAGGAGTTCGAAGTGGCGTTGGAACCATTGGAACTAAAAGGGGTGAGATCAGAAAAAGGGAGGAACAAAGAAGTGTTGATTAAATGGTGGGGCCAACTGACTTCGACGCTACGTGGGAATCATATGAGAGGGTGAAGCATCAATTTCCTTCATTTCACCTTGAGGGCAAAGTGAGTCTTTGGGAGAGGGGTAATGTTAGACCGGCCCAGGCCCAAGAGCAGGCCGAACTGGTCTAGGAAGAAGCAGTTCACGTATACAAGAGGCGGGCAAACAAGAGGGGCGGAACGCCGCCTGGCTAGGACGGAATCAGGGCTTGGGTCCACACATTAATGGAGACTTTAGTTTATGAGGGAAAATTCAAAATTAGGGGTTGTTTAGGGATTAATGATTTGTGTTTTGTTTTAAGTAATTTCCTTCTTACTAGGGTTAGGGCTATCTTGAATTAATCTGAAATTTGAGATCTCTGTTGTGGGTTTTGGGCTCTACACTTCGGTTAGAGATTAGAGAGCTGAATCTTCCTCTCGAATTGATTCATTGTATTGGATTGTTTCTTTTCATCTCTTATTGAATTTCAAGTGCTTGCCTTTGCAATTTCTCTACAGATTTTGTAAAACCTGCTTGATTTTTGCTGAATTTCTCTGGAATACAGCACGTTTTTCTCTGTTTTTGTGGTTGTTTCCTACCAGGTGCCCCAACCTATATCTCCTTAACTTAACTTCTAACTTGGCATATCTTTAGGTGGAAATAATTTTGTTACCCGAGACCAATTTAACTCTCGTATAGTTAGCCTTCGCCAGCAAATCACTTAGATCACAATCGTTATGCAAATGTCCTTTGCCCATGAAGCTTCCCTTCTTGCTCCCAAAGAAGAGGTGTTGAATGTCGTCATCAAAAATTATTGTTAAGTCACACCCATCATCAAGAAACTCTCAGAAGGAGCACTACCCAAGGAGAAAAATGAAGCCATATCACTCAAATACAAATCAACCCATTACTTTCTATTAGAAGAGGACTTGTTTAGGAAGTGTTACTTTGGCATTAGCATATGATGTCTCTTAACATGTGAAAATCAAAAGTCTTGAAAGAAATTCATAAGACTAGTGCAACAGTCACATTTTCTTCGAAAATCTAGCAAGGTGCTTTCAGAAGAATATTATTGGCCTACTCTCTAGGATGATGCAAAAGAGTATGACAAGCACTGCAAAAATTATTAGCATAAGATAGGGTGGGGATTCAAACATGGGCTAGGCAACATAGTTAAACTCCCTAACCCTTACACCATGGTTCAGACATTAATGTGTGTGTGTGTCTATATATATATATATATATATTTATTTATTTATTTATATTTATATTTATATGTGTTTGTATATAGTTTATAATATGTAGCTTGAAAAAACGTTTTTTATTGAAATAAACATATATGAACAAAGATTTTTATTTATGTTTTGTTCATTAATGAATCAAGCCCAAAAAATGATTTTATGTTCAACGCAATAGTTAATAAGCGAGTTGAACTCAAAGTTGTTCATGAACATTGAATTAGATCAACACTTAAAGCACACATTCTTGCATTCACTCTTGATGCATTGAAAAAAATTAGATTGGAGAAAGGACTCCCTTGTTGCTTTTAGATAGAAAATATGTTATAGAAAATAATGCATTCATTTTCTTTAATTGTGTTTAAAAATGAAATGGTTACACCTAAGAGAATTTTGTGGAATTTGAAATCAATGTTTAGTTTCTAGCCACATTCAAACAAATGATAGATTAATATTATAGTTTTTCAAAACATGTCGAGCAAATGCACCCTAAGACAGCTTCTTCAACTTGATAAATTTCGTTATGGAGATGTCAATTGAAGTGTATTAGGTAGGTTTGGATGGCTACTGGGACTCACATGGGAAGAGAGTTTTGGTTAAGTGAGCTGCCTATATAAGTTAGTGAAGGTCTTATTGAGTTCTATGGTACGAGTGTGAAGGATATTTTTAGTGTAATTGAAAAAAAGTAGCATTACAACCAAGACCACAGTAGGCCAGTACGAGGGTGCAGCAATTCTGTGTGGCTTGCAAATAGATCCCTGACCAAATCATTCATATGGTTCTTTAAAATTGGATTTCCACTATTCTTGATAACCTGATTGGATAAAATCTAACATTCCTAAATTCCAGTATCCAAACTAAGCATAAGAAAATAATAAGACAGATATATGCTTTCATTGTCCAAGGAAGAAAATTCTACCTAAATAAAAATGTCCATTAAACCAGAGTCAAGTGCAACTGACAGCATCATGACATGTCTACCAAGCCCTAATGTTTGATAGCATCGATCTATGAGATGCAGGCAATATGTATAATTTCAACAATGAGAAAACGTACCAAATTCCCAACGTGCTTGAACAAGAGCCAGCTTCGGATTATGAACAAGAAAAGGGATGGCCCTCATGAGAAAGTCAGATTCTGGTTGAAAATCAGCATCGAAAATGACAACATAGTCACACTGTTCAACATAACTATGCTGCATCCCCTCTTTCAGGGCACCTGCTTTGTATCCTTTTCTGTTGTCTCTGACCTCGTATGTTATATTCATGCCTTTGCTTGCCCAAATCTTGCATTCAAGCTCCACCAAATCCTATGGTTGAAGAATAAATTAACAAATATATATAGGAAAACATATAAAATATACAACAACAACAACAACAACAACAACATCAAGCCTTTATCCCACTACATGGGGTCGGCTACCTGAATCCTTTTTCTCCATTGTGTCCTATTAAAAGTCAAATTCTCGTTTAAATCTAATAAAGAAAGGTCATTCTTAATATTTTCTAACCAAGTCTTTTTAGGTCTACCCCTACCTTTCTTAACATAAGTCAAATCTAATACCTCTACTCTCCTAACCGGGTCATCGGAAGGCCGCCGTTTTATGTGACCAAACCATCTAAGGCGACTCTCTCTAATCTTATCTTCTACTGGAGCTACTCCAACCTTTTCACGTATATGCTCATTTCGTATCCTATCTCTAAGGGTAAAGCCACTCATCCACCTGAGCATCCTCATCTCTGCCACACTTAACTTAGTATTATGCTTCTCTTTTAATGGCCAACATTCGGCACCAAAAAGCATTGCAGGCCTCACTACCATCTTATAGAACTTTCCCTTAAGTTTGAGGGGTACATTTCTATCACATAACAAGCCCGATGCATTCCTCCACTTCAACCATCCAACTTGAATTCTGCTGATAATATCCCCATTTATTTCACCATCACTCTGAACAATAGATCCAAGATATCTAAAACGTGTACTCTTATTAATGACTTGATCGCCCAAAGTCACAATCCCCTCACTAGGTCTATTACTACCAAAATTACACTCCATATATTCCGTTTTAGATCTACTCAAGCGAAAACCTTTAGACTCTAAGGTTGACCTCCATAATTCAAGTTTACCTTCAACTCCCTTTCTAGTCTTATCAACAAGAAGAATATCATCAGCAAAAAGCATAAACCAAGGTACATCCTCTTGCAAATGTCTAGTGAGAACATCCATGACTAAAGCAAAAAGATATGGGCTTAAGGCTGATCCTTGATGTAACCCAACCGAAATAGGGAAATACTTGGTCAAACCACCTTGTGTTTGAACACAAGTAATAGCTCCTGCATACATATCTTTAATGATTTGAATATAAGCATTATTGACTCCTTTCTTTTCAAGAACTCTCCATAGCACTTCTCTTGGAACTTTATCATATGCTTTTTCTAAATCAATAAATATCATATGTAGATCCTCCTTATTTTCTCTATATTTCTCCATCAAACCTCTTAATAAATGAATGGCTTCCATAGTCGACCTACCCGGCATGAATCCAAAATGATTATGAGAAACATTAGTATCACGCCGCAACCTATGCTCCATAACTCGCTCCCAAAGTTTTAAAGTATGACACATTAGCTTAATACCTCTATAATTCGCACAATCTTGTGCATCACCTTTATTCTTAAAAATAGGAATTAACACACTCATTCTCCACTCATCTGGCATCTTTTTAGTCTTCAAAATAGTATTAAAAAGTTTAGTAAGCCATGAAATTCCTTCATCTCCTAAGCATTTCCACACTTCTATTGGAATATCATCAGGTCCAACAGCTTTTCCACCATTCATTTTCTTTAAAGCCTCTCTAACTTCAGTTTTACTAATACGCCGATAAAAACAGAAATCTTTATTTTCATTTAGGGTGCTAAGGTCATTATAGTCAATCTTATATTCACAATCTTCATTAAAAAGTTTAGCAAAATATCTCATCCATCTTTGTTGAATATCATCTTCTAAGAAAAGTATTTTTTGATCTTCATCTTTAATACACTTCACTTGAACTTAATCCTTACTATTTCTATCTCTTTGTTTGGCTAACTTATACATATATCTTTCTCCCTCTTTAGTATCTAATCTATTATATAAATCACTAAAAGCTAATGTCTTTGCATCGCATATTGCTTTCTTAGCATCCTTACGAGCCACTTTATAAATTTCCCAATTATCAGAATTTTTAAAATTAAACCAATTTTTATAACAAAGCTTCTTATTTTTAATCTTTTCTTGCACATTTGGATTCCACCACCAACTACTTTTACTATTAGGAGCTTTTCCCTTTGATACTCCAAGGATATCTTTTGCAATATTCTTAATATCACTAGCCACTTTTTCCCACATAATATTAGCATCCTCATGCACAGACAAAATCTTAAGATCTTATTTCCAAAAATATTTTTGTTAATATTCTTTAAATGCCCCCATCTAATCCTAGAAAATCGTTTTACTTTATTTTTTATTTTATGCTCATTTATCTTAAAATCCAAAACTAATAATCGATGTTGGGTACATAAATTTTCACTCGGAATAACTTTACAATCTTTGCAATCTAAACGATTTAGTTTTCTAATAAGAAAATAGTCAATCTGTATTGTACTATATCCATTTTTATAAGTGATGAGATGCTCATTTCTTTTCTTAAATAAGGTATTAACAATTGAAAAATCATAAGCTAAACAAAAATCCAATATGGTCTTGCCACCTTCATTCGTCGTTCCAAATCCATGGCCACCATGAATGCTTTTAAAATCATCTACCTCTCTACCAACATGTCCATTTAAATCTCCTCCAATCAAAACTCTTTCTTCAAGAGGTATCTTTTGTATTAATTCTTCTAAGTCATTCCAAAAATTTAATTTAGAACTCATATCCAAACCTACTTGAGGAGCATAAGCACTTATAATATTAACAATCTTATCATCAACAACAATCTTTAAAGCTATAATTCTATCTCCAATCCTATTAATTTTTATAACATTATTCTTTAAACTCTTATCTATAATAACACCTACACCATTTCTAGTACGACTCCTACCCGAATACCAAAGTTTAAATCCTAAACTATCAATTTCCTTAGCCTTCTCACCAACCCATTTAGTTTTCTGAATGCACAAAATATTTAACTTCCTATGAATCATAATATCTATTAATTTCATTAATTTTCCTGTAAGGGAACCTATATTCCAAGTTCCTATCCTAATTTTAGTATCATGGACTAGCTTCTTTGCCCACATCCGTCCTTAATGTGGGAACTCTTGCCTATTTAACACTGCACCCGGGCGCCGGTGCAGCGGCCCTTGCACACTTGTCACTGTATTCAGGCTATACAGCGCGTCGCTTCCAGGGGACGCCCTAGCATTAACACAACTTCTTAAAGGATTCATGTCATTTTTGTTCGACAAGTTTTACGCTGGCTGTCGACTACCTAACGCAACCCTCCACTTTTCTCATCCAGGACTTGGGACCTGGCAATGGCAGTGTTAAACATATAAAATATAGTAGATAAATAAACTATCTAGGAGAATAATGGTCTAATTGATAGTTAGTGGGGAAAGGCCACTTAAGAATTGTTTTATTTGACCACTAGATGTTTAGTTTTCATGGATGAACCAAAGATTTTTGAAACATGGTCCCTGGTTAGCAAGGCATTATATTTTACAGAGATAATGACTTTGGATTGGCTTTTAATGCAAGTCATCACAACTTTTTTTTTTGGACATTTAGGCCATTTAAGGCAAACTCACACACACAACGCATACACAAAGACTCGAACCCAAGACCTCTTAATTGGAAGCATAAGCTCTCAACCAACATGCCAAGGTGAGCTGTGTGTCATCACAACAGATGGTTGTTGCAAATGTAAGACATATGAAAATGGCTATATCATAATATTTTGCTCAATTTCTTGAATTATGTGATTCCATAAAAAGAAAAAATGAAAATAAAAGTCAGAGTTGTGGTGGACAGGTCTATTGATTTGGAATTATTTCTAAATTTGAATAAGCTTTTATTTGGAAAGTTTTTAATAGCTCATTATTGTAATTGATTAGGGAATAGATTGTTTTCCTAATTAAGTTGATTTGATCGATGCATTAATAAGGATATCTAATTATTTCATTAATTAGGGATTTGATTGGAGATTTGATTGATACATTAAGTAGGGAATCTAATTATTGCATTAATTAGGGATTTGATTAGGATTAGATTAGGTAGCTCTTTCCTAATTTACTTTGGCTCAAATATATAAATAGAGCCCTGGGGTTTGTGGTATCATGAGGACATTCTTGGAGGAGTTTGTGATAGTCCATCTCAATGTTATCCTCATCTAGACATGGGATAAACACCTTGAAGATGAGTATAAAATGTTCGACCTCCTGAAATAACACTAACTTGTACTCAATCTAAAGAAGTCTCACATCAACAACAACATCAAGCCTTTATCCCACTACGTGGGGTCGGCTACATGAATCCTTTTTCTCCATTGTGTCCTATTAAAAGTCAAATTCTCGTTTAAATCTAATAAAGAAAGGTCATTCCTAATATTTTCTAACCAAGTCTTTTTAGGTCTACCCCTACCTTTCTTAACATAAGAAGTCTCACATCAAGAAGAAAAAATCTAATCTAATTGGGCTTAGAAGTTGGTGTCTATAGATCAAGGATCAAATCAATCAAGGATTAGCCTCGACCATAAAATTTGACTAATGTGCAAAGTTTTATGAGAGTTTGCTAGTACATAAGCAAGTTTATCCATAGTGTTAATACTCATTGCAACACTACATGCACTGATGAAGGTCAACCAACAGTTTATCTGAGAGAAGAAGCATGATGGCACATTTCTTCTTTTGAAGTGGAAAAAAATGAGGCGCCTAACATATTCTTTGCCAACTATTGAAAAACTTTTGAAGTAGACGTAGTTGACTTCCATATAAGTGTGACTACTGATGCAAATGAAGCCAATTACGATCCATGGTCACCATCAAGCTTCATCTAATTATAAAGCGGATCGCATCAGCGCATTCAAGACACCGAATTTATCAAAGAAGAGCCACTCATGTGCGACTTAGTCAAAAATCAACAATGAAAGCTAGAGGGTGCAATGTTTCACAAAATTGTTCGAATGGCTTATGATCGTTAAACAGACTACGTCGATGTGATCAAAGCTTCGCATTAATCTAAGGGGGGCTCCTCGCAATTGAATTAAGCAAAGACAATCAAAATCGACGGACTACAAATGAAATATTATGTGATGTTGCCTGAATATCGTCCATTCACAAAACGGAATTTGTTGTTGTGTTCGGAACATCAAAATCATATAGAAAATGTTGTAACATTTCTCAAATCATCGTACAATGCAAAAAAGACAAATTGGCGTGAATTTCAATGTGTCATCGCACAAAACTGCCCAAATGACATCCCAATCACAAAGCGGACTTTATCGTTGGGCTCAAAAACTCAAATCTTGGATTAGCTTGTTGCAAGCCAACACGATAGAACATATCCCGTATGTGGATCTTCTCGGATTGGGTTGTGATATAGACCCTCCTCTTCTCCTCTTCTCCTCTCCTCCTCAAACTCAATCCACATGTGAACAAGTTCCTCCTCTAAGGCCTAAACTAGCCCCAAAAAAGCCTTTAATGAAGATGCCAAAGGCACAGGGGCTCCAACTTCTTGATGATTATGTGAGGAAGTATGCTCACAAACAACTAGAGGCGGCAAAAGAGAGGTAGCAAGAAGCTCCTAAGCAGGTGACCACTCTGTAAGTTTCTCTATCTACACAGCTTTAAGGGCACACCAAAAATAATCATGGGACGGGCTTCTAGAAAGGTTGTCATATGCTAACCAGCAATATCCTCTACTTGCACTGCTGGAGTCACCCTTGTTGCATGAAGTGAAGGGTGGATAATTCCTTATCCAAAAAGCTAAAGGGGGCCTCTAGTAATCGAACATGAAGATCTCGTGTCCTAATATATAAATCAGGTGCTCTGCATGAGAGCTAATGTCTCGAACACACTGAACAGAGGACCTAAAAACTCACTTATAATCAAATAAACCCTAGCTTCACTCGAGATCGACAACACTTGATCCCCAAACATAAACATCTCAAAATTTGAAAGGGATTATTTTTATCTCCACTAACAGCTCAATGTCACCAAACCTCCTCCGACATAAGTTCATGGTTGATTGATAATGCCACTTGAGAACAAGTCAAAGGGGTTGAGCTGACTTCTTTGTGAACAAGGCTCATCACCTCAAGAATAGCCCCGGTCGTGGAAGGATCTTTATGTAATAGTCTTAATTTTCACGTGATTAAAAACTTGTTAATAGCCTATTAACGATCCATATGAAATTCCTACATGCATGAAATTTCTATTGAAAGCGTAGCGGCGCTGGCCTCTCTGTATATGATATGGAGTTTTAATTGTGAGAGCACAGCAATGGTGGGGAGTGGCGCTATCTTCTCTGTTCTATAGCAATTTGATAGATCATTGCAACAATAATGTCTGGAGTGTTGTGATGCTACAACAATAACAACAACAACAACATCAAACCTTTGTCCCACTACGTGGGGTCGGCTACATGAATCCTTTTTCGCCATTGTGTCTGGTGAAAAGTCAAATTCTCATTTAAATCTAATAAAGAAAGAGCATTTCTAATATTTTCTAACCAAGTCTTTTTAGGTCTGCCTCTACCTTTCTTAACATAAGTCGAATCTAATACCTCAAACTTTTCGAACAGGGTCATCAGAAGGCCTCTGTTTAATGTGACCAAACCATCTAAAGTAACTCTCTCTAATCTTATCTTCCACTGGAGCTACTCCAACCTTTTCACGTATATGCTCATTTCGTATCCTATCTTTAAGGGTTAAGTCACTCATCCACCTAAGCATCCTCATCTCTGCGACACTTAACTTGGTATTATGCTTATCTTTTAATGGTCAACATTCGGCACCATAAAGCATTGCAGGTCTCACCACCATCTTATAGAATTTTCCCTTAAGTTTGAGGGGGACTTTTCTATCGCACAATAAGCCTGATGCATTCCTCCACTTCAACCATCCAACTTGAATTCTGCTGATAATATCCCCAGTGTTGTGATGCTAGCAAAATCAAAATATATTTTTTAAATATCTTAATCTATTTTAATAGAACTCATCAGTAGCCATCCCCCACCCCCCCCACCCCCCAAATTTCTTGTTCTTTAGCCAAAAGGAGAGAATGAGAAGAGAGGAGAGAATGGGAGAGAGAGAGATAAAGAGAAAGGATAAAAAAGCGGGGTTCAAGCTAGTATTTTTTTAGCTCTAATTATGAAAAATGTTCTGATCGTGCTAGGTAACCTTTATCCATCATCTATTTCAAATAATTTCAATTTTTATGGCTTTTCTCCCCCTAAATCCGATAAAAATGTATTTCTCCTTATCTAGATAATTTCCACCTTATAACTTTTGATGTGTGAAAAATATCATTATCCTGAATATTTTGGAGATAGCATATTGAAATTCTATCATATGTGTGTGTGTCATTTTCAATGAAATGAATGAATTAAAAGTATGCATAAACTGTATATGAGCTAATGTATTCAAAGGTATGTATGAAATATATGACATGCATTAAAATATTGTTTATTGATCCAACATACATTTTGATAAGTACACTAGATTGATTTACCTATTAAAATAATTGTTTTGAATGACATGATAATTGCTACTATATTATGAATATAATTTGGCATGTGTATAAAAGCAAGAAAGGTGAATTAAAAATAATTGATTGATTCAAGTTGACTAGAGGCATGCTACTCTATACAAGAGAGTGAGCCAACAAATTTTTCTTTAAATAATAATTGTGGTGTGATCCTAAAAAATATGAAAATAGAGCATAAAGAGATTAATTGATATGATATGATACGCTGATAGACTCAATTGATAACTTCTTAGATGAAAGTTATATAACTGTGATTGAGAAAGATATGAATGATTCATATTTACAGAATTAATATGCTTGAGATTGATTCCTGCATGATTGACCTACAGGACTTAATACAGGAAAAACACCACATGAGCCGGATGTCTTGCCATACTTATAAGATGACATGCAAACATCATGGAATTGTATATATATTAATAGATATAGAATGATATTATAAGTGCATAAATCATATGTTATGATATAAATATGATATAGGATATAACTGATACAGGCATATGATAAGACTGATATTACTAATACAAGAACACATGATACACATTACATATTATATTATACTTGATATAGAATATGATACATATGCATTGATAATGTACAACATGCTTAGAAATATATGAAATATTTATAATTATATAATAGGCATGTCCGCATAGATAACATAGTATAGAGGCTGAATATAGTACTTACTACTTAATAAATATGCCCAAATTCATCAATTCACCTATTATGTTGTACTAATACGAGCATAGAGATGATAGAATGTGCTGATCTTTTATATGGATATTGATCATTTAGTTGTAAAGGATGCATTAATTTTTACTGTTTATATTGACTATCACGTGTTCTTACTATTATATGTTTATATTTATATGATGAATGATCACATGCATATTATTTCTATTACCGTGCATTGATTACAGTTGCAGGTTCAGATAACCAACTAGGTTATTAGTTCATTCCATGGTTTACATATTTTTTAAGGGTCAAGACTCAATAGAGTTAGGATGATCTGAGTTGTTATAGTTATAGATATTTTTGTGTTGTTTATTTTTGCAGCCAAGAACGTTCTGTATAAATCGGTGAGATAGAATTTTTAGCTATTGTATCTGATATTTTGAATAAAAATAAAAATACATCTATTGGTGTTTTAAAATGGAATAAAATATTATTTTCTCTATGCCTAATTCTTTTATAATTAGCGACCTGGTAACTAATTAGAAAATAAAAGATATAAATCTTTTCACTTACGTCTTGGGTATGTATGTCGTCTCACATCCAATCCACGGTAACATGTTAAGAGTATGAGTTAAGATGGGTAGGGTCATGACACTTGATGAGTACCTCACCTAGTGTGCCTCTCAACAAGGGGATCTAATCAGATTCCAAACGAGAAGATGCCTTTACCTTATGTGGCCCTATCGCCGCCTACTTTTTCTCAATAAATTGACTAGACTTCTATTTCTCATACTCCATGGTTTTAAATTTATGAAGGAAAGCCTTTCAGAGTTTACGATCGTCAAAGTAGACATATTTTATGGTACTCATCTCAGACATCTCTTATGCGAACTAGAGGAACTAAACTAAAGCATAGAAAATGATGAACTATAGACCCTAGCCTTTTTTATAGCCAAAAGATAGTACATAGATCAAATCAACTTCATCATGAGAATCTTGGACAAAGTTTTCTCTTTGTCATTTAATTGGGATATCAAATGTTTTCCTTTTTAATTCCCTTTATCATTTTTGCAAGAAACTCTTAAAAGGAGGAAGTGAATCAGAAAGTAAATGTATTTTCAAATGTATTGATATAAGTACTCAAAGGTACCAAGAAAGTTCACCCCTAAGGAGCTCGGTCAAGACACTAACTTTCCCAAAATGAGCCTCCCCAGAAAGAGCATTCACCAGAGCAAGATTAGGGATATGCAAGCATTCGCCCCAATAAAGTTCGCATTATAGGAGCTCAACCTTGAGGAGTTCAATCAAGGATGCACATGATCCGAGCGAGTTTGGCCAAAGAACTTGCCTCAATAAGCCTTCACTTAAAGAAGTACTCTTCTTATAAGGACTTGGTTCTTTCAATAGCTCTCCCCAGTCAAGACCATCAACCTTCCACAAATATCCTCATCTAAGCTACATGAGACACACCTACAAAGCTTATAAGCATGGCTTCATTAACTGTGTTCATCCCCAGCTCACAGCCACACTCGCCTAATAAACTCATCACTTACCCAAAAGGACTCACCACTCGCCTAAGGCATTCCCCTTTGTGAACTCGACCAAGGTGTTCATCTTGAAGGACCACTCATATTCTCTTACTAGCCTATTTAGATTGTTATTAAGGTCAAGTGTCGCCCACGTGCAAATTTGAATTCAATAAAACAAGATAATTAGGGTTAATGAAACACAAAATCACAAATAGAAAGCTCGAACTGATTAGATCTGTCCATCCTCAACCCAAATGGTGAAATTGATCCCCCTGCAAATCCGCCATTGAATCTATTCATAACAAAGTTACTCCACCGCGTAGTCCTCTAACCACGAAACCCAGGAAGATTTCCCTACGGCACCAAGCTCAAAGAGCGTTCTTGACGCTGAACGCGGGGGGGGGGGCGGGGGCGGGGGGGTGTTGGGGTTGAGCCGTCCAATATTCATCAAAGTATACTGTATACAACATTCGATGCACGCCGTTGAGTTCACGGTCCTCCCTAAACAAAAATACAAAATCTATGAGTCACACCAACGGCCACCAACATATACCGAACTTTCGCCACGTAGAAGAAATCCAATAGGCACTCTGCTCGAAACCGCAACACGCCCATTTAAGCGTCGAGCATCATTTTCCCGGTCATTTCCAATTTTCTATGGGATGTCTTTCTACAATAGATCCTACTCTGCATTTCACGGAATTAGGCGTATTCTATAAAATCTCACCTTAATTTCCGGGTCGGTTGAATCATCGAGCACCTGAATGATCATCCGTTCCGATGGCCACGATAGCCCGCACGTCGCCCCAATCGAGAGCTTGTACACCTGCTCCCCATTTCGCCTAACCAAATCAATCTCCATCTCGTCGAATAAGAAAATAATAGAGGGATGACAGGGTAAGATATATACCTCTTTCTCATTATACATAGGGATTTGAACGAGAACCATGGGGTAATCGGAGCTGCCGGTCTCCAAATCGGCGCTGATCGTTTCCCATTTGTACCGCTTCTCCGGCGTCAAGCGGAACAGCTTCACGGCGAGGCTCACGAATGACATGAAAACCACCTCCACGAGCAGCATCACCGAGAGCACTAGGCACAGTGACACAGCGACCTTCATCGCCGGCACCACTGCCGCCTTCCGGAGAGTAGCCCACGCCACACGATACCAATGCGGTAGCATCCTCTCCGTCGACACAACCATTGCCTCCACTCCTCGAGGTATCGATCCGGCTAGGAAAAGAGCCCCGTTAACAGCCGTCGATTCCCCTCCGCCTTCTCCTGCGGCGGCGGCGGCGGAGACGAGCAGCATGAGGAACGCAGCTCTCAATGGCCACGCCTCCATCTCCCAGCTGCTTTTCTGTTCCACAAGGATTTCCTTTTATCGATTAAAAATCGGTTGGATGTTCAGCATTGTATGGTATAAAAACTAAAAAGCAAGGGAATGGACGGGGTGCCTTGTCCATCCAGAATTTTACAGCTATCACGTGACGGCGGCTGATATTAATTGACGGGGGAAAAGCCGCTGTTGGAGGTTCTTTTTTTTGCTCAAAAAAAAAAAAAGTTGGTATCGAACTCAAACGTGATAAATGTGATATATTTTAATAATTTATTTTTAAATACAAATAAATTTTAATTATTTAATTTTTATTTTAAAATAGATTTAATATGGTGAATTTAATATTATTTTTTATTTTACTAATAGTTTATTTTTAATAAATTTTTTTGGTATATTAGGGCTAGAACCAAATGAGAAATTTTATTGTATGAGAAGTAATTAGAAAGTTTTATTCTCTATAAGTAATTCTCATTACACAAAGTTCAAAAAACATCTATTCTTCTCTTATTTATAGGATTAAAAATATTACATAAAATACATCTTCTAGAATAAATAGAAAAAATAAGATATCATGTGGAATAATAAGACGATGTACACATGGATCTCTATATAAATTTGAGTGAGTTTTTGGAACAATTATTAGGTCAGGTGACCTGACGTAGCTCTACGTTCGAACGTCAATAATATGTCGCCACATAATATTACTCTTTACCGCGCAGCCCGACGACTTGACCCAGGATTGCTATGTTCGTGTATTGCTCGGTATTGCTCTAGGTATTGCTCGATATTGCTCGGTATTACTCGGTATTGCTAGGTATTGCTTGGCAATAATGATAAATATCGCTCTGTCAAGACAAATACCTAGCAATACTGAGAAATACCGAGCAATATCGAGAAAAACTCGGTATTGTTTTGTATTTCTCGGTATTGCTCGGTATTAGTCTTCACATAATGGTATTTCTCGTTATTGCTGAGCAAAATTGACCAATACCTATCAATACCCAGTAATACCTAACAATACGCGAACATAGCAATCCCGAATCCGTTCCGGATCGGGTTATCGGGCCACGCGGTAAATAGTGAGAACATGTGGCACTAATTTACTGGCGTCCGAACGTAGAGCTACGTTAGGTGATCTGACCAAATAAAAGTTCGAGTTTTTGAGATCTGGCATGTAAGGCACATATTTGCAGGCAAATTCTTGAGAATGAGAGTCGAACCCTTATGTACGAGAGGAGAGTTTCATGGATAGAAAGTGCTATGAGGTAGGGATGAATTAGTCTATGAAAGCCCTGGCCCTTGCATTCATGGGCTTGTATGAGTATAAATAATAAATTTTAAAATTTATCCTCTATAGATTTGAAATTCTTACCAAACTTATATTCTTAGCTTATAATTAGCTTTATTTTTTAAGATTTAAAATTATTTTATGAATGATTTTAAAGAAAAACTTATAATAGTTATTTCTCATCCTCATGAACTCATTGTTGTAGATCTCACTATAAGTGTTTAAGCCACGTACTCATGAATCATTTATTAAAATTAGACATGTGTGTAATCATCATACTTCAATATTCAACATATAAAAGGTCATAAATAAGTTTTTTTTTTTTTTCGTTAAGTAAATAAAATTATATAGAGATGGATTTAATTATGTGATCATATAATAGCTTAAAATTTTAAAATTAAAATGCCCTAAATATTAAATAAATTATAAATTTTCAAAAAATGGCAAAGTAATTTTATTCTTGTTAAATACACTAATTCTTGAATAATATCATGTATCTTTATTGAAAAAAATATATACAATGTACTTAACTATATCATTTATATGTTTATCATTTAAATTTTAATATTTTCTCACATTTCCCTCAATTTTTAAAAAATATATACAAAAATTTCACATAAACATACCATCATTATTATCTTTCACGCACCGCCAATCCCATCGCCATTCGCTAGCGAGAATCATCGGTCTCCTCATGCTACCGGTGATCTCTTTGTCTTCAGTTGCACACTATTGATTCTTTGTCCTCCATATTTTTTCCATCCATTCCTAATGAGATCTTATTATGTGATTTTGTAGTGAATTTATCTTCGTCAACCTCACAAATATTGCCTATAAATACGTGAAGAAAACAGATGGACAGCATAAATGCCCTGTCTCAACGGATAAGAAGGGGATAATAATCGAAGTCTCCTTCACCAAAAATCCGATTATAACATTTTCTTACCCAATGAGATACATTGATTTCCTCTTTGCTACTAAGCATTTTGTTAGTAGTCCTATTTAATGTAAATAATAAGTTTTATATGTTAAATATATAAATGAACATTTTGTAACTGAGAGAAAATCTTATTCATTTCTACAACCCTAAATTAAGATATATAGAATTTGAATTTATATACATAATGTGTGTATGATTTTAATTTTAATTAGCTCAAAAGTTAAAAAAAAAACTCAAAAATATATTAAAAAAAGGCTCATGTTATAGAACAATTATTACATCCTCCGACCGGACGTAGAGGAACGTCCGATCGGAGGCCAAATCCCGAGCAAATACCGAGCAATACCAAACAATAACGAGGAATATCATCACGTGAAGACCCAATACTGAGTTATATCGAGCTATACCGAGCAATACCGAGTTATACAAAAGTTGTACCAAGTTATTCCTAGCAAAAACTCTGTACAACTCGGTATTGTTCGGTATAACTCGATATTGATCTTCACAGAGCGGTATTCCTCGTTATTATCAAATAATACCTAACAATACCGAGCAAATACCAAGTTTTTTGGCAAGATTTTGCCCCCGACCGGACGT
Organism: Dendrobium nobile; assembly: GCA_022539455.1. Classification (NCBI taxonomy): domain Eukaryota; kingdom Viridiplantae; phylum Streptophyta; class Magnoliopsida; order Asparagales; family Orchidaceae; genus Dendrobium; species Dendrobium nobile. The sequence continues at coordinate 39,736,144 of CM039731.1, read as the reverse complement.
TCCTCTACGTCCTTATACCGGACCTAATAAAAGTTCCATGTTATAAATATTAACTGATCATTTGGGTGACAGGAAGACAGCGGCGTTAATTGTAGTGGGCGCGATCACGTGGATAATGTTTTGCACGTGCTCGGGACCAATGTTCACACGTTGGATATGTGGCAGGTAATGGATGGGCAATAAAGTGGCTTCACAAATGTGTTGATCTGTGATTGGTGGGTCGTTCTGGGCTCCAACCGAGATGTAGGTGTAGAAACTTGCAACGCCGGCCAGCAACATTCACGTAATATCGATTCCAAACCATCGCGACCCAGCTTGAAGGACCAAACGGGTACCCATTTAAGGAAAAAGCGACACGTGGAATTTAATGCTCGTGGTGGGCTATTAAGCATTTGTAAGAATTTTCGGTGGAAGTTGCAAAGAAAGTCGCGTGCTGCTTCGGCTTTTAATTCATTATTAAATGACGAACAATTATTACGTCCTCCGACCGGACTTAGAGGAACGTCCGGTCGGAGGTAAATTCCCGTCAAATACTGAGTTGTACCGAGCAATAACAAATAATAACGAGGACTAACATCATGTGAAGATCCAATACCGAGTTATTTCGAGCTATCTTGAGCAATACCGAGTTATACAAAAGTAGTACCGAGTTTTTCCTAGAAAAAACTCGGTACAACTCGGTATTTCTCGATATAGCTCGGTATAACTCGGTATTGGTCTTCAAAGAGCGGTATTCATCGTTATTATCAAATAATACCTAGTTGTACCGAGCAAATACCGAGTTTTTTGGCGGAAATTTGGCTCCGACCGGACGTTCCTCTACGTCCTTGCACCGGATGTAATAAAAGTTCTTAAATGACGGATTATTTTCTTCTGTCTGAACCTCGAGTAAATTATTTTATTAATGATTGTTGGTTTAAATCCACGATTCTCAGAATTATTGAGCATTATGGGCCTTGGCCCCAAAATTTCCCAAAAGAAAAAGAATTATTGAACTTTGAATCCATTCACAATTATTTCCTCCAAATAAATCTATAATTCTTCAACGTGCGTTGGAACTTGACAAAATAATTATATTCTCGCCATTGAAAAGTGTCATAATAGAATTTCACGATTTTTATTAATAAAAACATGCAAATTTAATTTTAGATTTTTAAATAATTTATCAGATAAATTTTCATTTGTTATATATATATACATTTTTTACAATATTAGTGTATAATATGTTGATCCCATCAACTAATATGGCTCATATGTATATATATTATTATTATTTTGATTATAATGAAATTTAATCTAATAAATTATTAAAAGTATTAAATAAGAAATTTTCAAAATTAAATTTCAGCCCATCTGAACTCCAATCTCAGCAAACTTCTAGTCAAACTGAACGTCTTGACAAGATGAATTTAATGACATCAAAATCAGTCTAATTCGAGTCCCAATGAGCTCGAATCAAATGACTGAAGCATATTTGGAAGCTTCAAAACGCTAATTGAGTAACCAAATAATCTCCAAATATGACATGCTTATTGTCGAATTGAGCGGCTTGACAAGATGAATCCAACGAGTTCAAGATAACTTAATTCTAACAACATAAAAGCATTTAAATGCTTGATGAAATCTCTATAATTAAAGGAATCAATATGAATTGTTTGATGGACACTCCAACTTTGCATTATATTTTCTCTATATTTACGGAACATGATACTATCAAAAGCCTATAAATATGCCTTCATCCATCACATGAGGGAAAGAAAGGAGGAGGAGAAAAAGAACTATAGATAAAACTTCTTTGTATTTTCCAAACAACATTGCCGACAAGCATCACCAGCTATCTCCACTGATAATCATTATCATCACTGATGATCAGGATTAAAAATCACCATCATCTCCAGAATACAAACAAAATTTGACACTATTGTTGGGTACATTTGTCCTTTTGTGAACATCAACTTTCAAAGATCTCTATTGGGAAATATAAGCACTGTTGTTGGGTATAAACTACCCCTCTGTGGACGCTTAATTTTTGTACACACCCTCATCTTAAACACTGAAAAAAGGATGATATTTGTATCACTTTCTTTTTTTTTTCATTTTTGGGGTTTCCACATAAAGTTTTTTCTATTCCTACTACTTTCATCTGTACATGTTGAATATTTGTACACTTCTAAGATCTGTAATACATACTCTATCGACTCAAAATTTTCAGCACGCAAAAAATATATTTGGGTCTCTTTTTTTTTCTAAAATAAAATTATCTATTAAAAAACATATGTTAAAATAAAAATTAAAAAATTTATTCCAAAAATTATCATACAATGAAGTTAATATGTGAGAAGTCACTAGTAGAATTGATTAAATTGATTAAAATGTGTAATATAATATTATTATGTAATAAATACTGTAAATTAATATTGATTTATATGATATGTTTCAATTTCATGTGTTGTTCAAGAAAAATATCAAAAATATCATTTTAAAACTATAAAAAAAAATTGATTAGGAATTCCTGATGATATTTTTCTCTTGATGACTTTGGTTGTTGAGATGTCGTACGATTGCTTTAAATGATCAGGGTAAGAAAAAGTTTTTCGTTTTATTTTTAATGAATCTTCGGATTCCTTTTCCCTCAGTCTGCTATTTTTAAATGAATCTTTGGATCCCTTTTCGATCAGATGCATTTTTTTTCATAAGAGTATTACCAAACTCTTCAAATAAATTTATATAAAAATAAAAATGAGCTTCATTTTATTTAATTACATGAATAAATAAAAATATATATATGTTTTTATTTAAAAATGGTTCTTCAGCATCCATCTAATTTAGGCTTTATTTCAGATAACTTTCTTACTGCTTTTTAAAATATATTTTTAGTATAAATGTATTAAAAAACTGCTTTAGAAAGCATTAAGAAAGCCATCCCAAACGAAGCCTTAAGGTTTGTTTGCGAGGACTTTTTAATGTTTCTTAAAACAATTTTTTTACAAAAATTAAAATTTGTATACTAAAAAGTTGTTTTAGGCTTCGTTTGGAACGGTTTTTTTTTAAATTTTTATACTAAAAGCTGTTTTAAGAAGCATAAAAAAAGCCGTCCCAAACAAAGATTTAAGCAGCATAAAGAAAGCCGTCACAAACGAAGCCTTAAGCAGCATTAACAAAACCGTCCCAAACGAAGCCTTAGTATAGGATCCAACACTTATTGAGATCATGTTCGATCATAACTTTCTATGGTGGATGCATCAATCACTAGTGATGCTTATAAAGATAGTGAATTTATGCGTTTCAAACTTTTGCATTTTCTTATGAGCTCATCATTTACAATAGATCTTAAATGACACTCAAACTTCTTTATCTTTGCTCATTGACGCATAATTTCACCTATTCATCAATGCTATTCACCCTAATAACTCAGCTATTCATTACGTGTACTCACAAGTTAATTAGAGGTTCTCATCAAAAGGGCAAATTATTGCGTCTGGTGTCCGGACGAATCCGGACACCAATTCAGACGTGTCATGTCACCAAAATATACTGGGCCCTGATGTATTTGAGTGAAGTGGTGCATCTGAATTGGTCGTCCGGACGTCAGCTGACCAGACGCAATAATACGCCCATCAAAAGAACTTGCCAATAATACTAAGTTGAGTGCAAGCCATATTCACCCACTACACAATTTATTGTTTGTTTTTTTTTCCTTTATGCTTCTTTGGATTCCTTTGCAGCCACTCTCTGAAGCTGGCTTTTTATTTTTTATGGAAGTGATGTTATAGTCTTCAAATAAATTACACATAGGAAATGAAATAAAATTATATTATTATTATTATTATTGCTCATTAAAAATCGGAATAAGACAGCTAAAAGGCCTTTTTCTGTGAGACATTATAGATGCCATTTTATTCTCCTTTTTGGCCGTCGGCTGATTACTACAATCATTAATCGAAGTTGAATAATTGTTAAATTATGAAAGACAAAAATAAAAACTAAGTCACGTCTCATTTTGTCGTAATACGACCTCGTAAATCATAATAATGCTTAATAATTTGACAAAGCCTATCATAAAGATAGGAGTATCAAAATCGGGTCACTGGTCGGGCTCGGGTCGAACACGACTTCGACCCATTAGTGTTTGACCCGACCCGATTTTACAAATAGGTCAAAAATTTCAACCCGAATCCGACCTGTACAGGTTACGGGTGACCCGATCCGACCCGTGCATTTGAAATCGCGAACGACGAATCGTTGATGGCATGGACAAAATCGCGGACGATGTTCCATGCCAGCGTGCGGTCTTAGGTCGTTGAGCATGAGCGACAAGCAGGCAGCATTGGGCCGCTGGCTAGGTCGCGAGGGCAGCGTCGCAGGGCAGGATGATGTCATACTCGAAACGTGTTTGGGCTTTGGCGGCACACAGACAGGATGACGCGTCAACCCCGGGTCATCGACAACTCGACCAGACACAACTCGAAAATTATATTATTATTATTATTATTATCTTTCATTAAAAAATGGGAATAAGACAGCTAAAAGGCTTTTTTCTGTGAGAAATTATAAATGCCATTTTGATCTCTTTTTGGCCGTCGGCTGATTACCACAACCATTAACGTAGTTGAATAATTGCTAAATTATGAAAGACAAAAATAAAAGCTAAGTCACGTCTCATTTGTCGTAATACGACCCCGTAAATCATAATAATACTTAATAATTTGACAAAACCTACCATAAAAAATCGGGTCACTAGTTGGGCTCGGGTCGAACTTACTTCGACCCTCTAGTGTTTGACCCAACCCGATTTTACAAATAGGCCAAAAATCCCAATCTAGATCTGACCTGCATAGGTTATGAGTGACCCGACCTGACCCGCAGATTTGAAATCCCGAACGACGAGCCGACAACAGCACGACTATTGACAACAGCACGAACGATGGGAAAAAGAGTTGACGATGGTACAAACAAAATTGCGGACGACATTCCCAGCCAGCATGCTGTCTTAGGTTGCTGAGCTTGAGCGACAAACAGGCAGTGCTGGGCAGCCGGCTAGGCCGCTACGGCAGCGCCGCAAGGCGGGTTGACGTCGAACTCGAAACGTGTTTGGGCTTTCGCAGCACACAGATAGGACGACACGTCGACGCCGAGTCATCGACGACTCGACCAGACATGGCGATGAAGCCGGGCCTAGCGGCCATGGGACGATGCCGACTAACGCGATATTCCCGGGTCAACCCTGGCTGATTGGGTTTCCAGGTCAACCTGAACCTGACCCGGTTTTACAAACGGGTTGGAATCCCGAATCCAACCCATTTCTCAAACAAGTTGACCTTAACCCGAAATTTTTGGGTTGGGTTCGAGTTTAATTTTCGAGTAGTGTCAAATATCGACACCCATACATAAAGGGGGATTATGTGATAAAATGGCTGATGGCGAACATTTTGCACCATTCCATACTTTGGGTTCGTTTTGGATGTTTGTCTTACTGATTTAAGAAGCAGTAAGAAAGCCGTCCCAATCGAAGCCTTTTAGTTTACGAAAGACAAATTATATGTAGATTTCTGTACTAAAAAATAATAATAATCTAAATGTCATTTTGTTCTCGCTTATTTTTTTAGTTAAGGATTTGTTTGATTTGCTGGAAAATGAATGTAAAATCTTAAAAGTATAAGATATTTTAAATTTTGAGTGTTTAATATGCTGACAAAATATATAGGGTAAACTTTCAATGAATTTCTTTTAACTTCCTATTTCATTTTTAATGTATTGTAAACCCGCTCAATTTTGATCGAATTTCTTTGTCTTCGTAAGATGACTGCATTGTTGTCCCTTGATGTTGATGCCACCGACCGCAGGTGCAACTATTGGTCATCATGCAAGAGAGAGGGAGAGAGAGAGAAGGGATTGAGAGGGAGAAATGATATGTTTTAGGAGAAAAATCTTTCTAAAGCATTATTAATTTTTTCCCAAATTATATATCGGGCTACAATGCATATATATATAGGCATTTATATTGTTGTGATAACCTGTAAGAACAACCTAACTAAAACTAAACTAACACCTCACAATGAGCATGTTGTTATTGCTTAGATTTATAAAATATTTCTGTCCTCGTATTTTTTGTAAGAGCAATGTGTGTGCATACTATTTATTTTTAATATTTTTTAGGAATGTGATTATTGATAGTATTTTGCAATGTGGGGCTTATCAAATATAATTTTGTCAGATATATTAATTTATATATTTTTTGTAATAAATAATTATGTATTTAATATCCGCATATGAAGGCGGAATAACATAAAAGTTTACTTGTTTATGACACTAAACTCTAAGCTTATTTAATTCTATTCAGTGAGATGGAATTAAAAAAAAAAAAGAAAAAAAAAAGCACAAAACGCCCAATGATTGGGCATTTGCTCCAGCTTAAATTAACCCCTAGTCCCTCTCCTATCATGAATAGCTAGCATCCATCCTTTCTCAATTTTTTGCATTTATTGTTAGTATTAAAGCTATTTTTAAGTCATGAGCATTATATATATATATATATATATATATATATATATATATATATATATATATATATATATATATATATGTGTGTGTGTGTGTGTTGTGTCCTGGAGTATTCGCGGCGGTAAAGAAATATGAAGTTTAACGTCTTAGCGTTGTACGAAAATCTGGCACGCAATCAGATAAAAGTATAGGGTGCGTCATTCACTAGAGACACCAAGATTTTTACGTGGAAAATCTCTTAAAAGGGGGAAAACCACAAGGCCTAGCCCAGTTTTATTGAATCCACTAGTATTGCATTTGGTTACAAATGAAGCCCTTTCTTAGGGGAAGACCTTAGCTTGATGTACATCATATAGAGTACATTACAATATGAGAATACAAAGAATCTAATTTAATATGTTTGTTTGGTCTGAAGGACTATAGTTGGCGGGCGACGGAGGTCAGAAGCACTGTAGTCGGCGGGCGATGTAATTCAGAAGAACTGTAGTTGATGGGCGATGTAAGTCTGAAGGATCATAGTCGACGGGTGACGTAAGTTAGAAGGACCGTAGTCGGCGGACGACGGAGGTCAGAAAGACCGTTGTCTGACGACGAAAGTCAGAAAGATGGCGTATGGTAGAAGTCCATCAATAGGCAGAAATCCAACATCAAATAGATGTCTGGTGAAAGTCCGATAATAGGCAGAAGTCTAGCGTCAGGTAGAAATTTACGAAGAGCGGAGGTCCGATATCGGGTAGAAGTCCGACGTCAATTGGCGGTCGGGAAGAACTCCGTCGTTATATGGTATTCGGGCAAAATTCCATAGTTAATTGGAGACCGGACAGAACTCCAGCGTCACTTGGAGGTCGGGCGGAATTCCGGCGTCACTTGGAGGTTGGGCGGAATTTCGGCGTCACTTGGAGTTCGGATAGATTGAACTCTGGCATCACTTGAACATTGGGCGGAGTTCCAGCGTCACTTGAACGTCGGGCAGAATTTTGGCGTCACTTGGAGGTCGAGCGGAATTTCGGCATCACTTGGACAGAATTTTGGCGTTTCGTGGAAGTCGGATGGAATTCCAGCGTCACTTGGACAGAATTCCAACGGCGGTGGTCAAGGAGGAGGTCTTCCCTCCTATCCTTCTTCTCTTCTCTTCTCCTTCTTCACTTGCTTCGGCCCCCTCTCAAGAGAAATGAGGGGCCTATTTATAGATTTTCTGGAGTGGCATGACCTGTAAATAGGTGAGAGATCAGGGGCGAATCGGGAGTGGTATGAATGGATGGCCAATATTGAATCCATGGATCGTGGACCGTTCGTCATACATTTGAAGGTCTTAATGATATCAGAATTTGGCAATCTTGGGCTCGTTGGATTTGTCTCGTCGAGCTGCTCGATTCGACTATAAAAATGTCATATTTGGAAACCGTTTGGTAACTCAAATTATGGTTTTAACTTTCCAACAACGCTTCGGGTGCTTGATTTGTACTCATTTGGGCTCAGATTGAGTCGAATTTGGTGTCGTTGAGTTTGTATTTTTGAAACGCTCAATTTGACTATATGTTTGCTGAAACCGGAGTTCAGGTGATCCCAGATTTAATTTTTGAAGTCTCCTACTCGATTTTTGCCTCGAGATTAGTGCTCGATCAAGATAATTTTTTTGATGATATATATAGTTAGTTATGCTTCTTAAAGATTTATTATGGCACAATTTATCTCAACTTAGTCCATTGATCACTTAAATTTAGCTCAACTTACTTAATTCACTTTATATGCCATTTATTAAAGATAATTTATGCTTTAAGTCTTTGGGTTATTACATGAGTTCAACTAGAATTAAATTTGAATTGTGTTAGATATGAATCAAATAAAATTGTCTCTATATCGAATCGAATCATGCATAAATATACGCATAACGCATAAATACATGTATTTTTTATCTAAAAAAGGCCAAGGCTTATCCCTTCCAAAAGTATTAATTTATGATCATTAGATTATAACAATGTAATATTAACTATCCCAACATACCCTCATATCACTAAGCACCCAAAATTTGGTTCTAGCTCTGTTCTAGTGATTCATTATGGCCTTAATCAAGTTTAAGGACCCGCTCAACTACTTTCAACTCTTAGGCAGTCCAAGAATAAGGATTTAAACAAGGTAAAAAAAATATTAACTCAAAAAATATAAATATATTTTACTCAAAGCACTTCAGTTCAAACAATTAGAACCTCAATATTGAGGAACAAAAGATGGAAACCATAAAAATTCTAGATCAAGAAAATATATTTGAATAAAAAATTTGTAAAATAATTACAAGAAAAACTTTTTTTTAATAAAAACATGGTTGTGATTTTGCATGAGATACCCTTGGAGCCACTTGAAGGGGGAGTAGAACGCCAAACTAATGCAAGAGAATAATAAATTTTAAGAAGAAGCATGATCAAAATTTAAATTATGTGAAAGAGCATAATTTTATAAAAAAAATAAAAAGAGGCAAACTAGCCAAACAGTTTGGCTAATTTTAAAAAATGCCAAAATATTTGGCACATTACATGAAAATGTCAAACTGTTTGGTTAATTCTTGATACCCAAACATTTTGGATAAAATTAGTTGTATTTGTATATTTTGTTAAATTAAAATACTTGTAAATTAATGAATGAATAATTTAAACTAATTATGTATTTTTTGGCTAATTCTTAATATACATATAGTCTCTATTTGAATATGATTTTCAATATAATATTAATGTTCTTATTGTTGTTAGAATGTTGCTTTCGAATTCAGACATTTTATAAAATTTTATGTTGTTTATAATTTTTACGTTAAATTTTTTTTGGCAAAGTTAAATATATGAACGTTCAACAAGCTTATTTTGTCCTAAAATATTATATATATTTAATTACTCATAAATTATTAATTAACACTTAAATTATATTTAAAAAAAAAAAACAAATTAACACAACTAATTTAGCCAAACTGTTTGGCATTTTTCATGTAATGCGTCAATAGTTTGGCGTTTTTAGAATTAGTCAAACAATTTGACTGATTTGACTCTTTTTAATTTTTTGTAAAATTATGCTCCTTCACATAATTATATTTAAATTTTGACAATGCTTCTTCTTAAAATTTGTTTTGTGTAGGTTTTAATTCTTTTTGCAAGTATTTAGTTAGTACCTGATGCTTAATGATTATTTAAGCTCTGTCATATTTTTTTTGGGTTTTGGGTGCTTGCCAACCTTTTCTTTTCTCTTTGATATTGAATCTTGTGCTCGTATGTCTTATTTTTGCTTTTTGATTATAGCTCTTTGAGTGTTTAGTGATTGTTAGATCCCTTTAAAGATTTGTAATATTTTTGTTATTAACAAGTAGGCCCTACGATGAATATATATATGATAAAAAAGAGGCGGATCGATCATATCATGAGAGATATTTATGATGGATATTATGTGTAACTCAATACCTTCTTCAATTTTTGTGACTCTTAGGCTCAAGGTTTTTGTCAAATTTCCACTAGTATTTTTACTTCTGCTTACTCGTCAGACGCACAAGCCAATTTTGCTATCTACGGCTCGGTCCACATTTTTTGCAGGAAGTTCGTGCTGAATGTTGATCCTTTGCTCTTCCTTTTTTGGATGATGTCTCCTTGTAGCCCTAGCATGTTCTTAGGTATTTTTGTAACTATTAGTATAAGGAACCACCGGCTATTAGGTTTTATTTTGCTTTATTTTGTAGCTCATTTGAGCATTAGTGAGATGGAGGATCTTTTTAAGGATCTTGTAATCCTTTTTTGTATTAACACGTAGGCCCCTCCGTAGGTTTTAACCGAAAAAAAAAAAAAGTCTTAAACTCCTTTGTAACTTCTAGCACTTAATTTATAATTCTTTTTCTCCAAATATTGTAAGCCCTAAATTGACTTGTAACTTCTTAGATTTTGATTTGCAACTCTCCACCTCTAAAATTTTTTAACTCTTAATAAGAGAAGAGATGCCCACTTGTAAATAAGATTTTATTTTGGATAATTTTTTTAATACTTTTCAAAACTGTATTTTACTACAAAAAATTTTTAAACTATATATTTTTTAGCTAAAAAATTGCTTTAAAAAATAGCAAGAAAGGTGTCCCAAATAAAACTTAAATAAGTAGTGTGGATGCATCTAATGAATGAAATTGTTTAATCTTTTTGGAAAAGAATTACATAACCATTACGTTACAGAAACTCATCATTTTTTCTTTAACCATAGCACATGTATGAAAAGCAAGGCTTATGATATCTGCCCAAAAATTTACTTTTTGTAGAATTTTTAGAGTTAATTAATTACTAAATTATATATTATATTCATCTTAAAAAAAAATTAATGATAAAAAAATTAGTTTGCTTAACTTTAGATCAGAACATTCTGAGCTAATTTTTTTTCAAAAAAAAAAAAATCATTATCAATAGAAATTCATTTTTTCTACAAGCGAATAATATTTTCTTAAACCAAATTTGAAATGTCCTCAACAGAAAGAAATATAACTAATTTTTATTGCAAAACCTGCATATACACCATTGATCCCACTGTTATATCCTCACAACAGTCGCAACCTTCCTCTCCAAGATTTCATGAGCCCTTCCCTTTCCCAAATACAGAAGAAATCTCTCCTTATCATCATTGAAGGCAATGGCTTTTTTTTTTTTTAAAGCTTTTTCATCTCCATTGTTACTCCTTACAGAGCTGTCTCCTCCCACAGCATATTGGTAGATGATGATTCTTATTACTGAACTATTATCCTTGCTCGTTAAAAATATGATAGAATCAAAATAAAGCAGGTCTCTTCAAATAATAAGAACAATAATAACTTCATAATAATTATATTTATATTAATAATAATATATAGTAATAATAATAATAAGAAGAAGAAGAATATAAAACAGAAATGTATATAAAGCATCCAGTAATATCTAATCGTCCCTTGGAGCTCGAATTCCAACATAACCAAACCCAACGACGAGGAAGGTGAAGGATTGCAAGATGATGAAAATGAAGAAATAATCATTTCCAAATTTGAAATCATAACATCCACACAGTAACAGGAAGACGCCCATTAACAGCTCAAGAGGATAAAACCTGAAAGATTAACAGTGAGAATTTTTGAAATTATATTCAAGTAATACAGGTAAACCATTTAAGATCTATAGAATAAAACTTCATTATATACGTACCTATCCCAAAGTTCGACTCTAGATTTTTTAGAACTGGCTGTATTTGTTTTGGCCTTCGATTTATCTCCCAATTTCTTGGTGACAATCCATTCAGTCGCCCTTCCAGTTTCACATAATCCAATAATTACTGCTTTCGAACGATGAAGCGACATCACATTCTCAAAGAGTATCCAAAAGACAATTAGATGAATAGAGCTGTGACATCAAAGGATTAAAAAGAAAATCTTTATTAGTGTTACGAGAAGAAAGAACTGTAACTATGAAGAATATTTTTATCGAAAAATTATGGCTGGATCTTGTTTGGCCGAAAGGATTTGTAGCTAAATATAACTTTTTAGATCCATTATATCACATATATATGGCAGTTGAGAATATATATAACCAAGTTAGGGCATCTCCAACGGAGAACTCCAAAATTTACGGCAAAATAACGCAGAACTCCAAAATGGCGTGGTGCTGCTCCAATCGAACATCATTTTAGGTGTTTTTCGGAAGTTAACGATCTTCTCCCTTTCGCCCGTTTTATCGGTTGAGAGAGTAAAATGGCGTGGGTGAACAGCGTCGCACTGTTCACCTGCAAGTAAATGACGGAAATTTTTGCGTTCGGTTGGAGCGACGGACGGCATACGCTCTTTTGGCGTTCGGTTGGAGACGCCCTTAGTCGTAAGAGAGAAACTAAGATGAAATATTGCAAACCTTGGTGTTCCAACGGCATTTAGAAGGGTGATTGCAGTTGGTACGTATACCAAAGCCCATTTGGGGATTTTAATTTCCGGCAAGAAAATTGTTAGGGGAACCAGCACACAAAAGAAGAAAAAGGTGACAAAATGGGTTACAATTCTCCGGGCAAAGAAAAAGCTGTAGAAAATGTAGAATTTCTTCAAGAAGGAGGCCTTCTGCATTTTCAAAAGGACAAATTAAGTGTTAATTCAATGGCATAGTACTATTAATTACAGATATTCTTAAGTAATTAAGCTTAATGGATGATAGATTAACCTTGGCCAAAAAAATTTCCCAAAATAATTTCTTGAACAAAACTGCTGGGCCACATGACCATCGATGTTGTTGATAACGGTAAGCCTTGAAAGTGCTTGGCAACTCACTTTTTACCTATTTAATTAATTAACCAACCAGATAATTAAAAAGTTAGCATGAGAGAGAGAGAGACTAATAATTTTTACTGAAAAAGACAAGTACCTTGATGCTTCCAACATAGACAAATTTCCAGCCTTTAAGAGTTGCTCTCACGGCCAGATCCATGTCTTCCACAGTACTTCTGTCTTCCCAACCTCCGGCGTCATTAATGGCTTGGATTCTCCAAACTCCTGCCGTTCCTGTTAAATTCCACAAGCAAGTCTTGTCGGTTTGAATATTATATTCTGATAAAATAATTTTCTTGTCTTATTATTTTGACATATTAAAAATAAACTTCAGTTAAAATAAGTTAAATATTTTAAATTTTGATTCAATGATCTATATTTTTAATCTCAGTTTTAAATTTTTTACTAAAAAATTTCTGCTCTAAAAGAAAAGAAGAAAATCCAAGTGTGAGAAATTGAGAGTACGGTAATAGTTTCAAATGCTAAAATATTAGAAATTATTGCTAAAAAATTAGAATAAAAATTTCAAATTTATGCTTTGACATTCAATATTAACAAAAAATATATTTCGACCAGTGAAATCAAATAACTAAGAATTATGAGAAAGAAGTAAGGGAACCTTCTCTTTTTGCAGGAAGTACATGCTGAATGATATTATTTTTTGCTTCTTTTTTGGATGTTGTCTTCTTGCAGTCCTAGACTGTACATTTTTTTTGTACTCTTAGATTAAGGAATCATCGGCTCTTAGATTTTTTTTTTGTTTTCTCTTGTAGTTCTTTTGAGCATTAGCGAGCTGAAGGTTCCTTCTAAGGACCTTGTACTCCTTTTTTTTGATATAAACGCGTAGGCTCCTCTGAGAATTTAAAAAAAAAAAATCTGAAAAAGAAGAACCCTACCATTGAAACCAAAGAATCCCCAAGAAGTTGATCCTGATTCTTGCTCCACCTTGAAGTGGTAATCCATAGACATTTCTTGCAGTCTTGTCATCATGCACTCATCCGCATTCACTACAAAACCAAAGAATATCAAGCTTTAATTATTAGAGTACTCAACAATAGCTAGTTATTATATATCAAAAGCTTAAAATTTTATTATATATATATATAAAGCAATATGGCTAAATATCTATAATTAGTTATATTTAAAAAATGTGATTAAATATTTTTAAATATGTAATGTCACATTTTCTTATAAAAGTCACAATAAGTTAAACAGATGTTTCTAAAAATTCAAGATTCTTCTAATTCCACCCGTATGGCAAAATCAAATTATATATGAAATAGTTAAAATATATATTTAGTTCTTTCTGATTCCAGCCATGATAATATATGATTATAATTAAAAATTATAATACTAATCATGCTTTCAAATAAATTAATAGGTTAATAACATAATATCCTAATGATTTTCTTATATGTTAACTTATTGTAAAATTATATTTTGCAAGTAATAATTTGAAATTTTATATTGTTTAAATTACCAAACTTCCAGCGAGCTTGAACAAGAGCAAGGTTGGGATTGTGAATAAGGAATGGAATGGTTCTTATGAGGAAATCAGGCTCAGGTTGAAAATCAGCATCAAACATAGCGACATATTCACATATTTGCACATAGTCATGCTTCATTCCTATCTTTAGGGCACCAGCTTTATATCCCTTTCTATTATCTCTCCTCTCGTATTTTATGTTCTTTCCCTTCTTCAGCCATCTATTGCATTCTTCATAAATCAGCTCCTACATTATTACATCAAACAAATTAAAATAATGTTGTTAGCAAGAAAAAAGGTTATATCAACTATCAAGTGATTGTTTCACACATAAAAACTGATCAAAAATACCAACATATTATTATTTAATTACTGAAGAAAGTGAGATATTGAGATGATCTATCTCAATATGTTACACGAAATGTTACCTTTATCATCGGATCTGTTGAATCATCTAGCACCTGTATTATTACACGATCTACCGGCCACATAATATTACATGCTGCCCGTATGGAAAGCTGGTAGACCTGAAACATTACTTTTGCTTCATGAGTATAAGTACTGCATGTATAAATGTAATAATACATATGAAAAAAAATTAATTTTATTTTTGATTTTTCTATGCTACTGTTGGTCTTTATATTTTATATAAATACGTCCAAACTTCACTGTTTTATCTTCAAATTAAAGAGCTAGAAATGTCTTCTTTTTTTAATCTAATATTCCAGAATGCAAATTATTTTAAAATTTAATATTTTGTACTCAAAATGGCCGAAAATATCTTTATTTTTTTCACACTTTACATATTTTCATCCAAAAACATGACAACTAATAAATTTCATAAATAATAGGCTTCATTTGAAACAACTTTCTTAATGCTTTCTAAAACTATTTTTTAGTTAAATTTTTTTTTTTGAATTAAAAATCTTTTTACTAAAAAAACTGTTATATAAAACAATGAAAAAGTTGTCCCGAACGAAGCGACTAATCTCAGTAAAGTTTACCTCTTTCTCATTATACATTGGTATTTGAACAAGAACCATAGGGTAAGCCAAGCTCCCAAGCTCTTCATCTTCTTCAATAGGACTACACTTGTATATCTTCTCCGGCTTCCGACAAAATATCTTGACGTAGAGACTGGTAAATCCCATCAATACTTTCTCTATAAACACAAACACCAACATCACCAAACAAACTGCTAATATCACTTTCATTAGCGGCAAAATTATGACCTCCTTTAGCCACAGCAATGCCGCCATGACCGACTTCATTGCCGGTAAGATCACCACATCTCTCATCCATAATAATGCCGCCCATATGCGAAGTAATAGCCTATCAGTCGGCACAAGAATATACTGATAGGCACGAGCCAGTGATATTTGGAGCGAGAGGTTAGTTGAACCTGATTAGTCAAAGAAAAAATTTGCTAATTACCTTATAATTATATAGAGAGAGAGCTTAATTAATTCAAACCTTCCATATTGTTCCTCTCCTGCCCCGCAAATGGCAATGCTGAAGCTTTGCAGACTTTTGGAGGTATTTATATTATGCAGATGGGCTTGATCATGTAGAGAAATTAGACCACAAGAGGAGTTATAAGCCAGCTTGGATCGGAGCTCTGTTATTATTGCAGCCCTTGCTTGTAATAATTACATTATAATTGAGAAATTATTGTTGGCATGAAAGGATGAATTATTGCTCGGTTAATTGTCTGAGAAGTTTTGCTGCTGAAAGGAAAAGAACTGACATCACTCTTTGTTTGCTTGTTTTTTATTAGGGTATATTTCATTATTTTTGGTATCTTTCTATTGATGGATTTATTGGATACTTTTCGTTTAAAAATGTATCGATCAAATTAATGGAATTTTTTGTAAACATCGTAAAACACATAAAAGGATAAAAGAAATATAATTTTGTAAATTTTTTTAATTACTATGTATACAATTCGTTTATCTTGCAATTTTACAAAATATTCTATTGTTTTTGTGTAGATGTCTTCTTACTCACTTGACAATTGATACATGGAATATTAAAGGAGCAAACTATATAGCAATTGTTAAAGTAATAATTAGTTTAATTATTTGTTACACTACAGGAAAATCACTTATTACCGGCGGTCTGATTTCCGGCGGCTTTCCGGCGGTTTTTGACGGCTTATTTCCTACAAAATTTTCCGGCGGCTTTCCGACGACTAATTTTCCCGCAAAATTTTACGACGGCTAATTTCCTGCAAAATTATCCCGCGAAATTTTCCGGCGGCTTTTAAAAATTAAAAAATAATAATAAATTTAAACTATTTAAATGATTTAACAAATAATTATTAAAAGTTATATTAACTATTTAATTAATATTCATTTTTAAATTAATTAGTTAGTTAATTTTTATATTATATTAAATATTAATTTTTTTATTTTAAATTAATTACTTCCTTTTTTAATAATTGAAATTTTATTTATTTACGGTTAGATTATAGATTAAATAAAAACTATTGAGAATAAAAACTTATTTTGACCATTGGCAATTCGGTTGATAGCAGGGGTTTAATCCAACAGGTTTCCCGTTCGAGCCTCACCGCTTGCAGCTGCGGGCGCACGTCGCGGGCGCACACACGCGGGAAATGGGAGCGGGTGTGCGCGGTCACTGGCCGGGAGCGGAGCGCGTCGCCGGCAGCAGGAGCCGGGAGCGGGGCGCATCGCCGGCAGCGGGAGCCGGGAGCGGGTGTGCGCGGTCACGGCCAGTTTTTTTTTTTTTTTTTAATCTGGCCGGCGGTTTATGACTGCCGAAGAGCCGCCAGAATAATTCGCCGCCGGTAAAAACCGCCGGTATTTATTTTCCTACGCCGTTTTTTCCGGCGGTAAATGAACCGCCGGAAAACCTCAAAACCGCCGGAAAAGGTTCAATTACCGCCGGAAAAGGCCGCCGGAAATCGGTGATTTTCCTGTAGTGTTAATAACTTTAATTTATTGTTCTATTAATAATTTTAATATTAATATTAATAACTTTAAATTATCGTTATATTAATAACTTTATTATTAATATTATTATTATTAACCTTAACTTATTTATTAATAATTTTAACTTATTATTTTATTTAAAAATATTAATATTAATATTAATATTAATATTTTATTTTAATTATTTATTATTTTAATTTTTGTTAAAATTTTATGGAATTAGCTTATTTAAATATAAAATACTTTATAACTTAACACATTTTACGTCACAGCAGAGTGGTTGACACCGTGCAACAAAACATAAGAGGTCCCGTGTTTGATTATTCGCTCGAATGGGCGGGCAAGCTGGCCAGGGCAGCTGGGCAGTCTATTTTTTTTTTAAATTAAATTTTTTGTTATTCCGGCAGCCTTTTTCTGCCAAGGGTTTTTGTTCGACGCAAAATTTTTCCGACGCTCATTTTACTGTCGAAATTTATTCAACTGAAAAACTTTCAAATCCACCGGAAGCTTAATAATTTTCCGTCAGAAAATCCGCCAGTATTGTATGATTTTTCTATAGTATATACTGTTTCTGATGTTACTATTGTTAATATAACTTAGCTGTATTACATTTGTCTTTAATATGCTCATTTTCAAAGGTTATATGTGTAATAAATGGGAAAGAGAGTAATTAAACTACAAAATTCAGCTTGGTATGCCTCCGATTTCATTTGACCTTTGCTTTTTATAAAATAAGTGATATACTATAATTGCTTTTTTTAAATGATTTTCACGAGAATCATATAGCTCGTTTAATTATGAGGAAATGACATAAATGCAAAAAAATCATTATATATTTGTATATCTAACATCTAAACATTTAAACTTGCAGCTCACATATTACTTTAACATCTAGATCACATCAAATATATATGTGAAAAAAATATAATTTATTTATTTAAGTTAGTGTTGGGAAGTAAAATGTAACGAAACAAAAAAGAAAAGAAAATAGCGGAAATGAACACATGAATATTTATCGTGAAAAAAATTAAAATAGGAAAAGCATGAGCCACACCACACCGCAACAAAAAATTCACAATAAATTTTTTTGGAGAAATTGAGCATATCTCTTCTCTCATACTCTTTTCTCGTCTCTATTCATTCTAAATATAGAATAGAATAAGATACACTTTTCAATACACTAAATGATGCAACCCTTCATGTGAAACAAGAAAAAGAGGGGATAGAATGCTCAGCCGTAACATCACAATTTTTTAGTCCACCCTATAGCACCATAGCACTATAGTTTATAGTGAATCATAGAGCTTTTCTCTGTTTCTCCAACCTGAGACTATAGTGTTGTAGCACTGGAGCATACAACATTGCGGCTTTGTACAATTGTATAGACCCCGAATCCTAAGTAGGGGGAGCACTGCCTCTGCAATCGTGGCAAGAACTATAGTAAATTCGCTGAATACCGGATGTATTTCCAACGGTCAGTTGACGGTTGGAACTATAAACTGGCAGTTCAACCACCTGTATTAAACGCTAAACCGCCAGAACTTCCAGCGGTCAACTGACTGCGGAAAATACTGCCGGTATTTTCCTTTCGTGGTGGCTTTTATCGGTGGTTTAGCTAACGGTGTTTAAAACCATCGAAAAGGACCCTAAAATTAAATACCCATCACTTATTCCTTAATTCTTCGTGTGGCTCATTCTCTTTCGTCTAGACGCCCTAGCCCTCGCCGAACTGTGCTCGTTTGTTTCGTCAACAGAACTCCGCCCGTTGAACGCCGCCCGCGCCCCTGACGCCCTCACTCACGTTTGACCGCCCTAGCCGAAGGTGATCTTCATTCTTCTCCTTAATTTTTTGCTTTAGTCAAGAATATTCGTAGTAGACATTTGCAAGAGGATGTACCTTGATTAATTTATAATTTTTGCTATTGATGTTCTTCTTGTTGATAAGACTAGAGAGAGAGTTGAAGGTAAACTTGAATTATGGAGGTCCACCTTTGAAACTAAAGATTGATTTTGAGAAAGCTTTAAGCCCGTATCATTTTGCTTTAGTCATGGATGCTCTCAATAGACATTTGGAAGATGATATACCTTAGTTTATTCTTTTTGCTGAAGATATTCTTCTTGATGATATGACTAGAGAGGGAGTTGAAGATAAACTTGAATTATGAAGGTCAACTTTATAGTCTAAAGGTTTTCGCTTGAATAGATCTAAAACTGAATATATGGAGTGTAATTTTAGTAATAATATACATAGTGAAGGAATTGTGACTTTGGGCGATCAAGTCATTAATAAGAGTACATGTTTTAGATATATTGGATCTATTGTTTAGAGTGAAAGTGAAATAGATGGGGTTATTATGAACAAAATTCAAGTTGGATGGTTGAAGTGGAGGAATGCATCGGGCTTGTTCTGGGATTAAACAGTCCTCCTTAAGCTTAAGGGAAAATTCTATAAAATGGGGGTGAGACCTACGATGCTTTATAGTGCCAAATGTTGGTCATTAAAAGAGAAGCATAATACTAAGTTAAGTTTTGCATATGGCGTGAAGTTGCCGCCAATAATAATTGCGGCTACCCGTCAGTCTGGCCACCAGAAATACCAGGTGTTCTTACTGCCGGTAATAAACTGATGTTCGCCGGCGATTTTTGCTCCGAATTTTCCGGCAGTTTACTTGCAGTTTTGGGTTCATTAATTTTTGGGTTGTTTGAGCCGCCGGAAAATCATCGAAAAATTTTGCCGCCGAATATTGGCCACCGGTTTACATTTCCTACGCGGTTTATTCTGGCAGTTTATAAACTGCTTGGAATTTTCCAAACCACCTGAAAATATATCAAAACCGCCAAAAATTACCGTCGGTAATAGACGATTTTCCTATAGTGAAGCTCGACGAAAATGTGATTTAAGTCAATAGTATAACCTGATTGATCGGCATAATCATATTTCACACATAACTACTAGTTAGTATTAGTGATATTTTTTTTAAAAAAAAATTGGACATATAACTAAATATAAAAAGACATTGTTAGGAGATCAAAATCCGGCTTATTTACATAGTTTTATAAATATTCTCCCATTTTGTAAATATGCCAATTTTTTTTTCTCTTTTTACCAATGATTGCTTATTTGTGAGCTATAATACTCTTTTAATGCAAGTTAACATAAGCTATGCAAACACTCATTAAAGTTTCTTTTTGACAATGTTGTGGTATAAGCTGCTTCTTCCTAACTGCTTTCTTGAACTCTTATATTGTGTTGTTTCTTATCTACTGTCGGTTGGGGAATTTCGATTGTCTTTCTGATAATTCTAGGTGGTGTAAGGTGCAGATTATTTGTGACTATGGCTTTACGATCCTCTGTAATTCCTATTTTGTTACCTGGAGATTGTCTTTTTGGAGTATTAAGAGGATGACTATTATCAATAGGAAGGCTATCTTTTGGACTTTTTACAAGGATCTTTTGATTTCCTTTGTTCATGATTTTCACTATATATCTAATATTTTTTTGTGGAGTTTGCCTTGCAGGGATTTTTACGTCAGAGTGAACATTACTATTAGCAAGGTACTCTCTTTTAATTTTATGCATTTCCATTTTGGCAATTTTTGGTCTTTTTGCAGGAAGATGATGCTGAAGCTCTTGATCCTGATCTTCCTTTTTTGGGGCTGCTTTCTGTCAGCACTGTTTTTGCTTTATGTTCTTTTTGTAATCCTAGTACAAGGATCTGCCGGCTCTTAGGTTTTCTTTTTTTCATTTTTGACTGTAGCTCGTTCGGGCATTACTAAGCTGGCGGAGCCTTTTTAGGACTTTGTAACCGTTTTTTTTTTATCAACACGTAGGCCCTCTATGGGTTTAAACTTAAAAAAAAAAAAGCTTCTTTTTGACAATAAATGTTTTTTTTTTGTTGGGAATAAACAAAAAACGAAACAAACAAGAAACAAAATTACGGAGAAAGAATGTCAATATTTAATGTGAAAAATCTCAAAAAATAGGAAAAATTACAGAGCCACACCTCATTTAAAAATTCACTATGAAATATGAGTGAAATTTTATAGATCTTATACAATAGTACTCTATTCTTTATTTCAAACTCAAATCCATCGTCTTGAGACATATACAAGAGAGTGCAACGCACAATTTGTTACAATTCGTTCAAAAATGAAGAAAAATTTGACTCAATCGACTCGCAACACCCTAGTGTTGTACCCATAGTGCCTTGGTGTTGACTCCTTTTATCTTCAACTAGGTCTGCAATGCTTTGGTGTTAGAACTACATTGTCTGGCCATGAAATTTTTTTTTTCTTCAGGGCTTCGCTTCTCCCCAACAAACTCCTCGTTAAACTCAATCTATAAAATTGAAATTTAATTCGAATCAATAACACGACTCAATTGATCAACACAATCGAATTCTACCAAAAAAAACTAGCACCTCTCTATGACAATAGGAATGTGAGGAATGTCCCATACTTATCTAAAAAATCTCCTTGTTAAAAAATATGACATAACAAATTTATTAGAATTTCCTTAAAAAATCAGTAATCATACGAAGATGATTTTGTTTTATTTTTAATGAATTTGCATTGAAATTGATGGAATTTTAATACTTCATTAATTTAGCATTAATCCTAATTAATACAATTCACTGTCATAGCCTGTTATATCTTCCTTCTCTAATTTCTTATTATGTAAGGTGGAGCTAAATACAACGTTTTGGAAGCTAGTCCAGATTCCAATCAAAGAAGAAAAACTTAACCAGATCAACTGAGATTTTGGTTCTATTTCTACTGCTCAGATCAACAACTTAGGCTTCGTTTGGGACGACTTTTTTATTGCTTCTTAAAACAATTTTTTAATAAAAAAATTAAAGAAAGCCATCCTAGACTTCGTTTGTGATAATTTTTTTATTGCTTTTTAAAACAATTTTTTAGTGCAATTTTTTATTACAAAATTTTATATAAAAATATCTAAAAAATTAATAAAAAAGCTATCCCAAACGAAATCTTAACCTGAAAACGAAAAAATGATGAATAACGTGCTATTAAATTCATCCAGATCTTCCAAATTTGTAACATAGGATCTTTTAATAATGCAATAAGAGGGAGTGAACCTGACATTTTGATTCGAATGCGTAGCTGGAAAATTCTGCTGATTACTATCAGTAATGTATAATGATTTGGGTCTGTTAGCTGAAAAAAATTGATGCCCATTTCGTTTTGTTTGCCCACTGACTGCAAATAATAACTCAATAATGTTTCTGCAAAGGACAAAATAACAACAGAATCATTTAAATGCATTTGGCTTTTAGAGAAGCAAATTTTGGTTGTTTAATTAATTACAATAATAGCATAGATTATAGCGGTGGTATTATTATTTGGAAATGGAAAAATAATTCTGAAAAGACGAAGGAATCTTTAGTAGTATATACCCCAATATGCCGATCTGATCAATTTATGGAGATTAGATAGGCTCATTGAGGAATCAAAGGAAATCAAGCGGCCATTAGGGATCTGCCTAGAGCAGATTCGCCCCAACTAGGCTGGATCAACCTCAATGGTATTTGCCACAAAAGAAATTCCCCAATTGAGACATTCTTGTTAGAAGAACTCATTTGTTTGAGACACTCTACTTCGACAAAAACTAGCCTCAAATAGATGAGGAATTATTACGTCTGGTGGAATCCGAACGTATATGAATGCATACCGAGCAATACCGAGTTTTAGGTGATGTGGCGCGTGGTTATTGGTGTCTGAAGGCATTCGGTGACCGGACGTAATAATTGCTCCAAATAGAGGGGCATACACTTAGTAAGAGGAGATGCTCGTTCAAATTAGAGGTATCAATATTTGACACGACCTGAAAGTCCGACTCGACCCCGACCCAAAAAATTCCAGGTTAGGGTCAACCCGGACCCAAAATGGGTCGGGTTCGAGTTCAGCAAATTGATTAGTTTCAAAAATCGGGTCGGGTTCGGATTGACCTAGTAAACTAATCGAAATCGACCTGTTTTGACCCGAAAACCCATTTTGACTCTGAAACATGAAATTGACCCATTTTGACCCGCTTTTGACCCAAAAATTGAAGATTGACCCTTTTTTGACCCGAAAACTAGCAATTTTCGTCCCGGGTCTTTCGAGTCGTGTCGGGTTGACCCAAACCTGAAGCGGGTCGGGTTGGGGTCCGAAAATTGACCCGTTTGCCGAAATGAGTAGTGTTCGGGTTGATCCAAATAGTGCCGGGTCAGTTTCGGGTTCAACCCGAACCCGACCCGTGACCCAAAATTGACACCCCTAGTTCAAATCACAACAACCTCACCAATCCAATAAGTATATATCTCAATTAAATGCCTCACTCGTTAGAGTAACATACCAAAGACACTCATTGGAACTACTCATCAGAGGTGCACATAGATATCGAAGATGATTGTTCACATGTAGCTATAGAGTGACACCCACATATTTGTACTAGTCAAATAACATATTTTATTATTCCTAGGGTATATCCTTTTTTGTTGCCGTCCTAATACTATAAATATGAGGTTGAGATACATTTTTTAGAGTTCATGTAAAATAATGTGTTTACAATGAAGAAATGAAGTCTAAGAGCTTTTATTATTAATCGCCCACATCTTCCTTTCTTTCTTTAAAATAGCCTAGCTAATTTAAATACCTAGCATGAGCCCTGCCTTTTCTATGTTGATGTTGTTGATGCTAGAGGTTGAGGGACCAATTCTAGAATCCCTTAAGCTTGATTTGGCAACAAGAATCTCAATACTGATTATCTTACTTTCAATTGGTGAGGCTATTGCTGGTTGAAGTAAATCTTGGATCTATTTGCACTCTACTTTTATTTCTTGAATCTTCATGAATTATTCATCTTGAGTTCATCTTTAAGTGATCAAAGCTTCAATTAGTCAGGTGGAAATGATCATCATCTTTACAATTTAGTTATTTTATGAATCACTCATAAAAAAACTAAGCATATTTTTAAATGACACAAATACACAATGCAAGATTTATTATTATTAAGTAAGTACTAATAAGACAAAATCAATATTTATTATTTGGGATTGGTGGAAGGTTTAGTTAGTCTGTCATGTTGTTGTTTTATGCTGTCTATCTTGTTTTTGGATAGATTTTTGGTGCTGTCTTTTGGTTAATTTGGTTTGTTTGCAGTTTCCGGCCTCTGTTGTTTGTGCCTTTTCTCTCAGTCGGTCCCCTCCCGTAGTTGGCGCCTCGTGTTGTTGTGTCCTTATTCGAGCTTTTTTTTTTTCTCTTATGTTCTTTGCATGCTTGTTGTTTCTCTCTTGTAGGTTGTTTTGGTGCTCCCCGCTTCTAATCTCTTGCTTGTCCATGTGCTGGAAGCTATTTGTTGGTTGGCTTTTGATGCTTCATTGAATTTTTGGATTGGTTTCCTCTTTTGAGGACTGGCTTATTGCCTCCCTGATTTTTCTTTTTCTCTTGATTACTGTAATAGATAAGATCGTATGCTTATTAGGTTTTAATTCAAATGTTGTATTTTTATAGAGCTCTTGATCCTTTAAGGTATTGTAACCTTTTTTTATTATTTAACGCATAGGCCCTCTTGTGGGTTTATTTTAAAAAGAAAATACTAGTAAGATAAAATCATTACGTAGACTTATGAGGTCCATAGATACTAATATTTATTAGTTTAACTTCAACTAAGCCTGTATTCATGAGCAAATTGACAAGTTGCTCCTAGTTTTTTTCTTGCTGATAATAATCGAAGAGTATTGTTGCGTCCTAGAATATTCGCAGCGGTAGAGAAATATATGGTTTAACGTCTTAGCATTGTACTAAGATCTAGCACACAAGCAGATAAGAGAGAGGGTGAAACATTCATAAGAGACACCAGAGTTTTTACGTGGAAAACCCCTAAAAAGGGGAAAAAACCACGGGGCCTGGCCCAGTTTGAATGAATCCACTAATATTTGCAGTCGATTACAAATGAGGCCCTTCCTTTGGAGAAGGTCTTGTATTGATGTAGCAAATATACATCATATAGATTGCATTACATGGTAGGAGTTACATATACATATTTATTTGGTCGGAAGGACCGTAGTCGGCAGAAGACCGGGGTCAGAAAGACCGTTGTCTATTGATAGAGGTTGGACGGACCGTAGTAGGCGACGGAGGTCGAAATGACCGTAGTTGGCAGGAGACTGGGGTCAGAAAGACCATTGTTTGTTGATGGAGGTCGGGAGGACCATAGTAGGCGACGGAGGTCGGAAGGACCGTAGTCGACAGTATTTTGGGAGAACTGTGGGCATCAGATGGTGGCCTGGTGGAGCTCAAGGCCTCAAGTAGTGGTCCAGCGGAATTCTGGGCCTCATGTGATGTTCTGGTGGAGCACACAGCTTTTAATGATGATCTGGCGAAGACAAGTGCCTCTGGCAAAGGTGAGGGCCTCTGGTGAAGGTGAAGGCCGTTGGTAAAAGTGAGGGCCTCTGGCGAAGGTGAGGGCCTTTGGCGAAGTTGAGGGTCTCAGATGAAGACGTCAGGCCTTGAGCAAAATGTTGGGCCTTCAGCAGAACGTCGGGCCTTGAGGTGGTGGTCCGGCGAGGCTCCGGCGGTGGTCCGGCGAGGCTCCGGCAGTAGTCCGGCGAGGCTCCGGCGGTGGTCGAGGAGGAGCTTCTTCCTTCTCCTCTTCCTTCTCTTCTTGATTGGCCTCTCTTTGTGAAGAATGAGGGCTCTATTTATAGATTTTCTGGAGTGGCATGCCCCGTAAATAGATGGAAGATCAAGGGTAAATAAGGATGTGGGTCTCCGAAAGGATTCCGCTCGTGTGGTTCGAATGCAAAGGGTACGATCACACTATCCCGTAGGACAAAATGGTCGTAGGCCTTTACACCCGACACAAGCAGGCCGATGGAAGAGCAGATGGAGTTATAGATACGATTAGCCATGGAGGATAGCGGTTTTCACCTACCAACCTCGATGGATAATAATATCTATAACCCAAAAGTTCACGAGATTTCTCCTATTCGATACATCGGCTCGAATAGGGTTTATTTGATTGTGGGGATCGATTTCCTACAGGCGCAAGCCCCCGTAGTTAATTACATCCTAAGCCTTGACTTAGGAAAACTCTCGATTAAGGATGTTGTATTATTCACTTCTTGATTTGATGCATAGAGAAAGTTCCTAAATTCTACCCAAAAGAAAACAGACTCTTCTCTTTATCCTTAGTGATGATTAGACATTTTTGAATGGATAAAGATATAATTAAAATTTTGAGTTTAAAAGATCAAAGATCAAATTACAATCCTAAGAGAAATGATAGACTCAAAACACACTAGAAGTGGAAAGACACACTGAGGGGTGTATGACCTGGGCTTATGCTTGCCTGGAGTGAGCTGCCAGCTAACATCCTAAACACAATCAATCGCCCTACATGTATATAAGATAGGAAGGCTCTATCCTAGGAAGTCAAGGAATCATAGTTCAAGAGTTTTCAATCAATGACTCTACAATATGCAAAAGGCTATACTTAACGCCGTGTATGATGCATGAAATGAATACAAAATATCCCTAGGTCTACTGATGTAATGCATGTATATAAGTGAAATACAATGTGAAGTAAGGTGTGTAAAGACAAATGCATGCATGACATCCAGAGTACAGAAAAAATAAATAAACACACCCTAAGGGTACCCTCCAGGCAAGGTACCCGCACAGAAAATCATCATAGTCATGCCCACTTCGTGTGGGAAAACAACGATGCCCAATGGCATAAATAAGTGGCCTACTCTACAGGCCTAAATGACCCTAATGGTCTCTAAAGCTCACAGAAAAAAAAAGAAAAAGGGAGGGAGGGTATCGTACCCAAAATCAGAAGGCCAAAAACCTAGCGATGCCCACTTCATGTGGGAAAACAACGATGCCAACCGGCATAATAGGTGGCCTACTCTACAGGCCTAAATGACCCTAATGGTCTCTAGGGCTCACAGAAGGGGGCAAGCTTTGACCTATAGGGCCAAAGCTTCATCAGTGAACTAACCTAAGGCTGGCTACCTAAACATACTAGAATACCTATTAACAAGAAGTGTGTGATGTGAAGCAATTCCGATATATAATTAGGAGTTTATTAGCTGCAGAAATTATACCTGACTGTATGTGGCGCTGCCACTTAGAAGCTTATAAACCAGCGACCTCATTTAAATCTCAATCATTAAGCTCCAGTGTACCTCGCAAGAAAAGATAAGAGAGAAACATATATATGAGCGTAGATGCCATTCAGAAAAGAAGTGCAGGTAACTAATAAAAATATAACTAATAGGGAAATTAAATACAGCTAACAGGAAATTTAATAATTGCATTTATAGAACATGTGTATATAGCAAACATTGAATAACAGGAGAAAATGTGAGCCTAACCTAGAGCTAAAAGTAGTGTCTTAGCTAAACCAGCCTAGGTATATGTAACAGTGTATAGTTTTGGACATGTCCTATGTAGGGAAGTTTAATTATAGTTGCTTTCATTTGATTTGTTGAAGGGCAGAAGGAGGATTTTGGTTTAAGTCTAAATATTAGTATTTTAGGATCGATTTTAGAGATTTTTATTTTAGGATTTGATTGAATTATTTTAATTGGTTATAAATTAGAAAGAAAGATGAATTAGGTGGTTTATTATCAATTGATGTTTGATTCAAATTATTAGTAATCAATTAAGTTTAGGGTTTTGCCACTCCATCGAATCCATTCGTGGCGTTGTGCCACCATGCTCGAGGAACCAGGCCTCCTTAGGACACTTAGCCCCGCAGCTCGGAGTAGTCCATCCAATAAACTTCATCTTTGGAGTGATTGTTATATATTAAGGGGTTTGTTGACTGATTTTAAAAGATTGATATAATGTTTGATCTTTAGAAGTTTTTTTATCTTAAGAAATTTAGTTTCATATTTAATTTCCTAATTTTTGTCTACAGCTTTTAAACTTTAGATTGGTTAGGGGTTTATTATTAGATTAGTTAGATTTGATTTAGATGTATGTTTTAGATTTAGAATTCAACAATTATGAGTGTTAATTATAAGTTGATTAAGGATTAAGCATTTTTAATAAATTTTAAGAATTAAATTAAGATTGGTTGGTTAATTATTAGTGGATCAAGAAAACTAGAACCTAGGAAGACGTGTCACTAAGTTTTTGTTTTAATGTCTCTATCCTATAAGGAGCATGCATCCTAAGTCTATATTTTCTAAGACCCGATCCTTAATTTTTGTCCTTAGATGTCACTAAAGTTGTAGGACTAAGAGTGGTGTTGTTTTCTAATCCTTAGGACTCTCGTACATGTACCGCTAAACTTAAGAATCTATAGCAAAGCAGTATAAATGAAAGAATAAAAGTCGAACATAAAAGAAATGTAAGCATTGTTGTTTGTTGGGTACACTTCTTTGAAGTCAAGTATACCCTAAAGCAATATTAACAATGCTCTTTAATGTTCCCACAATCCAAATAAAGCACTTGAATAAGACTCGACTCAAACAATCTAACTACCCTCTAAACAAAGCCCGAAATAACTAAAAAAGAACAAACTTCTAGGACTAAATTTGAAATAAGAATCTCTTTTTGTTTTAGGTTCATCCAAAAATTCTATATTTTAGGAGTTAACACTAAAGAAAGCTAGCTCGAGTAGAGAGTACCTTGCTCCAGAAGACACTACCCGCCTCCCAACACAAAGTTATCTAAAGCTTCAAATTCCAAAATCCATCCTTTAGAGACTAACACGAATCAATAGGAAGACAATCACACACTAATCATCATCTTGTTCCAAAAAGGCCTACTAAGGAATTTTTACTATACTAAGCAAGTCATCAAACTAGAAGCCTCCAAACACCCTATGAAAACTTCTAAATAAAATACCACTCAAACCTTACAAAACAACAAATAATCAAGTGCCTTTTATCACATTTGGAGTGGGGTAAAACTTGAGAGAACTTTCTAACAAGAAAGCTTCGCAAGCGAACTTCCATCTTAAAACATTCGCAAAACTCATTAAAAAAACTTTCTAATACAAAACGAATCTAAAGCCAATCATAAATCCTCTTAACATGAGCAAACCAAAGTCTTTTCAAACGTCATACACATCAAAACTCTTCTCAACACAACCAAATCATATTCATTTCAAATGTGAAACAAAGCCACCCGTCTTTCAAATACAATACAATTTACAAAATTTTTCAACATAAAGCTGGTCATAAGATTTTCGTATGAAGCAAATCATGAATTTTTTTTATCTCAAAGCATAAGTAGTAAAATAAGTAACAGAGAAAGAGATAGGTTGATAGAAAGAGAAGATATAAGGTTAGGGAGGATAAGAGACTCAATGCATATTTGCCAAAGTTCTATCTTTCCAACAGTCATCCAACAAACCTACAATATTCAATTAGAAATATGGTCCACTCTCCAACAATTATCCAAATAAAGCTCCCCATCTCCAACACATTTCATGCTCCAGGATACATTTCTCTCACAACCATTCCACTAAACATCACATGCCACTTTGTATTCTTTTATTTTTTTATAATGGATTACACATGAAGATAACAAACTTTGCAATTAGTATTGAATTCTTTTCCAACCAACTTTCGATCAGTGGAGCATAAAGAAAATACACTTGAGAGCTACAATTACAACTACCAAATATATGTCAAATCACTTCTTACATGTAAAGCAATTCCTGAAGCTTTCCTACTCAAAATCACCCATAAGACTCTCCAGCCATTTCCCTAAAGGTACTTTATGAAAGACTTACAAATAGCAACTACTTCTCCTTTCCAAATCGTATAACAAGTCATACTATAAATATGTGGAAATGTTATTGAAATTTTCTCCTGTAATATAGAATGTCGCAAAAATATAGAAACTCCTTCAACACGATTCGTAAAGTCAATGTGATTCCAAAAGCACCAACAACTTTCTCATTTACAACATAAAACTATAAACCCATTTCATATTGAATCAAGAATATGAAAACCCATCACGATATATACATGCTTGAGGGCAAAAGCCGAAGTTATATATTTTTTTAGGTAAAGCAACTATGAATGTATATAGAAGGAAACCACGAAATCTTCACGCCCATTCGTCTTTGAATCCGACTCATAATAATAAAGCATGAAACTCCACATGGCTCATTTCAAAAAGAACAAATCGCAAATCGGATGACCCAAGGATGTGAGTGATCTCAAATTAGCTTTCAGTTATGGACTAAACCACAATTATAAAAGCATGAAGTTATGTTTCTCATATAAATTTCTAATTTAAACAAAGCCACCAAAACTCAAGGTGTTTATATATATACATTTCCTGCCAAAATAGCCAATCATAGCAAACAAAAGTCTAATAATCTCCATCCTTTTAATCACCAAAGTATTTCTTGCAAAAAAAAAAGAACTTTATGTAAAGAGTGTGATCTAGTGCCATGGGAGAGAATATCACATCCATTTATAACTTCCAGAAGCGAAAATTTCTCAATGAGAACAAGATGAAAATCAGATATGAATCTTTTCTTTGTTTGATGTGAAATGAAAGTTTCAACCCAGTCGAATCATTGACTAAGAAGAAAACTCAATACCATTAAAGATATGTATAAAATACTCTCATTTTTAAAGGAAGTGAATTAAGCCCTCATACTTAAATGTCAAGGAAAGCTCAAAGTAAGGAGATTCGCTATCAATTCTTCGATCAACCAAGATATGCTTCTAATATATTAAAAATCCAACAAGGAAGAAAAAGGGAAAGAACAAGGAAAATAGTAGAGCTTCTTCACCGAAACTTAGCATAGACCAAACTATTTAATATTTACGTTGTGCCATGACATTCCTATTTCCAAACAACCTCATTTGTTCAAAGCTTATATACACACACCTCTAGTGGACACTACTACAAACATACACTACTACAAACATCACCCATACACCTGGTGCAGGATATCATATATTTTTTTATCACCCACACATGAGGTCTTCCCCGAACAACGCATAACATGACATAACTCTTCTAGAAATCTGATTTTCTACAGATTTTATACACAGTTAATGATAGCAAAAATATAAACCTTCTTATGGAACTCGCTTACATTCCACAAAATCAGCCATCTCACTTTCTTTTTTAAATGAAATACTCATAATATGGTGAGTTTGCAATCACAAAGCTGCAGCAAATTAATTAGCCTAGAAGTGAAATGAATTCTACACAACCTCACGTGATAGGTGTTACCATTCTCAACATCTCATCACATAAATATAAACAAAGCATTGTATAGGAATCCGGAAAGCCATTTCTTCAAAATATACTATAACAAAGGATGACATAAGAGATCTACACAAATCCAAAGAATAAACCATTAACCACGTAACCATTCGTATCAAGAAACTTCATCAAAATAGTTGATCTCATTTGCATAGAAACCCGTTTGCAAGGTAGACCACAAACTTCTCATTCTTCTAAATTTCATCTATTGAAATGTTCAACAAAGAAAAAGAAGGAGGTATACCTGCCTTAGAGAAGGAAGTAGAGGAGGTCGGTTGGGCTAGTCCGGCGTCGGGTTCGGTCTAAGAGATCGGACGAACCTTGGGTTCGGCCTTCACGAGTGTGTCGGATTCTTCTTGGAGCTAGCGAATGGAGACGTTGAAGATGGCTCCGATTTCGGCCTGGGCTGCTCCGGGTGAGAGCCTCTTGGCCTCGGCTGGAGTTTATGATCCAGAAAAATGGGCGGCTGAAGGCGGGGCGAGATCGGTGTCGACGGGAGCAAGGATCAGTCCAGGTGGCGTCCAAATCGGGCGGGAGTAGGTCAAGCCGAGAGCAAGGGGTTTCGGCTTTGTTTGGGATTCGGCCAGAGGGAGCTAGGCTCTCGGCTTCTCTGCGACTCACCAACGAAAGACAAGGGAAGGGGAGAGGGGCGTGCGAGGAAGATAGGAAGATTTCGGGAGAGAGGGAGCGGCTTCAGTCCTGGAGGAGGCGTGCAAAACCGAGAGTTCGAGAGAGGAAATCGGCTGGAAGAGAACTTCGGTTCCCTTGGAACCGTGCCGAATCCAGAGTCCGCGGGGGCCAGCCGTGAGATGGAGGCCCTTTGGCCTCAATTAGGGCGCCCAAGGAGAATTCGGGAGTGAGACAGAGAGCCGTCCGATCAAATTTCTAATCCAACGGTGGGATTCCAATTGATTTGAAAATTCGATCAAATTTTGATTAGGATTTAGCTGAACCTAAGGGATTGAAATCAAGCTCAGATTGAGTAGGGTTTGGTTCGATCCGGGTCGACTCGAACTCGCCCCGACTCGACACAAAATTAATTCAATAAAATAAGATAAAAATAAATCAAACTCAAATCATTATCAATTCAAATTGAATCGGGCTCGACGAGGCCCGATCAAATCGATCAAATATGCTCAAGAAGAAATCCGGTTAAAAACGAGGTCAACAAACTCCACCCCAACAGGTGCGGTGAATGACAGGTGAACCGTACGTGTTGGCGTTGACCTCCTTATCTCTAGGGAGATGCAACCCAACAGTCGGAAAAAATATTCACCAAGAAGATACAATCCTACGATCAAATAGAAAGACTCGCTAGGAAGATGCAATCCTACGATCAACTAAGGAGACTCGCTAGGAAAATGCAATCCTACGATCAACTAAGGAGACTCGAGAATCATACAACCATGCAAATCATGCAATAGGTGTCCCACCAGGTTATGATCACACAATCACACAATGCTCATGCAATCACACATCAATCACATAATCATGCCATCACGCAGCCATATCATCAAATCACAATATTGTATAATCAAACAAACATCACATGCCCATACTACATTTAACTAAGAATATAGCGATAACCAGTCATATCTCAATCATGCGATCACATAGTAACCACACTACCATATGATAAATATGAGATAATCATCTAATCACATCAGATCACGGAAGTGATCATGTAATAATCTCACAACAATCACAAGACTATGTAATGATCATACAAACATATAATAGTCTGACTATCATCCAATCATGCAACAGTCATATGCAACAAACCAAAATATCTAACAATCACTCAATCATATTACAAGCAATCAAATATATAATGATCATCCCGCAATCACACAATTATGCAATATAACCACACACTCATTTAATCAACAACACAGACATGCAATGCTCCCACAATCATGCAATGTAACCACAATCATGCAAGCATGAAATGATCACGCACTTATATAATAATCAATTAATCATGCAATAATCACACTACAATCACATGATCATGCAACGACCAATCCAACATACAATGATCACCCCACAATCACACAATTATGCAATGACCACGCACTCATGCAACAGTCATTCACTCATATAATGCTCACAAAATCATGCAAACATGGTGGGACAGAAAGGGGAAAGAAACCTAACATTCGTCTGACCAAATCGAAACAACGAATGAAAAAGACTCAATGCTCACTTGACTAAGACAAAATAGTGAGGAAGAGTTAAAGAAAGAAACTCAACTATCTGCATATTCATACTGAAACAGCAGAATAGGAGAGGGAAGGGATTCAATGCTCATATGAGCAAAATCAAAGTAGTGATATAAAGAACTAAGAAAAACTTAACGATCACCTAGCACAAATGTCTAAGATGATGTGAGGAGAAGCAAATTCAACCATCACTTGAAAAATTATAGCGAATAGCAAAGAGTAATAATCATAAGGAGGTAATAAGGAAGAACAACCCAAGATAAGGAAACTAGCTATCTGCCTGACCACATCGCAACAGCAGAATAGAGAGGAAAAGGGGTCTCACATCCACCTGACCATATCGAAACAGTGAATGGATAAAACTCAAGGCTCATTTGACCGTATTCGAAACAACGAGCAAGAGCAAGAAAAGAATCAACTGTCTGCTTGACCAAATCGAAACAGCAGAGCAGAAGAAAAAAAGAGAAACGCCCCACATTCACCTGACCAGATCGAAACAGTGAATGGGGAAAACTCAGTGCTCACCTGACCAGATCGAAACAGTGAACAAGAGTAGAGAAAAGAAACGACTGTCTGTCTGACCAGATTGAAACAGCAGAACAGAAGGAAAAAGAGAAACGCCCCACATTCACCTGACCAGATCGAAACAGTGAATGGGGAAAACTCAGTGCTCACCTAACCAGATCGAAACAGTGAACAAGAGTAGAGAAAAGAAACGACTGTCTGCCTGACCAGATCGAAACAGCAGAACAGAAGGAAAAAGAGAAATGCCCCACATTCACCTGACCAGATCGAAACAGTGAATGAGAAAAACTCAGTGCTCACCTGACCAGATCGAAACAGTGAACAAGAGTAGAGTAAGAAAACGACTGTCTGTCTGACCAGATCGAAACAGCAGAACAGAAGGAAAAGTGATCCAACATCCACCTGACCATATTCGCAACGGCAGATGAGGATGACCCAATATTTACCTGACCAGATCAAAACGGTAAAACAAAGGGTCGAAAAAAAAAGTCTAATGTCCACCTGACCATATTCGTAACAGTGGGACAAAAGAGGAAAGAGTAGTGAGGAATGCCTCCCAGGGACTCTGTCGGGCTCTCTCAATCAGAAATGGGAGTTCAACATTCGCCTGACCAGATCGTAACAGCGAATGAGAATGGCTCAAAATCCACCTGATCATATTCGCAACAGTGAATAATGAGCCCTCCCGAAAGTCTAATGTCCACCTGACCAAAATCGTAACGGTGGGACAAAAGAAGAAAGTACACTCAACAATCACCCGACGCATATGCCAAAGTGATAAGAAGAGGACAAGGTAGTGAGGAATGCCTCCCAGGGACTCTGTCGGGCTCTCTCAACTAGGAAATGGGAGTTCTACATTCGCCTGACCAGATCGCAACAGCGAATGAGAATGGCTCAAAATCCACCTGACCATATTCCCAACAGCGAATAATGAGCCCTCCCGAAAGTCTAATGTCCACCTGACCAAAATCGCAACGGTGGGACAAAAGAGGAAAGTACACTCAACAATCACCCGACGCATATGCCGAGGTGATAAGAAGAGGAAGGAAGTGAGGAATGCCTCCCATGGACTCTGTCGGGCTCTCTCAACTAGGAAATGGGAGTTCTACATTCGCCTGACCAGATCGCAACAGCGAATGAGAATGGCTCAAAATCCACCTGACCATATTCGCAATAGCGAATAATGAGCCCTCCCGAAAGTCTAATGTCCACCTGACCAAAATCGCAACGGTGGGACAAAAGAGGAAAGTACACTCAACAATCACCCGACGCATATGCCAAGGTGATAAGAAGAGGACAAGGTAGTGAGGAATGCCTCCTAGGGACTCTGTCGGGCTCTCTCAACTAGGAAATGGGAGTTCTACATTCGCCTGACCATATTCGCAACAGCGAATAATGAGCCCTCCCGAAAGTCTAATGTCCACCTGACCAAAATCGCAACGGTGGGACAAAAGACAAAGTCCAACATTCACCTGACCAGATCGAAACAGTGAATGAGGACAACCCAATGTTCGCTTGACCGGATCGAAACAGCGAGACAAAGGGAGAAAGAGAAAGGGGGTTCAACATCCGCCTGACCATATTCACAACGGCGAATGAGAACAACTCAATATCCACCTGACCATATTCGCAACAGCGAATAAAGAGCTTCCCCAAAGAGGTCTAATGCCTGCCTGACCACATTCGCAACAGCAGGGCAAAAGAGAGAAAAAGGATCCAACATCCACCTGACCATATTCGAAACGGTGAATGAGGATTACTCAATGTTCGCCTGACCATATTCGAAACGGCAGAACAAAGAGCGAAAAAAAAGTGAAGTGATAAAAGGGGATCTCTTGAAGAAAGAAATCCACCAGAAATCGAATAGAAATCTCTCCTACGGGTCTGTCTGTGGAGGAAGAACGACATGAAATGAAGATGAATGATCACATACAAAATCAAGGTAGAGCTATCATGATATCAAAGTGAGGAGGAACATAATAGAGCAATCACAGAAAGATCCAAAGGAATGAACTCAACTAAGAAGTGAAATAAGAACTTGAATGGAAGAGTGACTTCCAAAACAAGTGAGAAACACCAACAACTTGAATGGGACGATAGTTCCCAAGCAAGTGAACAGAAACAACCACCTGAATGGGAGAGTGGTTCCCAAACAAGTGAACAAAACATACAACTTGAATGGGAGAGTGACTCCCAAACAAGCAAGCACAAAAATAACCTGAATGGGAGAGTGGCTCCCAAGCAGGTGAACAAAACCAGCAACTTGAATGGGAGAGTGGCTCCCAAACAAGGATGGCGGCATATAAGATATCAAAGGAGTAAATGCACGCCGAACGGTTATTTATAAGCGAAACAATCATAGCTCAAAACAATCAGGATTTCAAAAGAAAAGTGCAATCAAGGGAAGAATCACATCAGTCCATAAGAATGATTTATAATCAAATGTTGGGGTCTGAAAATTTTCATACATAAATTTTTCAAAAGAGCAAGGTGAGTACTTAAATATACTCCATATTGGAGACACTAAGAGATGCTAAACACTCACCAATTAATTGAGAAAAGTTTGATTCACATAAATTTTCAAAGAGTAGAAATTTTATCAAAGAGCAAGAGTATTATTTTTAAGAATGAAAGATTTACCTCTTGATTATTTTGACCCGGTCAAAATGACATAAGGGACCAAATTTAAAATTTTAGTAAGAAATTGATTGACTCCATCTAAACCCAAAAAGGTTAGGGATTTGAAAACTTGCCAACCCAAGTTAAGCTCCCTACAAACTCAACTGGGCTCTCTCCCTTAGATAAGTATTTTTTTGAATTAAAATCTAATTCAAAAGGATATAAATTAAATAAAGAAATTGAATCTTCTCTATCTTCTTGCATGAAGAATACTTTTATGTCTAATAGAATATCAATGCATAATAGTGAATCCAAATTCATCATTTTCAAAATCAAGTATCAAAAATATCAAAGGACACATGAGTTTTCTGAGATTTAGAGATTTCCAAGAAAGAAAAGCCATTTACACTTTCACTTTAGGCTCATTTTATGCCTACTATGTAAATTTTTGGCACTTTGTGCTTCTTTTCACTTTTGACACACTTTGTGTATCTTTAACCTTTTTGGCGCTTTGCGCATCTTTTCACTTTTGATGCACTTTGTGCATATTTCATTTTTGGCGCTTTGCGCATCTTTTCACTTTTGTATTTGGCTTCCTTTCTAAATCTCTAAAAGAATACATTCTCAGTTGTGAAATTATCTTCCAAACATAAGAGAAGAAAACTTATTCTCTTAAGTAAGGAAGAACAATTTACAAAACAAATCCGATCCTATGATAAAATGAACTACTTGATTGAGAAAATTATGAAATAAATTCATATGTATGCAAAGAATACCTACGAGATAGAAAATTTGCAAGCTAATAGATAAAATTTTCATTTCTAAGCCCAATTTCAATTTGTCAAAGATTTTAGTTCAAAAATAAGATCATCCCACACAAGGGATGGAGGGAGGGAATATCATCATAAGAAATTATCCTTTAAGTGTTTAAAGGAGTCAACCAACTCTTACTTAATATTTTAAATAAAATAGAGGTAAATTTTTCATTAAGAAAAACAAATCACTTACCCTCTAAAGAAAATTCCCTCAAAAGTTCGTATCAAATTTTAAACTCTCAAATTTTTTCCTCAAATTAAATTTTCTTTTGAAAAATTCGTATATGTCAAATTTAAGGACCCTTCCATTGAAAATAACATTTGAATTTCTATTTGGACTGATATGAATCAAGACCTAGTCTAAAAGAGCTCAAACAAGATAGATGATCAGAACTAAAGTTTATGTCAAATATATGAATCACATAATAAAGGATAGAATAAAAATTCTCATTTGAAATGATATGGATCAAGATTAAGCTGAAAATAATTCCAACTAGGAATTGATAGATATTAAAGTTTTGATTGGAATAAGATTGACTTAAAATAGATCGATTTGGATTTGAATTTTAGAATTAGAAAAAAAACACAGATCTAATAAACTCAAAATTTTAATTAAATCTTTATACATTAAAAATATCTAACTCTCACTAAGAATTAAGAGAAGAGAGTGGAGTAAAAAAAATGAACTCAAACTAGACACCAAATTAGGATTACCTACAGAAGTGAATAATACAACATCCAAAGATGGAGAGAGAAACCTGTCCCACCGTGGTCGCCAGAAATCTGTGAGTCTCCGAAAGGATTCCGCTCGTGTGGTTCGAATGCAAAGGGTACGATCACACTATCCCGTAGGACAAAATGGTCGTAGGCTTTTACACCCGACACAAGCAGGCCGATGAAAGAGCAGATGGAGTTATAGATACGATTAGCCATGGAGGATAGCGGTTTTCACCTACCAACCTCGATGGATAATAATATCTATAACCCAAAAGTTCACGAGATTTCCCCTATTCGATACATCGGCTCGAATAGAGTTTATTTGATTGTGGGGATCGATTTCCTACGGGCGCAAGCCCCCGTAGTTAATTACATCCTAAGCCTTGACTTAGGAAAACTCTCGATTAAGGATGTTGTATTATTCACTTTTTGATTTGATGCATAGAGAAAGTTCCTAAATTCTACCCAAAAGAAACCAGACTCTTCTCTTTATCCTTAGTGATGATTAGACATTTTTGAATGGATAAAGATATAATTAAAATTTTGAGTTTAAATGATCAAAGATCAAATTACAATCCTAAGAGAACGATAGACTCAAAACACACTAGAAGTGAAAAGACACACTGAGGGGTGTATGACCTGGGCTTATGCTTGCCTGGAGTGAGCTGCCAGCTAACATCCTAAACACAATCAATCGCCCTACATGTATATAAGATAGGAAGGCTCTATCCTAGGAAGTCAAGGAATCATAGTTCAAGAGTTTTCAATCAATGACTCTACAATATGCAAAAGGCTATACTTAACGTCGTGTATGATGCATGAAATGGATACAAAATATCCCTAGGTCTACAGATGTAATGCATGTATATAAGTGAAATACAATGTGAAGTAAGGTGTGTAAAGACAAATGCATGCATGACATCCAGAGTACAGAAAAAATAAATAAACATACCCTAAGGATACCCTCCAGGCAAGGTACCCGCACAGAAAATCATCATAGTCATGCCCACTTCGTGTGGGAAAACAACGATGCCCAATGGCATAAATAGGTGGCCTACTCTACAGGCCTAAATGACCCTAATGGTCTCTAAGGCTCACAGAAAAAAAAAGAAAAAGGGAGGGAGGGTATCGTACCCAAAATCAGAAGGCCAAAAACCTAGCGATGCCCACTTCGTATGAAAAAACAACGATGTCAACCGGCATAATAGGTGGCCTACTCTACAGGCCTAAATGACCCTAATGGTCTCTAGGACTCACAGAAGGGGGCAAGCTTTGACCTATAGGGCCAAAGCTTCGTCAGTGAACTAACCTAAGGCTGGCTACCTAAACATACTAGAATACCTATTAACAAGAAGTCTGTGATGTGAAGCAATTCCGATATATAATTAGGAGTTTATTAGCTGCAGAAATTATACCTGACTGTATGTGGCGCTGCCACTTAGAAGCTTATAAACCAGCGACCTCATTTAGTTCTCAATCATTAAGCTCCAGTGTACCTCGAAAGAAAAGATAAGAGAGAAACATATATATGAGCGTAGATGCCATTCAGAAAAGAAGTGCAGGTAACTAATAAAAATATAACTAATAGGGAAATTAAATACAGCTAACAGAAAATTTAATAATTGCATTTATAGAACATGTGTATATAGCAAACATTGAATAACAGGAGGAAATGTGAGCCTAACCTAGAGCTAAAAGTAGTGTCTTAACTAAACCAGCCTAGGTATATGTAACAGTGTATAGTTTTGGACATGTCCTATGTAGGGAAGTTTAATTATAGTTGCTTTCATTTGATTTGTTGAAGGGCGGAAGGAGGATTTTGGTTTAAGTCTAAATATTAGTACTTTAAGATCGATTTTAGAGATTTTTATTTTAGGATTTGATTGAATTATTTTAATTGGTTATAAATTAAAAAGAAAGATGAATTAGGTGGTTTATTATCAATTGATGTTTGATTCAAATTATTAGTAATCAATTAAGTTTAGGGTTTTGCCACTCCATCGAATCCATTCGTGGCGTTGTGCCACCATGCTCGAGGAACCAGGCCTCCTTAGGACACTTAGCCCCGCAGCTCGGAGTAGTCCATCCAATAAACTTCATCTTTGGAGTGATTGTTATATATTAAGGGGTTTGTTGACTGATTTTAAAAGATTGATCTAATGTTTGATCTTTAGAAGTTTTTTTATCCTAAGAAATTTAGTTTCATATTTAATCTCCTAATTTTTGTCTACAGCTTTTAAACTTTAGATTGGTTAGGGGTTTATTATTAGATTAGTTAGATTTGATTTAGATGTATGTTTTAGATTTAGAATTCAACAATTATGAGTGTTAATTATAAGTTGATTAAGGATTAAGCATTTTTAATAAATTTTAAGAATTAAATTAAGATTGGTTGGTTAATTATTAGTGGATCAAGAAAACTAGAACCTAGGAAGACGTGTCACTAAGTTTTTGTTTTAATGTCTCTATCCTATAAGGAGCATGCATCCTAAGTCTATATTTTCTAAGACCCGATCCTTAATTTTTGTCCTTAGATGTCACTAAAGTTGTAGGACTAAGAGTGGTGTTGTTTTCTAATCCTTAGGACTCTCGTACATGTACCGCTAAACTTAAGAATCTATAGCAAAGCAGTATAAATGAAAGAATAAAAGTCGAACATAAAAGAAATGTAAGCATTGTTGTTTGTTGGGTACACTTCTTTGAAGTCAAGTATACCCTAAAGCAATATTAACAATGCTCTTTAATGTTCCCACAATCCAAATAAAGCACTTGAATAAGACTCGACTCAAACAATCTAACTACCCTCTAAACAAAGCCCGAAATAACTAAAAAAGAACAAACTTCTAGGACTAAATTTGAAATAAGAATCTCTTTTTGTTTTAGGTTCATCCAAAAATTCTATATTTTAGGAGTTAACACTAAAGAAAGCTAGCTCGAGTAGAGAGTACCTTGCTCCAGAAGACACTACCGCCTCCCAACACAAAGTTATCTAAAGCTTCAAATTCCAAAATCCATCCTTTAGAGACTAACACGAATCAATAGGAAGACAATCACACACTAATCATCATCTTGTTCCAAAAAGGTCTACTAAGGAATTTTTACTATACTAAGCAAGTCATCAAACTAGAAGCCTCCAAACACCCTATGAAAACTTCTAAATAAAATACCACTCAAAACCTTACAAAACAATAAATAATCAAGTGCCTTTTATCACATTTGGAGTGGGGTAAAACTTGAGAGAACTTTCTAACAAGAAAGCTTCGCAAGCGAACTTCCATCTTAAAACATCCGCAAAACTCATTAAAAAAACTTTCTAATACAAAACGAATCTAAAACCAATCATAAATCCTCTTAACATGAGCAAACCAAAGTCTTTTCAAACGTCATACACATCAAAACTCTTCTCAACACAACCAAATCATATTCATTTCAAATGTGAAACAAAGCCATCCGTCTTTCAAATACAATACAATTTACAAAAATTTTCAACATAAAGCTGGTCATAAGATTTTCGTATAAAGCAAATCATGAATTTTTTTTATCTCAAAGCATAAGTAGTAAAATAAGTAACAGAGAAAGAGATAGGTTGATAGAAAGAGAAGATA
The DNA here is from genome assembly GCA_022539455.1 of Dendrobium nobile. Classification (NCBI taxonomy): domain Eukaryota; kingdom Viridiplantae; phylum Streptophyta; class Magnoliopsida; order Asparagales; family Orchidaceae; genus Dendrobium; species Dendrobium nobile. Next base: position 39,694,158 of record CM039731.1, on the reverse strand, counting down.
TAAGGTTAGGGAGGATAAGAGACTCAATGCATATTTGCCAAAGTTCTATCTTTCCAACAGTCATCCAACAAACCTACAATATTCAATTAGAAATATGGTCCACTCTCCAACAATTATCCAAATAAAGCTTCCCATCTCCAACACATTTCATGCTCCAGGACACATTTCTCTCACAACCATTCCACTAAACATCACATGCCACTTTGTATTCTTTTATTTTTTTATAATGGATTACACATGAAGATAACAAACTTTGCAATTAATATTGAATTCTTTTCCAACCAACTTTCGATCAGTGGAGCATAAAGAAAATACACTTGAGAGCTACAATTACAACTACCAAATATATGTCAAATCACTTCTTACATGTAAAGCAATTCCTGAAACTTTCCTACTCAAAATCACCCATAAGACTCTCCAGCCATTTCCCTAAAGGTACTTTATGAAAGACTTACAAATAGCAACTACTTCTCCTTTCCAAATCGTATAACAAGTCATACTATAAATATGTGGAAATGTTATTGAAATTTTCTCCTGTAATATAGAATGTCGCAAAAAATATAGAAACTCCTTCAACACGATTCGTAAAGTCAATGTGATTCCAAAAGCACCAACAACTTTCTCATTTACAACATAAAACTATAAACCCATTTCATATTGAATCAAGAATATGCAAACCCATCACGATATATACATGCTTGAGGGCAAAAGCCGAAGTTATATATTTTTTTAGGTAAAGCAACTATGAATGTATATAGAAGGAAACTACGAAATCTTCACGCCCATTCGTCTTTGAATCCGACTCATAATAATAAAGCATGAAACTCCACATGGCTCATTTCAAAAAGAACAAATCGCAAATCGGATGACCCAAGGATGTGAGTGATCTCAAATTAGCTTTCAGTTATGGACTAAACCACAATTATAAAAGCATGAAGTTATGTTTCTCATATAAATTTCTAATTTAAACAAAGCCACCAAAACTCAAGGTGTTTATATATATACATTTCCTGCCAAAATAGCCAATCATAGCAAACAAAAGTCTAATAATCTCCATCCTTTTAATCACCAAAGTATTTCTTGCCAAAAAAAAAAGAACTTTATGTAAAGAGTGTGATCTAGTGCCATGGGAGAGAATATCACATCCATTTATAACTTCTAGAAGCAAAAATTTCTCAATGAGAACAAGATGAAAATCAGATATGAATCTTTTCTTTGTTTGATGTGAAATGAAAGTTTCAACCCAGTCGAATCATTGACTAAGAAGAAAACTCAATACCATTAAAGATATGTATAAAATACTCTCATTTTTAAAGGAAGTGAATTAAGCCCTCATACTTAAATGTCAAGGAAAGCTCAAAGTAAGGAGATTCGCTATCAATTCTTCGATCAACCAAGATATGCTTCTAATATATTAAAAATCCAACAAGGAAGAAAAAGGGAAAGAACAAGGAAAATAGTAGGAGCTTCTTCACCGAAACTTAGCATAGACCAAACTATTTAATATTTACATTGTGCCATGACATTCCTATTTCCAAACAACCTCATTTGTTCAAAGCTTATATACACACACCTCTAGTGGACACTACTACAAACATACACTACTACAAACATCACCCATACACCTGGTGCAGGATATCATATATTTTTTTATCACCCACACATGAGGTCTTCCCCGAACAACGCATAACATGACATAACTCTTCTAGAAATCTGATTTTCTACAGATTTTATACACAGTTAATGATAGCAAAAATATAAACCTTCTTATGGAACTCGCTTACATTCCACAAAACCAGCCATCTCACTTTCTTTTTTAAATGAAATACTCATAATATGGTGAGTTTGCAATCATAAAGCTGCAGCAAATTAATTAGCCTAGAAGTGAAATGAATTCTACACAACCTCACGTGATAGGTGTTACCATTCTCAACATCTCATCACATAAATATAAACAAAGCATTGTATAGGAATCCGGAAAGCCATTTCTTCAAAATATACTATAACAAAGGATGACATAAGAGATCTACACAAATCCAAAGAATAAACCATTAACCACGTAACCATTCGTATCAAGAAACTTCATCAAAATAGTTGATCTCATTTGCATAGCAACCCGTTTGCAAGGTAGACCACAAACTTCTCATTCTTCTAAATTTCATCTAGTGAAATGTTCAACAAAGAAAAAGAAGGAGGTATACCTGCCTTAGAGAAGGAAGTAGAGGAGGTCGGTTGGGCTAGTCCAGCGTCGGGCTCGGTCTAAGAGATCGGACGAACCTTGGGTTCGGCCTTCACGAGCGTGTCGGATTCTTCTTGGAGCTAGCGAATGGAGACGTTGAAGATGGCTCCGATTTCGGCCTGGGCTGCTCCGGGTGAGAGCCTCTTGGCCTCGGCTGGAGTTTATGATCCAGAAAAATGGGCCCGAAATAACTAAAAAAGAACAAACTTCTAGGACTAAATTTGAAATAAGAATCTCTTTTTGTTTTAGGTTCATCCAAAAATTCTATATTTTAGGAGTTAACACTAAAGAAAGCTAGCTCGAGTAGAGAGTACCTTGCTCCAGAAGACACTACCGCCTCCCAACACAAAGTTATCTAAAGCTTCAAATTCCAAAATCCATCCTTTAGAGACTAACACGAATCAATAGGAAGACAATCACACACTAATCATCATCTTGTTCCAAAAAGGTCTACTAAGGAATTTTTACTATACTAAGCAAGTCATCAAACTAGAAGCCTCCAAACACCCTATGAAAACTTCTAAATAAAATACCACTCAAAACCTTACAAAACAACAAATAATCAAGTGCCTTTTATCACATTTGGAGTGGGGTAAAACTTGAGAGAACTTTCTAACAAGAAAGCTTCGCAAGCGAACTTCCATCTTAAAACATCCGCAAAACTCATTAAAAAAACTTTCTAATACAAAACGAATCTAAAACCAATCATAAATCCTCTTAACATGAGCAAACCAAAGTCTTTTCAAACGTCATACACATCAAAACTCTTCTCAACACAACCAAATCATATTCATTTCAAATGTGAAACAAAGTCACCCGTCTTTCAAATACAATACAATTTACAAAAATTTTCAACATAAAGCTGGTCATAAGATTTTCGTATAAAGCAAATCATGAATTTTTTTTATCTCAAAGCATAAGTAGTAAAATAAGTAACAGAGAAAGAGATAGGTTGATAGAAAGAGAAGATATAAGGTTAGGGAGGATAAGAGACTCAATGCATATTTGCCAAAGTTCTATCTTTCCAACAGTCATCCAACAAACCTACAATATTCAATTAGAAATATGGTCCACTCTCCAACAATTATCCAAATAAAGCTTCCCATCTCCAACACATTTCATGCTCCAGGACACATTTCTCTCACAACCATTCCACTAAACATCACATGCCACTTTGTATTCTTTTATTTTTTTATAATGGATTACACATGAAGATAACAAACTTTGCAATTAATATTGAATTCTTTTCCAACCAACTTTCGATCAGTGGAGCATAAAGAAAATACACTTGAGAGCTACAATTACAACTACCAAATATATGTCAAATCACTTCTTACATGTAAAGCAATTCCTGAAACTTTCCTACTCAAAATCACCCATAAGACTCTCCAGCCATTTCCCTAAAGGTACTTTATGAAAGACTTACAAATAGCAACTACTTCTCCTTTCCAAATCGTATAACAAGTCATACTATAAATATGTGGAAATGTTATTGAAATTTTCTCCTGTAATATAGAATGTCGCAAAAATATAGAAACTCCTTCAACACGATTCGTAAAGTCAATGTGATTCCAAAAGCACCAACAACTTTCTCATTTACAACATAAAACTATAAACCCATTTCATATTGAATCAAGAATATGCAAACCCATCACGATATATACATGCTTGAGGGCAAAAGCCGAAGTTATATATTTTTTTAGGTAAAGCAACTATGAATGTATATAGAAGGAAACTACGAAATCTTCACGCCCATTCGTCTTTGAATCCGACTCATAATAATAAAGCATGAAACTCCACATGGCTCATTTCAAAAAGAACAAATCGCAAATCGGATGACCCAAGGATGTGAGTGATCTCAAATTAGCTTTCAGTTATGGACTAAACCACAATTATAAAAGCATGAAGTTATGTTTCTCATATAAATTTCTAATTTAAACAAAGCCACCAAAACTCAAGGTGTTTATATATATACATTTCCTGCCAAAATAGCCAATCATAGCAAACAAAAGTCTAATAATCTCCATCCTTTTAATCACCAAAGTATTTCTTGCCAAAAAAAAAAGAACTTTATGTAAAGAGTGTGATCTAGTGCCATGGGAGAGAATATCACATCCATTTATAACTTCTAGAAGCGAAAATTTCTCAATGAGAACAAGATGAAAATCAGATATGAATCTTTTCTTTGTTTGATGTGAAATGAAAGTTTCAACCCAGTCGAATCATTGACTAAGAAGAAAACTCAATACCATTAAAGATATGTATAAAATACTCTCATTTTTAAAGGAAGTGAATTAAGCCCTCATACTTAAATGTCAAGGAAAGCTCAAAGTAAGGAGATTCGCTATCAATTCTTCGATCAACCAAGATATGCTTCTAATATATTAAAAATCCAACAAGGAAGAAAAAGGGAAAGAACAAGGAAAATAGTAGGAGCTTCTTCACCGAAACTTAGCATAGACCAAACTATTTAATATTTACGTTGTGCCATGACATTCCTATTTCCAAACAACCTCATTTGTTCAAAGCTTATATACACACACCTCTAGTGGACACTACTACAAACATACACTACTACAAACATCACCCATACACCTGGTGCAGGATATCATATATTTTTTTATCACCCACACATGAGGTCTTCCCCGAACAACGCATAACATGACATAACTCTTCTAGAAATCTGATTTTCTACAGATTTTATACACAGTTAATGATAGCAAAAATATAAACCTTCTTATGGAACTCGCTTACATTCCACAAAACCAGCCATCTCACTTTCTTTTTTAAATGAAATACTCATAATATGGTGAGTTTGCAATCATAAAGCTGCAGCAAATTAATTAGCCTAGAAGTGAAATGAATTCTACACAACCTCACGTGATAGGTGTTACCATTCTCAACATCTCATCACATAAATATAAACAAAGCATTGTATAGGAATCCGGAAAGCCATTTCTTCAAAATATACTATAACAAAGGATGACATAAGAGATCTACACAAATCCAAAGAATAAACCATTAACCACGTAACCATTCGTATCAAGAAACTTCATCAAAATAGTTGATCTCATTTGCATAGCAACCCGTTTGCAAGGTAGACCACAAACTTCTCATTCTTCTAAATTTCATCTAGTGAAATGTTCAACAAAGAAAAAGAAGGAGGTATACCTGCCTTAGAGAAGGAAGTAGAGGAGGTCGGTTGGGCTAGTCCAGCGTCGGGTTCGGTCTAAGAGATCGGACGAACCTTGGGTTCGGCCTTCACGAGCGTGTCGGATTCTTCTTGGAGCTAGCGAATGGAGACGTTGAAGATGGCTCCGATTTCGGCCTGGGCTGCTCCGGGTGAGAGCCTCTTGGCCTCGGCTGGAGTTTATGATCCAGAAAAATGGGCGGCTGAAGGCGGGGCGAGATCGGTGTCGACGGGAGCAAGGATCAGTCCAGGTGGCGTCCAAATCGGGCGGGAGTAGGTCAAGCCGAGAGCAAGGGGTTTCGGCTTTGTTTGGGATTCGGCCAGAGGGAGCTAGGCTCTCGGCTTCTCTGCGACTCACCAACGAAAGACAAGGGAAGGGGAGAGGGGCGTGCGAGGAAGATAGGAAGATTTCGGGAGAGAGGGAGCGGCTTCAGTCCTGGAGGAGGCGTGCAAAACAGAGAGTTCGAGAGAGAGAATCGGCTGGAAGAGAACTTCGGTTCCCTTGGAACCGTGCCGAATCCAGAGTCCGCGGGGGCCAGCCGTGAGATGGAGGCCCTTTGGCCTCAATTAGGGCGCCCAAGGAGAATTCGGGAGTGAGACAGAGAGCCGTCCGATCAAATTTCTAATCCAACGGTGGGATTCCAATTGGTTTGAAAATTCGATCAAAATTTGATTAGGATTTAGCTGAACCCAAGGGATTGAAATCAAGCTCAGATTGAGTAGGGTTTGGTTCGATCTGGGTCGACTCGAACTCGCCCCGACTCGACCCAAAATTAATTCAATAAAATAAGATAAAAATAAATCAAACTCAAATCATTATCAATTCAAATTGAATCGAGCTCGACGAGGCCCGATCAAATCGATCAAATATGCTCAAGAAGAAATCCGGTTAAAAACGAGGTCAATAAAGGAGTGGTTGGATGGACGGCCGATATTGAACCCCTTGATCATGGACCGTTCGTTGGACATTTGAATGTCATAAAAATGTCGGAATTCGGCGATCTTGGGCTTGTTGGATTCGTCTCGTCGAGCCGTTCGATTCGAGTATAAGCTCGTTAAAATCGGAGACCGTTTGGTATCTCAAATTGCGGTTTGAACCTTCCAACAGCGCTTCGGGTCCATGATTCAGACCCATTTGGGCTCGGATCGAGTTGAATTTGGTGTCATTGGATTCGCATTTCCGAGACGCTCAGTTCGACTGTAAGTTTGCTGAAATCGGAGTTCGAATGGTCTCCGAATTAATTATTGAAGTTTCCAATTTGATTCTGCCTCAAGATTCGTGCCCGATCAAGATAATTTTTTGATGACGTATCAAGTATAAAGGCTGCTGCTCTGAAGAAATAATCTCTTTTTCTCTTATTTAACTCCAATACTGTCTGCTAAATTCTAAAAAATCATGAAAGAGTGTTTTTGCTATGTTTATGTCATGGGTATTGAAAATTGAGGAATTTTTTGTAAGGATAACTAAATATTTTTTTAGATAAGCAAATATTTTGCCTGACTATGATATATTCTCATAAAACAACTTTGTAATATAAAATTTTTATACTAAAAGTCTACTTTAAGAAGCATAAAGAAAGTTGTCCCAAACAAAACCTTAGTTAGTTTATTAGATAGTAGTTCGTCATTTAAATACGAATATGACTATTGTTAGTTTCTTCGTAGTTTTTGGTTAGGGAAAATATTTTGCATCATATTCAAATCCATCTTGCTTTATTCCTTTTTTTTTTTTGGACTCAACTTTCCTATTTTATATATTTTATTAAAATACTAAAAATCTTTTTCTTTTATTTAACAAAATTTAAGCTTACATTCATAAGATTTGATTCATTAAAAATATGAAAATTACATTTATGATGTGCATAATAAGGAAATACTTTTAAATTCTTTTTTGTTGTTAAGAGCATCAATATTAAATCAAAGTGAAAGCCCAAGAGGAACTAAAAAAATATGCGATATGATTAAAAAGTTTTAATCATGTATATGATTATTGATTAAACTTCTAGAAGGTTGGTTTGATATTATATAATACACTACCTAGAAATATAACCTTCTAATATGAACTCTATTCAAGATTTTTCTTAGGCCCAATCCCCAATGATTAATTACCACCCTTCTTGATCAAGAGAGAGAAATTTGATTGAAGCTAATTAATCATTAGACTCCATAATATTTAGCTCTTAGTAGTAATTAATAAGCTGCTTTAGAAAAGGATATATCATTATTTGCTTATAATGAATGATTGAGGAATGGTAACAAATCCAATAATGAACCATAATTTTTTTAATTTTTGTCCATCATGGATCCTATTTAACTTACTTGACAAAGATAATAAGCCCAAAATAACTAAAAAATTTCTTTTTTTAGTTAAAACCCACATAGGGGCTTACACGTTAATTTAAAAAAGGTGATCAAAGTCCTTAAAAGGAGACCTAAAGACACTAATGCTCAAAGAGCTACAATCAAAACAAAAAAAGCCTAATAGCATAACATCACCATTAAAAAAAAAAATCTAAATGTTTTCTACATAACATTTAAAAAAAAAAGCCTAATAGCATAACACTAAAAAATGCCTAATAGCATTACATGAAGGTTTCGAAGCCGTAGATTTCATATTCTCCACAGTTTTCTACATAACAAACTCAGAAAAATTATTAGGTGTAAATTATTGTTAACCTCATAAATAACATTTTCCCGGATGGGGATGATTGTGGGATCTTTGGCTAAATGGGGGTTAAGAATGCGACAATCAATTTTGGAGCACCCTAAGGATTTATAGTGAGCACAATAAGGAGGGAACTCCTCCAATTCCACATGTTGAATATATCCCAATTTTTTAAGGCCTAGCCACACTCTATAGGGGTAATGTTTGGTGACACTAATTCAACCAGGATTCAAGTAACAGAGGACTTGAGCCAATAGAGGTAGCATTATTCGTTTTAAAAGGGCGCCCAAATATGATTTCCAAACCGTGAAGGACACGAGGATAAAATAAGTGAGGTTGAGGGTTAGGGAATGAAACCCATATTTGGATGATATGAGATTCTACATCAATTTCAGGAAGATGCGTCCACGTGCATAATTTCATGTAGCAATTGCTAACAAAATAAGAATGATGAGAGAACACTTTACTATACTCCAAATCATTCACTAACTTAATCAAAACATGCTTTGGGTTCAACAGAGTAGTTGAAAATTCTCCAAAAAGCTTGAGATTAAAGAAAAATTTATGAATATCATCAAGAGAGGGTCTACGACCAGGAAATTTGCCAACCAAAGCGAACTCAAAAATAGTAAGAGAGTATTTCTTCTTCTAAAATCAGTAACGAAGGTAACCCACGATGAGTAGTGGTTTTCAGGACAAGAAAACTAGGCGAAGGGGAAGCCCCGAACTGAGATTCTAAGTAGGAACGAGTATTCTTTTATAAATTGAGAAAGCTTGGGTTATTTAAATGATTAGCCGTCATTCTAGCCAATAACCGACAAAGGTGGAAGAATCAAATGAAGCATAGACAAATGATAAAATCCTAGAGAATAAGATGAGAGGGGGAGAGAAGGCTTCTTTGAATTAAGGAAAATCAAGCAAAGAGGGCCTCAGACTAAACGACACCGAGGAGGGCGATTAGGGCAGAAAAACCCTAACAGAGCCCATCTTGAGCCAACATGATGTAATCAATTGAGAATTAATTATGTGTTGTACCATATAATGGCATATTGTAAAGCTAGGTTACAATTTTGCTTTAGGTCCTACTTTAAGCTAAAATTGCCTATAAGAGAGAGGGCTACATTCCAAGTTAGGTGCATCTTATAGCTTACGTTACATTTAGTTGATGGGAAAAATTCAAATTTTGGTCATAATCATAATATAATGAAAACATGTGTGGTGAACCACCAAATCATGAAACACAAGCCCATTCTTTATGACAAAATATTTTAGTATGAATATACATATACACTTAACATGACAATGACTCTTTGTTAGCTTTTGTCAAACTTAAATTTGTAACAATCCTTATAAAATAATGCGAAGGATGGATATGTGGCTTCTTTAAGTATGAAGAGATAATTATTGCTCAAGTATTTTCAGGTTGTTGATATTGAACTCTATGCATGTATACAGCGGATCAAATCTTAAAATTTAAGATTTAAGGCCAGCCATGTTTGAAGATGGCCTTAAGAATTTTCAATTTTAAATATTTTTCTATTTTAAAAATATCTTGAAGGTCTTATGCAAAATATAAAATAAAATATCATAAAAAGATTTGTAATTGAGTATTTGAATCTTATCTCATCATGATGCAACTTATTTGATTAGGGTTGTATCAAGAAATTTTATGAATGTTCATCTATTTACATAAACAATTATTAGATTGTGGGTCATATAAACTCTAGTCTTAATCCTGTCCTATAGACAGAATGGTCCATATGAGTAAAACTTTTGTAATTTTAAGATGTTATTGGGTTAATAGTCGTGTCAACTCCACATCTATTTGATGGAGAATAAGCCAAAAATTGAAGAAATATGACCATATCCTATATACATGGGAGTCTACGAACTCTTTAAAAGAATTGTTAGGATTGATCCAGTTTTAGCTTAACTGGTTATGCAAGACACTACAAAAGGTTTCTTCCGTTTGTTTGTGTTTAAAACCGTTCTCAATACACAACTGGCAGCAGATAACTACCCAATATGGCGCCAACAGATCTACAAGCTTTTCGCTGCCAATGGTTTCAATGGATACCTCGACGGATCAATATCTAGACCGATGAGGCACATTCATGGACCAAATCAAACAGTTACCTCAAATCCAGCTTATTCCACTTGAATGATGATAGATCAGAACTTGTCCTCAGCTCTGATACCATGAAGATGTTGGCTGTCTTCTTCCATGAGACCTGCACAAAGAGTAAACACAAACAAACGGAAGAAACCTTTTGCTGCTAGAGCTTACCTGCTCTTTCCTGTTCATTCTCTTATATAGCATTAAGAGGAGAATACATTAGAGGGTCCAGATTATCTGGCAGACCATCAACGGCTAATACCAGTGCCGTACATAAGTTTGTTAAACAGGAGAGGTGGAGCAGGGAATACAGGCAATAGTGCTAATAGTAATTTGGAATTCTTGTTAGCTCGCTCTGCCTCCTTCCTCTCTCTTCCAATTAGCTCAAGAAGAGCTCATCTTCCTCCAAGAATCATAACAAGAATTTTGGAATTTTATCTCAACCTTTATATATAAGTATTTAATATTTCTTTTTCTTTCTTTGGCAACAAATCAAAGTATCAAGAGCTAGCATTGCTCAACCTCACCTCACTTAAGCACATGAGCGCATCATTGATTTCTTTTACCAAAGAAGTGAGTTTGCACAATATTTCCAAGTAGTTGCACTCTTTCTGGAGTACCATAATTTGAGTTTAATTTGCCTCAAGGAATTATGCGTAGCATTTTGTAATTGTTCCCTTTTCAATCTTTTGATATTTGAGATAAGTTTTATCTCCTGCCATGCATGCATGATTTGAAACTAGTCAGATACAGCTTTTGATCATGTCTCTATTGGTGAATGGATTATTATTGAAATAATTGCATAGTTGTTCATTTTGAGCTCGTTTGATTACGTTATGTCTGATTCTGTCTTTCAGAGTATGCTTGCGAGCTCATTTTGGTGTTCATTCATGGATTCTGGTTTGCTCTGAAAAGAAAGATACCACAGAGGCATTGATTTAGTGTTATCTGAAGTGCTGTGAAATCATTTTTCTTTGTTGCAATTTTCTAAATGAACAGAAAACCTCAGCAAAATAGAACAGATCTAATAAGACAATAATAATAATATTATTATTTCACTTAGTAATGATGGAATAAGAAGAAGAAGAAGAACAAGAAGGAGAGAAGAATGGCTAATTGTCCCTTGGAACTCTTATTCCAGTATAACCAAACCCAATGACGAAGAAGGCGATGCATTGCATGAAGAATAAGCCGAAGAAGTGATTATTTCCAAATTTGTAATCATAACACCCACACAGTAACAGGAAGACACCCATCAACAGCTCAAGAGGATAACACCTGAGATATTAAAAGACAGAAATTAGTTCAATGACGACTATTATATACTATTTTCCTTTCCACCTCAAAATTTTGAATTTTTGTCACAATTTTTTTTCAGAAAATTTGAGAATTTTGTTGCAGTGCAGAAATTAAATGCATACCTTTCACAAAATTTCTCTCTTGATTGTTTTGAACTGGAAGTATTTGTTTTTGTCTTCGATATATCTCCTAATTTCTTGGTGACAATCCATTCAGTCGACCTTCCAGCTTCGAATAATCCAATAAGAACTGCTTTGCATCGATGAAGTGCCATCACATTTTCAAAAAGTGCCCAGAAAACCAGTAGATGAATCGAGCTGCAACGTTAAGAAATAGAAAGAAAACCATTTAGAAAACAAAGTTGGTCGTAATTAGAGGGAGATTAGGAAGAATTAATGCAAATTACCTTGGTGTTCCAACGGCATTTAGAAGGGTAATTGCTGTAGGCAGATATATTATGCCCCATCTGGGGATTTTAATTTCTGGGAAGAAAATGGAAAGGGGGATGAACACACAGAAGAAGAAAAAGGTGACAAAATGAGTTACAATTCTGCGGGCAATGAAAAAACTGTAGATTATGTAGAACTTCTTCAAGAAGGAGACCTGCTGCATTTTTCAAAAGGACAATGTGTTAATTCAATGACATAATACTATTAATTACAGATATTCTTAATTAAATAAGCTTAATGGATGACAGATGAACCTTGGCCAACAAAATTTCCCAAAATAATTTCTTGAACAAAACAGCTGGGCCACATGACCATCGATGTTGCTGATAGCGGTAAGCCTTGAAAGTGCTTGGCAATTCACTTTTTACCTATTTAATTCATTAACCAATTAGATAAAAAGTTAGCAAAAGAGAGAGAGATAGAGAGAGCAATTGATAATATTCAGTGAACTAAGACAAGTAAGAACCTTGATGCTTCCAACATAGACAAATTTCCAGCCTCTAAGAGTTGCTCTCACGGCCAAATCCATGTCTTCAACAGTAGTTCTGTCTTCCCAACCCCCGGCATCATTAATGGCATGGATTCTCCATACTCCTGCTGTTCCTGTTCAGTTTGCAGCAAGTTTTGTGGGGATTAATAGACCTACTTAAGAATTTTGTATGCTATACTCTTTGATATATCATCAAAAACTTACCTTGACCGGGCATCAATCTAGAGGTAAAATTAAGTTGGAAATTTTCAAAATTAAATTTGGGACCATTTGAACTCTAATTTGTACAAACTTATAGTTGAACTAAACGTCTCGAAAAGACGAACCCAACGACACCATATTCGTCCCAATCCGAGTCCAAATGGGTCCAAATCAAAGACCTAATTAAAGCGCATTTGAAAGATTTAAATCATAAATTGGATGACCAAACGGTTTCCAAACGTGACATACTTATGGTTAAATCGAGCGGATCGACAAGACAAATCCAATGAGTCCAAGATAATTGAATTATGAAATCATTAAGGCACTCAAATACTCAATAAATGATCTACGATCAAAGGAGTCGATATTGGCCATCCATTCAAAACACTCCCTACATACTTTTGATCTCTCACCTATTTACTAGCTATGCTACTCTAGAAAACTATAATTAGACTCCTCATTCTTTACATGAAGGGGGACTAAGCAAGAAAGGAGGAAGCGGAGGAAGCGAGGAAGAGAGAGAAACTAGAGCTCTCTTGCTACCAGACTCCTCCTTGACCACCGTTAACGTTGGACCACCGACCGTCGTCAAACTATCGCCGAACTTTCGTCGGGCCACCGACTAATGCTGAACTTCTGTCCGGCCACCAACAAATGCTGGACTTCCACCCGGCTTCCAGTTATTGTTGGACTTACAACTGGTTGCCAACTAACGCCGGAGTTCTGCTTGGTCATCGACTGATGACGAACTTTCACCTAGCCCCTAACTACGGTCCTTCCAACATCAGTCACCATATTACAGTCATTCCAACCTCTGTCGCCAGACAACAGTCTTTATATATGACAAATATCGCTCGTAAACTACGGTCCTTCCGACCTCTGTTGCTAGACAACGATCTTTCGACCTTTGTCGCTCACTGACTACGATTCTTCCGACCTCTGTCACCAAACAATGGTCTTTCTGACCACTATTTCCCATAGAATATGCTACTTCCAACTTGGTCGTCATACTACGGTCTTTCCAATCTCCGTCGCCGACCGACTACAGGCCTTTTGACCTCCATCGCCAGATAACGATTTTTCTGACCATGGTCTCCCACCGACTATAGTCCTTTTGACCTTCGTCGCCCATCGACTATAGTTCTTCCAACCTTCATTGCCAAACTATGATCTTTCTGACTTTCGTCACCTTCCAACTACATCCTTCCGACCTCCGTTGTCAGACTATGGTCTTTCCGACTTTCGTTGCCTACAGGCTACGGTCCTTCCGACCTCCGTCTCCAAACTACGGTCATTCTGACCTCCATCACTCATCAACTATGGTTATGTCGACGAAACGAATATGTAAATACTAATTCTTCCAATTCTCACCATGTGATGAATTCTATATGATGTATATTTGCTACATTAAGTTAAAGCCATCCACTTAAGGAAGGGCCTCATTAGTTACCGACTACAAACACTCACTACAGGAAAATCATCTAATACTGGCGACATTTCCCAATGGAAATCAGTCATTTTCCATTAGTTTTGGAATTTACTGGCTACTTTTCAGCAACAAATTTTCTGTCGGTAAAATCGGCGTAGGTTCGACAGTATCTTTCAGTGGCAAATATTTCCGGCGAAAAAAAGGCCACAAAAAAATTAAAAACATGAAGTGTCTCGCCAGCCCAGCCACTCGCCCGCGCTGCCCGCCCAGCCACCAGCTCGCATTAGCTGGCTTCCCACTCGCCCTCCCTCACTGTCTGATTGGCTGCCCTCCCGCTACCCGCCTGCGCGGCTTGCCCGAGATTCTAACTGAGTCCAAAATTTATTCTGAAAGTCTCAATCATTTTGCTGGAAAGGCAAATGAGTTAAAATGCTAATTATTATTTATTTACACTATAATTTTATGAAAATTAATATTTAAAAAGTAATTAAAATAAATTATTAAAATTAATAATTAATTAAATATGTTATTAAATTAACAATTAATTAGACTAAGTTATTAAATTAATAATTAATTAAAATAAATTATAAATTATTAATTAATTAAATTATGAATATCTGATTTTTCAGAAATTATTAAAAACCGTCGGAAACTCTACCAGAAATTCTTCAGAAAAATTAGGACTCCAGAATACCGCCGGAAAGTCGCCGAAAAGCCACAGGAAAATCCGCCGATAATGGAAAATTTTTCTGTATTGCCTACTGGATTCATTCAAACTGGGCCAGGCCCTATGGTTTTTCCCTTTTCCAGAGTGGCTTTCCCATAAAAACTCTAGTGTCTCTTATGAATGTTACATCATCTCTTTTATTTGATTGTAAGCTGGATTTTTGTACAAAGCTAAGACATTAAAATTTATATTTCTCTACCGCCCCGAATATTCCAAGGCACAACAATTATAAATAATAATAGTCAATTTCAACCTCGATTGGTGTGTCCAATATATAGAATATCTAAAAAAAGAAGTAGAAGAAAACCCTTACCATTGTAACCAAAGAACCCGCAAGTGGTTGATCCTGATTCTTGCTCCACCTTAAAGTGATAATCCATAGACATTTCTTGCATCCTTGTCATCATGCATTCATCTGCATTTACTATAAAATCAAAGGAAGAAGCATTATTTGAGTAATCAACCATATCTGATTACAATCTCGATCGAAAGCCAAGAAAATCATTATTATTAATTAAACATTAATAAAAATTTGGGATGGCTTTTTAATTCTCATATCATTATCGCAATTTTATAGATCATAATCTATAAAATTTAATTAAACATTAATAAATTCAGATTATGATCATAATCTCAATTTTATATGCTTCATTTGAGATGATTTTTTTATGCTTTTTAAAGCAGTTTTGTAGTACAAAAATAAAAAAAAAATTTATACCAAAGAGCTGTATTAAGAAGCAGGAAGAAAGTTGTTCCAAATGAAACTTTGATGTCATATTTTTTTAAAATAGTATAGTAAAAAAATATCATTATTACAGTATGATGAAAAGTGCTTTTTCATTCATTAATTTTTATCTTTTATCAACTTTTTTTTCAAGAATTTGACTATTGCTTATGTTATTAATGGATAATAACATAAAATTAATCCTAATAAAGAGTACTTATAGAAAAGCAACATGCAATACTGAAGAAAAATAATACCCACTGTAAATTCTCTTTTGTTTCCACAAATAACTTTTTTATTTATTTATTGTGAACTTACCAAACTTCCATCGAGCTTGAACAAGAGCAAGGTTGGGGTTGTGAATAAGGAATGGAATGGTTCTTAAGAGGAAATCAGGTTCAGGTTGAAAATCAGCATCAAACATAGCGACATATTCACATATTTGCACATAGTCATGCTTCATTCCCATCTTTAGGGCACCAGCTTTATATCCCTTTCTATTATCTCTTCTCTCGTATTTTATGTTCTTTCCCTTCTTCAGCCATCTATTGCATTCTTCATAAATGAACTCCTACATTATTACATCAAGCAAATTAATATAATGCTGTTAGTAAGAAAAAAAGGTTATATCAAGTGATTGTTTCACACATAGAAACTTATCAAAAATACAATCATATTATTATTTCATGAAGAAAGTGAGATATTGAGATGATCTATCTCAACATGCATGTTACACGAAATGTTACCTTTATCATCGGATCTGTTGAATCATCAAGCACCTGTATTATTACACGATCTACCGGCCACGTAATATTACATGCTGCCCGTATGGAAAGCTGGTAGACCTGAAATATTACTTTTGCTTCATAAGTATTCAAAAACAAATGCATGTACATGTGGAGAGAAGATTGGCATTGTTGATAGGTTGTGGAAGGGATATTTTGTAAGCTTAATTCTTGGTTTGACATAGCTTTCTTATTACTTTGTTTTTCAAACCGCAACCACAAATTCAATTAGGCTATTACTTTGAAAAGAAATTTTGTGATTTTGATAAATTACTTTCTACAACAACTTTATAAAACAGTAAGAAAGCTGTTCTAAATGAAACCTCAGTCACAAAAGAGTTTTTTCTATGTTGAATTTTGAAATATTTTAAAAATTTTAACTCTTGGGGCAGTATATTCAAGTTATAAAAAGTGTATTGTTTCACTTTCTAAAAAAAGTATTATTGAATAAATTTACTTAAATAATATCATTTTTCTTAATTTTTTATTTAAATATTGGGTAAGAATTTATAGGAAAAGAAAATTTTATGTCTAAAGCATATTAATCATATATTTTTGAAAAATAATAATATTTTTTTATTTTTATGAATGTAGCATGAGCCGTTATATTTCAAATTATTACCTCTAGACTTCATTATTTTATATTTAAAATGATTATAAAGCTAAATAATAAGAAATATTAGAGGGTAATTAGGATATTAGTTAATACATTAGTTATCAAACCACCATGAACTTTACCTGGTAATATAGAAGTAATCCCTAGCTAAAAAAATGTCATAGAATATTAAAAGAAACTAGGCTTATGAGTAGTAAAAAATTGAAGAAATGAGTAAGACAGACAGAAGCTAGCCTGAATAAATCTGAATAATAGATAGATGAAGAGTGATAAACGAGTGAAGCATTGAAAGTAAGAAAATATAAAACTAATAATGAGATAAGCAATTAGAAAATGGACAAACAATCTCCATTGTTTCTTCATAGGTTATAAAAGTATTAATTGGATAAATAATGTGTTAGGTTTTTAAAATTTGTCAAAAAATTAGCAATCAACAATATTCCTTTTGCTTAAGCTTTTGAATAAATGCCTAGCTATATAAAATTCATGAAGGACATATCATCCTAAAGGTGAAAACTAGGAGAATTGAAACCATAGCCCTCACTAAGGAATACAACGCAATCATTCAAAGAAAACTTTCACAAAAAATAAAAGATGGGGGTTTATATGCATACTACTTTATATCATGCTAGTTACATATCTAATATCTAAAACTTTAATATTTTATGACTACCACTCAATTGATATATTTGATATTAAAGTTGTTTATGAGTGATAGACATGAAATATTAAAATTTTGAATGTTAGATATGTAAATAACATGAAATAAAGTGGTATATAGGTAAATCCTCTTTAAAAAATACCAGGAGTTTTATGATCATATATACTATTCATGATAAATTATTGGATAAATCATTGAGTAACTTAGGAGTAAGCATCGATTTAATGCTTAGTCTATTTTTAGCAAGTTAGGATTAGAAGAAGCAAAACTTGCACCTATAACTATAACAAGTTGGTAGATCATGGACTTATATATCCCTAAGAAACTATTGATCGAGGATGTAGTTATTCATAAAGGTGGATAAATTTATTTTCCCTCTTAATTTTATTTTGTTGCACTACAGGAAAAACGTCAAAATCCGGCGGTTTTTTCCGGCGGTTACTATAGATTAACCGGCGGTTTTATGGATTACCGGCGGCTTTGCAACGGTATTCCAGCCGCCGGAAAAAATCGCGTAGGAAACATGTACCGACGGTTTATGTTGGCGGCGGTTTTCCGGCGGCTAATACCGCCGGTGACAACCGGATTTGGAACCGGCGGTTCTCCGGTCGTTACGCCGCCGGTTATCTGACCGACGGCTGACCGGCGGTCATATTACCGACGGTCATCCGGCGGTTAAAGCGGGCGTCGTTTGTTTCTTAAACAGTCGGCAAGCGCCGGTAGACCGCCGGTTTATTTACCGGCGGTATCTGGCGGTTACAGCCGTCGGTATTACCGACGGTGTGCACCGCCGGACGTCCACCGTAACAGCGCCAATGACCGTCGGTAACCGCCGGTTTATTACCGGCGGTGTAATGCCATTACCGGCGGCTTGGCATTGGCCGTCCGGTATCGTAGTTTCCGGCAGCTAAACCGCCGGTTAGCCGCCGGAAACCTGTAGCACCTGCAAAAAAAAATTGACAGCATCCCCTCTATTTGAGGGAGGTTCACCCTAAAGTCTAAACCTGCAGAAAGAGCAAGATATTTTGGGCAACACGCCGCTATATTCATAAGAACCATAAAATTATAAATACAATCACAAGCTCATCATAAGATTACAATCACAAGTTCAGAAGTAAGTTCATGATAAGGTTACAATCATAAGTTCACAAGTTCTAATTAATACAATCATCAAACATAAAACATATCTAATCCTCATCTGTATCCTCACTGACTGTAGATGGCTGCTTCTGTTGGTCCTTCTTCCTCTATTTTTCAGCTCTGTAGGATTGCAACTCTGCTTGCATTTTATTCTGAACTTTTCTCATTTCTTCAATCTCTCTAGATTGAACCCTTTTCATCTCTTCAATCTCTCTAGTAAGCGCTGCAACCCTCTCGCTTACATATTCTTCAGCTCCACTTGGATCATGAAATGCAGATGTGTATGAACTGCTCTCAATAGCATAAGCTTGTGAACCCATGCCATATACCCTCCCCCTCTATCTTCCACCAACAACAGGTGCGACAAATAACTTCTGCTGCATCATCCTTATAGTATAACATACATCCATTGATACAACAATCAATCTTTATAGCAATGAGACCCAGCTTGGATACTAATTTCTTTGTTTGGTACAAGCCTGAGAGAATTAAATTGCCAGCTGGATTAGTTTCCTTCATAAGACCAATAACATCATTAAAACACTCACGGGGAATATTATACTCAGTTTTAATACTTAGCATCCTCACTGCAATGGATAATTCTGAATGTGTACTGCAATCTTCCCAAATTGGCTTTTGAGCTGAATGTAATAACTCAAAGAATTTTTGTGTCTCTGCATTTGGTGGCTCTTCCACATTAGACCTTAAATTATGACCTACTACATCAAAAATAAGGTCTTCATAGGGTCTAGTCATTTGATCTTCATCAAATATTTCATAAGCTATAGATGAACCGGCATGAGCATCTCTATGTGGCTCGTACTTGCCATGTGATGTCCAAATCCAATAGTTTGGAAGAAATCCCCTACGATATAAATCAAGCTTCACATCATCGGGCTTGAGGAATGCTAGATTTTTATGCTTCGAACATGGACATCTAAACATTTTATCAAACTGAAAGGAAGGCAGTTGAGATGCAACTTGAATGAAAGTTTCAACTCCTTCTATAAATTCAACTGTCAATCCTTTTCGACCCGGCAACAATCTGTTATACATCCAATATCTCTCTTCTTGGATAGTCATTTGGACGTTGAAGCAAACGTCACCCTACATAGTTATGAAAACATTTATTAGAATACATGCATGTGCAAACGTGTTATAATTTAGGCAAAGGGCATTAACCCAAGAAAGTTGCTATATAATATCTCTCCATCTAAACATCCTCATCTTTGTGTATGCTTTTTGTTGCTAACTAGACATTTGCAAGAGGATGTATCTTTGTGTATGCTTTTTGTTAATGCTATTCTTCTAGTTGATAAGACTAGAGAGGGGAGTTGAAGGTAAACTTGATTTATGGAGGTCAACCTTAGAGTCTAAAGGTTTTCACTTAAGTGTATCTAAAACTAGATGAGGATATTATCAGCATAATTCAAGTTGAGGATATTATCAGCATAATTCAAGTTGGATGGTTGAAATGGAGGAATGCATCGAGCTTGTTGTGCGATAGAAAAGTCCCCCTCAAACTTAAGGGAAAATTCTATAAGATGGTGAGACATGCAATGCTTTATGGTGCCGAATGTTGGCCATTAAATGACAAGCACGCATAAGTGGATTTACTTTTCACATATATTCTCGTTTTCATTCTCCCTCTTTCTTTTCCATATCTCTCCCTTTTCACACACTCTCTCTCTACCCCTCCCTCTCTCTTTCGCTCTCTCACTCTCCCTCTTTCTAGTCGCTCTTGCTTTCTCTCTATCTATCGCTCTCTCTCTCTCTCTCTCCCTCTCACTCTCTTTTCACTCTCCCTCTCTTTTCTCTCTCCCTCTCCCTCTCTTTTCTCTCTCTCCCTCTCGATCTCTCGCTCTCTCTATCCCTCTTGTTCTCTCTCTCTCTCTCTCCCTCTCACTCTCTTTTCACTCTCCCTCTCTTTTCTCTCTCCCTCTCCCTCTCTTTTCTCTCTCTCCCTCTCGATCTCTCGCTCTCTCTATCCCTCTTGTTCTCTCTCTCTCTCTCTCCCTCTCACTCTCTTTTCACTCACCCTCTCTTTTCTCTCTCCCTCTCCCTCTCTTTTCTCTCTCTCCCTCTCGATCTCTCGCTCTCTCTAACACTTGCTATTTATCTATCTCTCTTGTTCTCTCTCTCTCCCTCTCACTCTTCTCTCTCTCTCTCTTGCTCTCTCATATATCTCTCTCCCTCTCCCTCTCTTTTCTCTCCCTTAATCTCTCTCTTCCTATCTTGCTCTAACTCAAAGTCACAATCAATAAAATTGATCTACCCTAAACTAAAATAACACTTAATAAAAAAAAATTTAGATCTAACAAAATGATTACAACATTACATCTTTGCTTACTACCTAAATCATCCAAAATATCTCTAACACTTGCAAATGTGTAGTGAGAACAAATAATCAAAGAAAAACCATAAAAAATAACCTTAAAATAGAAATCGGACGGTTTGGGGTCGGATTAGGTCGGCGGTCGGACATCGGAGTTTAATCGTCGGCGGTCAGAGAAGCTTTGTCGGCGACGGTCGGATTGGGGTCGACGGTCGGAGTAGATTCGTCGGTGGCGGTCGGACGAGTGGAGGCGAGCGTAGGCAACGGCAGAGCGACCGATAGAGAGAGAAAGAAATAGTAAAAATGAAATGCGAGGCGCGGGTCTGGTCGTATTCAGGCTTCTACTGGCGGCATTTCGGCGGTCTCGACCGCTGGTAAAAAATCACTTATCACTGGCGGTCCAAGCCGCCGGTAAACCGCCGGTTCATATTGATATCCGGCGGTTAACCGTCGGTTTAGGGACCGCTACTAGTACCGACGACTTAACGTAGCAAAATCATCGGTTCGGCCGCCGTTAAAAGCCGGCGGTCACACCGCCGGCTATACCGCCGGTAACACCGGCGGTCCATGAACCGCCGGTACTGGGCATTTTTCCTGTAGTGTTGGATATGAAAGAAAACAAAGAGATTCCCATCATATTTGTAGGATCATTTTTTGCAACTAGAACCCCTTATTGATATTCAAAGAAGAGAGTCACGCCTTTGAGTAATTAAAGATAAAATAGTGATATTCAAAATGCATAATATAATTAAGTACCCACAAGAGAATCATAATCATTCTCATATAGATGCCTCAAAATCTAAATGTTATGGTTAATCATTTAAAGGCTCACAAATGCTAGATATTTCCTCCAAGCTAATCCTTTATTTTGTCAATTTATTAGCATTGATCAATACAAGATAAATTCTTACTAAGGTCATTATCAATGATAAGATTCCAATATGTTGGATGAAACATGAGGTAGCAAACAATTCAGTTTCCCTTAGTTCTCTTATGCCCTTGGACATGGAGAACTTGGTCGTCATGTAGGGGATAATTATGTCTTTAATGATGTTGAATAAGAGGAGTTAATTATTTAACAGTCCAAATTCTTAACTATCGAGAAATTGTCCACTTTGGCCTAAGACTTTCCTTTAAATACAGTAGTTTGAGTTATGAAACCCCTCAAGTAAAAGAAGTCAAACTCTTCACAATCGAGATATTGTCCGCTTTGGCCTAAGAGCCTAACGGTTTTATCGTGTTGGTATAACTTCCTAGAAGGTCACCCCTCCTAGAATTATTTCGGGATGAGCAAACTTAACTGTGGAGTTTCTTAAATGAAATTATGATCATTACATCAAAATGCACCTCGATGTTTTAAGAGTTTAGCTTCTTTTACTTAAGGGGCTTCACAATCTCCCTCACATAAATAAATGACATTATCATCAGCATTTTTATCTCAGAATCATCCATCAAACATATATGATTCTAGTGGTAGCCTCTACAAGTTCAAGTGGTGGCTCCCGTCATGTAGCATTTTGTCCTATACAAGATTCAAGAGGTGGCTCCTATGGTGTAACATTTTATCTTGTATGACACTTAATTATCGAGAATTTATCCAGTTTGGCCTAAGAGCTTCACATTTTTGTCCTATTGGAGCAACTTCCCTGTAGGTCACCAATCTCAAAATTGCTCCGGGAAGAGCACGCTTAATTGCAGAGTTTCTTAAATAAAATTCTGACCATTACACTAAAAGGCATCTCGATGTTTTAAGAGTTTATCTTCTTTTGCTTAAGGGGTTTCACAAATTAAATATTACACCATGGAATGATCCAATATCAACTACTATAGATCGATTGGGTGAAATTGCTTAATTACAAAGGAGGTTCATCCAAGGTCATTTGAAGGGAGACCATACTAAGAATTTTTATAGCAAATCCTTAAAATTATGAATGTCATGAGAATGAGCTAGATTAAAGCTCAATGTTGATTAATACAGGATTTATGAGAATAGTGAGAGATAGAAAATGATGCTCATGTCAACCCTGAATATTTATAATATTAGTGAAAGAGATAATAATTCAAGTTGCAATGATGAGAAAATCTTGATATAGGTGGTATATTCCATCAATGGTAGAGTTTTCAATAATAATTTTAATTATTTTAGAGTTTATATTCTTAACCATGAGAATAAATAGGTTATAGTTGAACACTTATAATAGTAAGAATTGTCCCAATGACTTTCTTATGATGTCTTTATCATTAAGCTAGAGGCTTGTATAATGGCCATATGAATAATGGCTCAATGCAAGTATCCTTGGTGAATCAAATATTCATTTTTTGTTTCTTTTAAATGAAAATATTTTTAAGTTGAATGTGTCTAGATGAAAAAAATACATTCTAGGGATTGGTCCCCATAATTTGTGTTTTTTTAATAGTTTCGATCACATGTGATGTTCAATATTTAGGGCCTCATAGAGAATGTTAGTATTAAATTCCTTTTTATAATCAACCCATGATTAGCTCCTCCAACATCATGATAAAAAATTTCTCATGTAAAACCTATAAAGTCCTTGTGTAGTTCAACATGTTCTGGCCTAATAAAATTAAAGGTAATTCATTAATTTTTGCATTTGAGCTCTTTTGCACGTGTTTGATATTTTGTATGCATGTGAGAGTTTGCATGTGTTCTAAAGCGGGTATCAAGATTTTTTCTGAGTTAGAAAAATTAATTCTTTTTTCTTAGGGGCATCACGACATTGGGATTGGCGGTGCTGCGGCATTGGTGCCCTTGGGTTTTTGGAATTTGACTTTATGCTCTGATGTAAGCCATGCACCACAACACCGTAGGTTCCTGAAGGGAGCGCCTTGTTTAGCACCTCATTGCGCCACGATACTGGAACAAATTTTAATAATAAAAATATCAAAAATATATTATTTCATTTCCCTTGGGCAACCAATTGTAGAGAATGATATGGAAGAATTTGAGAGAGAGAGAGAGAGAGAGAGAGAGAGAGAGAGAGAGAGAGAGAGAGAGAGAGAGAGAGAGAGAGTTGATTTTGGGCTGCTATGAATCATTTTCGACTAACGGCCCAGTTCTGAAAGTTATCCAGATTGATGTAGGTTTCATTTTACCCAACTACGATTTAAAAAATATGAAAATTATTAGAATTTTTAATTAAATTTATATTTCTCTAACAAAAAAACTTGGATAACTTTTCACCCCCAAAATTGTCACAGTGTAATTTTCGAATGGAATAGATATAATGATTATGGACATTTAGTCATTTTTAGGGAAATTAATTTTACACCAGATTGATTCTTAGGGTTGTTGGTAGGACTTGGTAGAGTTTTTCATCAAGTGCAAGATGGATATGCATGATAGTCTTATAATTATCCACATGCTAATAAGGGTTTAATGAGACATCATAGAAGTTTAAACCATATTAGTAAGGATTATCACACAAGAACATAAGCATGGGTAGAGGCTTTTGAAAGTTTTGAGGAGCTATTAGTGTTTGTCCCCATTGGAAACCCTTTCTGAACTAGTCATCAAAGTTCATTATGAAGAGTATCTTAAGGGACATTATTGAAAGGGGTTTTATGTGAATTCATCGTGGAAACCAATTGATAATGAGTTGCAGGGAGGGGGGCAAAAGTGAGTTGAGCTAGCCATGTCATTATCAGTTAGATGGTGTAGATTATCATCTTGGTGACGAGCAAGCACAATGTTGGTGTTTTTGAATCTGCCAACCATTGCATGTGGTTGATAATGAAGGGGGAAATCCTTAGCTTGATTATTTTATCATGATGTTGGATTGCACATCCATGTAGGAGCTAAATGATTTGATCTTCAAATTTATCTATATTATGAAAGTAGTCTTTTGATAAGAAGCCAAAAAGCCTTTGCTTTTGTGGTTAGGCCTGTGGGGGTAGGAGAGCAACATAAGCCTAAATTTCCTATTTAAATGACTTATTTATAGAGTATAGAGAGTTGAAGCAGAAGGGTCTCAATTGTTATTGGTGTCATGCTTATCGTCCATTGGGCAAATGTTTATAAAACCCATGATTATGAGATTGTCTTTTAAAAGGTGCTAAACTATTGCATGCTCAAATATTTATGATGGCAAGGGATGCGTTTATCGTCTTATTATTGTAAAAAAAAATTCAGCTCACACATAGATAAATAAACCACGATGTCCAAGATGCATATATTTTTTCATGTGAAACATTATAATAAGTGAAAAATTATGGAGTCTGACCCAACTGAAATGATTCCACCGTAATGATTAAAAATTACAATGAACTACCATACCACCATTTCATAAGAGAAGATATGATAACAAGATAAGGTAATTAACAAACATTGGTGTTAATCAACAATGGACATCAACTCTGTTTGACAATGAGTGATGATGGGTGGCATAGATTAGTAAAAGTCAACAATGAGCATTTATAGCAATTAACATGGATGCCATTGGTGGTCGATCATGTACATTAACATGCTTTAGTGACTGATGATGATGTATGCTAATGGAATTTGATGGTGGTCATTGATATCAGTCAATGGGAGGCATGAGCAAAAATCATTAGCTAACAATGATAGATTTAAGTGGTGGTTTACTTCAAACATTAGCAATTGATGATAACAATCGATGGTTGGTGTTTGCAGTAAATGTCAAAGATTAATGATTGACATTAGTGGATGATGCAGATGTTGAATGTTGGTAGATAGATCGTTGTAACTCTCTCCATAAGAATCCTCAATGAATATGTAAAAATTCTCTTTATAGTGTTTTGAAGTGGCATCCTGATTATTTCTGCCAAAAATTTGGGTACTCCATCAAATGGTGATAGTTGATCCCATTGAAATTTTTAAGTTCTTTAGACATTTCAGTGCTTCGCTATTATCAAAATTTAATGATCTTCGGCTCTTCAAATTTCTCTTGTCAAAACTTTCGTTTCAAGCATAAACATATTGAAAACTAATTTCAAATGGTCCTAGAGTTGATGTTGAGAGAATGGAAGACTTTGATATTATATTTAAAGGTTAGCATATATAAAATTTAATTTTGGCACAATTCTCTGAACCAGCCTACCGAATCTAAGCCAACTTTCATAATTTGTCTGGATTTAGAATTAGCAATCCTATAATTGTTGAAATAACTTAGTACATTTAAATGTTAACAAAACATTGAAGGAAAAAAAAAAGCAAAAGTTTTGAAGAAGAAAATGGCATTAGAATTGTCCCTCATAAATATAAGAAAACATTAAGCATCTTCTTTATCAAAATCATATAAGTTGACTGACCAAAATAATTTGAATATTATAGACATTTGAACAAGAATAGTAAATATTAGGCTCAAAATAAACATATATGTTAGGCTTAATGTATAATACCTCTTTCTCATTGTACATTGGTATTTGAACAAGAACCAATGGATAAGCCAAGCTCCCAAGCTCTTCATCTTCTTCAATAGAATTACACTTATATATCCTCTCCGGCCTTTGTCGAAATACTTTGGAATAAAGACTTGCAAACCCCATCGATGTCTTTTGCATCATCACCAACACCAACAATATCAAACAAATTACTAACATTGCTTTCATCAGCGGTAAAATCATGACCCTCCTCGTCCACATTAATACAACTATAATCTTTCTCGCTATCGGTAAAATCACAACCACTCTCATCCATAATAGTGTCATCCATATGTGATATAACAACCTGTCAATCAGCATACGAATATGCTCATAGAGCGAAAATGTAATTACACCTGAGATAGAAAAACAAAATTACTGCTAATTAGTATATAATGATAACAAAGAAAATAATTATATAGAATGTGCTGAGGAACTTTAAATTAATTTTAACCTTCCATATTCTTCTTTCTCCTGCTGCCTTGCTAATGTTAATGCTGAATATTTGTAGACATGGATCGATGTAGCAGATGGGTTTGCTCATATAGAAATTAGAACACGAGGGATTATGAAACTTGCAGTTGTGTTTATTATTGTATCTCGTTCTTGGAATAATAAAACTATAATTGAGAAATTATTGTTTTCTTGAAATGATCGATGGAAATTATTGCTTGGTTGAAGGAATGAAACTCTTTATAAAAGAAGAAATGAACGTTGAAATGTCTGTCTCTGAAACCAGCTTAAACAGTACTGATGGAGTATGTTAGAGCATCTCCAATGGAATGGCAAACAACTGTTTTTCGTTCTTCTGTTGCTCCAACCGAGCGGCAATTCTTACATCATTTCATCGTGGATGAACAGTGCGAAGTCAAAATTAGCGTTGCACTGTTCATATTCACAATTTTTTGATCTCTACCGAACTAGTCAAAGAAATGCGCAAAAGAAGAGAACGATCATTACGGGGCAAAATGGAGTTCGGTTGGAGATGAATCATGGCATTTTTTAGTTTCACGTCATTTTAGAGTGAAAAATGAGATTTTCGGTTGAAGATGCCCTTAGCCCAATTAGAGAGAGAGAGAGAGAGAGAGAGAGAGAGAGAGAGAGAGAGAGAGAACATAGTTTTTCCTACATTGGATCCGATCCTCTCATAATGCAGACAAGAATGGGAGTTCATCTTGATTCGAAGGTGAAGCTGGACCGTTCTATATATACTTTTGTATGTAATATAATTGATGTTTAATGATTTGAGCTGTGAGCTAAAGCAATGCTGCCGTTTCAACATCTACGTACTGATGGATTGTTTTATTATCGACCGACCAAAAATAATATCTCAATAATGTTTTTTTTCCCTCAAAGGACCGATCCAATACAACATGAATAATTAATTATTTAAGGTTAGGTTGAGTGACCGACTCAAACCTTTAGGGAACTCACTGATTATCTCAATTATTATTGGTGTGTTGGTTTCAAATTTATTCATGAGTAAAATTATACACATAAGAAAGATTAAATAACAATAGAAGGAGAGAGAGAGAGAGAGAGAGAGAGAGAGAGAGAGAGAGAGAGAGAGAGAGAGAGAGAGAGAGAGAGAGCTTAGGGAGAGAAACTCTATGATATCATATGTCATGAATTTACCCTATGACCTCAATTTTATAGGTCGAGGTGAAGTACAATATTATTTGTAGCGTTCTGGAATGTTTACGACAGTAAAGAGATAAAGTGCTTAGCTTCTTAATTTTGAACGAAGATTTAGCACACAAACATATCAAAAGAGAGGGGTGCAAGAGTCATAAGAAACACTATAATTTTTACATGGGAAATCTTGAAAAGGGAAATAAACCACGTGTTCTTGCCCAGTTGAAATGGATCCACTAGTGTGTATTATTGATTACAAATGATGTCCTTCATTGGGGAAAAATGTTGGCTTACTATAACAAATATAAATCATATTACATAGTCGGGGTTGGAAGAATCTAATGATTTGAGAACTATTCTCAAGAGAATGTTGGTCTGTTATCTTGGTTTGTAGGACTGTAGTTGGGAGACGGAGGTTTTTCAGGTTTTGTTCGAGTCGAGCCAAGAATTGACCCAGGTCCAAACGGGTTGACCCGAACCCTACCAGTCGGGTTAAAGGGTTAACTCGACCTCACGCGCAAACTTGAAATATAGCAAGCGGAGTCCAGATGGGAGCGCGAGTCAAGGTGTACATGTGCAGAGTCCTGAGAAGAGAGTGAGTCTACGGGAGGGCTCACTGGCACTGTGGTGTGAAGGGGGAGTCCAGACATGAGTACGGTTCCGTGGGAGGGCTTACAGGCGCAACGGTGTTGAGGGTGGAGTTCAGACTCAAGGGAGGATCTGTGAAAGGGCTCACTGGGGTTGCGATGTGGAGGGAGGAGTTCATACTTGAGGGAGGGTTTGCGGGAGGGCTCATTGACGTTGTGGCACGGTGTAGATGGCAGACTTTGGTTGCGAAGGGGAGAGCACTACGGGCACGACATGGGATTGAGTACTTTAGCCTGCAAGTGGGAGCGACTCACGAGTGCGGAATCTCTTTGCACACGGGTTTTCGGGTTAGATTCGGGTTACCAGGTCAACCCATGTTATAACTCAAAAATTTAAAAATACATTTTTATGTATAACAATTAAGAATATATTCAAGAGTTATTATAAGTACAAATCATAAATCATCTTGGCTAAAACATCTATATTATTGTGCTTTAATTTCATCAAATTTTTCATAAATTTTGGGCATTTGTGAAATTCCTTAAGAACTGGCACCTACGACACTAGCGGGGGTTTTAGGACAGTTAGATATTCTTTTTACAACCAATTTTACAAGAACTTTTTAAATAAAATGAACTATTTTATGAATATTTTTTTATATAATTTTTGGAATCCCCAAATCAATTTTTATGAATTTTATTCTAAAAATTCTTTAGAATATTATTATTATATTATTATATTATAAGAAATCTAAAAGCACTTATATTTCCCTTAAGCCATTTTAGCCCATTTCGTGCACAAGAGAAATGGATTTGGGAAATGAGAAGAAAGAGAGGAGAGAGAAGGAAGGAAGATAGGGTTTGATATTTTGGCTAAAAGTATTTTTTATGACTTGTATTACATAGTTTAGGATATTTGATGATAAATAAAAGAGTATACCCATAAAGTTTAAAAAAGTAAAAAAAAAAAAAAAAAAAAAAAAAAAATATATATATATATATATATATATATATATATATATATATATATATTATTCGGGTGATTTTTGGATCATAAGTGAGTTGCGAGTCAAACTAAATTTGACCAATTTTATTAACAGGTTTAAATATTCAATCCAAATCTGATTTGTTTATTAAACAAGTCAACTCAAATTTGAATTTTCAAGTCAAGTCGTAGGACCTGATTATTTATTGGCGCCCGTGAAGGTCTTGATTTTTCTCCTAAACTCTTTTTTTGTCAGGATTTGATAAAACAATGAAACATATTTTATATTCAAAATAAGCAATAAAATATTAAAAATTACTTCAAATGATATTAAAATATCCAATAAAAATATTTAATATTTTCTATCCAAAAATAAGCATTAGATATAACAGTTAATAAATTAGTAATTATATGATTATGCCCGTTAATTGGGACGTCAAG
The DNA here is from genome assembly GCA_022539455.1 of Dendrobium nobile. NCBI lineage: Eukaryota > Viridiplantae > Streptophyta > Magnoliopsida > Asparagales > Orchidaceae > Dendrobium > Dendrobium nobile. The sequence continues at coordinate 39,664,044 of CM039731.1, read as the reverse complement.
AGCCCAACGTGACCATATAGGGATTTCCAACAAAGTTTGGACAATCTAATAGGGAATGTAATTATAATAATTTTTAATAAATTAATAATTAAATTTGTTGCGTGCTAGAATATACGCAGCGGTAGAGTTTGTAAATTCGTGTCCGAGCGTTGTACGAGTATTCAGCATACAAACAGAAAAGAGAATACGAACACCAGAATTTTTACGTGGAAAACCCAAAAATAGAAAAAACCACGGGGTCTCGCCCAGTTGAAAACTTCTACTAGTATTTTGCAAATTACAAATGGCTGATTCGTCCCACAAGTCGGGGCAATCAGATTACAATTCGTTTCTTTAAGCAAGTTTACAAAGTTCTGCAAATTCCCGGCGTTTCCTGAAAATCCGGCAGAGTTCCGGCATCTTCAGACGGCGGGAAGAGCTCCGGCGATAGTTGAGGAGGAGCTTCTTCCTTCTCCTCCTTCTTCTCTCTCTTCACTTGAGTCCCCTTTTGTAAAGAATGAGGGCTCTATTTATAGTTTTTCTGGAGTAGCATGACTCGTAAATATGTGTGAGATCATGGGCGAATAGGGAGTGGTTTGAATGATGATCGATATTGAACCCTTCGATCGTGCACCGTTCATTGGACATTTGGAGGCCTTAATGATGTTGGAATTCTACGATCTTGGGCTCGTTGGATTCGTCTCGTCGAGCCGCTCAATTCGAGTGTGAGCTCGTTAAAATTGGAGACCGTTTGGTAACTCAAATTGCGGTTTGAACCTTCCAACAGAGCTTCGGGTCTTTGATTCGGACTCGTTTGGGCTCATATTGGGTCGAACTTGGTGTCGTTGGGTTCGTATTTCCGAGACGCTCAGTTTGACTATAAGTTCGCTGAAATCGGAGTTCAGGTGCTCCCGGAATTAATTTTTGAAGTTTCCAACTAACTTTTGCCTCGAGATTCGTGCCCGATCAAGCTAATTTTGTGATGCCGTATCAAATTTATTTGATGATAGGTATATTATATATGAAATTATGTATGAATACTTAAATCAAGAATAAAGCTCAACATTTTAATTATAATAAACTACTTTTTAATCATGATTAACATATAATTTGCTTAATGAACAGAATTAGATATATTTCATGATATCCTTTAAATTCATTAAATTTTAAAATATTTAGAAACATAAAAAATATTGATCAAATTATTACTAAGTGTATTTTTATTAATTAAGAGATTTAATAATATATTCAGCATAACTAAGCATTTGTCGGCAGCTACATACCCTAGCAAGTTCGGCGTTTCCGGTCGCATTTGTGGTGCTACGGCGACGATCGTCGGCCCTGTTACTGTAGGTTTGTCGCCACCCTTCTCTTCTTGGCTCTCCTCACCAGCGCTTGAGGGCGTCGGCCCCAGATCTTCTCGATGAAGGATCCTGGTCTGGTCTCCTTCATCCTTCATCTGTTCCATAGGATGCTGGAAACATCTTTCATGTAAATCCTCTTGGGCTTTTGGCAAGAGACCTGCAGGTAACTCAGGCCTTCCAATTTCTTAAAACACGTCCTAACTAGAAATAACTATGATTCTGATTCATTCCTACCCAAGCAGTCTTCTACATTCAATGGAAAACCGGAGATCCTTTACTCAAGGAAGAAATTGAAAAAATCTGGCAGCTTTCTTTGAGTTCTTCTTTACGGATACATTTTCGTTTGGATGATCTAGCATGAACATTATCCGGAAATGCATCATAGATTTGCATTTAGCAGATATCGACATCATTGGATTAATTGGCAGCACGCATATCTTGATCATTCGTACACTCTCCTCTCGGTTGGGGTTTATTCGCGTCTGTTTCCTTGAAAAACCTACGCCATCAATGGTTTTGTTATGTGGTTGCTGAAATGGTCGCCTCTATTTGACACAAATGAGGAATCCCCGATCGTCCTCATCTGAATTTCTTTCCCCAAGTTAGAATTCAATTTCTGAACCAAGCTGCCCTATTTCCTCTTGCTTTAACTACGGACCTTGTTAAAGAGCCATCAGAACAAGAGAAGTCAGCTGGAATGCTAGATAAGAAAATTTAGAGCCACAGTTTCATTACATAGAAAGAAATACCTCTCCCATTCATATGGTAGTAAGGAAAGGAAGAGTCCACTGATTGGTCCCTTAGCATCAATCAATTACTTTTAGATGGATCAAACCGGCGAACCTACTGGAGGCAGGTATTTAGGGGCAATTTTTTAATTTTTTGTGTTTTTAATGTAATTATTTATTTTATTTTTTAAATCATGTATCTTTGTGTATAAATATTCATCGAGAGAATAAACAATTTACGTTTTCTTAGTCATGTAATCAGAGTAATGTTAGGGTTGAATTTTTCCAAACTTGCTTCTTCTCTCGTTTATTATTTATTCTTTTAATTATATCATGTTTATTTGACTTATCTTTTAAGGAGTCAACTATCATGAACGATGAAAATTAAATTAAAAAAAAAAGCTTTAAGGGATACATGCCTCTATTAGCAATACTGATACACAGAATTCTAAAACATCAAAATAATATGTAGCTCTTTATACATCCTGTTCAAGGATTCTATAAATACTCCTGTACATCACTGTTTCAACATTAAGATAATAATATTTCTCATTTTCATTTCTTCCAATACTTGTATTCTCCTGTGTTCTTGTTCTTGCTTAGCCAAGATTTCAACATGGTATCAGATAGGCTTTGCTAATCCAGGGACCATGGAAGCTTCGTCCTCCTCTCCGCTCTCCGTTCAACTGGACTCGGCTACCTCCGACACACCAGGCATTTCCTCCTCTCTCAAGTTCGTTATTGCCAACTTCAAGAACTTCGTGCAATCCTCCCTCTCCACGGACAATTATCCGGTATGGAGATATCAAATTCTTAAAATCACTCGTGCGAATGGCTTCGAATCGTTTCTTGATCCCACGGCGTTGATCCCGACCAAATCGGTCACCACGTCCGACGGCACCACTGCCCCCCAATCCCTCCTACACGAAATGGATCTTCACGAATCAAAATCTCGCGGCTGCCATCTGTGCAACCATCTACGCCCCTATTCTACCATACGTGCTCAATCTTGACACCACCTCGTCCATTTGGTCTACACTTGAAACTAGATTCCAATCCACAAACCATTCCCGAATCATTCAACTAAAGAATGAACTCCATCACATCTCCCTCAAGAACTCCACCATGATCCCATATCTCACCGAAGTCAAAACCATCGTCGACCAAATCGTAGCCACCGGATCGAATGTCGACACAGAGGACATTATCTTCTATATCATAAATGGTCTACCAAATTCTTACCAATCTTTCAAAACATCAATTCGTAGAATGCTCACGCCGCTTAATCTTGATCAGCTGTATCCGCTTCTAATCAGCGAAGAAATCCATTTGGCTGCGAATTCTGCCCGCACGCCTATCCGGCAGGCAATCAGGTGGCTCTGTTCACCTCTTGCGGACGAGGTCGCCGCTCCAGAAATAGATGCTCTCAACCGGGCAACTCCAACAGAGAACAATCCACCAAGAATGCGGTAACCTGCCAGATCTGTCTCAAAAGAGGCCACAACGCCTCCACATGCTGGCACCGCTCGAATTTGCAGTACGTGCCGACCACAACACCGCCTCACAACACTGCTCTTCAAGCCAGTTCCTCACCGGGCTACACCGACTGGTATCTTGATTCGGGGGCGTCCTCACATATGACGAAATCTTTAGACAATCTGTCTATCTCCACGCCCTACCGAGGATCCGATAGCATCACGATGGGCGACGGGAGCTCGGTTAGCATTGAAAATTCCGGAAAGGGATTGCTATCGACTCCCTCTCTTAAGCTCTCGTTATCAAGCTTACTTCACTCTCCATTCTTAAAATACAATCCGCTATCCATCACTAAACTAACCCGTGACAACAACTTAGCTGTAACTTTTGACCCTCATGGCTTTTGTTTCAAGGATCTGACGACTAGCCAAGTTATCTTGCAAGGTCCATGCAGCGATGGGCTTTACACTCTTCGGACACCATCTACCGCCTCCCCAAGACAAGCTCTACACTCCACCGTCAAATGCCTGGATCCATGGCACGAAAGGCTGGGACATCCAAACAAACAAACTATGGCTCGGATAGCTTCTTGTAACCCGCAACTTAGTATAGGACTTAATTTTGTTTCTTGCCACTGGTGTAATAAATCTAAATCCCATCACCTGTTTTAAGTATATAGTGATAAACTTAAAAATTCAAATTCAAACTAAACATTAAAACTGTTGCTATTATACGCTGGGCTTGCAACCTATGCGACCTATCTTATGACTAGCCTTAATCAAATGTTCTCTCTCGATATCGGGAGGGGTAATTAACTATAGGAGCTTGGGCCTATAGGAAACCAGAACTCAGATCGTAAAGTCCTCACAAAATGAGGGTGATATCTTTGAGTAGTATCTTATCTTAAACCTAATACGCCTTCTGAAAATTTACCCCGGAACTTAAACTCGTTAAAACTCTCCCCATCAACAAATAAGAAAGAGATGGTGGTGAGAGGCCGGAGCGCAAAATTTTCGGACTACAGAGTTTGAGTTTAAATGGACGTAAGAGGAATTGATGTAGCATATTATTTGGATAAAAAAGTGAATCTAAATGTCCAATTATAAGATCCCAAGCAAGAGTATAGTCAAGGTCCATCACAAGAGCCTACCAAAAAAAAATAATAGTTAAATTTCAAATTTTGGATTTAGAAGTTTGACTTTTTGTTTTGAGGAATATGTATGGGTTGGTCAATTAATGAACTATGGAAGAGAATAAATTAATGGTGGTGGTTACCTTCCTCCAGTAATGACCAGCCGCATTGTTTCTTTCTAAAATATTTTTCTTCTTTTTGAATGATAATAGTCTAAGAGTCATAGTAAACTCTATTATTAGTGCTTGTATTTAATATAAACTTTCTTATTTGATTAATACAAAAAAAATGGAGAAAGTTGTTTTCTTGTGGTTAGATGGGTCATACTCAATCATCTTTGGTGAAAGTTGGTCTTCTAAATCTTTCTAACAACTTCTCCTACTTTCTAATTATCTCCCAAGACTAACCAATTAACCCAAGCCACCAAAATCGCCTCAAATTCCTCCTTGAATCTATCGATCAAGACTAGGTGCACTCTTGTCTTGTCTTATATTCCACCTCTCCATAACCCCTCAAACCTTATAAAATGTCACCAAAACCTTTAGATCATAACTTCATACCCTAACTAATCATTCACATCCATTTCCCTCCATTTAACCTTCATTAAACTTGTTATTTACGGAGCCAAATCAAATCAGTCCAAATTAGCTCAAACTGGGCTAATATTGGCTCTCCACCAGCATATCCTCTTCAACAGCCTTTTCATTCCAACATAAATTCTAGATCATACTTCACATCATAAACTAATCATGTACAGCCATTTCCAATCTCCAGTCTCATCAAAGTTTTTTGCCACCATCCAATAGCCCCACTCTTCTAATCATGACGGTGGTAAAGGCTCCACTGCAACCAAAAAACTACTTTCTTTACACGTAGAACATGGCCACATGTGATAAAGGACAAGAGTGGCCAACCAGTTTCACTTGGGTTGGCCAATTTTGGGCAGTTTAGGCCTTATCTCAATCAGTCTAAGAGACTATGGACTTTGTGTACATCAGATCTTGTTTACACGTTTTAATGTTTTTCTTAGTTTATCTTGCGATCAGTTGATCTGCCAAATCAAATCAATTCTTTATGGCTAACTTAGCCTTGTATTGAAAGTACATCGCCTACCTATAATTGCAACTCCTAACAATAGTGTGGAATTTGTGTTGCCGTTGGTATTGAAATATTAAATCTCCAAAGCATATAAAATCTTTATCATGTATAATCTTATAATATTTTATTTTGTTCTTTAGCTTTCGTTCCTAACACTCAACATTGGTCAGTATATTTCTGAAAATACTTTGCTCACTCACCAAAGTTTCAAACAAGTAGAAATTTGACCTGATCACAACTCCTAATTTTTTTTTTCTTCTTTTTTTAAAGGCGTTATCTAACCTACACATCATGGTTGGGATCTGAACTTCAGCATTAGGTTATCAAACATTCTAACATTACAAAAATAAAACATTTAGTCATTAATTCACTTCGTACCCAGAAAATTAGCACCAGCAGAATTATTAGGTAAGGGAAAATAAACAAAAAAGTTTACATTTTTTATTCATATATTCCAACATTACAAAATTATAATAAGCAACCATTCCATTTTTCCAATATGACAAAAACCCCTCAGAAACACTTGCTGCATCAACACTGGGCAACTTTTACGTGTATAAATTTAAGCACTACTGTACATCAATATATGAAACTTTCTCTGTTTGAAAACGCATATTGTATACAGACTTACACTACATTACCATCAAAATTATAAAGTCTGAAATCTACGAATTATGTGTTCCATTTGATGGCTTTGCAAGCCCAAGCTTTGCAACAACTGCATTTGCTATCACCTCATTTGCTTTATCTGTAGGGTGGTACTCATCCCAGAATACATACTTGCTTCTATCTTTACACAATGATGACAATGGGGTGCATGTAAGTGTAGGCCTAATTTTGGCTACTCTACAGCACGGCTCATTTGAGTTTGAGAAACCTGCAAGTAAGAAATTTTTTTTTTGTCAAACGTTACCCTTTAAAATATGATCAGCATCATGTAGAATCTACAAACCATATATCTCAGGGCGATTAATAAGATCCTGAAAGATGTCATAGGCATCTCCAAACAGATAAGTAGCATTTGGAAGAGTTTTTGATAGAGTATCAAGGACATTCTTGGCTTTGTTGTTGAACATAATGGATAGTTTGTTGGTAGATTCCTGACACTCTCCTGATAATGTCAAGAACCTCTGTAAGGGGATGCATCCCATAGGCCCCAAACCGAAGAAAGTAAGTTTCCGCGCACCAAGAGAGTGCAAAAGCTGCACAATTTATTCTAATTTTTGAATCTTCAATGAAAACCTTATAGGAAAATGTTTATTTTTCCCAAAGTTGAATTATTTTGTCAATGATTGTTTGAGTTTATAACTTACTCTTAGTTGGCCGTCAAGTGAAGCTATGACGTAGTTTGTGAAGGTCTCTCCATTATAAGTCCATGAATCAGCATAGACCGGTAAGAGAAAGTTGTTGATATAATCGTTGCTACCCAGGGCTACAACATAGTGAGCTTGCTGGAAGAAATTGGTTGCAGCTGTCTCGCCAATTTTCATCTTTATCATTTCTTGAGTTCCTTGAAACAATTCGATTTGCTTGGAAAGTGAAAATCGTTGAATCTGCAATACGAAGTTCTTATCCATCATTGCAGATCTTCAATAACTGTTTGTTTGATTCAATTAAGGTTCATTTGGCTAGATAACGTTTAAACAGTTAGTGAAATTCCAGAATCTGTGTTTAGAAACACAGAATTTGAATGTTTAAATTCTTTTGATTACTTGGATCTATATTATTTTTAGAGCTTGAGAAAGCTCCAGCTGCCAGTCCACTTGTTAGAGCTTAGTCTGTTGATTTTAGTGTTTATATCAATTCATAATTTTTCTTTTTTTTTTTTTTAAATTTTTTTTAAATATACAAGAAACCTAATCAATCAAATGAGCTGGGTCTATTAAAAAAAAAAAAAAAAAAAAAGATTAACACTTACAAAAAGAGATGAAGTTTCATTCAAGATGCCACCACCTCCTGATGCATAACTCACTCCACTGTTGAGTATAGTCTCATCATCCAGTGAAGGGTCTAGGAAAGCTGGCGGCCTTGGGAGACCCATTCTGTCACCTGAAACAGAAGAGCTTTCCAACTTATCTCTGCTATAAGGAAAATGCTATGGTGCTTCACCTATAGTTCTCAAAAAATTTATAGTTATTCTATTTGAATTGTGTATTGAACTGAGTCTTATTTCACTAATTAGACTATTTGCACGCTTAATGTGGTTGTTAGCATTATTTATTTCTAAATTCTCTTAGGTGAGCCTGGTAAAAGAGTCAAGCTTGAGTGAGCTTGCTTGTGTTCAAACTTGGCCCATTCAATTTTTGCTTAGTTTAATCTTGTCCCTTGTTTGATTATGCCAAAATGTTATATATGTCTTGTTTGGGTTGTTTTTAAGGCTCATTGAGCTTAGATTTTGGAAGACTATTAACCATTCTAATACTGAACTAGTTAATCATAGGCAGCAATTCAATCGATTTAGATGATTGCAGGAGGAATAAGATCCAAATCCATTACAAAACTACTCAGATTCTATCCAATCAATCTAATAACTTCAGAAACTTTACCTACTATATCAGCAATGGTGCGGCCATTAGTGAACCTTCCATTGGGCATTCCTCTACCGAAATCAATCCCATACCATGGCAAAGCAGCACGAGCCAAGCTCTTACTGAGATAGTTATTGTTCCCAACATCAGAGAGCGAATCGCCAAAGATGAACTGAACAACTTTGCAATAACATCTCCTTTCTTCTGACCCTATAGTTGCAACCATAAGAATGAAAATGGCTACCTTTACTCCTTTGTTGAACTGATCCATTGCTCTGATGAGATTTCGGAACAGCTTTTCTGGTCTTATTTAAACCGAGAAGAGTAAAGAAAAATGCGAATGAAGTACTTGTATTGCAGTTGAGAGTAGAGTTGAAGAGGAGGAGAAGGGAACGGAAGCTAGAAAGTGGAATTAGAAGGGTTGGATGAACAAACCCTGACCTAACTTCAACAAAGTTGTGACTGACATTTTAGTTATGACTGCTATCGGAGAAGTTGGCTTAGTAGATTTGGTTGGTCAGACATTCTTCAAACTTTGGTTTTACATTTTAGTTTATCCATGGTAAGTGATTGTGGAGTAAAGTAATGTGAGAATATGCCATATGTTTACACTAAGGGTCTGACAGAAACAACTGTAATTTTTTATAAAAGTGATTCTAAAATTGTTGTGAAGAAAATAATTATTTTAAAAGCTTGTTGTACAAAGTAGCTTTCTACCGCAAAAATCTATTGAAAACAGTGAAAAAATAATAACAAAATCGAAAGTGTGGTTGCAGTATGAAGAACAAAGTACGAAAACTGTTTCAAACGATGTCTAAGATTTCGTTTAGGACAGCTTTCTTACTGCTTCTTAAAGCAGGTTTTTAATAAAAATTTTTTATTTTTATACTTAAAAACTGTTTTAAGAAGCAGTAAGAAAGTCATCCCAACAAATTTTCAATTTTGTAAATGGATCTTCTCCAAATAAATGGAAGAGATCGAAGAGCGGATTTTTTTAATCTTAACATAGTGAAATAATTTTAATTGAGACATACCTCGTCATCTTTACCTTTTTTATTTTCATAAATTTTTTATATACAACATTTTGTTATTTGCGTTTGTGATAGATCTTTGTACAAAGTTAATATATTATACTCTTTCTTTCTATTGTCATAAATATTTAAGCACGCAATAATTTTTAGTCAAGTCAAGTATAATTGTAGATCAAAAAGTTCTAACATCCATTCTAAGTCAATTAATTTCAAGTAATAATTGATTGATTTTCAATCTTATTGGATAAATTCTTAATCTAATATACACACATACACTAATGTATATAGTTTGTTATGCATAAATCTCTCTCTCTCTCTCTCTCTAGAAATTAATTGTTTTTCTAAGATCATATATTTATTTCTAGGCAAACTTAATTCATTAAACTTAACATTATAACGTAATTATTAAATTAAGTTATAAATTTAAATAAAGTTATTAAATTAAATAAAATTATTAAATTTAATTAAGTCATCAATTTTAAAATAATTAAATCAAAATTATAACTTTTAATTTATAAGTATATTAAGTTATATTAATCAACCTCTCTTCCTCTCTCTCCCCCCTCTCTGTCACCGCCTTCTCCCCTTCCTCTCATTTTTTCTTTCTCTAGAAGAATACTTCAAATGATTTGTCACATTCTGAACTCATCAAATCATTTGGCATATTTAGACTACGTGAAATAATTTGATGAATTTGCTCATTTTTAAAATTTTTAATAATCATTTTTTTTTTACTTATTTAAATTTTAAACATGTTACTTTTAAAAATTGGGCCACTTCAATATTCTCAGTCTTAATAGTTTGCATGACAACTATAGAGAGTGATATCATGATTGTCGTGTCTGGACTTCGTGTTAATAATGTGGTTATTGAAGTGGGGAGGGTAATCATGTCGCGACAACGTGGTTGAGATAGCAGATGGCTGTCGTCATCTTGTTAGAATGCTATATCTAGGCCAATTGTTAAGCTGATAAGCGTTATTTGATGATCGAGCTAATCCGGTCTGACAAATATTTGGGAGTGTTATATGTGTAATCTGATTGTGCTTGGAGAGGCGTAACCGAGCGCCTCGACGTTGTGAACGTAGAGAATGACGCATCGGAACAATCTATATGCAATGTCACATCGGATCAAGATAGAGGTTCAAGCATTGCAGTGCTTGAAACTGGCACCGCAGTGCTGCGAGACGGACATGACAGCTTTTTTTCTCGTTTTTCTTAAGTTTGTGTTTCTTTGTGGTTATAATTGACTTTCTCTTGTATTTTCTGTTAGTTTACACATTGGGAACAGTACATGTGAGAAGAGAAGCTAAGAGAGAGCAAGAAAGAAGTGAGTTATGTACATTTTTTTTTCAAATTTCATAGTGGACTTTTTGGTGTGGTGCGGCTCTGTTGTTTTTTCCAATTTTGTATTTTTTCTATGTTAAATCATGATGTACTTTATTTTTCCGCTGCTTTTACTTTTTTGCTTGTTTCATCATTATAGCATTTACTCCTCATCCCCAACAGAGAGTAGGCATGCGAAGTTGTAAACAAGTCAAGCCAAGTTTGATTCACTTCTATTTTGAGCTTGAGCTTGAGTTTGATTAATTAATCGAGTTTGAGCTCGAGCACAAACTTTATTTTATTATGAAAAAGAAAATGATTATGATTCAAACAATTATTATAATAAAATTGTAAACATAATGAGAATTAGAAAATTAATAATAAATAATAATTTAATATAAAAAAGTAATATATAACTTTTAAATATTTTTAATAATTTTGCACTAAAAATTATATGTATTTTATGTTAATATTTTTTAAATTAGTCAGCTCAATAGCTAACGAGTCAAGTCAGACCTAGCTCAAGCTTGATTCGTTAGCTCATCAAGCTCAACTCACGAGCTATTTATTAAGTCGAGTCCAAACTTGCTCACAAGTCGGCTTACCTCACTTACACCCCTATTTGGAAGCAATCGGAAGAACAGGCCTAGTCTAACAGTCCACTTCTTATGACTTTTGATACTCCCCATAAATTGATACCTAACATTAACCAACATCCATCAATTGCCCTCAAGAAACGTCTAATTTGCATCATTGTACCCAACTGATCTCCCCCTAATATCATGCAAAAGACTAAGTTAAATGTTAAGTATCACCAAATTTCTAATATTATATATGAATTGTCATTTGACACTCATCTTCCAATGACAGCTCTGATGCTCAAAGACTGCTACTCCATACGAGATGTATCCTGCAATTTAGTATATTATATAGACAAATTCGTGAGGCCCTTAAGTCATAGCGGATAATATCTAATAGTTAAGAGTTTGAGCTATTACAAATGATAGCAAAGCAATATAACAGCCGGAAGATGGGAACTAAGTGCCGTACAAGACATAGCGCTACACCATATGAGCTACATCTTGAACCCTATATTAGACAAAGTGCTATATGATGAGAGCCACCACTTGAACTTGTACGAGTCACCTTTAGAATCCTATAAGCCTGGTGGATGATTCTGGAATACAGAAGTTGACGAGAACATCAATTACTTAAGTGAACAAGATTATGAAACCCTTAAGTAAAAAGAAGCTAAACTTTTAAATATCAAGGCACATTTTGGTGTAATAGTTAAAAGAAACTCTACAGTTGAGCGTGCTCATCTCGAAGCAATTCTGAGATATATGACCTACTTGAAAGTTATACCAACAAAACAAAATCGTAGGACCCTTAGGCCAAAACAGATAATATCTTAATAGTTAAAAGTTTGAACTATTACATTGATAGCTTAAAGTAAATATATACATTAACTATGAGTTAAAATATATTTATTTCTTTAATTAAATTAATAAGTTTTTTAACAAGCAGGACAAAAAAAAAAGAGGCTAGTGATTTGAGTTGTATAGAAATACCAAAAAATAAAAATAAAATTTAAATTGCCTAATGATGCAAAAGAAGATACATATTATTTAAGTGCATGTAGCCCTCAATGCCCCTCATTATCTTATTAGTTGATATTGATCAACTCTCATGCTAACTAACTTACACCTAACATAATTTAATAGAATGGCATCAAGAGAAAATAAAAAATTTATGTCAATATATATTTATTAAATTTTTTATAAGAATTTATTATATATATATATATATATATTGAGAAAAATGAAATATCAATTATTTATATATTATTTTTATTTTAAAAGAAATTTAAAATTTTTTTAATATTAATTATGAATAATTTTTTATTAGGAAATTTATATATTGATTTTTTTTTGGGATTTTTACATACATGCCACTTTATAACATGTATATTACATATTTGACACTCAAAACTTAAATATTACACGCCTACCACTCAAATACAAACTTAACCTCAAAAATACCACTCCCTCTCACTCCGTCTCTTCTCCGCTTCATTTCACGCTACCCCGTTCACAGGAGAACAAGTTTCAGCGAAACCGAAACCTGAGCTGCTCTTCCGCCTATGGCCTTCACTCCGCACAAGCATTGGCTTTATTCACGGAGAATCGGTGAGATATTTGGATTTTTCTGCATTTTTATTCACTTCCGCACAAAGCACTGGTTTTATGACTTTATTCACGGCAGCAAAACCACAAAACCACGGTAGCACTGGTTTTATGGCTCTATTTACATGTCATTAGGCGGACAGTTGTAAGTATTCCCTGTGGTCCATCAGCTATGATTTTTCTGCATTTTTTATTCACGGTAGCTGTTCTTACAACTCAAATGTGTGGTGACAAAATAACAGAAAACTTATGGCTTAATGGCTTAATGTGTTAATGCATGGATTTATTTTTTGTTCTACAATTTTGGCACAATTTAGTTCGGTGGGAAAGGCCGAAGGAGCAGATTTTTTATGGTGAGAAATGAAGCGGAGAAGAGACGGAGTGAGATGGAGTGTTATTTTTGAGGTTAAGTTTGTATTTGAGTGGTAGGGGTGTAATATTTAAGTTTTGAGTGTTAAATATGTAATATACATGTTATAAAGTGGCATGTATGTAAAAATCCCTTTTTTTTTTAATTATGAATAATGAGGTGTGGCACACAACTTACACTACGATCAAGTATCCCATCGAAGAACGCGTGGCATACGTCCTTACTCTTCTTTTATTGCGAACTCTCAACCACACAAAAATAACATTTTTAAAGAACATATAAAAAGTACCATAAAAAATGCGTAGGGAAATCCCAAGCCTCATCTAGAATCATCACCGTCCGTTGGATCCCCACAAACCAACGGCTCTCCGATCGCAGAATCTCCCCCATCTTATCCTCTTCCCTTAACAAAGAAATGCCATTGCCGTCCTCGACAGTCCCTAAAAATGGCCGCCATATCCTCTGCAATGGCCGCCGGCCAGAACTCCGATTTCCTCGGCCTCCGCCTCGCGTCCACAAGCTCCGAAGCCCGCAATGCCAACCGCCGCCGTCTCTCCCTCCAGATTCGCGCCAGCAAGTCGAGCCCCCGCCTCTCCGGCCGGCCCCTCCGAGTGGCTGTCATCGGCGGCGGCCCAGCTGGAGGAGCTGCTGCAGAAACCCTCGCGAAGGGAGGCGTGGAAACGGTGCTGATCGAGCGGAAGCTCGACAACAGCAAGCCATGCGGAGGCGCGATACCCCTCTGCATGGTGGGGGAGTTCGATTTACCGCTGGATATTATCGATCGGAAGGTGACGAAGATGAAGATGATATCTCCGTCAAACGTCGCCGTCGACATTGGCCGCACGCTAAAGCCCCATGAGTACATTGGGATGGTTCGCCGTGAAGTGCTGGATGCCTACCTCCGAGAGCGAGCTGCTGAAGCCGGAGCCACCGTCGTTAATGGTCTCTTCCTCAAGATGGATTCCCCGCCGGCAGGATCCGGCGAGAGGTATGTATAAATGTGTTTCAAATTAGCAGTAATCAGTAAGCGAGCGAGTGTTTGCGGGTATGGTGTTAGAATTCTAAGATGTTTCTTTGTTGGCGAGGCCCTAATTTAACCCTAAACACTGTAGTAACAGAGCAGAATCTATAGGGAAAATTGGAGGTTATTTCTGTCTCAACTAAATCAGTTTGGAAATGAAGAATATAACGAGGAAAGTGAGCATAATTCGTATTGCTTTTCTCAACGCGAATTTGGATATGCTATGAAGAACTTGAAGGCTTCAGCTGAATTGCATGCAATGGCTATGCTTTTGATGCTGAATCTTAATCCTTACTGAAACTGAAAATTTATATTTGCTCTTATTCTTCTTTATCAAACTCAAAATTTTTTTTTTTCTGTGAGTTCTTAAAAGTTGGAAATTTCAGCTAGTTTGGAATATATTATCTTGCATGCATTTATGAATTTAAATTTTTTTTGTTGAAAATGGGCTTATTGCTGAACTTAATCTCTCTTAGTGCATTCTATTAAGGGTCCGTTTGGTTGCAATTGTTCTAATTTTAAGAGAGTTCTAAGCATAATATAAATCAAATGCAATGTATTTGATTGAAAATTATATAGATCAGACAAATTTTTGATTTTGATCAATCAAGGCTAAGGCTTTATTGAGCAACGAAGCTCGCACGATGACTGCAAGTGCAATATATCAGTTGCAGGCATCAGACGAGAACAGGCTTGATTTTTATGAGAAAATAAGCTTAAAATTTGATGAACACAACACGCATGAAAACATAATGGCTATTTAAATA
Source organism: Dendrobium nobile (assembly GCA_022539455.1). Classification (NCBI taxonomy): domain Eukaryota; kingdom Viridiplantae; phylum Streptophyta; class Magnoliopsida; order Asparagales; family Orchidaceae; genus Dendrobium; species Dendrobium nobile. The sequence goes on along the minus strand of CM039731.1, from coordinate 39,649,039 downwards.
TGAGCATTCGAATCTGCTTTTCTTTCTCTCTTGTTTGACTGACAATCTCAGTGCCAACACCAGATACAAGATCTACTACAACGAGTACAACAGCAAAAAGTCGGCAACAGGGGAGAAGAAGGAGATGGAAGTCGATGCGGTGGTCGGAGCTGACGGAGCTAACTCCCGTGTAGCTAAGGAAATCGGCGCCGGCGATTACGAGTACGCCATCGCCTTCCAGGAGCGAGTCAAAATCCCCGAAGCCAAGATGGAATACTACAAAGACAGGGCAGAAATGTACGTCGGCGACGACGTCTCACCTGATTTCTACGGCTGGGTCTTCCCCAAATGCGACCACGTTGCCGTGGGCACCGGCACCGTCACCCACAAATCAGACATCAAACGTTTCCAAGCCGCAACCCGTCTCCGCGCCTGCGATAAGATTGCCGGCGGCAAGATCATCCGCGTCGAAGCACATCCTATCCCCGAACACCCCCGCCCTCGCAGGTATCATCGCCTATACTAATCCTTGAACAGCTAGAGAAACTGATCAATTGGTACACTTCGTTGCAGGGTTCTCGATCGAGTCGCGCTGGTAGGTGACGCGGCCGGTTACGTGACCAAGTGCTCCGGCGAGGGAATCTACTTCGCGGCGAAGAGTGGTCGAATGTGCGCTGAGGCGATCGTGGAGGGTTCGGCGAAGGGCACCCGGATGATCGACGAGGGGGATCTGCGCAAATACTTGGAGAAGTTTGATAAGATGTATTGGCCGACCTACAAGGTGCTCGACGTATTGCAGAAGGTGTTTTACCGGTCGAACTCGGCGCGGGAAGCGTTCGTTGAGATGTGCGCCGACGACTACGTGCAGAAGATGACGTTCGATAGTTACCTTTACAAGCGCGTGGTGCCTGGAAACCCGCTGGCTGATCTGAAACTCGCCATTAATACTATCGGGAGCTTGGTTAGGTCTAGCGCGCTGAGGAGGGAGATGGCTAAGATTACTGCGTGAGAGGTATGGTTAGATTTATATATTCATATATATTCTTGTTGTTTGTGTTCTTTGAGTATCAATAACTGTCATGGGTGCATGCATGCCCTAAAACCCATTGTAAGTTGGAGGAATTGGGTGTTTTAAAATAACTCCATAAATTTTAAATGATTTCAAAGATTTGTGTTTTTGGGAGAATTGAGATCTCCTTAGCTCAGCAAATTAAATAAAAGCTATAAGGTCCATAATAATTATACAAAGATTTATGTTGATAAATATTTCACCTTCAATTTTCATGATGGAGTTAAAAGACTCCTTTTATTCCTTACTAGGCCACTATGGGTAAAGTGTTCCAAAGCACATCCAATTCATTTAGATATAGGCTTTGTTTGCGACAATTTTCTTATTGTTTTTTAAAATGGTTTTTAATTATAAAAATTTTTTATCAAAAAATTTTTGTACTAAAAAACTGTTTCGGAAAGCAGTAAGAAAGCTGTCCCAAATGAAACCATAATCTACTAAGGGCATCTCCAACATAGGAACCTATTTTCCACTCCTAAATGCAGCAAAACATCAAAATGCAAAAATTCATTTCCAATCGATAGATATTTTTTTCCTTCTTTCGTGTGTTTCCTGTGAAGGTAACCATTTTCTCCTATTTCCCGTGCTTTCTCCTCTTTCCCGTGCTTTTCTCCTCTTTCCCGTGCTTTTCTCCTCTTTCCTGTGCTTTTCTCCTCTTTCACGCGCTTCTTAGGCAAATCACGTAGCCCAATGTTTGGCGTAGGTGAACAGTCTGATGCCAATATTTACATTTCACAGTTTACCTGCTGAACTTTGGCATGAGATTCAAAGTTCGAATGGACCGAACAAAGCCCTACATGGGGTCCTGGTTGGTTACCCATTTGGTATCCATGCTTTACTCGGACGGGCTTCACCCACCCAACCCCACCCAGGGTGACTTTCAGGATGTCGTGCCCACCTATACCCACCCACTTTACATGTTTTTTGAACGCAGTCTGCCATTGACTGATGGCCTTAAGGTTTATTGCCCTTTGCTCTGATTGTAAACTTTCAAGCCGCATATCAGAATTTACCATAGTCACAGTGTGGTTAAGTGCTGCACATTACATTGTGAGGATTGCAATAATATAAAATATACTGTGATTAGGAATGTAAATCGATTTATCCCCGATATTGAGTACCCACCCATACCCACCCACAAGACTATGAGCGTACCCATACCCACCATTACCCATTGGGTATGGGTGGGTACATGAGTGGGTGTGGATACCTAATGTAAGGTTTTGGGTCCGAATGACCGACTGCATACAGGGAAATATAGTTTGATTGGAGAAGATCTAAAGGGTCTAAATTTAATCCAATTTAAAATAAACTCATCTCATCTCTGAATAACAATCAAACTTTAATCAACACCAACTTTATATACAAACAAAAGCGAAACATGCAGTAATATGATATTCATCTCTCAGAAAGATGGAAATTTAATTTCGGAAGAGCAACTCTCAGTGGGAAAATAGGGGCAGGTAATAAAATTGGCTGCAGAAGTATCGGCACACAGGTAAACTTGATACAATTGGCTGCTCCCTGATTCATCTTGGTTGCACTCGATAACCGGCGTGTAGCCAATTCCTCCCTTTATTGCTTCTCTAATGCTGCTTAAGCTGTAGGAATTATCATTCGGCTCAATACCTGATCACAAAAATAGCTAAGTGTTCTATAAGTTTCATCCAAAAGTTCTAACAATATGTACTTAGAATGTTTTTTTTTTAAGATTTTATTTGGAACGATTTTCTTATTCTAGCTGCTTTAAGAAGTAAGAAAGTCATCGAAATGAAATCTAAATTTCATTCATTTTGACAGTAAATATTTGTACCTGAACTACTTAGCATTTGAAGAATGCCATCAGCTTTCTCCTTTAGATTAAGTGCAGCTTTGAAGTAATCATGCTCGTTAAGTACAGATTCAGCGCAAGTTCCATGCTTTGCCCATTCATGAGCCCAAAATGAGTAGCTGTTGCTGCTGGGACAGGCCATTGATGGCCATTCTGCATCCATGTTGTTGATCAAATCACTTATCTGCATTAAATTTTGTTATAAAGAATCAATCAATGCCACGAATCATTTCATTCTGTTTGTTCATCATGAATGAGGATTAATTATTCTATGCAGATGCCGAAGATTGTCTAAAGATCAATCAGAATGTCATGTCGTTCGGTACCGTTGACTTATGCATTATGATTGTACAATTTCAATTTTGTGGATTTCGTTTTGATTCAAGTGAAGCAAGCAACAATTTTGATTGAAATTTTACTGAATCTCTCGGAAAAAAATATGTAAATTCTATTCAAATTTTATACCTAATGCACATCAAAATTTTTTAAGTAATAAGATTTTTTTTTAATTTCTACCTTAAATACATTTTTTTAAATATTTTATGATATACAAATATTTTATGAGATTTTATGATATATAAATTTTTAGAATCATTAGATTTATTTTGAAATTAGTGTAATATTCATTTTAATTGATTATTTATTGTTACACTTAAATTAAAGAATTTGTAAGATTCATAAGATTCATCTTCATTAAATTTCAGTTTTTTTTTATACAAATTCTATAGTGTTTGAGCATAGAATAAAACGTCCAACCTCTGATGAATCGAAGGAGCGATTGGGGTCACAATTGGAAGGAAAAGATCCATCGTTGTTGTTAGGCCAAAGTCCATGAATTAGGAACTCTGAAGCTGGCTTGCCGGAATTAGGGTAGCAGCAGCTCTGCTTACCAGTGTCGCAGAATGATCCTGGCCACTGCAATAAATATAAATAAATATATAATATATATAATATATATTTTATTCACTTATTACTTGACGTACAAGTAATTAATTTTTAAAAAAAGTAATTAAGTCAAAAAATCATCATAAACTCATACTAAGGCAGCCTAATCCTATAAAAACTACAAAATTAAAAGGGTCACTGAAGCATGAATAATTCAAAGAAATAGACAATGATGATAACAATAATATCAAACCTTTATTTTACTATATGGGATTGATTATATGAAATTTTTTTTATTGTGTCCAATTAAAAGTCAAATTCTCATTTATATAATAAAAAATGTCATCTCTAATACTTTTTAATCAATCCTTTATTTCGGATAATTTTTTTATTGATTTTTAAAGCAGCTTTATTTTAAGTATAAATTTTTTTGAATTAAATGTTTTTCTATTTTATATTTATGCATTTTATCTTTTATGTTTTGATAGTGCAACAAAATATTTTTTTCTGATAGGAAAAATGGTACCAGGAAAAAAAATAGCCAGGCTATTGTTGTGTTCAAGTCCGTTCATTTATTTTTCAACGAGTTTATTCAAAAAAAAAAAAAAAAAAAAAGAGGTTGATTCAGATTTTAAAATCTAACATGCTTATTAGTTTTTTTCAATCAAGTTCAAGTGATAATCAAGCCTAATATATTATATATTTGTTGCTAATAATAAAATATATATATATATATATTAAAATTGACATAATTAACTAAATATTATTTAAGTTGTTTAATGAATATTAAATAATACTAAGAAAATATTTTGATTTGCATATCTGATATTTATTTAATATAAGAGATAGGATTGAGCAACTTGTTAAATAACAAGCCAATATATTCATGAACATAAATAAATAAACAAGTTAGAATTCAAGCTTATTTATTTATCTTACAAGAATTAAAAATTCGTTCAAATTACATAAATAAAGCAATATAAACGAACATTATATATAGGAACAATTATCAGATTGTTAGAGTGAACTTACAAGCTTTTATTTTTAAATAAATAATCACTTTATAGACAACTAGTTCTGTGTAAAGCAGCTTTTTAAAAAGCAGAAAGAAAGTCGTGTCAAATAATCTTAATATAGTGATAGTATTTGAATGAATAAAGGAGCAGAGATTGCAATAAGCTAAAGCTGAGCTGCTGCCTTTACCTGAAGAACAAAATAGAAGAAATCAAAGCCCTGAACTTGTAACACAGAGGAAAAGGAAGGGAGAGCAAACAGGAAGAAAATCAGAAAGGATTTCATGTTGCTCTCTTAGCTTACAAGAAATCAGAATATTCACTAATGAAAGCTCTATTTATAAACAGAAAAAAGTTTGGAAATTTCAGTAATGTACACATCATTTACCTTTTCAACTTCAATAATTAGCACCGAGGCTGTAAAATTTACTTCAACTAATTTGTCGTTCGCAAAGGAAGAAGACAAGACGACATGGTGGAGAGCAGAACAACGGGCACTACACGCAGCCTTTGATGCCGCGAGGAATACGTATGTTATCGAGAAGGGTGGAAGGGTGTGAGTTTTTTTTTTTTTTTGTTCTGTATAAGTTACGGTGCATGCTGTCTGACAATGATTTGGGGAGAATAATTTAATTGGATTATATAAAAAATTAAGATTTAAAAACAAATCAAAATGCCTGTTCATGGCGATTTGGAGGGCGGAACGAGGGATTTGAATGCACGTGGATAAACATAATTGACGAAATGATTTTAAATTTTTATTTTATTTTTTTATTTTAGTTTAAATGAATGAACCATGGGATCTTGATTGGGTCCATCATCTATTCCCCCACCATCAAATTTAAATGCAAGATGTTGAACTCTTCAATTTTAAATATTAAATTTTCAACAATACCTCAACCCATGCTGCTATTATATGCCAGATGCACGTATTCTCTATTAGAGCAACAGGCTATTATAACCGCGAAGGATATCTAATGTTCTTACTCGGCTAAACAAACAGTTTACCATGAAACAGCTTGGCGAGGTTCATTCTTTCCTTGGCATTCAAATACAACGAACAGAGACATCATTTTTTCTATCTCAAACATTGTATGCTAAATCCATGCTTGCATCTGCAAATCTGTCGGGCTGCAATCCCTTGTCAAATCCTACGTGTACAAAAATTCCAACAGAGTTCTCCTCCGATACTTTTCTATCCGATCCTCCAACCTACAGGAGATTAACAGGCATACTTCAATACCTAACTCTAACTCGACCAGACATCGCCTACAGTGTCAACCTCTTGTCTCAACACATGCATCAACCGATGCCGCAACATATCTATATGCTCAAAAGACTACTCCGCTATATTCAAGGTACACTTGACTACGGCTTACCAATTATCAAATCTATCTTCCTTTCAGATGCTGATTGGGCGGGTGATTGTCTATCAAGAAAATCAACTTCCGGTTACTGCTCCTACCTTAGCAAGACTCTCATATCGTGGACAGTCAAAAAGCAACCTACTGTGGTACGGTCCTCCATAGAATCAGAGTACCGGGCATTAGCATCACTCACGACACACATCATATGGCTAAGACGTATTCTCATGGACTTCGGCATTCAGCAAACCCAGCCAACCGATCTTTACTGCGACAACACTTCGGCTATAGCATTAGCAAACAATCCTGTGTTTCACGCTCGTACGAAACACATTGAGATAGACCACAGATTTGTTCGTGACCACATTCAACAAAACAACATTCGCCTACTTCCTATTTGTACTACTGACCAAATAGCAAATGTTCTAACAAAACCGCTTTCAACCCCTAGATTTCATATTCTTCGACACAAACTGACGGTCACATCTGAACCATCAATTTGCAGGGGCGTATTAGAGCAACAGGACAAGATTCCCAATATTTAAGTTTGTTGTTACGGGTTATGTAGCTGGGTGCGTGTGTTGCTTAGCATGGGTCACATTCTGTTATAAATAGGCTTGTATACTTTTGTACTAGGGCATAATAAAGATTTCTCTGTTTAGTCTTCTCCTCCTCTTCGCATCTTTCTTGTTCTTGGCTGTTGTGCATCTTCTTCATTCTCTACATGTATGCTTGACGACTAGCCTTAATCGAAAGTTCTCTCTCATTATCGGGAAGGGTAATTAACTATAGGGGTTGCGCCTACAGGAAATCATAACTAAGATCATAGAGTCCTCGCAAAATGAGGGCGAAATCTCTGGGCAGTGTCTTATCTACAAGCCTAATATGCCTTCTGAAAATTTATCCCGGAACTTAATCCATTAAAACTCGCCGAAATAGGGGAGGCCGGAGGCCCGGAGCACGAATTTTCGGAGCCCACATAAGCAAGCTGTCCTAACTAAGCCTAAACCTCCCTTCTACATCACGAACTCCCTTTCTCAAAACTAAATTGTTTTTTGGAGATTTCAAAATAATTTCGTACAACTTTCTTTACTCCTTAGTAATTTCGGTGTCGATTTTCTTGTCACGTTTGCAGATTTGCTTATGTTATAAGTGATATTGTAGAAATTACTGGAGCTCCTTCTTGATAACCTGCAAAGACAACTAAGACAGAACTAGAACAATACAAAGCAGTGTGAATTTCATATTCATTTTCATAACCCATCTGTATGATACAGTATGAGTATAAGTAGCTAAGAAGAGTACACGTGTAGGGATGATTGAGTAAAGTTTGTTATGATCGGACGGTGATCATGCTGTTCTGTTGTTGTTGTCAGGTTCCGTTGCTGAGGTAGTGGAGTGTTGTATTTCTGTTGTTAATAGATATAATGCAGTAAGTTCAAAAATAATTATAATTATTTTACACTCTTTATCTCTCTCTCTCTCTCTTAAGCTTTGTTACCTAATTTTATTTATATTTTTTAAATGTAGCCATTCGATAAGTTCTACACATTCTAATACATTATGATTAACTTATATCACATTAAGTTTTTACTCTCTAGATTCCTCTTTCTGTTTTAAGTTTGATATTTGCATGTTAGTAAGGTTCTGATGCATATTTTGGTTATTAGATTTGCTTGGGATACAATATATAAATCTGAAGTCATAGTGAACACTATTATGATCAACCTTAGAGCTCATCTTACCAGTCAATCAGAAAGCATGGATATCAACTTTACTTAAGAACTATAAAAATAAAGTAACAAATGCAGAAAACTTAATACGAACCAAATTCAGAAAAAAAAAAAAACTAGAAAATAAAGCATTAGTAAGTTCGGATAAGTAAACATGTACATGGTCAGTACAACTAAGAATTTCATCGTTGGCCCACCGTTATGTAGCTTCAGAAAGAAAGCACATTTTAGAAGGTGACATATCTTTTTCACGCTAAAGAAACAAAAATTACATTGAAGGTTTCGAGAAGTTTGTATTCTATCTTGATTTCTAATTGCCATCAGGACAAGTAATAGAGTCTAACAATTTTCATCATTTTAAATTTTTTTCTCAACCTACCATTAGGGGCTGTTTGGTATCGGATTTGCCATAAAATTTAAGCAGGATTTAACATAAATTCAGCCAAACAGTTTTCGAAGGGCTTGTAAATCCAGCGCCTACGTAAATCGGGATTTACGGTGTAAATCCACCTAAATCTAAATCTCATCGAGAAGCGGATTTACAGTTCTACGGACTCGGAGAAGCGCACGGAAGGGGAGAAAAATCGTTAACTTCGTGAAGAGAAACATGCAAGACCTTGGGTAGCGGCTCATGAGGCTTCACCGGCATCCGACAAGTTGATAAGGTGAAGAAGAACTTTCTCATCTTCTTCTTCATTGCTCCATTCATGTACCTCCGTCTTGAGTAGGCAAGGAAGCAGTGTGCGAACTCCCATTGTGTGAAGCATGTATAACATTTGATTGAAATAGTCACGAAGAAATGATGACGAGGAAAAGAGACGAAGCCAAACCCTATAATATAAATTAATCTAATAATATGTAGTATAAATAAGTAATCTAATTCAGTTTAATTAAACAATTAATAGTGTAATTATCATTACATTAGTTTAATTAATATTGATAATTTGTTAGTTACTAGTTATTAGTTGTATAATTATCATTAAATTAGATAATTAGAAGTTAGCTTAATTAAAACTAATTATCAAATTAATTATTTAGGTGTTAATTATTAAATTATTTATAATATTACTAATTATCTAATTATTAAGCAGTCATACAAATTAAGTTCAAAACACATTAATTTTAATTTCTAAATGAACCAATCGCCTTAAATCCTGAATTAAGTTGTCAAACCGTTTCTAAGGAATTATCAAGATTTAATATTTATTATACCAAATAGTTTTTAGGATTTAACACCTTTAGGATTTACTAAATTCGTATTTATAGGATTTACTAAATCCCACTAAAGTTAAATTCAATCCTAATAGGATGTTTAAGAAATTTGTTTAAAGACCAAAAAAATAAAAATAAAAATATAAAATATAAAATATAAAAAAAAATTGTTTAAAGATCAATACCTTGCAGTAACCTGAGAAAATAGAATTGCAAAAGTTCTTACTAATCTTTCCAGAGATTCTGAGGGAGATTCCTTGATCAGCATTTATAAGATGCAAATACCTAAATTCCATTCTCACTTTCACTAAAGAGTTCCACTTCTGGTTGTCCGTAGTGCTTGAAAGCCCAATAACTATGATATCCTACCAGTAATCATTACAAGAACATCGTCCATATCTGAAATGGTGGAATCTATTACGATCCCTGACAATCACTACCCTGTTATAAACACTAGATAAAACCTTCGTGAAATCATGGCAGTCTACACATATCCGAAGGTTCTTCGCAATTCTAAAAGTTCTACCAGGAGCAGTTGCAAGAATCCCAAAAGCAAGAGCTATCTTTTCACTGTGCTAGGAGAGTGCACCCTTCTTCTCCTCCACATCCAAATCATGCAACTCTGACGCCATATTGGCAACATAACCAACAATTTTAATCTGCGTTCCAATCTCTTCAAGCATTGCATAAATTTCTTCCTTCCTTGGATGAGAGCCATCATCCGCAACAAACTCATGAATTTCTCCATTGAGTTCCATCGTAGTGCAACCAGGATTTGTTTGAATTTCTCTCTCTTTCATCAACCTCCTCACATCGGCGACCTTATTCCAATGACCTACAGAAGCATAGATATTGAGTAATAAGACATAATCCCCAGCTTGCTGAGCTTTCAACTCAATTAGGTGCTCAATAACACGTTCACCGAGCCCAACATATTTATGGATTCTACAAGCCCCAAGCAAAGTCCTCCAAATTGTTGCATCTGGAAGAACTGTCATTTCATTGACTATAAAATTGTAGGCACGATCAAGCAAGCCAGCACGGCCCAAAAGATCGACCATACATCCGTAATGGCAAACATTAGGAGTAAGTCCATACTCAAATCTCATCAAGTCAAATAGACTAATCCCTTCATCAACTAACCCACTGTGACTGCAAGCTGAGAGAATCCCAGTAAACGTTTGTTCATCAGGAGCCACACCCTCCCTCTGCATCTCTTTGAAAGCATTGATAGCTTCCCTTCCATAGCCATTCATTGCCAGCCCTGAAATTATTGAACTCCAAGTAACAACATTCTTCTCAGATGTATCACATAACACTCTATAAGCCTTCTCCATAGACCCACTCCTTGAGTACATTACAATTAGAGAATTCCTAATCTTGAGAAGGTTTCCATATCCATGTTCCTCAACGTATTTATGCACGCGCTCACCAAAATTAAGCGAGCCCAAGTGGGCACATGCCTGAAGCAGGAGCAAACAAGTAATATCGTCCGGCTCCAACCCATATTCTGGGCTTTGCATTGCGTCAAAGAGAATCAATGCATCCTTCGTTCGGTTACTGCAAGTAAAGCTAGAAATTAGCACATTCCACGTTACAGTGTCTCGAATAGGCAATTCATCAAACACCTTACGGACACTGTCAAGGTCACTGCACAAAGAGTAAAGAGACATCAAGGACGTCAGCAGAACGGAATCAGATTGGTGGCCATCCTGGACAACTCTTCCGTGAACCTGCTGTCCACTAAATAAAGAGGAGAGTTTGACACATGATTTGAGAACAAAGGAGGAAGAGAATGAGTTACCACGAACACCAAGGCTCCGCATGTGCTTGTAGAAGGTTAGTGTTTTGGAAGGCGAGATAGTTTGCATGTAGGCTTTCAGAATGGTGTTGCAGGCAATGATATCGAGGATAAGGTAGGTGCGGAGGAGTTGGGCGTGGATTTGGATGAGATGAGACTTATTAGATGAATGGGTGTTAATGAGGGAAATAATGTTTCTTACCAGGGCTTGGTAAGGTAGGTGAACAAGTGAGGAAGCCATGGACAAAGGAAGGAGCTCAAGGCTTGAGGCGGGTTTGTTTTTCATTGAAGAAGGGAAAAAGCGGTTCCCGACCGTTTCGACGTTCAAATATCATGCTGCCCGATTGCCTGGTGGTTTGGTTTAGGACTTCGCTCTTCACATCGGTATGAAACAAACAAACAAATAAATAAATGAGCTCTCATTTTTTTCGGATATTTATATAACTATTTTCTTGATTTAATTTATTTTTAAATATTGATGTTAGGAAGATTCGTAGTGATATAATGAGAGTCTAAAGTTCTAAAATTAGCTAGGCTTGATACATCCTAAAAAAATTATCATGATCGGGCACGAAACTCCCAAGTTGGAAACTTCCTAAATTAAAATTGGGACCATCCGAACTCAGATTTCAGCGAACTTATAGTTGAATTGAACATTTCAAAAATATGAACCTAACGACACCAAATTGGACTCAATCCGAGCTCAAATGAGTCCAAAATCAAGGGCCCGAAGCACTGTTAGAAGGTTCAAACCACAATTTGGAATATCATATGGTTTCCAAACAAAACATGTTATAGTAGAATCGAGCGGCTCAACGAGACAAATCCAACTAGCCCAAGATCATGGAATTCCAACATCATTAAGACTTTCAAATGTCTAGCGAACGGTTCACGATCAAGGGATTCAATATCGACATCCATCCAAACCACTCCCCATTTACCATTGATCTTCCTAGCTCCTAGTTACAGGCTATGTCACTCTAGGAAATTTATAAATAGACCCATCCTTACTCTTAAAAATGGACCCCTAAGCTTAAGGAGAAAAGAGAGAGATCAGAAATCACTCTTGCCTTCTTGCCTCCTCGACCGCCGCCAGACCACCACCTGACACCCTGAGTTCTGCAGGACCACCACCTGATGCCCTGAGTTCCACCGGACCACCACATGACGCTTTGAGCTCCACATGACGCCTCGAGTTCCGCAGGACCACCACCTGATGCCATGAGTTATGCCGGACCACTACCTAATGCCCTGAGCTCCACCCGACCACACCTGACTTCCGGAGTTTCGTAGGACCACCACCTAATGCCCTAAGCTCCACAGAACCATCACCTGATGCATGGAGTTCCGATAGACCACCACCTGACACCTGGAGTTCCACTAGACCATCTTCTAATGCCAAGAGTTCTGTCGGACCATCACATAACACTCGGAGTTCTGTTGAACCACCACCTGATGCCCGATATTCTGCTAGACCATCACCTGATGCCCGGAGTTCTGCCAGACCAATACACGACGCTGGAGTTCTATCAGACCACTGTCCGACAAAAACACTGAAGTTCTGCCAAACCACCATTGGACAATCAACTGACGCCCGAATTTCCAAGTAACTCCGGACTTCCTACGGACCACCAAGTGATGCCATATTTTCATCCCCGTTTGTCACTAGATTTCAACCATATGATTGGCATTTGTAATCTGATCACCCTTAAGGATGAGTCAACCCACTGTAATCTACTCGAATTCTAGTGGAATCATCAACCCACTATAATCAACTCGAATTCTAGATGAATCATTTTTAAATGGTCTAGACCCCATGGTTTTTCCCCTTTCAGGGTTTTCCACATAAAAATTTGTATTCTCTGTGTATGAGATGGATATTCATACAACGCTAAAATGTAGGATTATAACTATATCGTCGTTTATATTGTAGCACTCAACATGACTAATATCTAATACACATACGCATAAAAAAAGAGTTGCAAAAGGTAACAATTTTTTTACGTAAAAAAATGGAAAAGAAAAAAAAATTATGAAGCATGAATCAATTAAAATTATTAGGCTAGTATTTGTCATCATTATAAATGGTATCATTTTTAATTATTGAAAATTTATTTATATAATATAATATATATAAACTCGATGGTGATGACATGTCTCAGTATTGGTGGTGACTATTTGCATGACTTTTTGACAAGAGTGTGGTGTGATGTTGATATTAATGGCAGGTGTCAATTTTGTTGGTGATGACTGGCATGGTGATGATGTTAACCATAAGCGTTAGCCTTGATAGTGATGTAAGTTGTTGTTGTTAGTGTTGATGACATGTGTTGACTTTATTGGCCATGGGGGGAATCAACATTGATGTCAATGGTGAGCAATAGCTTTCTTTACAATACCAAGCGCCAACCATGTTAATATGGATGGTATCAACCTTATTAGTGATCATTGGTTAAAACCACCTGATACATTTCTCAACAACTGCTCACATGTTCGGACACAAGCTCAGCAATAGCTCACATGTGGATGTTATCTCTACACATATCATCATGCTAAGACATTAGCCTTTAACAAATTTATATAATCATAGCTCTACACATGTACATCTATACATCTATAAATACACACAGCTATCTCTATAAACTGTATTGAACTATGTTTTACTTAAAAATGGAAATCTGCCTTTTTGCTCCTCTAAAGGCATTATGGCCTTTCCTTCTCTTGTTGTAACATCATTTTCTACATGGTATCAGAGCCAATTTGGCTCACAGCCCTTTTAATCCATATATGGCAACTTCTGTCTCGTCTCACACAGAAGATGCACCATGGGACATCTATCTGAAGACATTACCATTCCTTCATCCCTTAAATTTCTCATATCCAATATCAAAACCATCGTCCCCATACAACTTTCCAATGACAACTACTCCATGTGGAGGTCTCAAAATTTTAACTTGTTTAGAGAAAACAACTATGAGGATTTCTCGATAAATCCTCTGCAGCTCCTCCTCGCCTACAACTTGATTCCAGTGGCACCTCCCAACCCAACGCCAATTATACTCACTGGACACTCATTGACCAAAATCTTGCAGCTACACTCTACTCAACTATCACGGCGAGCATCCTTCCTTACGTTCTCCATCTAGATAACTGTGCTGACATTTGGAGCACGCTTGAACGTCATCTTCAAGCTTCAAACAAATCACAGGTGATACAACTCAAAAACAAGGTGCATTACATATCCATGGGCCAACTCACCATGCTCTAATATCTCTCCAACGTTAAGATCCTTGTTGACAACATCGTTGCCGTCGGTTGCCCCATTGGCAGTGAAGACATCCTACTATACACTATCAACGGCCTACCACTGTAATATCAGGCCTTCAAGACATCGATCCACACCAAACTAACTCTGATTAGCCTCGAAGATTTGTACTCACTTCTTTTAAGTAAAGAAACAAACCTTGCCATCTATTATGCTAAGGATCACTCAGCACCCATGTCATGCCCCGTGATCTAACTTGGAAAGAATGTCGATCAATAGCCAAACAATTTACCAGAGTTATCTAAAACCTTCAATAAGCAATCTATCACACATCTAAAAAATTTAAACATCAATATTCAAGTCGATTCACATCTCAAAACATCATATACAATACTCAGGAACTAAACTATCAATACAAGTAGAAAAATCTATCCTGTCCTGAGTACAAAAGAATCATCTATCGATCAAAAGAAACTAAAACCTGTCGATCTGGATCAATTCCTATCTCCTGCTCCCGAGCCCTGACCTGAAAATATCAACCACATATAATGAGCTTTACAAAGCCCAGCAGGTCACCTAATACCTATAACTGAAATCAAAGCACGGCTATGCTATCAATATGCATGTCAATCTATCAATCTGAATCAGTCAATGGTCAATGAATCTATGCAATCCGGAAATCAATGATCGTCAATTCTATGCAGTGGAAATCCATAGTCAATAAAACCAGTCAATGCAGCGGCAGACAATTCGATAAATCAACGCAATCAATCAATATCCGTCAATCAAATCAATACGGTCAAATCAATACGATCTATTTAATGAAATCAATCGAGGAAAGCAATACGATAAATTTCAATCCATTCTGACAAGAAATCTATACAACAGTCAATACGGTGTGGAACAGTAGCAACAGCGAGTCTACAAAATCTAGGCGGCAATACAATGAATCTATACGATGTCCATGTCCATGCTATCAATGCAGTATCTATATCTATCAATATCCATATCAATGCTCAGTAATCAATGCTCGGTAATCAATCAATGAAATCAATGAAATCGTACGATACAGTAAATCCGATCAATCAATAAGGCAGAAATCGATAAAGCAATAAATTCGTAAATCAATACAGTAAACATGCAATTCAATACTATATACTGGACAAGTAAAATCAACTGGTCATGTTGCTGTTGTAGAATCCGTTGCTGTTGTAGTCCGTACGTTGGTCTATCAATAAGAGTCGTCACTCTTTTTGCCCGTCGGCCGCCCGTCGGCATATAAACTCCTTATAACTCCCAATCGTTATATCAATGATCAATGGTTTAAAGGAAAGCCCGTCGGCCCACCATCCTGTACAGGTCAATATCAATCTTCACCAACGTTCAACCAGGTTCCACTTGGGTTCCAGTATCAATAGTCAATTCAATCAATAAGCAATTCAATAGTCAATATTAAAGCAATCATATCAATAATCATATTCATACCGATTCAATCTATCAATCTCAGACAATTCGGAAATCATACGAAAATCGGGCAGCGTAACGGCAGTCGGTCAAATTTACACAAAAATCCTGCAAAAAGACACGATTTCCAAATTCTACCAAATTACAATAGAATATCTATAACATCAATGCAAGACTTTTATTCTATAGAAACCAAGTCAGAAAACATCCTGATAATTTTCTATTCGATTAAAATCACGTAGAACCAATTCCGACCGAAAGAAAATTCGTAGAATACAGTCAAATCGTGTAGAATAATCATATCTATAACACTCTAAAAGTTGTGCGGTGAAAGTTGTGTCAAATCAAAATCATGTCGAAAAGTCGACTACGAAAACACAAAACAGATCTCAACTCGGTCAAAACACAACATCTTTGAAAACAGAAACAGGGTTCGGAGTCCTTACCACGAGATCTTCACTTTTCCCAACAGCAGCGTCGGACGAAAAGCGCTCCGCGGTCTCCGAAAACCAGCTTTTCTCTTTTTCCTTTTCTCTTTCTCTCTCCTCAGATATTTCTCTCTCTTCAAAATATCTCATTTCTATATATATCCAGACTGATCGTCCTGGACGATCGAGCTTCGTCCCGGACGATCCATGAAGAGAAGAATTTCGTCCAGACGAAAAATTACATATCGTCCCTGGCGAAGGGTTCACTGACTTATTTTCGTCCAGACGATCCTGATTTCGTCCAGACGAACCATACAGCCAAACATGATTTTTCTACACAACCTGTACCGATCGTCCCGGACGATCCAACTTCGTCCTGGACGATTCTGGGAGGAAAATCCAATTCAGAGAGGAACAGTAAGGGAACGAGATATTACAATCTCCCCACCTTAGAAAAATGTCGTCCCGACATTTCCCTAAAGGTACGAAGCAAAACACGAAGCAAACCAAATCGATCGAAATCCAAATCCCAAAACAAAACTCGTCGAAATCCATACAAAACACACAATGCAATCAATCAAATGTCAATATGCAATGTTCATATGTCAATATCAATCGGTTAGTCAAATCAATCTTACCAGTAGAACCTTCTGGTCGCTGTTGATCCTGATGCTGTAAACTCTGTAGACTGTAGATGCGTGGCACCACTGGAGGAAGTGCAGGAGGTCGTGGCGCAACTGTCTCTCTCTGATCTCTGACAGCTCTATCATCTATCCAGTTCCCTGATCTCTCACTGTAAGTCCTCGGGCCAACAGTCCTCTGCTGTCCTGAACCCGTGCCAGAATCAGTCCTTCCACCCAGTCCTTTCTGAGGACAATCTGCTGCTCTGTGTCCTTGCTGTCCACAGTGAAAACACTGTCCCGTCAATAGGTAGCACTGACCTGCATGTCGTCTACCACAGTGAATGCACGTGCCAGAACCACCAGACGATACTATCGATGCTGATCGTGACGCAGATCCCGATGCAGATCCCTTCGAACCCTCATATCTGCTTCTCTTCTCTCTATCTCTATCTCTACCAGAATCATCTCGTCGTACCTCATCTCTCCTCCTTCTGGTATCCTCGTACCTCGATACTGGTATCATCAACTCAATCTCTATCAATCAGGCCCGCTCCACTAGCTCAGAAAACTCATGGATCCGGAAAGGTACTAGTGGTTGCCTCAGCTCTCTATTCAATCCATGTAGAAATCTATAACACTTATCTTCAGGAGTAGGAATCAAGTGAGCAGCGTACCTCGCAAGTGCAGTAAACTCGGCCTCGTACTGCATCACTGACTTGCGGCCTTGCTCCAATCTCATGAAAGCTTCCTGCATCTGTCGCTGAGCTGACGGTGGTACAAACCACATCCTGAACACTACAGTGAACTCATCCCAGGTGATCTCAGCATTGGTCTTCCCCTGGAATTTCTCTCTCTGCTGTCCGATCCACCATCTCTCTGCCTCACTCTCCAACATGAATACTGCCAATGGTACTTTTCTATTCCCCGGACACTGCATGCTATCAAAAATCTTTTCCACCCTCATGATCCAATCCTCAGCAGCCTGTGGTCCTACAGCCCCTTTGAACAACGGAGGCTTCAGCTTGTGGAACATCTGCAAGTGTCTATCAATTTCTTCCTCTTTGCTTCCACTCATCTTGCTCTGAGCGTCCCCCATCACATGTGCAATCGCAGTAGCCAACTGCATCATACTCTCTGAAGGCACTAGAGCTGCGCTGTGTTGCTCGTTTGGTACACTGGATTCTACTGGAGGATCCATATCTTTTCACCTGCACAATTCAAAACAAATGATACACACATGCAACGATGTATGCCAATGAAGCTCTTAAAGCTACCCAATCTACCCAACTCTCAATCCAAACCTACAACTCTGGTAACAATCCATTCTTCCAATAACACTGCTCTGATACCAACTTGTCATGCCCCGTGATCTAACTTGGAAAGAATGTCGATCAATAGCCAAACAATTTACCAGAGTTATCTAAAACCTTCAATAAGCAATCTATCACACATCTAAAAAATTTAAACATCAATATTCAAGTCGATTCACATCTCAAAACATCATATACAATACTCAGGAACTAAACTATCAATACAAGTAGAAAAATCTATCCTGTCCTGAGTACAAAAGAATCATCTATCGATCAAAAGAAACTAAAACCTGTCGATCTGGATCAATTCCTATCTCCTGCTCCCGAGCCCTGACCTGAAAATATCAACCACATATAATGAGCTTTACAAAGCCCAGCAGGTCACCTAATACCTATAACTGAAATCAAAGCACGGCTATGCTATCAATATGCATGTCAATCTATCAATCTGAATCAGTCAATGGTCAATGAATCTATGCAATCCGGAAATCAATGATCGTCAATTCTATGCAGTGGAAATCCATAGTCAATAAAACCAGTCAATGCAGCGGCAGACAATTCGATAAATCAACGCAATCAATCAATATCCGTCAATCAAATCAATACGGTCAAATTAATACGATCTATTTAATGAAATCAATCGAGGAAAGCAATACGATAAATTTCAATCCATTCTGACAAGAAATCTATACAACAGTCAATACGGTGTGGAACAGTAGCAACAGCGAGTCTACAAAATCTAGGCGTCAATACAATGAATCTATACGATGTCCATGTCCATGCTATCAATGCAGTATCTATATCTATCAATATCCATATCAATGCTCAGTAATCAATGCTCGGTAATCAATCAATGAAATCAATGAAATCGTACGATACAGTAAATCCGATCAATCAATAAGGCAGAAATCGATAAAGCAATAAATTCGTAAATCAATACAGTAAACATGCAATTCAATACTATATACTGGACAAGTAAAATCAACTGGTCATGTTGCTATTGTAGAATCCGTTGCTGTTGTAGTCCGTACGTTGGTCTATCAATAAGAGTCGTCACTCTTTTTGCCCGTCGGCCGCCCGTCGGCATATAAACTCCTTATAACTCCCAATCGTTATATCAATGATCAATGGTTTAAAGGAAAGCCCGTCGGCCCACCATCCTGTACAGGTCAATATCAATCTTCACCAACGTTCAACCAGGTTCCACTTGGGTTCCAGTATCAATAGTCAATTCAATCAATAAGCAATTCAATAGTCAATATTAAAGCAATCATATCAATAATCATATTCATACCGATTCAATCTATCAATCTCAGACAATTCGGAAATCATACGAAAATCGGGCAGCGTAACGGCAGTCGGTCAAATTTACACAAAAATCCTGCAAAAAGACACGATTTCCAAATTCTACCAAATTACAATAGAATATCTATAACATCAATGCAAGACTTTTATTCTATAGAAACCAAGTCAGAAAACATCCTGATAATTTTCTATTCGATTAAAATCACGTAGAACCAATTCCGACCGGAAGAAAATTCGTAGAATACAGTCAAATCGTGTAGAATAATCATATCTATAACACTCTAAAAGTTGTGCGGTGAAAGTTGTGTCAAATCAAAATCATGTCGAAAAGTCGACTACGAAAACACAAAACAGATCTCAACTCGGTCAAAACACAACATCTTTGAAAACAGAAACAGGGTTCGGAGTCCTTACCACGAGATCTTCACTTTTCCCAACAGCAGCGTCGGACGAAAAGCGCTCCGCGGTCTCCGAAAACCAGCTTTTCTCTTTTTCCTTTTCTCTTTCTCTCTCCTCAGATATTTCTCTCTCTTCAAAATATCTCATTTCTATATATATCCAGACTGATCGTCCTGGACGATCGAGCTTCGTCCCGGACGATCCATGAAGAGAAGAATTTCGTCCAGACGAAAAATTACATATCGTCCCTGGCGAAGGGTTCACTGACTTATTTTCGTCCAGACGATCCTGATTTCGTCCAGACGAACCATACAGCCAAACATGATTTTTCTACACAACCTGTACCGATCGTCCCGGACGATCCAACTTCGTCCTGGACGATTCTGGGAGGAAAATCCAATTCAGAGAGGAACAGTAAGGGAACGAGATATTACAACCCAATCTCACCACAGCTCTATACACTAGTCAGAACAGTGGTCATGGGCATAGACATTTTAACTCCTCCAATAGAGGACGTCAGCTTACCCAGAACTCTCCCAGATCCACACAACCCACAAGTAATCATGTTGCTCCCCTTCCTGGCCCTACCTTCTGTCAGATTTGAGGTAAAAGAGGACACTTCGCTCATATGTGCTGGCACAGATACAACGCACAATATCTAACTCCATCTGCAGCTCTAGTCGTAGCCACTTTGCAGCCCCAAACTGACTGGATACTTGATTATGGAGCTTCGTCACACCTCACCAACAACTTAGACAATCTTCTGCAACCCATCGAATACAGTGGACAAGATAGTGTGTCCATCGACGATGGTAACAACCTCTCCATTGCCCACTCCGATCAGGGACTCCTCCCCACTCCAACCCGTAAGATCGTCATACCCCTTCTATTTCATCTTCCCCATCTCTCTCATAATCTTATTTCAATTTCTTCTCTTACCACCGATAATAATCTCTCCATTCTCTTTGACAAATTTGATTTTCAAATAAAGGGTCCACAGACCAATTCAACACTCCTCAGCGGCCCATGTAAAGACGATCTCTATCACATTCTAGCCGCTTTCAACGACAAAACTCGTTGTCAAGCTCTCACCGCCACCAACACATCTTCTCTAAGATGGTATCGTCGCCTCGGTCATCCCCACCAACAAGTTCTCACCACCATCTCCAATCAACATCATCATTTAGCTATTCCCAAATTTACTATTTTATGTTCTTCATGTAAGACCACTAAAGGTCACCAGTTACCTTTCTCTGTTTCTTCTAGTCATAAATACAAACATTAGAACTACTACATATGGATGTATGGGGACCGTCCCCAATCCCTTCTAATCAAGGCTTTAAATATTATTTTCTAATAGTGGATGATTCTACACGATTTACATGAGTTTTTTTTCTATTACATAAGTTTGGTGTATGCTCCTTATTCATTAACTTTCACCTAGCCATGGAAAAACAGCACTCCCTCCTCATTAAACAAATTTGTAGTGATGGCGGCACCGAATTCTTAAACCACAGACTTCAAAATTATCTCAAATCTCATGGCATCCACCACCAAATAAGTTGTCCCTATATACCCGAACAGAATGGCCTCGCCGAACGAAAACATCGGCATATTCTCGAAACTACTCGCACTCTTCTTCATACGGCATGCCTCCCTTATCATCTGTTGATGGATACATTGCTAACTGCTATCTATCTTGTCAACCTTATGCCCTCATCAAACACCTCCAATAAATCTCTGCATCAACTTCTTTACGAACATCCCCCTACCTACCCCCACCTACTTATTCCCACTTCCCTTAATCAGACACCCACCAACTCCACATCAAATAATCCACAGACTATACTATCTCCACTCAGCATTTACCCGCACAGCCTTCCCAATCTCCCAGCCCAACACCCGCTCCACACCAAGATCCATTACAACCCATACCACCTCAACCCGTTCCACCTCCCTCAAATTATCCCATGCATACCCGATATAAAATTGGGTCCCTTAAACTCAAATAAATCTTTGACCTCCACCATCATCAAACTCCCACATCAGACCCCACAACCTACGTCAAAGCCTCACAAAACTTCCACTCGCTCTCTACCATGGCAAGTGAATTTCTCGCCTTACAAAAATATGGGATATGGATCATAGTCCCACATCCATCCAATACATCTATCCTCGACTGTCATTGGACCTACAAAACCAAAAGACACCCTAATGGCTCCATTTCTAAATATAAGGCCAGTCTCGTTGCACAAGGCCACCGACAAGAATATGGTCTTAACTACACCAAGACATTCAATCCCGTTGCCAAATTTCCCACAAGTCGAGTCCTTCTCACACTTGCCATCACCAACTCTTGGCCTTTACATCAGCTTGACGTTAGCAACGCATTTCTCCATGGATCCATCAACGAAACTATCTACATGAAAAAAATCCAAAGGCTTCGAGGACCCTCAATTTCTCACTCACATATGCCTACTTCAAAAATTCATATATGGCCTAAAACAAGCACACTATCAATGGTTCCAAACCTTCTCCACTTATCTCCTCTCCCTCAAATTTTATCCCAGCAAATCTGACCCCTCCCTCTTCATTCTACACCAACAGAAAAACAAAGCCTACATACTCATCTATGTCGATGACATTCTCTTGACTGGCAATAATTCACCACACCTACTACATATCATCTCCTCTCTCAACACCAAATTCTCCATCAAACACCTTGGCTTCTCCTCAAGCTTTCTCGGCATCAACATAACCTCTAACAATAACCAGCTCCTCATCTCTCAAACAAACTATGTCCACAACATCCCTAATTAAGCCGACTTATCCAAGTGTAACCCCATATCATATCCATCCTTCACCAAGCCTCCTTCTACTATACCAACCAACATTCTACTCTCCGACCCATCCACATATAGACAACTTACGGGGTCCTTACAGTACGCCACCATGACTCAACCGGATATTGCCTTCGCCGTAAACACACTATGCTAACATATGTATTGTCCTCTGTCATAACATTTTCACATACTTAAACGTCTGCTCCGCTACCTTCAAGGCATTGCAAACTATGGCCTTCCCATCTCCAAATCAGACCTTACACTAACGACATTTGCAGATGCTGATTGGGCCACTGATCCTCTTACCCGTCGCTCTACATCGGGATATTGTGCATTTCTTGGAGCCACTCTTATTTCATGGACAATGAAGAAGTAGCAAACAGTCGCTTGCTCCTCGACCGAGGCAGAGTATCGCTCTCTAGCAGCTGCAGAAATCGACGTCATATGGCTCAAGCATCTTCTTTCAGACTTTCACATTACACAAACCCAGTCGACTGTGCTTAACTGCGACAACATGTCCGCAATCGCTCTCGCCAACAACCCCGTCTTCCACACTTGCACCAAATATATTGAAGTGGACTTCCACTTCATATGAGATCACATTCAGTCAAAGGAGCTCACTGTGGTACCTTTCAACACAACAAACCAAATTACTGATATTCTTACCAAATCGCTCCCCACCTCCATGTTTCAAGATCTCAGATCCAAACTAATAGTTACATTTCTTCCACCGTCAGTTTACGGGGGCATAAAAACCACCTGATACATTTCTCAACAACTGCTCGCATGCTCGAAGGCATGCTCAGCAACAACTCACATGTTGACGTTAGCTCTGCACATGTCCACATGCCAAGACGTTAGCCTTTAACAAACTTAGCTAATCATAGCTCTACAGCTGTATATCTATACATCTATAAATACACACAGCTATCTCTGTAAACTGTATTGAACTACGTTTTACATAGAAATGGGAATCTGCCTTTCCTTATCTTACTGTAACATCATTTTCTACAATGGGCATCAACATTTAAATCAATGAAGAGCAACACCTAGCCTTTGTAGTGATAATGGGTATCAACCTTAATGGTGATGGAGGACATGAAACTTAATAATGATGTTAACCTTGTTGGTGATGTTGAACGATTATGGATGTCAATGTTATTAGTGAAGAAGAGAATCAGTGTTAGTGTCGATGATAGCCATCGCTTTTTTTGACTTTAGTGCGTGATGGCTTTATTAACAATAGCGAGCGTCGACAATAATTGTTGGTCTTGATGACAACAAGCTTTGGGTACTACTAGACATAGCTCTAGATTCTCTTCTTAAGAATTAATTGTAGGGTCTCTTCCAAGCCTCTTCAAAATGATGGCCTCTAGTTAGATTTTATAGATGTTATAGTCATCCACCAGAAATTAGAATACTACATCGAAATATCTATTTTGAGCAAGTTTAGGCCTCTTGTTGATCCACTTATTGACACCCTCAAAACTTGCCTACATATATGCTCTTTGCTGAGAAATCAGATCTAAAAGCTTTGAGTTAATGTTTCTATCATCTATTATAAACTATTAAAAGTAATATTTCAAAAAGACTAAAATTGCCACTCCAAAAATTTTGTTTCTAAACCAATCATAGCTAAAAATCAATTCGAAGAAAATCAACCATAAACAACAGAAATCAGAACTAAACAAGCTAGCATACACAAAACTGAATCAAACTGAACCACTTTGTTTGATTTTGGTTTATTTTTAGTTCTCAAGCTATAAATCACAAATCAATAGATTGAATTCATTTGAAATCGGTTTTTTAGTTTACATTGGATTATTTTCAAACTGAACCAACCCAAATTGGTGAACAGGACACTGTTCTTCAGCATTCTATGAGTCTTCCGGGTGAGAACCAACAAGCAAACCACAAATCAGAGCCAGTAAAGACTGAGATTTCAGCAAATGCAAGATATTCTCAGTCCTCGTCAAGCCAATAATATTATTCTCATATCTATATCTCTAGTATGCATACAACTAATAAGTTTCAGTATAAATATTAAAATCCACTCAGATATATAATCTGACTGGTTTTCATAAACTTCTTATGATTTGCTTCATGGAAACATAAGTTCCAATCACTGCAATAAGAACTCCCACCACCAAAATAGCTAAAATCATCACTAATTCTACATTCCAACGTCTCGAGCTCTTGAATATCTTAAGGTAGCACAAAGATGGCAGCACCATTGTAGCACTGCTAGAGAGAAAAGAACCAGTAAGAGCTACGATATATCCGAAAAATGGCACAGTTAATGCTATAATTACTGTGCTAATCAGGAGGAGAGTCCGGATCAGAATGCCAATTAATCTGTTCTTTGAGACCTGGAGCCACTCTTCAATGGCGTTCACAATTGGAGTAACTATCAGCGCATACTTTGCTAATGGGTTGATCAAAGTAGTGTAGATTGCAAGTTTGGAGCTCATTTTTTCCACTGGAAGATTTAAAGTCACCTGGGAGTTTGTAGCTTCACCAAACATTAGGTACCCAATGACTGCCATTACTCCATAGATAATGGTGCAGATAACAAAACTGACAAATAAAAACTGCAATAAGAAAGACTGACAAGTTAATCAAGCAAAATGAATTATTTATATGAGATTAATGAACTTCAGTATGGTTTTTCTCTTCTCAGATTTTAAAAACAAGGTTGATACATATATTTTACTTACACGAGAGAATTTGGTTTTATCTGCCATTGATGAATATATGGTAGGAAAGACTGAATGTCCACTGTAACAGAAAGCAAATAAGCTCAATGTTGTAGGTATTCCACTCCAATTGATAGCAACTCCTCTTTCATGAAACCCAACACCATCAACTGCTCCAACCCACATAACAGAGAAAACCAAAATAAGAGAAGCCAAGACTCCGCCAACCGACACATAGGCAAGAACTCCCAAATTTCTCAGCCATGTTGTGGGCAATATCACAAGTGCTGAGAAAATAACAAAGCCTGATTTTCCTCCTAGTTTTAGACCTGCAATGTGAAATTTTGCCTGTGGAAATAGTTTCCCCAAGTTGTCTCCTTCTAGTATAAGGAACTCAATCGCGACGAAATAGAGCTCAAGGTACATGAAGAAAGCTATCAACATTCTTCCTTTCAAGCCAAATGCTAGCTCTCCAACGTCTGGGTAAGTTCTGACAAGAGAATTTGAATCCATACATCTTTGAAGGAGTAGTCCAGTGTAGAAACAGATAGCAGCCAAGACAAAAAGAAGCATTAAGCTTAACCATCCTCCCTCTGCTAGAGCATATGGAATTGACAGGATTCCAAATCCTGAGAAGAAGACATTTTTGTTTTGGTATTAGGTTTTAAACTGAAAGTTTGAATCAGATCATTTATTTATGAGGTAGCCTATAGATGGTATCATTGACTAGAAGTGAAAAAACATTTCTTTTATTACCATGAAAACTACTATTTTTTACAAATATAGCTTTTCCCATCTTCTGAAAAAAAAAAGGATTCTTTCAGCTACAGAACTTTGATATTACGCTGAAGTTGTTTAGGATAAGGCACAAATAAACAGCTTTCCATTCAAAACTCGCCATATCTCTCTCAAGTTTCCATGGAACAATTCCATATATCCTTTGAATTGTAATTGCATGCACCTTATGCCTTGGAGCATCTGCAACTGAACTTCAAACATGCGTATGACGTCGTTCAGATCTTCCGCTATTTGCTTGCGGGTGAACAGTACGACGCATTGCACTGTTCACCGACGCGATTTTTCTGTCTCAACTGGATTTGCCAAAGAAACTCGCCAAGAGGAGAAAGACGGTTACCCTTCGCAAAAGCCCACAAAATGGAGTTCGATTGGAGATGAATCACATTATTTTTGAATTTCAATGTATTTTAGAGTGAAAAATGGAATTTTTATAGCATGCAAATTATAAGCTTTTGGTACTGATCAGAGTATATACATCCAAATACATGCAAGAAGAACTTAAAAATATATATATGATGATTTATACGCATAAGAGAAGAGGCTAAAACCTGAGAGAGCATTTACTCCATTGAAGCAAGTTCTAAAGAAGCTACTACCAGCTTTGGAGGGCATATGGGGATCCATTACTACTTGATTTAGCCGTTGGATTGTACAAGGTTACGGTTCAGAGCTTGAGAAGCGGTTGCTTATATAATGCGCAATAGGAAGGCGCCATGATATAATGGAAGTGATTTACAGGCAGGGACTGTGTTAGTGAGGGTGAGTAGATAGCCATTTATGTCAAAATATACGAATAAAAATAATTGAAATGTAAAGTTTCCATTGTGCTGACAAATTTTAAAAATAATTATGTTAATAAATTTTATTATTACAATAAATCTGTAAAAATAAAAAAATAAAACATTTGACAACAATTGAGACTGGCTTTTGAATCTTATATATATTTATATAAAGTTTGTAAGAATATGAATAATTATATTTATTAAAATAATAGATAGATAAATATGTTATTATGAAATTAAATTTCTGATAATATATTTAAATTAAGTTAACTCTTAATTTAGGCTTTATATTAACTTAAGTTAGATACAAATTTTATAAAAAAAAAAATTGTGAAAAACTATATTTGTTAGATTAATATATAGATTATTTGATTAATTTATGCATAATTTACTAAAATTAATTTTAAAATAATAATTAAAATGTAATATTTACTTACTATATTTGATAACATTAAGTTAGTGTAATCTAATTAATTTTCCTATAATTATTGTCAGACAGTTCAGTAAAGGTCATTTTTTGCTTGGACTAAAATTAAGTTATTGAACAAATTAAATACCTTAATTTTGAGATTATAAGATGTGCATTTGAATTAATGTTGAATATAAATTTTCTTTGCGGAATAACATAAGGGCCATCGACAAGAGAGCATGTTGAAGTTTTAAGCTTTTCATTATTTTAAGAATTTTTTTTTTTTTTTTTTGGGACAGGGAGTATCAGACTTCGGCCACTAATCTCCCCGGTCTACCTAGCGGACAACCCACCCCATACTCATCCGGGTCAACACTTAAGGCATTTCACGAATTGCCATGGGATTCGAACTTGGTACCTGGCCTATGGCCAGCCAGTTCTTCACCACCAAGACAACCCGCGGTGGGTATATTTTTTTAAGAATTGAATTACATAGAATTATTCATTAGACAAATACAAGTACAAAAGTACAACCCTATGTCGTGGCCTGCGTGGTATGACATCTGTGCCTGATGTGTAATGATGTAGAGGTCTGATAGGCCTATCTTGTAGCCGCATATCATTACGTGCGGAGTCCGGACATAGAGTTATGTCTGGACTCTAATAAAAATGTGACACATGTTTTGTACACAATTAATACAAATTTTGTACACTCTATGTACAACTGTGGACACAGTGTGTATATTATGTATATAAGTTTGTACGCATTATGTACATAATTTTATAATTTGTGCATAGTGTGTACAGTTGTATACTCTGTGTACAAGAACATGTGCCCCACTTTTATTGGAGTTCGAACATATCCGAACTCCTCACACAATAATTTCTTACCTTGTAGCGCGCACACACTCCTCGAACTCTATCCATTAATATTTTAATGAACTATATGATAACAATTATAAACAAAAAATAATTAGATTACACAGTCTTAATGTTAACCAATGTAGAAAGTTGATATTTCATTTTAATTAGAACTTTTAAATTAATTTTAATTAATTATGCATATATTAATTTTAAATTAATCAAATAATCTATACATTAGTCTAAAAAAATAATTATTCATAAATTATTTTAAATTTAATATCTAACTTAAGTTAATCCATGGTTTAAATTAAGCGTTAACTTAATTTAACTATATCATCAAAATTTAATTTTAATTTCTAATTAAACTAATTATTTATTTTATATATATATATATATATAAGCCAATCACAGCTGTTGTCAGCGACTTAGTTTTTTTTTATTATTGTTATTTTTATTTTCTTATGAATCACTTGGGTAAAAGTTTATATATAAATTATTAATATATAAAAGCCAGTTGCTGACATCGGCAAGGGCTGGCTTTTTTAATTTTTTTTTAGTTTACCTAGTCTCGCTGTCTGTCTGTCATTCCTCTAAAGGTAATGCAACTTCAACTTTTATTTGGTCTGGTCACAGGACGTAACTCTAAGTTTGGCCATCAGTAGAATCGCGGCACGCATTCTCACTATTTATTGTGCGCCCCGACAACCAGACCCGGAACGGACCCAGGATGGCTCGATATTTCTCGATTTTGCTAGATATTGCTCGGTATTACTCAGTATTGCTAGGTATTGGTCGATTTGGCTTGGCAATAAGCAATACCGAGCAAATACTGAGCAATAACGAGCAAATACCGAGTAATACCGAGTTATATCGAGTTTTTCACTCGGTACAACTCGGTACAACTCGATATTACTCGGTATTTGCTCGGTATTGGTCTTCACAGAGCGGTATTTCTCGTTATTGCCATGCAATACATAACAATACCGATCAATACCGAGCAAATACCGAGTAATACCTTGCAATACGCGAACATAGCATTCCCGGGTTCCGGTCCGGCTCAGGTCGTCGGGCCGCGCGGTAGAGAGTAAGAGCACGTTGCGACATGTTATTGGCGGCCGAACGTAGCTCTACATCCGGTTAGAGGACGTAATAATTGTTCATTCAAAAACCCTCTAACTTTGCTAGCTTTATTTATTTATTTATTTTTCATATTTATTTTAATAATAAAGTTTATTAATGTAATTATTTAAAAAATTTGTCCTCATTGTGCTTAGACCTGTCAATATTGGACCCGACCCGAACCCGACCCGGAATTTTCGGATTAGGGTTGACCCGAACCCGAAGCGGGTCGGGTTCGGGTCCGGAAAACCGACTCGTTTGCAAAAACGGGTCGAGTTCGGGTTGACCCGACGGGTTGCCGAGTCAACCCGAAAACCCGTTTAATTTAAAATTTTTGATTCACGCCCTTGCCCCTTGCCCGCTGTCCCAGGCCACCAGCCCGAGCTGCCCGCTGCCCCAGGCCCCAAGCCCGAGTTGCCAGCCTGCCCGCGCCAGTCTGCTCTCCTGAGCGGTGCGACCCGCATCACGTCGCGGTGCGACCCGTGTCACGTCGCACCGCTTGCGTGGCATCTCCCTTGTCAAGGCTGCCTTGCCTGCGCGGCAGCTCCGGCGCTTGAGCCTCAGCCGCAGCCGCAGTTCCGCGGCCAGCGTCCGCGTCAGCCGCAGTTCCGCGGCGCTTGAGCCTCAGCCTCAGTCCGCAGTTACGCGGGTCGGGTCGGGTCGGGTTGACCCGAACCCGAAGCGGGTCGGGTTCTGGTCCAGAAAATCGACCCGTTTGCAAAAACGGGTCGGGTCGACCTGAACCCGAATAGTGCCGGGTCAGTTTCGGGTTCGACCCGTAACCCGAAATTGACAGGTCTAATTGTGCTCTATTACGATGTGAATCTTCATGTGGGAAGGGGTGTGCGCTATTAGGATAAAATTGAATCAAATTAGTCTTATTTAATTGGTTTGATTTAGTTGTTAAAACATGAGTTTGACTATTGATTGTAATTTTATTTTATTTTTTTACTTTTGATTATTATCATTTTTTTATTTTAAAAGATTCGATCTAAATAAAAATTAAAATGAATTAATTTATTCAATTATTAAATCAATAAAATTATGCAAATAATAAATGACATAAGGATCAACTTGGACTTTTTATTTCAAGTTTAATAAAAATTATTTTGTTCTCTTCTTTAAATATATTATGTAAGCTAAAGATAACTAAGTTCATGATTAAAATTATTTATATTTTGATTTATTCAAAACTAAATCAAATTGAACAAATTAAAATTCAATTTGAATTAGGTTTCACTTGAGATAATTTTCTTATTGCCTTCTAAAATAATTTTTTTGTACAATTTTTTTTTAAATCAATGGGCAAAACCGCCCCAAACAAAGATTTAGGTAGCTTTGTTTGAAAAAAAATTTGATTTATTTGAGTTTTTTAATTTCATCATCAAAATCAATTGAATTAGCTAATTTGTATATAAAATCATCCGAACGATCAAAAGGATGCTTGTGGGGCCCATGAAGTGTTGATATTTTTTTCGATCGAGTGCCCAAAAATAAATTTGATATGGGTCAAATTTGAACTCAAATTTTTAAATTGAAAATTAAAATATTAATCAATTAAATTAGGTAGCACCTATAGTTTTGAGATTTTTACTTTTATTCCGTCAGGTTACCTGATGTAGTTCTACGTCAGGTAGTCTATAATATGTCGCCACGTGCTCTTACTCTTTACCGCACGGCCCGATGACCCGACTCGGACCGGAATCCGGGATTACTATGTTCGCGTATTGCTCGGTATAGGCTCGGTATTACTAGGTATTACTCGGTATTGCTTGACAATAACGAGAAATACAGCTCTGTGAAGACCAATACCGAGCAATGCCGAGCAATACCTAAAAGAACTCGGTATTGGTCTTCACAGAATGATATTTTTCATTTTTGTCGAGCAAAATCAACCAGTACCTAGCAATACCGAGCTACGCAAACCCCCGGGTTCGTTCCGGGTCGGGTCGTCGGGCCGCACGGTAAAGAGTAAGAGCACGTGACGATATATTATAGGCTACCCGACGTAGAGCTACATCAGATAACCTGACGGAATAAAAATTCAAGGTTAAGGGCCTCCACTATCCTTTTCTTGGTGGAATGACAATGATTTTTATCCATTCTTGTACTACATACTGTACAAATCTCTAATGCATGCAAAATGGCCACTTCATTTTTTTTTTGATTAAGTAATAACAAATCATGCTTTATAGATAACTGAGAGTATTAAAATGAAAGGTTTATCATATTTTACATGGTCATTATAACTGATGTTTTTAAGTGAGTGATACGCAGTTTTCCTTGGCCTGTTGATTGAAGGTTTTGACTACTGACTAAGAGGTCTTGAGTTCGAGTCTTATGTATGTAATTTATGTGTGAATTTGTCTTAATTCAGTACAGGAAATCTAATAGTTTGTGAAGAACTTTACAACGGATTATTTTTTATCGAAAATGGCGACGGAAATTTTCAATGAATTTTTTTTTTGCGTCGAATTTGAGGCGGAATTTCTGCCAGCAAAATTTGTGATAGAAATTGCCCCTGCAAATGCGCCGCAAGCTGAGTTATGATATAAATTAAAAAAAAATCTTTATAATGTGTTTTGTCTCTACGGACGAGTAGAGAAGGGAGATGATTTATGAGTGGAGTAGGTTCGAATCTCGAGTGGGTTGGTCATGCAGGAGATGGCGCGGACAGTCCGATCAGCCATGAGCATCCAATCAAGCAGGAGATATTTTTCAGTGTTTTTTAGCAGTTTGTGGTTTTTTATATTGCAAATCCGTTGAAAATATTTGTGCTGGATTTTTTCCAGGCCACAAATTAATAATTTTATGATATCATTTTTTACGTCGGATTATATTCGCCGCAAAACTTATTTTGCGACGGATTTGTCCAGCCAAAAATTAACTTACGTGTGATGATTGGCCTAAACTTCCTTAAAAAAAATGATAAAGTGATACATTTTTTAATTGAAATTGCTATCCTCTTACTGTGTTTTTTCTTCTGGTGATTGATAGAGGTTCTTGTCATTAGATAAATTTTCAGCTACCAATTATTTCTCAGTTTAGGGTACATAGGATTGCCACTAATATTTTTGCGATATTTTTTTAATGTTCTGTTACAGAACTAAACCCAATAACCTCATTCAGCTTAGCAATATTCCCCTAAAAAGACATCTTTTCTCCTTCCAATCCTTTATTACAAAGATAATTAAAGTTGTTCAAAATCATTCATATCATGCATCAAGATTATATATGCTCAACATTTTTTAGCTTTGCTCACCATCATAGAAATTAAGCTCCAATATTAGACAGTGCATTGATCAGAGTAGTATTTTATTATTATTATTATTACCATTATTATTATTATTTACCAATATAAGCTAGTTTAATTCATTTGATATGAACAGCTCTTTCTCATCAATGTTTAGGCTAGATTAACAATGAAAAATTATATGTTTGGGTCAATTTGTTTGGAAAATGAGTCTGGTCGGGTTTTGATTTCTGACTCGTTTTTAAAATTAGGTCGAGTTTAGGTGGACCCAAAAACTCAAAGTTGACTCGGATGACCCAAATCCTGCTTGCATCGCATCACTCCCGTGTCCCGCACCTACGGCATGCCTTGCCTAAGCTTGACCTTGCATCTTGCACCAGCTCCTTGTCTCGCCCGAGCACGCGCTACCAACCCCGCACACGCGCCCTGCCTCACTGGTGCTTGACCTCGCACACCCACAGCCCTCGCTCAACCCCGTAGCCCGTGCTCGCTTGCTTGTTATGCGCCTGGATCAACATGTCAGGTTTGGGTCGGATCAAATAATGATGGTCATTTTCGGTTCGGACCCGAAGCCGACCCAAAAACGCATTTTGACACCCCTATTGCAAACGACCTATGTTAATCGCCTCAAATCACCTTAGAAGACATAGGCATGTAAGTTGTGTTGTTGGAATGGAGAAATCTAATTTGGATGGTCGTGGCAAGACGAACTAAGGCCCCTTGAGTAGGCACTTTCCTGTAGTCGAGCTTGATGTGTATGAGTGAGCATATCCACTCCGGAGGAGAGCGAGAGATCATGGTGGTTGTCTTCTTATGTGTCGTGTGACGAGTTGCTTGTTCTGTGAGGAGCCATGATTGCCTTCTATGAGGGTCGAACTCCTTTGATAAGCTTGGGAGAGTAACACAATTTTGCGGATCTCAATTTTGCGACATCTTTTTTTTAATCTTTGTGTAAGAAGATTTTTTTTTTTCATTATCCTTAATTTGCTTAATGGAAAAATTAATTTGTTAGGTAAAAGTTTTGACCTAATATATATATGTATATGACTAGCTAAGATATCAGTATTTGATTTGCAATTTTCTTATATAATATATGTCTACATTAAAAAAAATTTAAAAGTCCCCAAATTATTTTTGTGTGGCCAATTTAATATCAAAGTATCACATTGTTCCAATTTAGTATCAAGAACATACAAATTTAATCTAAAAAATCTCTAGTATTGTTGGCGCATTATAAAATTAATTTCAATTTACTCCCTCGAATATATAAAATTGATCCCAATTTAATCAAATAAATCATTTTAGATCAATTTTCTATAGTCCATGGTCTAAATTCAACCAATTTGATATTTTGGGACTAAAAGGAAGAGATTAGTTTAAATTAGAAAGAATTAAAAGGAACACTTGGCTAAACTAAAACTTAATAAAAAGTTTAAGAAAACAACCACAGTAGAAAAGCTGATTCCTTCTTTGCTAAGAAAATGTGGAGATAATTAGTCAACCTCTAATTTGCTTCAAATAATTATTGCAAAAAAAAAAGTCAAGATATTTTTATCTAAACTTAATAAGATTATTTTCCTTTTCATTGAATTTGTTTTGATATTAGCATAATCCATAATTAATAAAAAATTATTTTGTGCAAATAAAAAAAACAAATAAATTCAAATCACTGGCTTATTAAAAAAAAAAACAACACTCTTCCAAAGAGTCAAGATGTTGTAAATTTCATTGCTTTTAGGGAATCATTTGTCTACTTGCAAATAAAAGATAAATTTTAGAAAAAGATTGATTTTACAATTTACTCATTCTGAATGAAAAAAATAAAATTAACATTTTTGAGGGGGAGTTTGAGGAAAATTATGATGTTTTAAAATCACATTAATGTTTAAATATATCCAAATAAATGATAGATAACACAAATTTCACCATTATTCAAAATATAATTCATAATTTCATAAAACCCTTTAGATTTTGTCTTAGATGTTTTGGTCACATAAACCATTAACCTTCCGATGATCCGATTAGGAGAGTAGATATATTAAATTTAGCATATGCTAAAAAAGAAAGAGATTGACCAAAAAAAACTTCGTTCAAAAATATTAAAAATGACTTTTTTATTAAATTTAAATGAAAACTTAACTCTTAACAAAATTGATGCTCAGGATATTCACAAAAACCTCACAATGAGATAAATGCTTGTTTCTGTTGTTGTGACGATATTCATAAACATTTGAACTCGTAGTTGCTTGATTGTTTTTGCGGTTGAGGATTTCACTTTCTTTAAAAGAGTACCATGAAAAATATTTAAATAATTTATAAAATTAAAATAAAATCTCAACTCATATTTTTCATTTCTATCAAAATCTCGACGATCTAATCTTGACATATGTAAATACACGTGTTAAAGATGTTAATTTTATAAAGAGCTAAAAAATGATATTTATTGAATTCCCCCTATAAAATTTTGCTAAATATTTTAATAAACAAAAAATAGCTACAGGATTAAACCTGCAAAAGAAATGGGAAAAAAATATTCTGATACCTGTTTGCAGATGGAGAATGCATCTTCCACATGGCTTCCACCACCATACAAATCAATTTGTATGGAGTGTGTAGAAGATTCCACTAAGGTTTAACAGGTTGCTGTAACCCAATTGGCCAGGATTGAAAATTACAAAGAATACCCCTCAAGAATCTTGGATAATGAGCACTGCTTGTACAAAGTCAGCCAAAATTGAATGTGTAGACTGCAACTGATTAAAAAGCATGAAATATATCCATTTAGGCAATGAGCAAAAAGCATAATATTCTAATCTTGGTGTGAATAGATGGCAACCACATAAAGCCGTTAGTTCAACTTCTGAAAGCACAAGTAGCAGTAGAAAGCTCCATCCTTCAATAAACTTGTTTACAAATTTCTGAAGTGTGGAAGAAATATATAACAATGCATGACTAAGGCTTCGTTTCTGACAACTTTCTTACTGTTTTAAGAAGTAATAAGAAAGCCGTCCCAACCAGCATGAAAGACTCATTCTGAAGGTAATGTTCATAGCAATCATTAGAGGATTAGAGATAAAACAATTATATAAATGAGCTAGCTTGTGAACTGATCTGAATATCTTGAATAAGAATAATATTTTCTCTTTTATATTAAATGAGCTGACTCTTAAATTGACTCGAACTCATTGAATAAAGCTCAATTTCAAATTTGAGCTCAAATAATTAACCAAGTTCAAACTCAAGCCGAAGCTGACTCGAGTTTTACTCGACAGATTTGCACTGCTACACACAGGGCACTGAAGTGTTTTATGGGCACCAACACCTTTCAACCTTCATGCATGAAAATCATCAATGCCTAATTGAACTTCAAAAAAAAAGTCTGAAACAATGCAAATTTTAATGGCCGTCAATTTAGTATATAAGAGTACATACATCTTTGCTTCAGCCGAAATTCCAAGTTCAGAACACTATGGCTGCAATATCATGATGAAGAATATTTAGTAATAGCACTGGCCGTATCATTCCCCTCCTCATTGTTCTCATTTCATTATAAATTCCATATCATCTAACCCATAAATACTAAAGCAAGAACACCCTTAAGCTCTATATCAAACAGTCAAGCTTGGATTAGTTACAATTACATAATCTCCTAAACCTTACAAGCGCAGGAAAGTGAACAAAGCTCCCATATGAAATCTTCGATCTAATGCAGGGTCTATCATATAAAGATCACAGTACAAATAGCTAATTTTTACTAATTATGCTCATAAGATGGAAGCAAATACGTGAAAAGGTTAGAGTAGCTCCAGTGGAAGATAAGATTAGAGAGAGTCGTCTTAGATGGTTTGGTCACATTGAACGGAGGCCTTCTGATGCCCCAATTAGGAAAGTTGAGGTATTAGATTTGACTTATTTTAAGAAAGGTAGAGGTAGACCTAAAAAGACTTAGAAAATATTATGAATGATCTTTCTTTATTAGATTTAAATGAGAACTTGACTTTTAACATGACACAATGACGAAAAAGGATTCATGTAGCCGACCCCACATAGTGGGACAAAGGCTTGATATTGTTGTTGTTGTTGTAATCTCATAAGATGGATCACAACGGATGTGAAATAGCAGAAGTTCAGATTATTCTTATTTTTCCCCTGAAATAGTGAATGGCTAATGTGGTCATCAGTCCTAATCATGAAGCAATATGTGCTGCATTATGATATAACTGCAGAGGCACTTTTCCCCCTATTTTAAAACCTAATAGTGTATAAATCACCTATAAAGCAAATGAGCTGCTGAAGATTTCTATCCCAATCAAAGTTGGAATTAAAAAATGGTCCTACCATACTTTTCATTTCACAAAACTTGCAATCTGACTCAGATGGTGTTAGAATATGTTAGGAGTGTGGAGAACTCAGGCTCAAATTTAATCCAATATTTTAATGATTAGGGGCCACTATCAGTATATTAAAATCTCAGCTCTAGTTTCAATTCTAATGTAGGCATAGATGAATCTATTATGAGCTTTGAGGGCATGTCCCCTCCAAATTGCCCAAAGTCGCTCCCCTGAGTTTCTTTGATCAGGTCCATGACTAAGATTTTATTTGGAAAAGCTTTCTTATTGTTTCGTAAAGCAGCTTTTTAGTACAAAAATTAAAATATTTACACTAAAAAGTTGATTTAGGAAGCAGTAAGAAAGTCGTTCCAAATAAAGCCTAAATATGTACGGTGCAATTTCTTTTCAAGAAAAAAATAAACTCCACAACTTGGACTTTATAATCAAAAGTTTAACAAAAATTAAGACTAAAAGAACTAGACTGTAGAAAGCAATCCACAATGTTCATGTGCCAAATTTTAAAGACCATAAAATGAGTCACAAATAACTTAAAATCGGTATTGTGTCAACTATTTGGTGAGATCATTTACTTCTATTCTCTCATCTTTTCTTTTTTTTTTCTTGGCAATAAATTCTAAATTCCAAACCCTAAATCACAACGATTGAATCCTCTTTCAAAATTTTTTCAAATGAGGGTTCTCACAAACCTCTCCTACTTTTCTTCTCTCCCATTTGGAGCTAATCATAAGAAAAGCTAAAAATCAATAAATTTAGTAAACCATATATAGCTCATATTAGATATTTATCTATAAAACTTTGAAGCTTAATTTAAATGTGTAAAAAAAATTTTAAGACGATCGGAACTATGATAATTATGTTAGTTTCCTTATGGTTCCCCCACCGCAAAATGTGGGACTATTTTTTTTTTTTTACTAAATGTAATTCATAATAAACACACTCCTTCAGGGAAGCAGAAAGTCTGGATGACTCGCTAACTATCATAGGTATAAATGATTTAAAGCTCTTCATAAACAGCCAATGAACCCTAATTTTTTGTGTAACACAAATAGTGACCTTCAGTTATAAAAATTTAAGTGACCCACCTTTGCTCTAAACAAAAATAGCTTGCTTAAGATAGCTACTAGTAGCTATTAAGATAATAGGACAAAGATTCATATATTATTTTTCATCAATGCGTTGCCAATTAAATAATCAGTTGATGAAGAAACAAGCTTAGATTCATTTACTAATCTATTTCATAGACAAGCTCTTGTACTTTTATACTGACTCAAAGCATCATGTCACAGTTCTCGTTGAAAGAAAGATTTAATGGCTGATTTTTCTGAAGGGTTTTTTTTTTAATAATACATTTTTAGATGGAACTTCCTAAAAGAAGGTCTTCAATTTAGTTTTCCTTCAGTAAGTTGTAGATAATAAAACAATGAACAGATCAGATAGTTGTGATATGGCCCAAATCTCTTTGAGATCGCCTAAGAGAACAAAGAATCAACACAATAAAGCAGATCTACCACTGCAGAAATATGATTAATTTAACTACAAAGACATGAAAATAAAATATTTATGATTTGGTTAAAACTGACCTACATCACAGGACAATAAAGCACAAATTGTTGTATCCCGACCTGGACCAGACCGAACCGGTCCGAGATTTCTCATGAACGCAAGCAAGCTGTCCCACCTCCTTTCATGCACGCAATCAACCACAATCTTCGTCTCTCTCGCACGCGAACGAGCCAAGTGACTCCCAGCCGCGGTTCCCTCTCTCCAATCGCGCTACTCACGTGATTCTTCTCGCTCCTTTTGATTCTCCCGCTCGTGCTCTCTCTCTCTCTCTCCATTCAGGGAGGCAAATAAATGCCTAGGACATCATGTTCTCCTCTTCTCCCTTGTTGGAGCCGTCGAAATCCTCTCTTCTCCTCCCTCTTCACTCAATGCTTGCAACGACAGCTTCGAGTGAGTTTCTCCTTCAATTTTGAATCCATACTCTTCTCTTTTCTCTTCTCCTTCCTTCATTCCTCCATTTTATTCTCAAGATATAGGAGTAGATATCCTTTTTTGTAGTACTTTTACTAGATTTAATTTGATGTTGCCTTGATTCATTATTATGATGGATTTTAATTTGTTTTTAGAAAAGTCCTCATTATAGGTTTGACATTTTTTACGGATTTGACCAAACCATAGGTTATTTACATATTTTTAGATAGAATTATTTCATAATTAATTTTGATGTTTATAACATGGCAAAGGTTTATTGGAATATTCTTCATTATGCCTCGATGAACATACTTAATGTTATTTTGGTTTTGCTACTTGAAGGATTGTCGCTTGGTGGAGATGAGATAACAACTTTCGAGGTTGGAGGTAGTAGCGGTCACTATAAGTGACTATTATTTATTTTAGGATAAACGTACCCCTCTTTTTTTAGGGGCTTTATAATCTTGTTGCTTGTGATAGGTTTTAGAATATTATATTGTCGGTTCTATTCCCAATATTTATTATTATTGTGTTTTGTCAAAAAGCATATTTATGCCTCATATTGAAATCATCATGGGATAGAAATAGTATTATTTTTTTTTATTGATGCATGAGCTTTTAACATTTAAAATGGTTAATGCTATAAAAGGTTAAATTCATATGCATTACTTCTATTTAATGCAGCATATGATTCACATTTTATAAATCATATTTATTATATAAATTGTAATTATCATGTTGAATTTCGTAATATCTGTTGATTATTTGTAACAGTACTTGCACTGTGTGATTATGTGTATATAGGTATAACCCTACTGATTTTTGGCTAGCTGGGGTCGACCGGCCCCAAGTGTGACAACCATACATAAAATTACTAGATTTCCTTGGGTTGGTATTTATCTTCTTGGTATGGGTATATGATAAAACAAAAATAGATATATCTATGTTTAAATGTAAAAATAAAAGCAACATAAATTAGAAGTAATAAATGACTAATAGGTCATTTGGAGGTATGATGATACCTAGTGTGGTGTAGTTGTAAACTTTAAAGTGATTTGACATTAATAGCTAATTGACATATATTCATGCATATTAGAATAGGTTGTAGTTACTTGCTGAGATTGATTTATCAAACTTGTCCGTTGTCTTTTTCAACAGGTCCTGCAGGCATGTTTGATGGACCGCCACCTTAGGAGCAGAGTTATCAGTAGTAGACTATTTTTGTTATTTATTATTTGGTAGTAGTTTATTATGTTTATGTTTATAATTTATGTGAGTTAGATAGTTTCTTTCTTGTTTTTCATTCTATTTACATTTCTGTTGGCTTGTATTAAAATTCCTATTATTTGGATATTTTGGATATTTGACCTTCTATTAATGAATTGGCTCCTTATTTTACTTTCTATGTTACTTTGATGCATATATATACCATGTTGTATCTCTTGTATATATATGATTCTCTTTGTGAATACAAAACGAGTCTTCTTATCCTTTCATCGCATCTTGTGTTACTGGGACGTACCGTCTTTCGAATCCGAGGTGTGACACATAGAATCTCAAAAACCAGCCAAAGATTTTTGATAACCTAACCAAAGTTTTTTCATAGATGAACCGGTCATATTCATGTCAATTTCAATCCAATTGATGAACTTAGCCTTCAAGCATCAATTTAAATGTTCCTAAAAATTCATTCCGAACTGAATCCAAGCAAATGCCATTACAATCTTTAGTCCTTTTGCCCGATCATGTTAAATCTGAGCATAATCGAACTCACATAGATTGGCATCCAGACCCGAGACTAATTGTGCATAAGTTGGTAGTGAACATGGTCGAATCTCTAAGATAAAGTTGTCCAGTACGCATCCAGTTTCAAACGGCTTGACTAATAAGACCAACTTAGCACACAAACCTGGACGAACTACTCAGTTCTTCCCACTCTTGTACAAATTTTCTGATGCAGACATAAAAATCTGTTCATATCTTGATACAAGGGCAGCTTTAAGATGATCTAGGTAATACAAGGAAATTTCTCAAATTAACAACAATCCGCAAAACTAAAATCAGTAAAATAAAATGATCATGAATTTTCTTACAGTTAACCAATAATTCTGGACCTTCTGCCTGAGGAAGCTTTATGCTAACAGTTCGCAGGTCAACTTCATCCCATTCTTCAACGGCTCCTCAAAAAAAAACCTTCCTGTCCTCAAACATTCATTTGCCAATAGCTAAAACCCACAGCCACATCCACTACCCCAATCATCTTGAAGGCATGAGCTGGCTCTGAAGCTGTATCCTACTTCATGAAGCTCCTTCACAATGTAGTGTACTTGAGAGTTTTAAGGATAACTATTTCCTTTTCATGGACCATACCATCCGCTTTAGTAAAAAAATGTATGAGAAGAGAAAATTATGAATCTCTCAATATGCTCAAGAAACTCTAGAGCATTGCAAGTCAACCAATTAAATACCAATGAACACAAAATCACAAGAACAATAGCAGCAACCCACGAAAGAAGATTCTAATGATAAGGTTTTTGGATGAACCGGTAAACTCTAAATTGAGGTTTAAAATCCGTTTATAACTAGATCAATTTCAAAGAAATAGCCTTTAAATGCAAGATTCCGAATTGCTCGGCTCATCTCCCAAATCTTCACTCCAAAAACCATTAACCATAATTCAAATTCTTGCTTTTTCTCCCCAGTGCATCAACGCCTCTCCCTCCATAGTTTTTTCTCCACTATGGTCTCAGTTCTCCAGATAAGTTCGTTCTCCTGCTTATGCTCTCTTTGAATCCCCAAACCAAATATACAAAAAAAGAAAAAACAATGACATCGAGTGTTTTTCCCTACTTCCTAACCAGCAGAAGTTGTTGCTGCCTCCCTTGAGACT
Organism: Dendrobium nobile; assembly: GCA_022539455.1. NCBI lineage: Eukaryota > Viridiplantae > Streptophyta > Magnoliopsida > Asparagales > Orchidaceae > Dendrobium > Dendrobium nobile. The sequence continues at coordinate 39,607,378 of CM039731.1, read as the reverse complement.
CGCTATTAGAGGTTGCATTTATTGAAGTGACATTCCAATTTGGAAGTAAGTCATGCGCAGACTTGGTGGGCATCTGGTTTAGAAAGTAAGCTCTCCAGTGTGGTGCTTCGCTGCAAGAGACTTCTTACTGAATCTTGTAACTTATCAAAAGAATGACTATGGATACTGACTAGTCATTTACTAAAAGAACATTGCTCTGTGCTTGTCAATTACAACTTACTACAGATATGTGCAGAATTGCAAAGCTTCGCCAAAACAGTGTTACTCATACTGGATCTGGATCCCAACAGAGGCAGAAACCATGTCAATGTAGCCTAAATCTACATCGTTGAAGCAATCTTCATGGGTTCAACTGACGGAGAGAAGGTCAGTAATAGATGCTTGAAAGAAGCTGAATTCATAACCGTAGATCATTTTTGGTTTCTGACGGGACCTAATTGTTCTGCTGATAGTAAGATAAGGTGATGCTAGTTTGACAGAGTTCAGTTGGGCATGAAAAAATCGGGGCTTGTACATCTAAATATTCCAATATAGAAAGACTGAAAAAAAGTTAGCTGTTTAGCAAATCAATCCATGTGTGAATCTCTGATGAACCTGTTGCAGGTCTCGATTAGTGAGTATATTTCCTCTGATAGAGGATGAGAGCAATCTCCAGCAATGAAAACATGAACTTTATTCTGCAATTCAATCCAACTATATCCTGGGTTCTTGAAAACCCCTTTCCTATCCATTGATTCCCTCACTTGTAATGCTTCCTCCCATCTCCCCTCATCTGCATGTATATTGTACCTCAGCACATAAGAAGCACATCCGTTGGGCTCAATTGCTGCTAGGGCCTCCGCTGCTATATCAGCCAAACCTGGTTTGTTATGAATCCTACAAGCACCAAGAAGCGCGCCCCAAACTGCCCGGTCAGGAGGAATCACCATGTCTTTAATCACCTCCAAAGCTTCATCAAGCTTCCCATGCCGCCCGATGAGGTCCACAAGCACAGAATAATGCTCCACATTAGGCAGTAACTCAAATTCATTAACCATTGAATCAAATTCCCTTTTCCCATCTTCCACCAGTCCTGCATGCCCGCAGGCATGCAGAACGGTTACAAATGTTATCTGCGTTGGTCGAATTTTCGCAGTCTTCATTTCCTTGAAGAGATGAAGTGCTTCCATGGCAAACCCATGGTGTGCAAATCCCCCTATCATAGAATTCCATGAGATTACATCCCTTTTCTCCATGTTTTCAAACACACACATTGCTTCAATCACACACCCGCACCTTGAGTACATGGTGATCAAAGAATTGTTAATTGGGGCATCTGGTACAAGTGCTTTAATGATGAGTTGGTGAATTTGAGTACCTTGCCTTAGAGATGCAAGTGCCGCACAGGCACTTAACAATGACGACATAGTATGTTTGTCAAACCTCTCACCAGCAGGCAACATTTCAGAGAAAAGCCCAATCGCCCCTTCAAAGTCTCCATTCTGCTCATAGCCAGCAATCATCGTGTTCCAAGTGACAAGCTCTTTATGTTGTAAATCATCAAAAAAGCTTCTTGCTTTCTCCACCTCGCCCTTCTGGGTGAAACCAAAAATCATAGTGTTCCATGATCGAGCATCAGGTTCATCCACTTGGCGGAAAAGAAATTCAGCCTCTTCCATTTCGAGAGCCTGTGAATAGCCAGTAATCATGGTGTTCCATGAGACCAAATCTCTCACAGGCATCTCATCAAAAAAATTTCTTGCAGACAGAAGGTCGCCGGCTTTTACATAACACATGATCATAGAATTCCATGAAACAACATTCCTCTGAAAGATTTTGGTCCTCCTACTCGATGAGTTTTGATGTTGCCCGCAAGGAATCAAGTTGAACACACTCTGGGCTTCCTTTAACCTCCCAACTCTACCATACCCAACAATCAAGGTATTGAAAGCATCAACAGCTCCCTCGATTTCAGATACTTTAGTGCTCCTCAGCAGGATTTTTGTCGCCTCTTCCAACAAGTTGTTTTGAATTAACCCCGAAACTAGTGCATTCAGTGATGCAGCGTCCTGAACGGGCATTATCTCAAACAACTCTACAGCGCTCTTTATGTCCCCAACGCGAAGGAAACCTGTAATCACCGTATTCCAAGAAATAACATTTCTCTCATGCATTCCACCAAAAAGCTGCATCGCTTCAACCATCTTCCCATGCCTCGTGTACCCGCTAATTATGGTATTCCAAGAGACGACATCTCTTACAGGCATTTGATCAAACAGGCGACGAGCCTCCATAAGCTCGCTGCGGTCATATGAATTCGCGTAGCCAGATATCATGCAGTTCCAGGATATGAGGTCTCTACGAGGCATTTCATCAAACAGTTTACGGGCACGGGCGACTTCGCCGTGTCGAGCGTACCCAGAGATCATGGAATTCCAGATGAAGACATTGCGGTAGGGGAGGGAGTCGAAGACCTGACGAGCTTCACGGAGGCGACCTCGCCGGATAAGCTCAGAGAGAGCCTTGTTCTGCTGTCTGCATCCAGCGGCGGCCGTGTCGGTGGCGGTGGCAGCGGAGGCGGCGGAGAACGTTCGAATAGAAGATAAACGTACCAGGCTTCTCATGCCGGCGGCGGTAACATGATGAGTCTTCGAAGGGGGAAGGGACGATGGCACCTATGGCGTCGTCCTCGAGGAAAACGAACGCCACGGCCGGCGTTGTCGCCTCCGAGGAAGAGGAATTGCAGCGCGCAGCAACAGCAAGCTGGTGCGAGGGGTGTGTCGTTAAGTATTGCTTCTTCTTCATCAGTCTGTGTTGCCTCTTATGGGCTGATTGTTTACAAAGCTAAAATGATTTCTGAGTTTTAAAGTTAATTTTTGTATTAAATAATTCTGAAAAAAATAAATAGGATAAAAAAAATTTATCACCTCCACATCCTTCTATTTTATTTATATTCTAAATTTTGAAAATATATGTCAAACAATTTATTAGAATTTAATTAAATAGGCATTGATTATGATTGTCATCAAATGACAACTATAAGACATTAGGTGTGTTGCGTTTTGGAATATTTGCGGCGGTAGAGGGATAAAAAATTTAGCGTCTTAGTCTTATACGAAGATTCAACACACATACATATAAAATTGTAGGGTGCAACATTCATAAACAACACCAAGATTTTTACATGAAAAATCCTAAAAAGGGAAAAAACTATGGGGACTGCCCTAGTTTGAATGAATCTACTAGTAATAATAGTTGATTATAAATAATAAATAAACTCGGAGGAGGGTGTTGACTCAATGTAACAATATATATTGTATGGAGCTCGTTACATGATAGTTGTTTTTAAACGAGTGTTAACATGTCTGTTTAGTTAGTAGGACTGTAATCAACAAATGACGGTGGTCGAAGTGAACCGTAGTCGACAAGCAACAGTGGTCAGAGTGGACCATAGTCAAAGGGTAACAGTTGTCAGAGGGACTATAGTTAGAGAGTGACAATGGTTAGTGGGACTAGTTGGCGGGTGACGGTGGTCGGAAGGACCGTAGGCAAACAATAGTGGTCAGAGGAAGGCTCGTTATTAGCTTTCATATAGAGGCTCAACGATCATTGTCGGCCAGAGGTTCATCAGTGGTGGCTTTGTGGCACAGATTCGTTGGCGGTGATGCTAGGGTGGAGCACAAGGAATTCAAACTCCATATATCCTCCCTTCTTCCTCTCCCCCTCCTTGCACTCATGAGAATTTTTAGGGGATTATTTATAATTCTTTTAATTTGACATAGCTAGTAAATATGGAGAATATCAATAGCAAGTTAGGAGTGCTCCAACAAATGACTCATATTGATATACTTGATCATGAAGCATTTATCAAGTATATACATGCCCAAATAATGTCAAAATTAAGCGATCTTGGCATACAGCTAATTAAAAACTGAGAATGTTTGAAGAATTAGCAAGGATGATAAGCTAAAAGCTCTTAGCTGAAATATTCTCCTTTATTGATGTGACTGGTTGAGAAGACTAAACAGCTACAAGAAAATCTGTTGAAGTTTACTGAGAATGTAATGATTATAAAATTAATGTGTAAATAATAATTTCTTTTACTGGAGAAAGCAGCTTCCTATCATAATACATTATTAAAAAGAGTGAAAAAATAATGACAAAATAAAAATTAGGATTACAGTCTAAAAACACAAAAAAAACAAAGACGTCACAAACGAAATCTTAAATGAAGTCTAAGACTTCGTTTGGGACGACTTTTTTGTTGCTTCTTAAAGCAACTTTTTAATATAAAAATTTAAATTTTTATACTAAAAAATTATTTTAAAAAACAACAACAAAGTCATTCCAAACAAAACCTAAGTCGTATGAAGAATATAAAAGATTTTAAATGCTCTATTGAATATATTGAAGACTGGCCCTCTATACTGAAATCAACTCCAATGCTTTGAGGGAATTGCTAATCAGATAAAACATTATGAACTCTGATTTATTTGAAATTAACCGAACTTATGTGGCTACACATTAGGTTGAAGGGGGAGGGGCGGCAAATCAAACTGCTTTACAATCTCCCAAAAAAAAAGGGCAGAATCTACCAATAATAATATAATGTATGTTAATTGATGCCCAGTTTTTCTTCTTCACTGGTTATACACATCCAGTAACCATATCTACTTGCTGACAGAGCTGATCACAACTTGAGATGGCGTTGAAGAATGTTTAGTACAGCAGACAAAATTTTCTTTTGAAGCAAAATATTTTGCAGGTTTTTCATCTCATCATCATTTCCACACAATCTCACTCATAAATCTTAGAGCAGGAACACCTCTAATCTCTACATCTACCAGTGGTGCTTGGATTAGCTTCAAGTTCCTAAGCTCTGGATCGCTCTGAATCATTTCAAGTGCACGCATTTGATCCTGCAGTGAATAAGAAACATGGAGAGTTAATCATGGTGGAAAATATATGATATGCAATTTTACTGTATATTTTTAGTGTAGACGCTGGCTGTCTTCTTCCCTGAGACCTGCACAAAGAATCAAAACAAACAAATGGAAGAAACCTTGTGCTGCTAGAGCTTGCCTGCTTTCGTCCTGTTCATTCTCTTTTATAGTATTAAGAGGCTAATACATTTGATGGTCCAGATTATCTAGCAGACCATCCACGACTCACAATAGTGCCGTACACAAGTTTGTTAATATAGGAGAAGTGGAGCAGGGAAGTGAGGCAGTAGTGCTAATACCCCCGTCACCCCCCGTCAAGATGACGATGTTGTAAAAATTGTCAGCTTGGAGCGCAGAGACTGGAACCTCTTGTAGGACAGAGGTTTAGTAAAAATGTCTGCTGGTTGATTGGTAGTATAAATGTGATGGACGGAGGTGTGTTGAGCCTGTATACAATCACGAATGAAGTGATAATCAACTTCAATGTGTTTGGTGCGAGCGTGAAATACTGGGTTGTTGGCCAATGCTAGAGCCGAAACATTATCACAATGAATAGGTGTTGGAGACAATGAAGAGACATTAAAATCAGCAAGCAATCGTCAAAGCCATAGCACGTCTGCAGCCGCAGCTGCGAGAGCACGATATTCCACCTCTGTTGAGGACCGCGCAACAGTAGGCTGCTTCTTAACGCACCAAGAAAGTAGATTTGTTTCGAGAAATACACAGAAAACAGAAATGGATCGTCGATCCGTAGGATTAACTGCCCAGTCCGAATCAGCAAATAATTAAAACTGGAGTTCGGATGCTGTAATCGGCAGAACATACTCAATTGTGCCACTAAGATACCGAAGAACTCGCTTGAGATATTGGTAGTGTATTTGATATGGTTTGTGCATATGTTGGCAGAGGTAATTCACAGCAAATGCAACATCTGGATGCGTAAGTGTGATGTACTGAAGGGAGCCCACGAGCTGTTTATACAGGTCAGCTTGGGGAAAGACAAGCGATGTAGCGTCAAGAGATTGCAGTTTGATAGGCAGGGGGCTTAAAGCTAGTTTACAGTGAAGCATACCAGCTTTATTAAGCACTTCTGCAATATACCGGGATTGGCATAGATGAAGAGCAGATAAAGTAGCTGAGGACTTTGTGGGCTCCGAAAATTCGGCCCCAGCCTCCTCCGCCGCGCGATTTCTATTTTTTTTTTTCATTCGGCGAGGGAGTTTTAACGGATAAGTTCCGGGGTAAATTTTGGAAGGTAGATGGGTTTGTAGATAAGACACTACCCAGAGATTTCGCCCTCATTTTGTGAGGACTTTATGATCTGAGTTCTGGTTTCTTATAGGCGCAAGCCCCTATAGTTACTTACCCCTCCCGATCACGAGAGAGAACTTTCGATTAAGGCTAGTCGTCAATCAGATACGTAGAGATACGTGGTATCTGGCATATAGTAGCAGCATTGGGTTTGGAAATTGAGAATTTGAGAGATATGATATTTAAAACAGAAATTGCACCATCTGGCACTTAAAGCGGATGGTGGGGGAATGGATGATAGACCCGATCAAGATCCCATGATTCCGTCGTCCCGGGCCATCATGGTCCCTGGTCTACTTAGTCAGAGGAGGTAGTCGACCCAACCTGATAGAAGGATCCTTGTCGGCAGCCATGGGTTGCTTCGTCCAAGGGGACCTTGTAGACCTGGGATGGATATTTGTCTAAGGGGACAAATTTGAATCCACCTTAGCTTACAGAGGGCTTTGTGCCCTATCGATCATATCTTATTGATTCATATCTCAAGGATTTGATGCCATTAAGGAGCGCATTGGCTCTGGCCATAACCGGTATTTCGTGGTGCCATTTGACGGCAAAACCACTCGGTTCAGAGGGCCCCGGGTCATAACCGTTTATCCTGCGATGCCATTTGGAGGCAAACCGCCGGTCAGAGGACACGTACCATGTCCTTATTGGCAGGAGACTGTTTTGAGAATGGATCCTAGTGATATTTTCGACCAGACATTTGGCTCTTTTGTGAGCTGAAGTAAATTTTGATTTGTCCACCTCGGCAAACTGTTGTGGAGGGTGGATGGATTTTGCTTTAAGCGGTCTGATGGATTTATTTCAATTTTAAACATATAGAATTTGGAATGATTTTGAATTTTTGGAGTATTTGGGTGGCATTTGAAAATATTTGTGAACCCCTCCGGTTGAGATAATCAATCAACACGGCCATCATCGGGGTGTTTTGGGGTCATTTCCATTTGTTGATTGAACCTTGTCGACTCGATCGAGCTGTCGACCGAGGATCGGGTTTCTTGTAGGCTTTGTGCTTTTGTTAATGAATTCTTTTTATTATAGGATTTGAAGGCCTAATATGAATGTATTAAAATAAATACACCGGTCGTCACAATCGGGTATTTATTTCATAGTTCGAACCCTGACGACTCCTATTGATCCGTATATAAGGATCAGGTTCGAACCTGAATTCACTTATCGACCCGCGCAGCATCCCTAGACGTCACGTGTGTACTAATAACACGCTCGCTGGGGCCCATGCGGGTGTTTGATTGTATGCCCCTTTAGTGTACTTATGTGTATACAATTTATAGTGCACGTGCAGGGATATTCTTGGAATATTTGTAAACGCCTTCTGTCCGCTAGTACGAGTGTTACGGATCCGGTGGCGTTGCGTTGTAGATTGTAGATGTCTTCTGTCTGCTTGCATAAGTGTTGCAGATCCGGTGGCGTTGTTATTTGGATGTCATGGGGTATTTCCTCATCTTGACATTGACTCCCCTTTCGCAATCACCGGGGAAATTCTTCTGGACTTTGGGGTCAATTACCGCTGATCTGGAAAGAACTCCTTTAAAGATCTTCGGTGTATTGGACTTGATATTGACTCCCCCTTTCTCATTCATCGGGGAAGGTTCTTTCGGACTTTGAAGTCTGTTGCTTTGAAGAGAACTTCCTTTGAGGTCGTCAGTGTAGTGGACTTGTTATTTCCGGTGTTTGTGGGCACCAGAACTATTTTCTTCTTAAATATAGGACTAAGAAGAGGCTTGAGAACACCAGGAAGTTTGGTCCTAATTTGTTCAAACATCCTTTCTAATTCTGCCAGGGGGCATTCTTTTTCGTATATAAGATTGCCCTTGTACCCGACGTACTTGAAGATTTTGATCACCATCATAGTAGGTGATATCTATACTTGTGCCCACAGTGGCTCGCTATGCTTACGAGGTTCTCACTGTTGTTATCCACAAGTATCCATTTTGCAGGGGACCGCTGCATCTACTACGACCTCCTAGAAGTATTTGTAGAAGACTCATTGCTTCTGCATCATATCCACCCTTTCACCAATCTCGGGTGGTTTTTGTATTTGCACTTGCTTAGGTCGTAGGTTGAATGCGTAGGAGGCTTCAACTGTAGATTGTGGGCATTTGCATTTAATGTGCCAATCACTCACCTTCTGCTTGCACGGGCTCTATGTATTTGTCCTCGATCGAATAATTGTTGGCACCAGCGAGCACTCAAATTCGTTGTGCGCTATGCTGAATACATCCGTAAAAGGTGTTGTAGTTTGATTGGCGTTGAATGTGAGAGGGCAATGATGCTCAAACCAGGCTCAAGTTCAAGTCCTTTCAAGACCAATTTAAAATCAGGTTCATAAGCTTAATGTGCAAGCTCAGTTCTATATCCCCTGTAGTCCGAGTCTTGTTCAATTTTAGTGTCCTCCACACTTAATTCCTTTGAATTTGAGTCTGAATGTATGTTCAAATGATTACTTAAAGTCTTTTGAGATCTTGCAAGTTCAATTAAATAGTCATTTTCATCTGGATTTGATTCCGATTTGATTTTATTTGGATTTTGATCTTTAGAAATCATTTGGATTTTGTTCCGGTCCTCTGCTTGTGTTCAATCAGGTTCAAAAGTCCACAAATTTGAGTCCACTGTTGTTCATTTGAGCCCCAGGTTCTATGCTTTCAGTTCAAGTACGAGTCCTCTGTTGTCTCTCGTATTGCTGCTCAAATGATGTCTCCAAATAGTTTAAGTCTTGTGCATTTCAGTGAAAATTTCGGCAACACCCTGGCATATCCCCCATTTGGGGGAAAATAGGGGAGCTGGGCCTTCCCACCACGCTACTAGAGCGTGTATGGTAGGTGTCCTTAGACACCGCGGCCGTACAAATTTTTATCCCACCACGCTACAAGAGCGTGTATGGGGCCTTCAGCAATACCCGTACCAGAACAGCAGTGACTCCCCACCACGCTACAAGAGCGTGTATAGGGCTCACCCACCTCGCTGTATGCTTCGCACCGGGCTCCCTCCCACCGTGCTACAAGAGCGCGTATAGGTGGTTCTCTGGTCCGCTGCAAACGTCGAAAATAGGATTTTAGGCGATTACCCACCTCGTCGTAGACGCCGGGCCGGATTTCCTCCCACCGTGCTACAAGAGCGCGTATAGGGGGTTTGTCGGTTCGCCGCAAACGATGAGAATGAGGAATCTGAGTTCTAGGAATTATACCTTGCGTAGCAGTTGTCGGCAGTGTCGGTGTCGAGGATAGTCCTTACCACGCTATAAGAGAGTGTATAGGGCTTACCCACCTCGTCGCACCCATTGCACTGGATTTCCCCCCACCGTGTTACAAGAGCGCGTATAGGAGGTCCACCAGTGCATCGAGCACGTCGAGGACGGGATTTAAGTTAGAAATTTATACCTTGGGGCCCGGAGGAGAAGAGTCGTCGACGACTGTCGGCTCGAAGATCGAGACAAGAGGAGCATTCTCTTCTTTTTTTTTCTTTCTCTTTTCTTTTTTAACATTAATTAATTATAATTAATAATTAATTATAATCATATTTAATTAATTACTTTTACTTATAATTAATTATAATTAACAAAAATTATTAATTATAATTATCATAATTAACTAATATAATTAATTATAATTAATTTTCATTAATTATAACTAATCAATATTAATTAACTATAATTAATTAATAATAGTTAATTGTAATTAAAAACAAGTATTAATTATAATGAATTAAAATTAACTTTAATTAAAATTAATTATAATTAATTATAACTAATTATAATTAATTATGATTAATTTTAATTAATTATAATTATTTAATTAAAATTAACTGTCATTAATTTTAATCATTATAATAAATTAAAATAATTATAATTAACTTAATTAGAATTAATTAAGTTTAACTCTAATTAATCTTAATTAAGACAATACTCCCTCCCTCCTTTTTCTCAGTTCAGCGGATTACAGGATTTGGCCGAATAAGCGCTAGGAAGGTAGCAAGTTACCTTCACAACGAGGAGCTTCTGTTGTTGCTTCAGATTAAAATGTTGTAACTTCCGATCCCGTCAGGAAAGGAAAGTTGTCAAGGAGCAAAGTCGGCCGGCACCTAAGGAGACGCGAAAGGGAGAAGGCTATCTTCACAGTCGCAAGCTCCAGATGTTGCTTCCGATCTCGGTGTTTTAACTTCCGATCCAGCTCGAAGGGAAAGTCGGAGAAGGTGCGTAGTCGAACCAGCCAGGAGCAGAGCCGAAGAAGCACGCGAAATGGAGAAAGTTACCTTCCCTGCCCGCAAGTTCACGTTGTTGCTTCCGATTCCATTGGAAGGAGTCGTCGAATGGAGTGAAGTCGAACAGCGGTGACGGAGCCAGAGAAGGGGCGAGCTCCTGTTCTTTCTTCCGCTCAAAATGTCATAACTTCCGGTCCTCAGGAAGGGAAGGTCGCCAAGTGAGCGAAGTCGAATTGCCACGGAGGAGCCGAAGTCGAACAGCTCTGAAGGAGCAGGAGGAGCGCGCGAAAGGTAGACAATTATCTTCACAACCGGCGAGCTCCCATTCAGTCTTCCGATCAAAACGTCGTAACTCTCGATCTCTTAGAAAAATCGAGGAAGGAGCGAAGTCGAACCACAGCGAAGAGGAAGAAGAAGCGGCTTCGGTCTCTTCTTTAACGTCGAGAGGGATCGTGTGTGAGGTGACATCGAGTCGTGCGTAGACTGTGCGGAGCACGTTGTCAAAGTGACGGGTTCGTGGCCGGACGGGTAGGTAGGATTTTGCATTTTTTTTTTTTGTATTAGATAAAGGTCAACAGACTCGTTGTTCGCCATCGCGATAGAAGAGAGCACAGGACTTTGTCCTGCTTACGGCAAGCGCCTTCTGATCTCTGATACCATGTAGACGCTGGCTGTCTTCTTCCTGAGACCTGCACAAAGAATCAAAACAAACAAATGGAAGAAACCTTGTGCTGCTAGAGCTTGTCTGCTCTCGTCCTGTTCATTCTCTTTTATAGTATTAAGAGGCTAATACATTTGATGGTCCAGATTATATAGCAGACCATCAACAGCTCACAATAGTGTCATACACAAGTTTGTTAATACGGGAGAAGTGGAGCAGGGAAGTGAGGCAGTAGTGCTAATATTTAGTAACTACCATATGATAGATTTAAATCTATTACACAAAAGAATAAGAATATCATGAGAATATAAGTTTAAATTAAAAGGTGGGGATCAAAACGAAAGAAGCACCTCAACAGTGCAATGCAATAAAATATGGAGGGATGCATACATAGTACCTAAAATATTATACATATTTGACACCTAAATTAACTATTTATATCTAGCAATTTGTTAATAGAATCAATGGATCTCGCTAAAGAATCATTAGATCTCGCCAAGCACATCACTAGGCAAGTTGATGCCTTCTCCTAGTGAGCTCAAGCATGATTTCGCCTGCTAACCCATGGAAGCCTCCTTTAACAAGCTCTCACATGATTGCTTTGCTCCCTCTAAAAGCCCCATGGACTACTTGATGCCATCGCACGTAAGCACCCATGTAGGGCTGTCAATATTCGACACGACCTGAAACACGACCCGGAAACGACATGAAAAAATCCGTGTTCGGGTCGACCCGGGTAGAAAACGGGTTGTGTTCGGGTCAGAGAAAATGACCCATTTCAGGTCGTCTTCGGGTCAACCCGGAAACACGAGGATGACCCGATTTCAACCCGTATTAATTTGACTCGACCGCTCGAGTTCGCCGCTACGCCCAATCGATTGACTTCGCGGCGTCATTGCATCAAGACTCAAGGCTTAAATAATTACTTGCGAGTTGAGACTTCGAGTTAGCTGCGACTGCTGCGTGCTGGAGAGTGGAGGCCCTTGCCCAGTTGCCCTAGTTTTCCATCTTTCATCTTCCTTCTCCGTGATTTAGCGGTTGTTGTTTGATCGATTTCGCAAGAATCGTAGGTGATGAATTCTGATTTTAAGTCTCCTTCTCCCCTTGAAGTCTCGTTCAGTCATTCTCTCCCCAGTCCCTATGTCGTTATATACCGAGAACAGGAATTTTCTTTTGATCTTTTGGATATAATGTTTTGATAGGATTATTGCTTGGCAAATGGTAAGATTTTTTTTCTTTATTATGAGTTTCTCATTTCTCAAGCATAAACCCTAGCTGATGCCATGAAGGTTTCGTGAATAGCAAACCCTAGAGTTGATTATGACTTATTTCCATTATTCTGTATTGATTTAGTGATTTTCAAGATTTTATTTATGTTTGATTACATTATTAACAATATTTGAGTTTAACCGAAATCCCTTTCAACCTTTGTCGCTCTGTTCATGTTCGTCATCTGTTCGTCGTCGTCGTCGTCGTTATGTAATTGATTTTAGACTTTTAGCTTTGTTTAAGACTTTAAGTTATTTCTTGTAGTTGTGGCTGTGGACTGATTTTTAGTTGATCTTAGGCTTTTAGCTATAGCCGTTTGCTGTGCTGCTGTGGTCCTGGGGAGTGTGGCTGTGTGGACTATGGAGTAACCTGTGGTCCTTTACTCCTTTAGGCTGTAGCCTTGGGCTTTTAGCTTAAACATTTAAATGCTATTTAGTGTTAATGTTGCTATTGTACATTTGTCATAGTTTTTTATACATTGTTGTTGTTGGAGGGTGGAGCCATGTATTACAATAATAGTTTGTGTCTTTGTGATTGAATAGTTGTTTATATGATGTTGTTATTGAATAGATGGAGGATTCTAACACAGTGGTAGAAAGTACTCCATTCATTGAGAATGTGGAAGTAGGAAATGCTCCTGTTTCAGTTGACATTGAAAACGACGATGATGATTTGTGTAATATTATTGAAAAAGAAGGAGATGACCCGTCATCCACTAAGAAAGATTGGTTCTATGGAAATAATGGTAAATGTTCCAAATTTTTACATTGACTTCTTCCCTCAGTTTTCTGAGTAATATGATTTTTTTTTATAGTTATGATTAATCCAGAACTTGATGGTGTAACTGAGGACATCATGAACTTGGGTATTACAGAAATTGGCAGCGAGGATGCCAAATGTTTAGCTAACAGAATTGCTAGTTGATTTTTATTATATATTTTTTAAATGAACTGTTGTATGGTCTCTCATAGCTCACTGGTTCCCTGGTTGGTCACTTGGTCGTTGTTGCATGTCTTTGTTGTTTTTAAAATGCTGGTGCCTGGTTGTGAATTGTGAATTGTGATTACTTGGATAGTTGGATAGTTGGATGTTGCCTTTTTTGGTGCTGTTCAGTAACTGTTTGGTTGTTGGCCCTATGCTAATTTTTGTTCTCATTAATTTGTCAAATGTTTACTTGTTCAGTCACTAGTTGGCCTTATTGCCTTGTTGAGTTGTTGGGTAATGGGTGTTGTTCAATGTTCAGTGACTTCAATCACTGCCTCACTGGTTGTCTGGTTGAGTGGTTGCCTGGTTGGTTGTTGCTGTTGCAGTGTTGCTGGCTCTGGCTTCTTATAAGTTATAATATTAATTTTATGTTTGTTTTATTGTCGTTGCTATTTGAGTATTTGGCCGTTACTATTTTATGTTTATGAATTCTTAACAGAAACTGAAAGTCTGAAAGTGAGGCTGCTGGCTGCTTATAATGTGACATTCTGAATTTCTGATGCTTAATAAATTAATCTTTTGATGAATTAAGGAGAAGGCTAAACGGTATAACTATGAAAGCTCAAGCAATGATGAAAAACCTTTTAAACAGAAAGTGATAGCCATCGTGTGTTGGTTAATAGTATTGCAACCGGGTGGCATTTGTGTTAGCTAAATGACTAAATTCAAGAGCAGATACTTTATAAATTCATTGATACTACATTAAGTCATTAAGTTTAATGCAAATTGCAGCCTTGGAAGGTAATAGTTAGAAAAATCAAATATGTTTGAAACTAAATACTGGCTATATGTGTTGGAGACTTCGAGAATCAAGGGGTTTACCTGAGCTAATCAAATAAAGCTTTCTAGTTATACTTATACAATTATGCAATCTCAATATCTCATTATTTGGAATTTTATCATTTCTATTTGTTTATTATTTTTTTAGCTTTTAGACTTTTAATGCTTATTGTTTAACCATTTTCATTTTGTTGTTCTGTTAATTCAAGTTGAAAACAGGTTCAAGAGACAAGAATCAAGATGAAGTGTTGGCATTTGGCGTGTAGCCGGTATAACCGTATAAGAATAAAGAAATGTAATTTAAATTTGTTTGTAAATTATTTAGTTTATACTTTGTAGATTGTAATTTCTAATAAATGTTAAATATAAATTGTCAAATTATATTTTTATTGTTATCATTAATTATTGTTTGACTATTCTGCTCTAATTATAATTTTTTTTAAAATTTTCATTGATTTAACATTTTTCGTGTTGGGTCGGGTTTGGGTCCACAAAACTGACCCGCAACCTGTTTCGGGTCGTGTCCGGGTCGGGTCAGGTACAGCCGGGTCAAATTCGGGTCTGACCAGAACACGACCCGCTGACACGAATTGACAGCCCTACACCCATGCGATCTCCTCAATTCCTTGTTATAGAGGGCTTAGGAATTTTAGTAAGAGTGGAAGATGAGGTGAGTGAACAAAGAGAAAAAGAGAGACAGACAACAAAGGGAACTTGAGGTCGAGAGGCTTAGTGGCAATCAATAGTGTGTGAAGGGCGATACCGCCAACATGATGACAGTATTGTAAGACGTATTATTATTTTTGTTTGTATTATGATATTTTGAGTGATAGAGCATTAATTTACTCACATAAATGTGCCTTCAAAACAACCAATAAGAACCATCCAAATCAATCCTTACAAGGAAAAGCCAAAGTTACCTGCACAAGAATCAGCAAAGGGAAAACAGAGCAGCCAGCAGCAGGGAAACCGAACAGCCACAAGGAAAACCAAGCTGCCAGCAGGGAAATCGAGTAGCCAATAAGAAAACCAAACAACCAATAGGGAAAACCAAACAACCAACCAAGGAAAGAAATAGGCCAAGCCCAATTGAAAACAGCCCAAAGATAATCACCCAACTAGCCACAAAGGAGCAAGGAAGTAAAATCAACACAAGTGGAAGGACCATGGTGTGAACCAACCTGAGAGCACCGAACCCAACACGATCATGGTTGTTTTCCACATAGGGCAATACAAAATAAAATAAATAGTGTTTAAAAAAGTTAAATTTATAAAATGTAAATTCTTAACTACATCAAGTCTCCCTTGGTGGAAGAATCTCATCTCCTGATAAGAATGTCTCTGTAATATACTAGTAGATATCATGACAACGAAGTTGCAACTCCTCAATTTTAATCCAAGTACAATCAGTCAGAGGATGTTCACTCCATCTAACCAAGAATCGATGGTGCACTCCATGTCTTGTATGGATAATACGAATATCCACAACATCCTCGATAAGATTATCACTAGTCTGAACTGGAACAATAAGGGGCAAAGTTTTTATGTTCACAGAATCAGTCGGCTCTCTCTTGTATGTAGTAAGATCAGCAACATTAAACACATGTGAAGTTCCAACAGAAGATGGGAGATCTAATAAATAAGCATTTGTTCCCAATCTACGAACGATTCGGAAAGGATCAATTTTGCTTAATTTGCTAAATGTACCAATGGGAAAGCGCTGTTGTCGAAAGTAAGCCACAACTAAATCTCCTTGAAAATTACATTCTCTCCGGTGCTTGTCGAATGTTGTCTCGTATTTGGCATTTGCCATGCAAGTTTTTTTAGGATCTATTATTGGATCGATTGAATGTGCTCAACAATTTCAGTAGCTTCAGCATTGATTTGACCAAACATGGGTAATGAAGTGCGGTCCAAGATGTGGGGAATAGGTTGACCATAAATAATTTCAAATGGGAATTTTCCGGTGGATTGATTAATGGAATTATTATAAGCAAATTCGGCTTGGGGTAAAAGCAAATCCCATTGGGAAGGTTTTTCTCCTGCAAGACACCTAAGCAAATTTCATAAACGTCTGTTTACTACCTCAGTTTGTCCATCAGTTTGTGAATGATATGAAATACTGAATTGGAGAGTAGTTCTTAATTTCGACCAAAGTGTCTCCAAAAATAATAAGAACCTAATATCCTTATCAGAGGTAAAAGTTCAAGGAATGACTTGTAGTCGCACAATTTCTTTAAAAAAATAAATCAACAACATGAGATGCATCGGAGATTTTCTTGCGAGGAATGAAATGTGTCATTTTAGTAAATCGGTCAACGACAACGAACACGGAATCAAATTTTTGGGTTGTTATAGGTAATCATAAGATGAAGTCCATGGTGATATCTTCGCAGGGTTTGTTTGGAATTGAGAGAGGAGTATATAAACCAATGTTCTAACATGTTCCTTTGAATGGTTGACTGATTTTACATTGTTTTACAAATTTGGATATATGTTTTCACATGTAAGGCCAGTAATATCATTCTTCAACTAAGGCTATAGTCTTTCCTTGACCAAGATGTCCTCCCAATCCTCCACCATGAAATTCTTGGATGAGTTTTTCACGTAGAGAGCTTTGGGTGATACAGAGTCTAGTTCTCTTAAATAGAAATCCTTGTTGAATGGTAAATTAGAAATCCTTGTATGAGTCCTCGTTGTCATTGACCGATTTACTAAGGAGGCATGTTTCTTACAACAATACACATTTCATCTTAAACACAAAGCTGCAGCCGTAAATAAAGTCGCTGATATCTTAAGCCGACGAGCCCAGTTATGGGTAACTCTTCACCCAACTATGGTCTACCTTAATTCTTTGAAAGATAACTATGCCATAGACCCAAATTTTAAAAATCTTTAAGAATCATGTTGTACTTCAGGAATTGACCACGTATCACCCAAAGTTTATGTTCAGTAGGACTCATACAATAGTTAGGCAGGTGGGGTAAGTTAGCTTTGGGTACAAGATCAATATGGTGTTAGATATCTCTCAGAGGAGGAATCAAGTAAATCTTTAGGAGTTATGTCTTCATATTCATTGATTAAAGGTTGTATTGCTTCGGGGATTTTTTGGATTTCATCAATATTTGTTTACCAAAAGATAGATTATTTAAGAGTTTTTTAGTTCATTTGTATTGAGAAGCAATTAAGGAGTGGGTGAATTTGAGCTTGTTTGGACAAATTTAATGGGAGGGTCAGAAATATTCTTTTAGGGATATAGGATAAACTCTTTATTGCCATGGGTCAGGGTATAAGTATTTTTCTCACCATTGTGAATGATCTTATGATCATATTGCCAAGGTCGACCTAGTAAAATATGACATACTTCAAGTGGCATGATGTCACATAATACATTCCTACTTGGTCTATGTAAAATTTTCCTATTGTGATATTAAAAGGCATTGATGGGTGATTAGTACCTCTCCTCTTTCCTTAAACCATGATATTTTGTAAGGCTTGGCATGGGGTTTTGATTTTAATCTATAATGCATCGACACACCTCTTGAAGAGAGAATGCAGTGTCGGACACATGTTGGACACGGAAACGTGCCCGACTAAGTTGGGACAAGTGTCGGACACGGCAGACACGTGTCTGATTAAAATAATGTTTAAATTTAACCCAACACGACTGAGACACTTTTCTAACACGACTGGGACACGGGTCGCACACAGCTGGGACACGCGTTTCCTAATTTTTTTTATGACAAAATTATTTTAAATTATAAATTTTTTATATTTTTATATTTACTAAAACATCACATTCGCTTGTATATACATCAATATGATTATTGAAAGCATGATTATTAGAGAAAGAATCTTTTTTTTTTAGAGAGACAATAATGATTATTGATAACCTTTATGCCTGCCTGTATTTGCAATTTTTAGTGACATAGAATAAGAAGAATTTTGATTATGTCTTGAAGATCTTTTTGTGCATGACTTATTGTAATTATAGTTGATGAGATTTGTTGAAATAGATGAAAAGTTAGAATGGTATAGAAAATATTTAGAATTTAAAAGATTTAAGATTAATAGAATAAAGATTAATATATGATATCCAATGAACAATATGGGAGAGAGCTAAAGAATTAGAGAAGTATATAAGCAAATAGATACATTCTTTGTGATTTAGATTAGAGGTTAAAGAAATATTAAGAGAGAGAACTAGTGAACTAGAGAAGTAAATAGATAAAAAAGAAGAACCAACTTTCATTATATGATATCCAATGAACTATTGCAAATCTTTCTCTTAATGAACTAGAGTTGGAAACAATGATATTTAATGATGATGATATTGAAGGCCAAAAACAAACCTCTGAAGCAAATCCGTAGTTGAAGCTTAAATGTTTGAAATTGTATTAAATAGTTATATGCTTATATTTTTGTGTTATATTAGACATTTTGTACTAAATATTTTATATTATAAGCTAGACAAGTTATCATGCAATTCATCTATTATTGTTTGTCATTTTTAATATGATGTTACATTAATATCTATACACTATATAAAAAAAATGTAATGTCGTGCCCGTGTCATACCCGTGTCCTATATTTTCAAAAAAAGTCGTGTCCCGTGTTCGTGTCTATGCAACATAGATTTTGATTTAAGCTATCCACCATGAGTTGTGACACGAAATTTCTTGAACTACCACTATCAATCATGAGGGTATATAATTTTCCTCCTACAATACAAGTAGTTTGAAAAATATTTTATCTAAGCCATTTATCTTCAGGATCTGTTTTGGTGGTCAAGACTCTACGGATAACTAAGTAATGATCACCTTGGTCATCTTCAACATTAATTGATTCCAATTATTCCTCATTTTCTTGTTCAAATTCATCCCCCTTTCGAATTTTTAGAAACATGCTCTTATTCAATGTAATTGGTTCTAAGAGGGTTATTTTTTCTATAGGCTACTGATAGGCGACCATACAAGTCACACTTATAGCAGGGTCCAATTGGTTTAGCTCCATGATGCACCGACACTTCTCCTCAAACAGGCATGCAGTGTCCAACACCGTGTCCGACACAACACTCGCCCGACACTCCTCTAACACGTGTCGGACACGTTGAAAATGTGTCCAATTAAAAAATATTAAATACAAATTGGACTCGCATGTCTAACACGCGTATCTTAAATATTTTAAGAATTTTTTTAAATATAATTTCTTGTGTTTGACGGGATTTAAATTAAATTTCTTATTTCCTATCCACAACACCAAATCAACGTCCGCACTTAATACCCAATCATCGAATATTCTCATTTTCATTTCTTTTTGGCAGTGAAGGCATTTCATCTCCTCTCTCAGTGACCGATAAACGACGTCGACGTCTAACTCTCGACATCCTAATACTAATCATTATAAGCACAAATTCTAGTTAAATTACTTATTATTTTCAAATTATTTTTAAAATTATACTTATTTAAGTTTTATACATTATTGTTTAAATATAAAAACTATAATACCGCGTCAAACATGTGTTCGTGTCCTATATTTTCAATAACTGACGTGTCCTGTGTCTGTGTCGTGTCGTATCCGTGTCGCCGTGTCCGTGTCTGTGCATTATAGGTTTAGCTATTATTAATCCTTTTTCTTTTTCATTAGGTTTTGTTATTGAATTTGGATTAGATGAAGTTAACCCTATGACTGCTTATGAATTTTAAGTTTTACTTCCCAGAGATTGTTTAAGTTTTGTTGAATCAAATTTTTTATTGTCGTTTCATTGTTGTTGTTTTCAATTTTCAATGCCAAGCGATAGGTCTCATCGAGTTTGATTACATGATGAAGGGTTAATTGATCATGGATTGACACTTTTAGTCCATTAATGTATCGAGTTATAGTTCGTTCCTCCGTTTCATTTAGGCCGTTTCAGGATTATAGTTTATAAAAATCTTCAAAGTACTCTTCCATGGATCGAGTTCCTTAGTGAATGTTATTATATTCTTGCAGTAAGGTTTCGGAATAGTTAGAAGGCAAGAATTTTTCCTACATTTTTTCTTTCATTCTATCCCAGATTTGATTTTTCTCTTTGCCTCTCCTTACTCTGTTATTCTGAAGATTTTTCCACAAAGTTAATGCATGACTAGTTAGCTTTAAACTAGCAAACATAACTTTTTAATTTTCAGGGATTTCTTTCCACTCAAAAAATTGATCCATTTTCTCTACCCATCCAAGAAATTGTTCATGTTGTAATCTGCTTCAAATTCATTGATGTCGATTTTAATCCCATGATCTCACTGTCTAGTGTTTTTATTTTGGTTTTGTGGTGCTTCATCTTCAATTTTAATGTTTTGGTTATTAACATTGTTTAGATTTAGTGTAATCAGGGTATTAGCCATTATTTTCATTTGTTGTTATAGGTTAGTCATTTGTTGCTGATCTGCTTGTTGATTATTCTTTATTTTAAAAGAAATGAAGAGTTGCCCTATAACCTAAGGCTTTGATACCAAATTAATGCAACGTAAGTTCTTAAATCAAGTAGGAGAACACTGGACATGCAGAAAGACACTTCCTTTCAATATCACATGAACAAACACTAAATGATGGAAACATACTAGAAAATCAAATGTAGGAAAATGGTTAGGAAGTCGCACAAGAAAAAAAAATCACATAAATTATAATATCCTTAAAACAATCACGAGTGATCATCTCACATGCATATCACAAAATAAGGGAAGATGCTCAAAGGAAAGGACAAACTAGAGATCCACCACTGAAATTATGATCCAACACAAGTCGATGCTCCTCTGGCAAATACCAACAGAACGTGGCACAAGACATTCTTACAACTCTCAAATTTTTTAGAGAAGAAAGATACAAGTGGAAGGAAAACCGTATAGGGAAAGTAAGACTGAGAGGAAGAAATAGGGGTTAAGAAGACGACAGCTCGCAAGCTAAAAAGAAACCCCCAAGTTTTTGTTTTCACTTTTAACAACTCCCTACCATTGAAATTCAACCACCATATATAGGAGGGAGGAAATAGCATTAATTTGCTCACATAAACGTGCCTCCAAATCAGCCAATAAGAACCACCCAAATCAACCCTCACAAGGAAAAGCGAAAGCAACCTGCACAGAAATCAGCAAGGGAAAATCAAGCAGCAAGCAGTAGGGAAACCAAACAGCCACAGGAAAAACCAAGCAGCCAGTAGGGAAACCGAGCAACCAACAGGGAAACCAAGCAGCCAACAAGGAAACCGTACAGCCAATAGGGAAAACTAAACAACCAACCAACTAAGGAAAGAAATGGGCAAAGCCCAGTTAAAAACAACTCAAGATAATCACCCAACCAGCCACAAAGGAGCAAGGAAGTAAAATCGACACAAATGGAAGAACCATGGTGTAAACCAACCTAAGAGCACCGAACCCAGCATGATCATGTGTTGTTTTTCATCATATGGCAATACAAAATAAAATGCATAGCATTCAAAAAAGTAAAATTCATAAAATGTAAATTATTGGCTACATCAAAAACATTTAGACTCTAAGTTTAACCTCCATAATTCAAGTTTATCTTCAACTCCCTCTACAATCCTACCAACAAGAAGAATATCATCAGCAAAAAACATACACCAAGGTACATCCCCTTGCAAATGTCAAGTAAGAACATCCATGATTAAAGCAAAAAGATTTGGGTTAAAGCTGATCCTTAATGTAATCCAACTGAAATAGGAAAATAATTGGTTAAATCACCTTGTGTTTCAACACGAGTAACAACTCCTACATATATCCTTAATGACTTGAATGAAAAATATTATTAAACCATTTCTTTTTTAGAACTCTCCGGAGCTCTTCTCTTGAAACTTTATCATATGCATTTTTTAAATCAATAGATATCATAAGTAGATCCTCCTTATTTTCTCTATACTTCTCCATCAAACCTCTCAATAAATGTATAGATTCCATAATAGACCTAACCGAAATGAATACAAATTAATTTTGAGAAATATTAGGATCATACAACTCTCTCCCAAAATTTTAAAGTATGACCCATTAATTTAATTCCTCTACAATTCACACACTCTTATGCATCACATTTATTCTTAAAAATAGGAATTAACACACTCCTTTTTCACTCATCTGGCATGTTTTTAGTCTTCAAAATAACATTGAAAAGTTTTGTAAGCCAATAAATTCCATCTCCTAAGCATTTCCACACCTTTATTGGAATATCATCAGATTCAACAACTTTTTCACGCTTCATTTTCTTTAAAGTCTCTTTAATTTTGATTTTACTAATACAACGATAAAAATAAAAATTTATATTTTTATTTAGGGTGTTAAGATTACTAAAATCAATCGTATTCTCACAATCTTCATTGAAAAATTTATCAAAATATCTCATTCACCTTTGTTGAATATCCTCTTTTTTAAAAATACTTTTTGATCTTCATTCTTAATATATTTCACTTAAACTAAATCCTTAATTTTTTCTATCACTTTATTTGGCTAACTTATACATATATTTTTAGCTCTCCTTATTATTTAATCTATTATATAATAATATAAATCATTAAAAGTTAAATTCTTGGCATCACAAATTGCTTTTTTAAACTCCTTACGAACCTCTTTATATATTTCTCAAATTTTCGATCTTTTACACTTAAATCAATATTTTATAACAAAGTTTCTAATTTTTTATCTTGGTCTTGCACATTTTAAAAGAGAAAGAAAAATTAAAATGGCCCTTCGACTTTCAGTGCCTTACCTTCCTTTTCATCGCACAAAACTTGCAATCTGATGCAGATGGTGGTAGAACCTGATTAACAATAAGCCTCTTCACTGGTACACTCTCTTTCTTCAAAGACGCAGAAAGTCTGGATGACTCATTAATTGCCATGACCTAAAGGAACAAAGGAAGAAGTAAAAATTCTATGCTGCAAAAATAGATATGTCTAGTTATAACGTTTCAATAGATTGTACCATGCTCAAATAAAATTGAGCTTGCTTGGGATAACTGCAGCGTTTGGGAAAAAATAATAATAACTCAAATAATACAATTTGTAATAGAAATATTGGACAGTTAAATTCGAAATTAATTTTAAAAAAAGGATACATTAGAGGGGAGTCGCATTAAAATTTTCTTTCTGGTTTTTGGTGAAAAGGAATTAACATTAGTTGGGTGGAATGTGGAAGATTGAACTATACCGTTGGAATAGTCACAATAACAAATTCAGTGGACTCTGTATCACGAAAAAGCTCCCGCACTTTGATCATTCTCTCCCTTAATTGCTCCAGCTTATCAGACTATACAATACAAGAGCAAAACTTATTAGCTTTTTGGAAATCATATTCTGGTTTTTAAAGGACTCGCACTTACAGCATCTTCTCGTGGTTCTTCCTGTCCAAAGACAGATTTAATGGCTGATGTTGCTGAAGTTATCTTCTTTTTTAGCTGAAACAAGCAAGAATTTTGTTGAGCTATCAAAAAATAATATAAAAATTGGCATATGTTGGGTGAATTCTGATGCTGTAATAAAAGGATTGATATTCATAGAAAGGATAACCAAGCTAAAACTTTATGGTTCAAAGGTAAGAGCTGAATCACAAATAAAGTCATCAATGGATTCTTCATATATTCAAAACACTGAACAGCTAAGTTTTGTGCTAACAAAGAACCCAAAGAGGCCATATTAGTACCCAAGAATACAGTGAGACTATAAATAGCATCGACATGGAAAGAAGGTTATCAGATCGCAGGAGACTGCCCCAATATGATAATAACCTTATAGAGCATGAAGGCGAATATGATAAGAAGAAGAGAAAAAAACAACAGTCTACATTTGTAGTAACATAGTAGGAAAAGCTAGAGAAAGCACAACCAAGAGCTACCATCAAGCAACTTGAGAAGGAAAATTCGCTATTTCTAATTTAAAATTCAAGAGGAAATTTCCTTAATAGGGTGAGCCGTGATCCAAAAAAATCAAGATAAAGAACATTACATAGAGTGAAAAAGTGTGTGTATATATATGTGTTACTACTCCAAAAAGATGCCATAGCTAGTCACATTATTTCTTATATGATACCTAGAATGATAGAAAAATCCCTGATGTCAATAGTAATTAACATAGATAATAAATAATTTGAACAAAATAAAGTCTGGCTCATCGCAGAAATTAACTTCCAGGACAGAAAATTTTGAGGAAGTACTACCTTCAGAATCTTACCAATGGATGCATCTAAAAAATCTGGTAAAGACAAAAGCCGAAGAGTGTGGCCCTAGTCAATTAAAATAAAAATATTTGTTAAAAATAGTTTATTAATGCAAGTAATGCAATTCGAGCACAAAGCTTACCGTGGGAGCAGTATCAAAAACTATGCGGCTAAACATGCTATATTCTTGTGATTCAAGAAATTGCAGGACCTGGATGCGAGAGTTCCATTAGGCATGAAGAGGAACCACAATGAAACATAAACATTGAAAACAATCCAAATAACTACTAATTTGTTTCGGAATTTCACACCTTTGATATTGCAATAGCTTCATCTAATCCCGGGGGAGGTGTGTCAAGTAGCTCTCCTAGTTTTAGCTCTCCAAGCTTTGATACAAGGATAAAAAGTAAGATGGAAAAATAATTAAAAAAAATTTACACAAGTGCATTAAGAAACATCATTTTCCTAATATTACTCTTACTAATTAAAGCAATTGCTGGAAAAAAAAAGATGGGATTTGCTACAATTATTAAGACCTATTGTACAGCCCTCAAAATCATATATTAAAGATATTATTAAGTGTTGAACAAAATGGAATCAAAGTTGGATTTGATAGTTAAACCCATTTTCAATTAAAAGCTTAAGGCTGTGGCCTATGAGTGAGCTTCAACCATTTGGTATTTTTACACCAAAATGTTTTTCACCTATCCAATGAGGGATTAAACCAAATACTCTCAAATGTATTGAAAATATCCCACTCAAGTGAGAGCTCTGCATATCGGCCATTAGTCCCCCTCAAATGGAAGTTTTTCAAAATCATTAAATATCTACAACAAGAACTCACTCGACCACATGAATCGTGTTCAACGATGTTGAAGGAATCAAAGGCTGAGAGACATAAATTGCATGAATCACTTGATCCAAGCTAATTCATCATCTTTGATATCACCTATTAACAAGTGTGAAACAAAGGGCAGAGAAAGTTGAGTCTAATAACACCAACAATCAAATAGGTTTTCAACCCAAACATTTAAGTACATAAGTGAGAACAAAACACACCAAAATATTGTTTACCTATCCGAAGAAAGCCTAAGCACAAATATGATGGACCGGTGGTTGAGCCGCTGGGCTCCACTATGGCGGGCAAGAAGAGAGAGGGGGATTTGTTTATGAAGGTGTTAAATACAATTGGGAGCGAATTAATTAGGGAAAGTGTTAGACCGGTCCACTACCGGTCCAGCCGGTCCAGGCGGGACCGGCTCAGACACGAACAGGGCGGAAAAACTTCCGCCCGCTGGGATGCCGAGTGAGGCGCACAGTGTGCGGGAGCCAAATAGGAAAGAAATTTTTGGGAGTTAAGAGGGAAATTTGAATGTAGGGACTGTTTAGGGAATTCCTTTTGATTTGTATGCATTAAATAGTTGATTTTCCTAGGGTTTGAGTATCTTGAATTTGGCTGAAATTTGAGATCTCTTAGATTTAGGTTTTCTTTGGGCTCTAGCGGCGTCTAGAGATTTGGGAGAGATCGATCCTCCTCTCGAATTGAGGATCAATTGTATCTTTGCTGTTTCATTCATCTACTAGTGGAATACAAGAGTTTTTCTTCGCTTTCTCTCAGATTTCTCGCGAATATCTCCTGTTTTCCTCTGTTTTTGGGTTATTTCCTGCTGTGGACAGCAATAAAACTGCAGCAGTTTACTGATTTTGGCTAGGAACACTTGTGAATACAAGTGTTTCCTATCAAATTGGTATTAGAGAGTCGTTTTTGGGACCGTTGGCGGCTGAAATCCTGAAAATTTCAGCAGTTTCTTCGTTCCCGGAATAAGACCTTTGAGATTCTTGGGGAGAACGATGGCCGAGAAGAAGGTAGAAGTCTTGGAAGGCGAAATCGGACAATTGAAATCCGATTTGGAGGGAAGATTTTTCGATTTCCAAAATCAAATCACCTCCAACAATGAAAGGTTGGAGGAAAAGTTCACCGTGTTGGAAGAAATAATGAAGAAATTACTTGAAATGAAGACCAATCCGGCAACATCGGAAGTAAGAGAGACCATCGACGGCCATGGCATGGGAGGAAATCCGAACCCGTTGCGGGGGAGGAGGAATCCAGAGGTGGAGATCCTGGAGGAGGAGAACGACATGCCCCCTCTGGAACCGCTTTCTAGAGAAGAGATGAGTAGGGGACACGACAAACGGGAGACTGATTTGGTCGGAAGGAGGGAAGAATTCAATCGTCGAGGTGCTGAATTTGAAAGAATCCAGTATCGAGGTGCTGAATTTGAAGGGGGAAGGGAAGAAATTCATCGCCGAGGTGCTGAATTCGAAAGGATTCAGCGTCGAGGGGCTGTTTTTGAAGGAAGAAGGGAGGAACGTCATCGTCGAGGTGCTAAATTTAAAGAAATTCAGCGTCGAGGTGATGATTTTGAAGGAAGAAGAGGTGAGTATGAAGAGGGATTCGAATATAATCGTCGGAGGGATGATCGGGACACTTGGGGGACTCTTCCCCTTCGAGGAATGGGAGGTTATGGAGGGTACCGGGGAAACGGAGGATATCCAAATGTGAGGAAGCTAAAGATGCCCATCTTTGAGGGTGAGGATGGCCATGGGTGAATTTATAAGGTAGAGCGATATTTTGCTGCCAATGGGCTGACGGAGGAGGAGAAATTGACAGCAGCGGGAATGTGCTTGAAGGGAAAAGCCTTAGCCTGGTATCAGTGGCGTGACAGACGGGAGCCTATCCGGAGCTGACGGGAGTTCAAAGAATGCCTATAGAGCGTTTCCGAGCAGATGAGGGAGGAGACTTCTATGAGCAATTCTTTGCCCTTACCCAGGAAGGCACGGTGGCAGATTACTGGGACAGGTTTGAGTATCTGGCTAGTAGGCTGGACCATATCTCGGAGTTAGCCCTGGAAGGGAATTTCATGAAGGGGCTGAAATTGGAGGTAAGAACATCAGTCAGAGTATTGGAGCCAAGGAATCTTGGCAAGGCCATGGAGTTGGCCCAGTTGGTGGAAGACTAGAAGAAGTCTGAAAGAGGAGCTCGAGGAAACTGCTCAAGAGGCTCTTACAGGACGACGACCACTCTTCTAGCACCCAAGGGGCCTGCATCAAGCAACATTAATGAGACCACCCGGGAGAAGCCAGTAGGAGGAGGGAGTGGGGAAAATTTCAAGAGGCTGACAGAAAAGGAGATGCAGGATAAGAGGACAAAGGGGTTGTGCTTCAGATGTGATGAGAAGTACATGCCAGTGCATAGGTGCAAGAACCAAACTCTTCAACTTCTCCTTGTCTGTTAAGACGAGGAAGACGAGGAGGGCGGTGGGAGCAGATCCGGAGAGGAGGAGAAGTTGCACCCAGAAGTCTCTTTGAACTCTGTAGCGGGATTCACTCCGAGTCATACTATGAAAGTGAAAGGAGAGATGGCTGGCCGTGAGGTGGTGGTGCTAATTGATAGTGGGGCTACCCACAATTTCATTTCCACTCAAGTCGTCAACCAATTGGGAGTGAAATTGGAGGACACCGGTTGCTATGGAGTGATGATGGGTACAGGGAAGGTGGAGAAAGGCAAGGGAATCTGTAGAGGAGTGGGGTTGACTATCCAGGAGATTCAGGTAAGGGAGGATTTTCTCCCACTAGAGCTAGGAAGTACTGATGTCATCCTGTGAATGAAATGGTTGCAAACCTTGGGGGAAACCAAGGACAATTGGAGAACACTCACGATGGAATTAATGGTGGATGGGAGAAGGGTGGTCATAAGGGGAGATGCAGGGCTATCCAAAGCCATCACATCACTTAAGACCATGGTTAGGGACATACAAAAGGTGGGGGAAGATTATGTGATGGGACTACACAGATTGGATGCGATCAGTTTGGAAGAGAGAGGGGATGTTTCTTGTTCCGTGCAGCCCTTGGTTCCGCAATACAGTAAGGATTTTCAATCACCTCAAGGATGGCCACCTCCACCGGAACATGCACATATCTCCACCTTGAGGACAAGTGGATTTTTGGGAGGGGAGTATTGTTAGACCGGTCCAGGCGGGACCGGCTCAGACACGAACAGGGCGGAAAAACTTCCGCCCGCTGGGATGCCGAGCGAGCCGCACGGTGTGCGAGAGCCAAATAGGAAAGAAATTTTGGGGAGTTAAGAGGGAAATTTGAATGTAGGGACTGTTTAGGGAATTCCTTTTGATTTGTATGCATTAAATAGTTGATTTTCCTAGGGTTTGAGTATCTTGAATTTGGCTGAAATTTGAGATCTCTTAGATTTAGGTTTTCTTTGGGCTCTAGCGGCGTCT
The DNA here is from genome assembly GCA_022539455.1 of Dendrobium nobile. Taxonomy (NCBI): domain Eukaryota; kingdom Viridiplantae; phylum Streptophyta; class Magnoliopsida; order Asparagales; family Orchidaceae; genus Dendrobium; species Dendrobium nobile. The sequence continues at coordinate 39,578,745 of CM039731.1, read as the reverse complement.
AGAAATTTGGGAGAGATCGATCCTCTTCTCGAATTGAAGATCAATTGTATCTTTGCTGTTTCATTCATCTACTAGTGGAATACAAGAGTTTTTCTTCGCTTTCTCTCAGATTTCTCGCGAATATCTCCTGTTTTCCTCTATTTTTGGGTTATTTCCTGCTGTGGACAGCAATAAAACTGTAGCAGTTTACTGATTTTGGCTAGGAACACTTGTGAATACAAGTGTTTCCTATCAGAAAGCAATCTAATATGAATTCAACTATGAGAAGGAATTATTTAGGGAAAGCCCCTAAGAGTTAATATTCATTATGTAAGGAGAAATCAAGGGGAATTGTATAGGAAAGTTTTAGTTATAATTGGAAGTGAATTAATTAGGAAAAAGAAGCTGATTTGGGAGAGAATTAGGAAAGCATGTTAAGGCTAACTATATGGTGATTTCAGATTATTCTTGATTTTGCTGGAATTAATTTTGCTTAGGCTGAGTGGGCTCTAGCTGACAGCTAGGGATTTGGGAGAGCCGGATCTTCCTCTCCAATTGAAGATCCAACTATAGCTTGTATTTGTTTCTTAGTTCTTTCAATAAAAAAAGAGTTTTTGTGTGTTCTTCTTCATAGTTTCTTTGTGTTTATTCTCTAGTCTTGCTGAAATTAAATTTCAACCAGGGGTTTATTTTGTTTCTATAAGAATTTCTTATCAAATTGGTATCAGAGCATAAATACAAGTACATATGGCATGAAGAAATGTAGAACTATTAGTAGGGAAGATTAGACAATTGAAATCTGATTTTGCAGAAAAGATTTCAGATTTCAAAAAAAAAAAGCTATCCATGAGAAAATCGATGATAAATTTGCCATCATGGAGGAGATGATAAGGAAGATGCTGGAGTTCCAAACCAAAATGGAGTCTTCGGAGGTGAGGGGAGCCGCCGGAAACCAAGGGAATGGAGAAAATCCTAATCTGATAAGGAGAGGGGAAGATCAGGAGGTGGAAATGTTTGGAGAAGAAGAGAAGATGTCACCCTTGGAGTCACTTCCAATGAAGGGAAAGGGTGAAGAAGTGGGATTTTTGGGGAGCAGCAGAGTTTGGAAGAAGAAAAAAGACAAAGAGACGATAGAAGTACAAGACATGGTTCAACCACCTCTGAGGGGTGTCCTAGCCAGTTCAGGGGTTACCTACTCCGCAAAAATGCGAGCATAGTATCATCTTGAAAGGAGTCTCACTAATCAGTGTTCGTCTGTACGGTCATCCCCAAAACCTGAACTAAGAGATTGAGAGATTGATCAGAGATGCTCAAGGCCGAGATCATTCGACCTAGTGTCAATCCATTTTCTAGTTTACTGCTATTAGTCAAGTGCTTCCGCAACAGTTTCCTTCGTTCTACCTTGAGGACAAGGTGGCTCTTTGGGAGGGGAAGATTGGGACCGGTGGCTGAGCTGGTGGGACCCCTAGGGTGAGCGGCAGGTAAGAAGAGAGAGGTAAAATTGTTTAGGAAGGTTTTAATTGCAATTGGGAGAGAATTAATTAGGGAAAAAATCTAATTTGAATTCAAATCTAAGAGGAAATTATTTAGGGAAAGTCCATGGGAGTTAATATTCGTTATGTAAGGAGGAATCAAAGGAGAATTGTTTAGGAAAATTTTAGTCAGAATTTGGAGAGAATTAATTAGGAAAAGAGATCTAATTTGAACTCAAATCTGAGAGGGAATTATTTTAAAAAATGGGGTTGATTTGGGAGAGAATTAGAGAAGCCTATTAATGCTGACTCTAGAGTGATTTCAGATTATGCTTGATTTTGCCAGAATTAATTTTGCTTAGGTTGAGTGGGCTCTAGCAGATGGCTAGGGATTTGAGAGAGCCAGATCTTCCTCTCCAATTGAAGATCCAACTGTACTTGTGTCGTTCTCTGGTTTTGCTGAAATTACATCCACTTTCTATCAAAATACTCTAACTGTGTCTTAACAAAATACTCATGGAAATCAAAGATCCATTGTATAATGCAAATCCAATTGATGATTGATTGAAGAGCATCAGTGATTTCATAATTGCCACAATTGCACATTTAAAAAAAAAGGAGCTTTCACTGCACTTGCTGAACAATGTACATCTCAATCATCAATTAATGCTAAACATGCAAGACATGCAGTTAGAAGAAGAGATGCAAGTAGGAGGTAAAGGCCTAAAATGACACTCTATTAATCGATTTATAACAGGTCTAGTAACAGATAATTGACAGTTCTATGGTAACAGATAATTGACAGATCTATGGATAATGCTCAATCTTTAAATCCTTACACGTTGTCAATGAAAATTAATTAAAGGAACATCAACCCTTGTACAGAGAGGCAACACAGAAATATGAATATGAAGATGGTTTCTAGGTTTTACCTGATCAGCAAGTATACCAAGCCCCATACTATCCATAAAATCTTTGACTCCAGTACCTCCAGTTTTTTGACTAGCAGTACGAAATTCCTCCCTAGCTTTATCAGGATTTATCTGTGAAATAGACATTTTAATTGAACAATGCCGCAAACCACATCAAGATAAAGCCAAAAGCATAACTAGTACAACTGGCCGAACATAGTTGCCGTATAAATAAAATAATAGCTTCTGGAAGGCAAATTTCTCTGTTAATATGAGATATGGACAATCAGGTATCTGACCTCAAGTGCAAACAAGGGAGAATCAACTCCATTAACAGGTATCAACGTTCCACCAGTTAAGTCCTAGAAATATATTAACAAACGAAATCCAACATTAGTTTCACCCTCCTATTTGGACAAGGTAGCGAATAAATAATTAGCATTTTAAAGCTAAATATCAAATCTCATCAGAGAGTAACAATGAACCTGTGCAAAAGAATCACTTAAAGAATGTGCAGGGTCTGTTGAGACTACAAGAGTAGGATGACCATTATTTGCAAACTTAACAGCTAATGAAGCTGCACAGCTTGTCTTCCCAACACCACCTTTTCCTCCAAGCATGTAATATTTCCTCTTAGTACTCGTAAGCATCTCATCAAAATCTGCAACGGATCCTGCTGGGGTGGCAACTGACCTCACTGCAAAGTTCTTAACAATATGAGTTAAGTTGGGGGAAAATGAAAAAGCTCAAGGCATAATAGAACCAAAAGCATATTATATTTGAAGTTTAATAGTAAACGAGATTGATTTCTCACATTGTTTAATCAGTTCAAGATGCCGGACCACACTGCCCCCTTTCGGTGATACACTTATGTTATTATTTTTATACAACCAAATATATTTTCTGTTATTTCGAGAACAATTCGGTTTTAGAAAAGGTATTTTCCACCTTGTCTCGTAGTGCTCTGCTTTTCAGTTTTATTTTCTAGTTTGGATTATTAGCTGGCTTTGATAAAATGATAACTTGTTTGGGAATTAGAGAATATAAACTCCTCATTTAGGTCTTTGGGGTTTCAGTCCCCTTCCCCACCAAAATCCATGAGCAAGTTACAAGAACAATTTGAAGATATTTGACCAAAATAGTTATTGTCCCAATTGCCACCTCTAAAATCTATTTAGCATTAGATTGACTTGACACTGGGTGCGTAGCCACCTAACATGCCACACTACGAGATGAGTTACAAGGAGCACAACATCTTACGAAATGGTCAACGCACTGCTCAAAAAGCAACTCATTCAATATAGTCTCAGCCTATTCACAGTCCAAACTTATGCCAAAAAAAAAATGAAATATGGCATATGTGTGTGAACAATCATAAATCAAATTATAATCAAGTATCATTTCGCCGTTCCCTGATTAAAGAATATGTTGGACAAACTGGATGGCATTATGTAATGGATAGAATCAAATACGTGTTCACCCAAACAACAAATGAAAAATGGCTTTTAAAACACATGAGTGCCTCTATGAATGAAAGGTTATGCTGGTATGACTATGCAACGCATCCAAAACATACATGCGACTAATGACTGAAGTACTCAAATCTTTTTTAGGCTCCTTTTGCACAATTTAATTTGATGATATACTTGTATTCAAAACTTTCACATTAGATCATCTTCAACAACTTATAGGAATTTTCAAAGCTCTTTGACAGCACAAGCTATACCTCATTATTTTCAAGTGTGAATTTATTAAAGCTAAAGTCGGATTCCTCAGCTTCATCATCAGTTCCAATGACATTCAGATGTATCTCAAGATGGTTATAACAAATTTAGGATTGGTCAATCCCAAGTCTCTATTTGAAATGCACAACTTCCATGGATTAGCTAATTTTGTTTGTGGGTTTAATGTAGTTATCTCACCCATCACTATTATTTCAAGGCAGAGCAATTCTCATGGACCTTTGATCAACAAACGACGAGCTTTGAAACAATCAAGGAGCATTGAGTACATCTCCTAATTTAGCTATACCCAAGTTCGAAAAGGACATTCAAGTTGAAACAGATGCCTCTATTGCTGGCATCAGCGCCATGCTCTCACAAGAAGGCAAACTAATCAAGCTTTTTTTTTTGTGAGAAGGTGAGTCGACCACAACAAAAAATGGAGCGTACATGAATAGGAGTTATATGTGATAATTCTGGAACTTAATCAATGGGAACATTACATTTTATAACAAAATTTTGTTTTCTATACAGACCACCAAGCCCACGGTTCCTCAACTCTCAGAAAACCCTAGTAGCATGCATACCCGTTGGGTTATATTCACAAAGTAGGATCCAAATACAAGGTGGCAAATGCACTCAGGAGGCATTATATTTTGCTTGTTATTTTGCAAAACAAGATCACTAGATTAGATTCTATACAGAACTTATACTGCAACGACAATGACTTTGTAGAGCCTTGGATGCAATGTGTTGCTTATCATCTAGTCATCACCAACTACTCAATTCAACATGATAACCTGCTCAATGGAAAACGACTTTATATCTAGAACACTTTACCACGTACACAACTGATTAAAGGCTTTCATATAGACCGGCTTGTTGCATATGTAGGACGCAAAAAAAACTCTCGCTAATCTATAGCTAATATTTTGTTGACCAGAATTATGGGAAGATGCCATACGCTTAATAAAGAAGTGCGTTGTTTATCAAATCATTAGAGACGCTTTACAAAACATTGTTTGTATATGTCTCTACCGATACCTAATTCAATATGGGAAAAACTAAATTTACATTTTGTCCAAATCTTACCGCAAACTTGTTGACCTTCGTGTTATACAAAAAAAGAGAGAGGAACGAAGAAATCCAACGTACATACCTGCCCTTACCCATTGGATCCACGAAACCTGCCATGAATCCGGCTGAAATCGGCGCCGAAAATCTCATCCCGCGATTCCTGCTCAAATCCCGGCCTCGATCGTTGCTCTTCGACATCTTTAAAAGCCGACCAAACGAAGCCTTCGGGATTGATTTCGCAAGCTCTCCCCCACTCGATCGCAAGCCTCTCCCGATCGAGTTCTCTACACACACGACTCTTCCTCCCTTCGCTGCTCTCCACCCTCTCCTCTGTTCGACTCCACACAACAAACCCGACGCTTCTCCGACTCCAAGCTCCCGACCTCCACCCTCTCCTCTGTTCGACTCCACACAACAAACCCGACGCTTCTCCGACTCCAAGCTCCCGACCTCCAACCTTCTCCTCTGCCCGACACCGACACCCACGATCCCGAGCCGCTCCAACCTTCCGATCCTCTCATACCCATCGGCCGAGAGAAACAGAGAGAGAGAGAGAGAGAGAAGAGAGAGAGCAATCCCCTACCTCATTCCTTCAGGCCGAACTCCACCTTCTCACCCAAGCCGAGAGAGAGAGAGAGAGAGGCGATCTCTACCTGGCCGAACCCGCCGAGCTCCTCTCGACGTCCCGATCCCGAGCCACCTCCAAGCCCTAACCGATCCCTACCCTTCTCCGCCTCTTCCACGACGCCACTTCCACCTCTTGGATCGGAAGTTATAACATTTAGATCGGAAGCAGCAACGTGAGCCCGAGGGCTGTGAAGGTAACTTGCTCCCTTTCAAGTGCTTTTCGGCCAAATCCCGTAGACCCGCTGAACAGCAGAGGGAGGAAAGGGAGAGATAGTTCATGCGATTTTGATTAAAATTAATTTTGATTAATTTTAATTAAAATTAATAATAATTATTAATTAATCTTAATTAGTCTTAATAAAAATTTTATTTTAATTAATTATAATTAATTTTAATTAACTGAAATTATTGAATTATTTATAATTATAGAAATTAATTATAATTAATTTTAAGAAATTAATTATAATGAATTTTAATTAATTATAGATAATCTTAATTAAAGTTAATATTAATTAATTATGATTAATTAGTTTTTTTTTTATTAAAGATTAATTAACATTAATTATTTATAATTAACTAAAGTTGTTTATAATTAATTATCTTAATTAATTATAATAACTTTTTACAATAAAATAATCCCCCCACTCTCCTTCCTTGATGTCCGTGTCGGACCGGCAGACCACCTAAGCACGCCTTTGTTGGCCGTGGTAGGAGGAAACCCGGTGCGACACCTACGACGAGGTAGGCGAGTGACCCCCCGATCCATGTGCCAACCACGACAACCCCGCGAAGGTATGAATTTTTCTAAACTCAAAACTCTGTTTCAATGTTCGTGGCGAACCGGAAAACCGCCCCAAGCACGCCTTTGGTGCGCGTGGTGGGATGGGACCCCGGTGCGGCACCTACGGCGAGGCGGGGTCGCTCATAAGTACCCCCGGGCGGGGGGAAATGTCAAAAAAATTGCTATCTTTTCATAAAAATACTTTTTAAAAAAAAAACCATGCACGCCTTTGTTGGCTGTGGTGGGAGAAAAATAAACAATACAACCGCCGCGGTGTCTCACAAACACCAACCGTGCACGCCTTTGGTGGCGTGGCGGGTAGGCGGCCTCTTGGTTTTTCCCCTTAACGGGGGAGACGCCGGGAGGCTGCCGAAATTTGGATTGAAAAATCCAAGGACTTGAACAAAAAAAAGGAGGAGCTTGGACTTGGACTGGATTGAACTGAAAGGACATGCAAGAGCTATATTGAACCAAGATTCGGACTTGAACTTGGTTGGACCAAAATCTACTTAATTGAACTCAAAACTGAAAGAACCATAACTTAAGCATAATGAACATGAACTTGGTTTGAACCAAGTGAGGACTTAAACTTGCACATTGAACTCTCATTTGAACTCAAGCAAAGACTTGAGTTGGACCGCAGGGGACTATGGTTGAACTTGGACTCGAGCTGAACAAAGACTTAAATCGAACTTGTGGACATTTGAATAGCAAAGAACATGAATTGAACTTATAATTATAGAGAGCATAATCTAATGTATAATGCTAAAATCTCTCAAATGAGAAGTGATCAAACATATAAGTATGAAACACATGCAAAACAAATTTTAATGTTTGATCTATTATATGAGAGAGACAGTGATCAATTACAATATTCGTATTCATTATGTGATTAGTCTACAAGCACACTCAAGAGGCATGCACTGAATACAACGACAAATCCATAGTGATTCGTATGCAATGATATGTCTACAATCGACAACAAGGAATTTCATTGAAATATCAAAGGGTCTTCTTACATGTTACTAATCATGAATAGAGATAAGAAATGTGTGTTCATAACCTATCTACAAGAAGAGGTTACTAAGAATACAAACTCAATTACAGAATCAAAGCTTGGGTTCTTTTGAGCAATATCATGATTGCAGTCAACAATGCAAGCTTTCACTCAATATCAAGAGACTTGTAATGAACACACTGATCTAATCACATGTGCATACGGAGATTTGATCCCTTTTCAAAGAATGTGGAAAATATGTGACAAACGAAAGCATGTGGAACTTATGATGAGCAGAAGTTCAATTGTAATTTGTTTACAAGCAATGATCCGTGGTGGACAAAAATCCTACATCTCGCTTAGTAACTAATGGTATGAAGATTAATGATTAATCAAAAGATTCGTGATGGATAAGTGACAAAATACCTGACTGCAAATTAATGTCAGTAAACCCCAACCAATTTGAAAGGAATGTACAATATAAATGCACTAATATGATCATAGGTGAAGCCTGAAGATCTGATATATCTACTAAGCATAACGAATGCAGAAGTCAATAATAATCACCCATATCATCGGCAATAGTATTATGGCAAGAATACATGTATATTCCTCACAAGCAGAAGCAGACGATATGCAATGGATACAGGCTCCTACAACCTGTTGTAGAAGATCTGTTATGCATCTAATGTATTGGTCATAAGCAAAAGAGATCGATAGTGATAAATGCAAATACCTACAAGTATTCGTAGGGGACCCGATGCCTAGAAGTGCAATCGAAGATCAAAGACCTAGAGCAAAGAAGTAAAAGAGTTGTGATAGAGGCAAGCATTACAGCCAAGGCAGGAGATTCGTTAGTGCACTATGACCCGCCTACGAAAATCAACAAATAGTGCACGACAGTCTACCTGTACGAAGCAGCGAGCAATTTTATACAGAAGCTGCTACGCCACCGGATCTGCAACCTCCGTACAAGCAGACAGAAGGCGTATATTCCAAAAATACCCCCTGCACGTGCACTATAAATTGTATACACGTAGGTACACTAAAAAGAGAAAATATATTCTCAACCCGCATGGGCCCCGGCGAGCGTGTTATTGCTACACACGTGACGTCTAGGGATGCTGCGCGGGTCAATAGGTGAATTCAAGTTCGAACCTGATCCTTCTATACGGGTCAATAGAAGTCGATAGGGTTCGAACCATCAAACAAAAATATGTGGCCGTGGCGACCAGAATATTTGTTTCAATGTATTCATATTAGGCCTACAAGGCCTATAACAACGAGAATTCACTATCAAAGGGCATAAAGCCTACGAAACCCGATCCTCTGTCGACAGCCCGATAGAGTTGACAATGTTCAATCCATAAAGGGAATGACCCCAAACACCCCGATGATGGCCGTGTTGAATGCAGATCTCAACCGGAGGGGTTCTCAAATATTTTCAAATGTCTCCCAAATATTCAAAGTCCAAAGCTCCACTCAAATACCCGAAAATCCAAAATTCCACAAAAATTCCAAAATCCCAAAAATATTTAAAAAATGAAATAAAATCCATCGACGCACTTAAAGCAAATTTCATCCGCCCTCCGCAAAAGTTTGCCGAGGTGGACAAATTCAAATATAACTCTAGCTCACAAAGAGCCAAATGCCTAGTCAAAAATATCACTAGGATCCATTCTCAAACAATCTTTTGCCAGTAAGGACGTGGTACGTGTCCTCTAACCGGCAGTTTCGCCGCCAAATGGCACTGCAGGTAAACGGTTATGACCCGGGGCCCTCTGAACCGAGTGGTTTTGCCGCCAAATGGCACCACAGATACCGGTTATGGCCAGAGCCAATACGCTCCTTAATGGCGTTAAATCCTTGAGATATGAATCAATAGGATATGATCGATAGGGCACAAAGCCCTCTGTAAGCTAAGGTGGATTCAAATTTGTCCCCTTAGACAAACATTCAACCCAGGTCTACAAGGTCCCCTTGGACGAAGCAACCCATGGCTGCCGACAAGGATCCTTCTGTCAGGTTGGGTCGACTACCTCCTCTGACTAAGTAGACCAGGGACCACGATGGCCCGGGACGACGGAACCATGGGATCTTGATCGGGTCTATCATCCATTCCCCCACCATCCGCTTTAAGTGCAAGATGGTGAAGTTTATATTTTAAATATCAAAATTTTCAATATTCAAAACTTCCAAACTTTCCAAATACCCAGATTCAAACACAATTTCCCAAAATCCAAACCAAATTTCCAACTTCCAAATCCCAAATTCCAAATTTCCAACATCTGAAAACCTATGCTGCTACTATATGCCAGATAACACGTATATTCTACGTATCTGATCGACGACTAGCCTTAATCGAAAGTTCTCTCTCGTTATCGGGAGGGGTAATTAACTATAGGGGCTTGCGCCTATAGGAAACCAGAACTCAGATCATAAAGTCCTCACAAAATGAGGGCGAAATCTCTGGGTAGTGTCTTATCTACAAACCCATCTGCCTTCCAAAATTTACCTCGGAACTTAATTCGTTAAAACTCCCTCGCCGAATAAGAAAAGCGAGCGGAGGCCGGGGCCGAATTTTCGGAGCCCACAGATTTCTGGCGACTCCACTGGGGTTTGGTTTCTCTTTCCATCTTTGGCTAGTCGTCTCAATACTATAGTAGCATCCATATCGATCCGTACTTAAAATTTTAAGTATCCTAAGAATGATCATTCAACAAATTCGTTCGGCATTCGGCATAATTTTAAAATTATTTTTATTGCTTGTTTATGCTAATGATTTTTGTCTATTTGTGTTTTTGTGTTCTGTGCAAGTCTCTGCATTTTGAAAGTGCGGGGTGATGTATCAGATTCTGATTACTAACCCTTGCCTTTCATTTATGCAGATGGATCTACAGAACACGCCGATGACCGTCCAACTGGGACGAGGAGCCAAGATCCAGCTGGCTAATGCTGTCATAGAAACCGGAAATACTGGAGCTACCATCCAGTTTGGTAGCGTCGACTTCCCTGCTGTAGTTGCAAGAACTACTAAAGCTTCTGTCCATCGTGCGCATCTGCTAGCGCCACGACCTGCTGTTGAAAATCCTCGTGGGAGGATTTCTGTATTCGCGAGGCTATCACAGCCTGAGGCTCCAACCACCAGAAGAATTGTGAATGGTGGAAGAGTATCTGTGGTGACTACAAACACCACCACTCTGCCGACCGGGTTATCTGCACCCGGAAAGAATGATGCTGAAGCCTCCTCATCTGGAGGAAGGCCTACAAGAAGACAGAGAAGGAAGATGAATGCTGAACTCCGAGCTCAGCAACAACTACTGCCAGTCCATCCATCCAATCTGTCGGCCCAAGAGCCTGAAGTCAATGTTCCAACCAGGAACACATTTTCTGATTTAAAATGGGTCAAAAGGAACAGCTCCACTGGTGAGCTAAAGAAATCTTTCTGGGATCGACGACCTGAAGTCCCAGCTCCTCCAAAGAGAAAAGAACCTGAAACTCTCTCAGCCCGGGTCTATCGGGTCCTGAAGACTGTAAAGGAGAAGGGTCTGAAAAAGAAAAAGTTCCAACGGCCCTTAGTGATAGAGGCCAGAAGAACCCCGCCAAGGGAGCGTCTATCCTTTGCTGCAGAAGGAAGAGAAAGAAGATATACCCCACGTGGTGAACATCGGGGTGTGACACCTGAACCATATGTTCAGGGATCCACCGCTGAAAGGTCCCGGTGGAAAGGAAAACAAGTCTGGAGGCCAAAGCCTCGGAGAAATGAGAAAGAAAGGAGAGAAAGGAGGACTGATCTGGGCGTGACATCCGGTGAGGCTTCCCGGAGATCCGCCCCCATCTACGAACAACGTCAGAAGTGGGCCCCAAAAAGGACCCATAATGATATTCCTCCAGACGGTAGACACTTTGGAGAATCCTCCAGGGGATCCCGTCGTCCTCCATCCCCTCCAAAGAAAGAAACTAACTTCGATCGCAGCCCACTGATCGAAGAAGTCCCTGTGCCTAATCAAGAACCAGAGATCCAGTGGCGTCGCCGCTCAGAAATTCAGGTACTAGAAGAAAATATAGGAGAAGAAGAAAATATAGAGGGAGAAGAATACCTCGAAGGGGACGAAAATATTGAAGAATTTATGGATGGAAACTTAGAAGAAGAATTGAAAGAAATAAATGGCACCTTGGATATGGAGGTGGTCTACATGGTGAGACACGCCAATACTAATGACGAAACCTACTATGATGACGATGAAGGTGATGACGATCAACAACCGCCAATTAGGCGAGTTTATCAACGTCGTCGTGAAGCTGGGTCCACCACTGGTAGAGGTGGTCATTCACAAGCTGAAGAAGAAAGAGAAGAAGCCGAGGAGAATCCCTTCGCTGACGAGAATGTCACACTTGCAGAAATGCAAAGACATATGAGGCGACAAATGAGAGCCAAAGATAGAGAAATCTCTCAGTTAAATGAGAAGATGACTGAGATGATGACTCAAATGGGGGCAATGATGCAGATGATGCAGAGAACTGCCGCTGTTGGCGCCATGCCCAATACTCCTCCGGATCCTCCAAATTTTCAAATGCCTCAAGCCTCGGGAGTACGAGATAATCCTGAAGGTGGTCGCGAAACTCATAATGTCACCCGTCAGCCCACCCCACAAAATATTGCAAGTACTTCCGAACCAGTGACTGCTGCACAGTTGGAAGGAATAATCACAGAAAGGATCAGGGCTATTATAGCCGTTGATCAAGCAGAAAAGTTGGTGGGCAAAGGTCGTCCTTATCCTGCCGAATACGACCAAGTACCGTACCCAAAAGGGTATTCTGTACCAAAGTTCAATACTTTCAACGGTACTAACAATCCCCGACAACACCTGGCACAGTTTAAAGCCACCTGTGGAAATACAGGAGGAAATGACGCCCTACTCTTCCGACAGTTCGTTAGTAGTTTAACAGCAACTGCTTTCGAATGGTACGCTGAACTGCCAAACGACTCTGTGAAGACATTTGCAGAGTTAGAATCTATGTTTGTGAAGAGATTCGCTAGTGCAACTGAGAAGATCACGATCGCTGACCTCGCTCTGGATAAGAGAAAAAGAGAAGAATCAGTGACTAAATATATCACTCGTTGGCGAAATCTAAGTATGAAATGTGAGCAACAGTTAGAATAAGAACACGCAGTACAGTTGTTAATGGGCAACATTGATGACAAGATGCAACCCTTCCTGTGCATGGCTACGATAAACACATTTCAAGACTTGCTCGATAGAGTGGCCAAATTTGAAAAACTGAATTTGTCCAGATCAGAAAATCACTCTGATAAGCTCAAAAAGGCTAAAGCCCCGGGTGCTAGAAGGGGTGAGGCCGACTCTACGTTCTTCTCTAGAGCTGATAGAGAAAAGCAGCTAATTTACAACGTAGACAAAGACAAACAGCCAATGCAATATCAAGAAAGGCCTAAGCAAGTCTACAACCCCAACCCCCAACCGAAGCTGATATTAGGGGGAAATGATAAGCCACGAACTTATCAAGGTGGTGTAGAACGCCCGAGACAAACAACAGGAACTGGTGATAGAACGTTCCAATCCCTTAAAGATAAAATGAATAAAGAGTATTCATTCAAAAGGGAGAGTGTTGCCAAATTATTTCGGCAAGTGTCGAGATCGGGTTTAGAACTGCCTGAATGCAAGAGGCCCGAAGAGTCGAAGCACACTGGTGATCCAAATTATTGCCCATACCATCGGGTACTCAGCCATCCTATTGAAGATTGCTACATCTTCAAGGATTGGCTTGAAAGAAAATATCAAAAAGGGGAGATAACATTATCCGACAATGTGTTGTCTCATCCTAAGAAGGAATCAGCTCGGGTGGTCACGTCCTCTTCCGTACCTCTGGTTGAAGAAAGAAGAAAAGAGAAGAAGCCAGTTCAAGAAGAACAGTGGGAGACTGCGGTTTCCAAGAAGACTGTGAAAATGTTGAAACAACTTGAAGGAGTTCCAGGGGTGAAGTGGAAATCTCCTACGGAGCCAGTATTGAATTTGAAGGCATTGCCGGTGGTACGAGCTCCTACTTCTAAACAACTCTCCAATCAAGCTAACACTTCAAAGCCCGGAAAGGTGAAATCCTCCAAGAGGAAGACCAAGCTGAAGAAGCCCAAGGAGAAAATGACTGCAACTCAGAGAGTTATCAACAGCTTGGATGAATACTACCAGACTGTGAGGCGACCTATTCAGCTCGCAGACTTTATGTTAGAGCTCAAAATAGATGAAGCCATAGAAGATAATGAAGATTCTCTTCCCAAAGAAGTATGTCGGGTCATCTCGGTGGCGCCAAGTACCTTGACAAATGAAGAATACACTGAAGAAATATCCTCTGAATCCTGTATGATGGTTTTGCCAATGGATTACAGTTCGGAGGAGGACTTGTATTTTCCAGAGGAAGATGAATCAGACCCTAGCATAGCGTCTCGGATGGGACATGTAAATCTGGGCGGTGACTCTGAATCAACAGATGAATCCCTAGACGCAATAATGGCTGATTCTGAAGAAAATGCTCCATTATATGACTCTGAACCGGAGGAGATTGCTCAAGTGCAGTTAAGAAGCGGTAAAATACTGCCGCCTCCACCGAAGAAAGGGGTCTCCAATAAAGATAAGGAGAAAGAGATAGTTATCAACGATGATATTATCTCTGAAGATCCCAAGAAAAAGAAGACTCCAGCCAATGGGATAGATTATAATATTTTATCCCATCTGAGAAAAATCCCAGCACAACTCAGCATATACGATGCCCTGGTAATGTCTAAAGATCTTCGGGAGACTCTGATTCAGGCTCTCAAAGATCCCGAAAGATACGAGGCGTATTTTGCTGAACGCAATTTGACTGAGGTTCTACAAGCCCGTAATGAGCCATTCATTACTTTCTCCGAAGAGGACATGATGCTTAGGACTGCAGACCATAACCGTCCTCTGTATGTTACTGCAGAGAGCGATAAGCTGACCATCAGTCGAATCCTGATCGATCCTGGATCCTCCGTAAATCTGATAAGCCTGAAAGCATTAAGATCCCTCTGTCTTGACGTGGAGCACCTTGGGCCAGATAAGTTGATGGTGCATGGTTTCAATAAAAAAGGGCAGAAAACCCTCGGATCATTTATGCTTCCTCTTATGTTTGGAGAGCTCCATACAGAAGCTAAATTTCATGTGATTGATGCAGATACTTCATTCAAGGCGCTGCTAGGTCGTCCCTGGTTGCATGAGTATGGCATTGTCCCATCAACATTACACCAATGTATGAAATATCTCAAAGATGGAGAAGAATTCAGGATCTCTGGTGATATTCAGCCCTTCACAGTTCATGAAGCAACAGTTTATGAAGATGCGCGGTATTTCATGCCAAAGAAGCAAAAGTCTTCGAGCTCCCTCGAAGCTAAAGCATCAAACTCAAAGACTGCAAAGCGACCAGAACGGGAAGGTGAGAAAAAACAGGTGGGGAGAAAGAAGGCAGCGCCGACTCTTCCCAAGGCACCGATCATTCCAAAAGAAAAGAAACATGTACCTCATCTTGGGAGTGACACAGATGAAGACGATGTTATTCCTGCCAAATCTAGAAAAGTATGCCAGTCCATGGATGAATGGAGTAGACAGGTCGAATATTCAAGTGACGATTATGACTACGACCCCATCTACATGAACACGGTGCAGAATGTGTTCTCTAGAAGAATTGATAGCCTATCAATTTCTGATAGCATACTTGTAGTCACACGTGTTCCTTTGCAACACTTCAAGGAAATCATCCCGCGCGAGATGCATAAAGTTGAAGAACTAGCTACCCTATATCTTCCTCCTCTTAAAAATGGGACTGTGCCAGGGAATGTACTATATTCTACGGGAATCCATGAAGAAGAGAATCATGATTGGGATTGCATGTTCATCGACTCCGATGAATTATTTCCTACGAAGCTACCTAGGTTCAATACCAAGAATATTCGGAGAATGTTACGAAAGCAGATCAATGTTCCTACCACTAAAAGACAACTTCGTACATGTCTGGGCCTCTGGTACGGAAGGAATCCGCATCCACTACGGCAGAAGGATACAGATGCATATAGAGGTATCGGATTCATCAAGCGAAAATTTCTCCAAAAAGAAATTTGCCGGGCAATCACATGCACGGAAATCGAATCCGAGGAAGATGGTGCTGAAGAAATATACGAAGCTGATGATTATGATGAACAACCCTTGGAAGCCGAACCTGCACCAGAAGAGCTTGAAGATGGTGGACAGGCAGCTACCATGGATGAACTAAAAGAAGTCAACTTGGGGACCGAAGAAGATCCTCGCCCAACCTTCATTAGTTCTCTCCTACCCGAAGAACAAATAGAAGAAATAAAAGAACTTCTCTGTGAATTCAGGGACTGCTTTGCCTGGACATATGCTGAGATGCCCGGCTTATCCCCTGATGTAGCAGTTCACAGATTAGCAATCAAACCAGAGATAGCGCCCGTCAAGCAAGCTCCAAGGAGAATGAGATTGGAGATTGAAGAACAGGTGATTGCTGAAACAAAGAAGCTTATAGATGCAGGCTTTATCCGAGAAGAAAAGTATGCTGATTGGATTGCCAATATTGTCCCAGTGAAGAAGAAGAATGGGCAGATTCGTATCTGCATTGACTTCAGGGACCTCAACAAGGCGTGCCCAAAAGACGATTTTCCACTCCCTGTATCCGAACTCCTGGTGGACAACACTTCCAACTATGACATGTTCTCCTTCATGGATGGATCGTCAGGATACAATCAAATCAAGATGGCGCCCGAAGATGAAAAACATACATCGTTCAGAACGCCCATCGGCATTTTCTGCTACACAGTCATGCCCTTTGGCTTGAAAAACGCTGGTGCCACCTACCAGCGGGCAATGACTCATATATTTGATGATTTGATACATCAAAAGGTCGAGTGCTATGTAGATGACCTTGTTGTCAAAAGTCTTGGCCGAAAAGATCACTTAAAAGATCTCAGGATTGTATTTGAGAGAATAAAGAAATTCGATCTGAAGATGAATCCTCTCAAGTGTGCATTCGGGGTCTCCTCCGGTAAATTCCTGGGTTATGTTGTTCGTCATCGAGGCATAGAGATCGACCCCAACAAAATTAAGGCAATCACGGAGATGCCACCACCAAGAAACCTTCGACAGCTTCGCTCGCTGCAAGGACAACTGGCTTTCATTCGGAGATTCATATCAAATCTATCGGGTAGGTGCCAGCCATTTTCAAAGCTAATGAAGAAAGATGTTCGTTTTAAATGGGACGGAGAATGCCAGGAAGCGTTTGATAGCATCAAGAGATATCTGCTGAATCCGCCCATTCTAGCAGCGCCAATTCCGGGGAAGCCTCTTATACTGTATACAGCTGCACTAGAAGAGTCCCTCGGAGCACTATTGGCCCAGAATAATGAAGAAGGAAAAGAAAATGCACTCTACTATATCAGTCGGAGATTGATTGGAGCAGAAAGCCGTTATTCTCCTATTGAAAAGCATTGCCTGGCGCTGATTTTTGCAGTTCAGAAACTCCGCCACTATATGTTATCCCACAAAATCACACTGATATCAAAGATCGATCCGCTGAAGTTCTTGATGACAAGACCAGCGTTGACAGGTCGTCTGGCCAGGTGGGCAGTATTGTTATTACAGTTTGAAATTACGTACATGCCACAAAAGGCGGTGAAAGGACAGGCCTTGGCAGATTTCCTTGCCGCACATCCGATCCCGGCCGATTCTCCACTCAACGATGATTTGCCTGATGAGCAGATAATGCAGGTTGAGGAGAATGAAAGGCTACCATTCTGGGAAATGTACTTCGACGGGGCATCGTCCATTAGACCTGTCCGACCTCCAAATATTGCAAGAGCCCGAGCCGGTATCGGTCTTGTTCTCATACCACCTGAAGAAGGCATAATGAGGTTCTCATTCAGTCTGACTGAACCTCGGACCAACAACGAAGCTGAGTACGAAGCTCTAATAGTAGGGCTGGAGATTGCAATTGACGTCAAAATTCAAAATCTTCAAATTTTCGGCGACTCTCAACTTGTGATAAATCAAGTCTTGGACATCTACAAGATTTCTAAGGTTGAGTTGGCTCATTACCACCGGCGAACCATTGAGCTCCTGAAGCAGGTGCCGAATGTTAAAATAGTTCAAATTCCTCGAGGACAGAATGCCAAAGCAGACTGTTTGGCCAAATTGGCCAAGGAAATGGCAAATTCCAATGAGGAGAAGCCTATATTCATCGGAGTTTACAACCGTAGGGTCTTGGAACCCGCTTTATTACAATTCCCGATGGTAGAAGAAGTATCAAATTCAAGTCAGCAGGATGAAACTCCAGTTGACCCTAAACTTCTCCATCAAATCATTATGGAAAATTATCCGGAAGGATATCATACAGCCAAGAGACATAAAGCTAGTCAAGCTTCAGAATCGTGGTGGCATTGTTTAGATATTGATGTCGAAAATGATTGGAGGCAGCCATTCATTGACTACTTCAAAGAAAACAAACTCCCGACAGAAAAGTCTACGGCCGCACAAATTCGAAAAAGGGCGTTGCGATATGCATTCGTCAATGACATGTTGTACAGACGAGCCTTTGATCAAATGTGGCTAAGGTGCCTAGGGACCAAGGAAGCTGATAAGGTGGTGACAGAAGTCCACGAGGGGCTTTGCGGAGCACATCAGTCAGGTCCTAAAATGGCTGCTAAAATCAAAAGAATGGGTTACTATTGGCCGACCATGGTCAAAGATTGTATCGACCACGCTAAGAGGTGCCACGAGTGTCAAATCCATGGTGATGTTATACATCAGCCTCCAAATCCACTGCACCCAACAGTAGCGTCCTGGCCATTTGAATGCTGGGGTACTGATATTATTGGTCCAATAGATCCGCCGTCATCAGCAGGACACCGTTTCATTCTGGCAACGACGGACTACTTTTCCAAGTGGGCGGAAGCGGCTCCATTCAGAGAGGTCACATCGGAGCATGTGATCAATTTCTTTACCCACAATGTCGTCTACAGATTTGGTGTGCCACGCCGCATAATCTCAGACAACGGTACAGCTTTCAAAAGTACAAAAATCTATAAGTTCGTTGATCGGCACAAAATCGATTGGCGATATTCGTCCATATACAATCCAAGGGCCAATGGTTTGGCTGAAGCCTTCAATAAGACGTTGGTGAAATTATTGAAGAAGATCCTTACCAAGAACAAAAGAGAGTGGCATACGAAAATGGCAGAAGCGCTATGGGCATACCGTACAACCTACAAGACGCCGACCAAAGCCACTCCTTACTCTCTAGTGTTCGGAGTCGAAGCTGTATTACCATTGGAGATTGAACTACCGTCACTCCGGGTAGCAATCCAGAACGATCTCACTCGAGAGCAAAATGCCCGCCTCAGAATGGAAGAGCTCGATGCACTTGATGAACTAAGGTTACAAGCTCAACAAAATCTAGAAATCTACCGAGGAAGAATGGCAAAATCTTTTGATCGAATGGTGCGTCCTCGATCATTTCAAGAAGGGGAATTGGTCCTGGTGCTGAGAAGACCAATCATTCCACACAGAAAAATTGGTGGCAAGTTCGTATCCAATTGGGAAGGCCCCTTCGTCATCGAGAAAGTGTACCAAGGAGGAGCATATCAGTTGATCGATCTGAACGGTCAGAGACCCATGCCGCCAATCAACGGTCGACATTTAAAGAAATATCATGCATAAAAATTTCATGACTGTTGTATTTTATGCGATCAAAATTTTATATGCATATTTATCAATGCATGTTTGCTTATATTTTGAAATTCTCTTGTATAGCAAGAACGCATTTCAAAATCCCCCAATCAGACTGGGGGCATTTTAAATATTTATTTGGGTCGACATCGCGCTGCGTGCCGAAATCCCCAAATAAATATTTAAAATCTCAAAGATACAAAAGCCTATCTAAAATGTCCCTGCGAGACAGGGGGCATTTTAAATATTCATTTGGGTCGACATCGTGCTATACGCCGAGATCCCCAAATGAATATTTAAAATCTTATATTCCAAATCTATTCAATTCTAGAATGTCCCTGTGAGACAGGGGGCATTTTAAATATTTATTCGGGTCGACATCGCGCTGCATGCCGAGATCCCCGAATAAATATTTAAAATTATCAATCCAAATGTTATTTTGTGCTAAAGAATACAGAGATTTCTTTTTCAAAGTCTATGCAGGTGATCTTTTAAAAGATAGAGACAACACCTTCTACAACAAACAAAGACTCAAAAGTCAAGAAAGAGACTTTTGTGGCTACACACTCCTACAAAATTGAGCCGGAAAAGCTTGAAGTCTTTCAACAGCCTGAAGCTTAAGGTTCGAATGGGTGTAAAAGGTCGGATCCAACACGCCCAAATATGGCCGGATCGCTGGCAGCTCCGTCTACTCAACAAGCCATAAGAACGGCCGTAGTAGCGGAACCCCCACTTCGTCAACCCGTCAGTAGGGACTGTAGGAAGCACGAAGGCAAATTTGACTCGACTAGTTCAAGTGATCGTAGTCCACCGAATTCTCTCAAATGACTGGAGAATCAAAGTTCCAGTAGAGGGGTGAATCTCGAATAACCACTGAATGTTCGTAGGCTCCAAAATCTTCAACCACGAAGGATAACTTCAAATCTACCAACTTCAGCAAAATCAGCATTGGGGAGCGCAATTCCCATAGCTCGAGTCTGAAGCCTGAATGGGTGTAAGAGGTCGGATCCAGCAAGCCCAAATATGGCCGGATCGCTGGCAGCTCCGTCTACTCAACAAGCCATAAGAAAGGCCGTAGTATAGGAACCCCCATCTCAGCAACCAGAGGACAAAGAGCTATCAAATCTAGCTCTCCCAATCTGACGAACTCAAGTGATTCAGATTAAAGTCTTCTCAAGTGGTTAAGGATCAAGATACTACCTACGTTCGGTACTATCAATTGAATCCAAAACCTGCAAATCCTTCAACAAATCCGTAAAGCACAAAGCGAGGATTGAAGGAATCTTTCTTCAACAAGTCCGTCAAAGCACAAAGCAAAGGACCGAAGAAAATTATCCCAAAGTTCGTGAAGAGCCTATGGCTGAACTAAGAGGATTCCGTCAGCAACAAGTCCGCTATGCAAAAAGCTCTGGACCGATGACTTTTCGCCACCGACCTGATACAAACCTAAGGGTTTAGGTCATCGGCATCTACCCCTTCATCAAGCCCGCCAGAGCTAGAAGCATAGGGCCGAGGGTACAAAAATCACCTGACAAGTCAACAAAGATAAATCAGAAATTCTCCATCATTGTCCGCAGCACAAAGCACAGGACGAAAGAAATCAACATCTCAATCGTCTATTGATACATCTAAGAGCTCTATGGAGAAGAAAAGTTTTAGTGTGACATCTAAGCAAAATTTTGGAGATCCACTAAAGGAAAATCGTAGCGTGACATCCAAGTAGATTTTGGAGATCCACTAAATGAGAACCCTAGTGTGACATTTAGAATAAACATCTAGAGATCCACAGGGTCAATCAGCATACAACAAACGTGATTCGCTCTAGACGCTATCACATTTGTTGGGGGGCATTTGTTGACCTTCGTGTTATACAAAAAAAGAGAGAGGAACGAAGAAATCCAACGTACATACCTGCCCTTACCCATTGGATCCACGAAACCTGCCATGAATCCGGCTGAAATCGGCGCCGAAAATCTCATCCCGCGATTCCTGCTCAAATCCCGGCCTCGATCGTTGCTCTTCGACATCTTTAAAAGCCGACCAAACGAAGCCTTCGGGATTGATTTCGCAAGCTCTCCCCCACTCGATCGCAAGCCTCTCCCGATCGAGTTCTCTACACACACGACTCTTCCTCCCTTCGCTGCTCTCCACCCTCTCCTCTGTTCGACTCCACACAACAAACCCGACGCTTCTCCGACTCCAAGCTCCCGACCTCCACCCTCTCCTCTGTTCGACTCCACACAACAAACCCGACGCTTCTCCGACTCCAAGCTCCCGACCTCCAACCTTCTCCTCTGCCCGACACCGACACCCACGATCCCGAGCCGCTCCAACCTTCCGATCCTCTCATACCCATCGGCCGAGAGAAACAGAGAGAGAGAGAGAGAGAGAAGAGAGAGAGCAATCCCCTACCTCATTCCTTCAGGCCGAACTCCACCTTCTCACCCAAGCCGAGAGAGAGAGAGAGAGAGGCGATCTCTACCTGGCCGAACCCGCCGAGCTCCTCTCGACGTCCCGATCCCGAGCCACCTCCAAGCCCTAACCGATCCCTACCCTTCTCCGCCTCTTCCACGACGCCACTTCCACCTCTTGGATCGGAAGTTATAACATTTAGATCGGAAGCAGCAACGTGAGCCCGAGGGCTGTGAAGGTAACTTGCTCCCTTTCAAGTGCTTTTCGGCCAAATCCCGTAGACCCGCTGAACAGCAGAGGGAGGAAAGGGAGAGATAGTTCATGCGATTTTGATTAAAATTAATTTTGATTAATTTTAATTAAAATTAATAATAATTATTAATTAATCTTAATTAGTCTTAATAAAAATTTTATTTTAATTAATTATAATTAATTTTAATTAACTGAAATTATTGAATTATTTATAATTATAGAAATTAATTATAATTAATTTTAAGAAATTAATTATAATGAATTTTAATTAATTATAGATAATCTTAATTAAAGTTAATATTAATTAATTATGATTAATTAGTTTTTTTTTTATTAAAGATTAATTAACATTAATTATTTATAATTAACTAAAGTTGTTTATAATTAATTATCTTAATTAATTATAATAACTTTTTACAATAAAATAATCCCCCCACTCTCCTTCCTTGATGTCCGTGTCGGACCGGCAGACCACCTAAGCACGCCTTTGTTGGCCGTGGTAGGAGGAAACCCGGTGCGACACCTACGACGAGGTAGGCGAGTGACCCCCCGATCCATGTGCCAACCACGACAACCCCGCGAAGGTATGAATTTTTCTAAACTCAAAACTCTGTTTCAATGTTCGTGGCGAACCGGAAAACCGCCCCAAGCACGCCTTTGGTGCGCGTGGTGGGATGGGACCCCGGTGCGGCACCTACGGCGAGGCGGGGTCGCTCATAAGTACCCCCGGGCGGGGGAAATGTCAAAAAAATTGCTATCTTTTCATAAAAATACTTTTTAAAAAAAAAACCATGCACGCCTTTGTTGGCTGTGGTGGGAGAAAAATAAACAATACAACCGCCGCGGTGTCTCACAAACACCAACCGTGCACGCCTTTGGTGGCGTGGCGGGTAGGCGGCCTCTTGGTTTTTCCCCTTAACGGGGGAGACGCCGGGAGGCTGCCGAAATTTGGATTGAAAAATCCAAGGACTTGAACAAAAAAAAGGAGGAGCTTGGACTTGGACTGGATTGAACTGAAAGGACATGCAAGAGCTATATTGAACCAAGATTCGGACTTGAACTTGGTTGGACCAAAATCTACTTAATTGAACTCAAAACTGAAAGAACCATAACTTAAGCATAATGAACATGAACTTGGTTTGAACCAAGTGAGGACTTAAACTTGCACATTGAACTCTCATTTGAACTCAAGCAAAGACTTGAGTTGGACCGCAGGGGACTATGGTTGAACTTGGACTCGAGCTGAACAAAGACTTAAATCGAACTTGTGGACATTTGAATAGCAAAGAACATGAATTGAACTTATAATTATAGAGAGCATAATCTAATGTATAATGCTAAAATCTCTCAAATGAGAAGTGATCAAACATATAAGTATGAAACACATGCAAAACAAATTTTAATGTTTGATCTATTATATGAGAGAGACAGTGATCAATTACAATATTCGTATTCATTATGTGATTAGTCTACAAGCACACTCAAGAGGCATGCACTGAATACAACGACAAATCCATAGTGATTCGTATGCAATGATATGTCTACAATCGACAACAAGGAATTTCATTGAAATATCAAAGGGTCTTCTTACATGTTACTAATCATGAATAGAGATAAGAAATGTGTGTTCATAACCTATCTACAAGAAGAGGTTACTAAGAATACAAACTCAATTACAGAATCAAAGCTTGGGTTCTTTTGAGCAATATCATGATTGCAGTCAACAATGCAAGCTTTCACTCAATATCAAGAGACTTGTAATGAACACACTGATCTAATCACATGTGCATACGGAGATTTGATCCCTTTTCAAAGAATGTGGAAAATATGTGACAAACGAAAGCATGTGGAACTTATGATGAGCAGAAGTTCAATTGTAATTTGTTTACAAGCAATGATCCGTGGTGGACAAAAATCCTACATCTCGCTTAGTAACTAATGGTATGAAGATTAATGATTAATCAAAAGATTCGTGATGGATAAGTGACAAAATACCTGACTGCAAATTAATGTCAGTAAACCCCAACCAATTTGAAAGGAATGTACAATATAAATGCACTAATATGATCATAGGTGAAGCCTGAAGATCTGATATATCTACTAAGCATAACGAATGCAGAAGTCAATAATAATCACCCATATCATCGGCAATAGTATTATGGCAAGAATACATGTATATTCCTCACAAGCAGAAGCAGACGATATGCAATGGATACAGGCTCCTACAACCTGTTGTAGAAGATCTGTTATGCATCTAATGTATTGGTCATAAGCAAAAGAGATCGATAGTGATAAATGCAAATACCTACAAGTATTCGTAGGGGACCCGATGCCTAGAAGTGCAATCGAAGATCAAAGACCTAGAGCAAAGAAGTAAAAGAGTTGTGATAGAGGCAAGCATTACAGCCAAGGCAGGAGATTCGTTAGTGCACTATGACCCGCCTACGAAAATCAACAAATAGTGCACGACAGTCTACCTGTACGAAGCAGCGAGCAATTTTATACAGAAGCTGCTACGCCACCGGATCTGCAACCTCCGTACAAGCAGACAGAAGGCGTATATTCCAAAAATACCCCCTGCACGTGCACTATAAATTGTATACACGTAGGTACACTAAAAAGAGAAAATATATTCTCAACCCGCATGGGCCCCGGCGAGCGTGTTATTGCTACACACGTGACGTCTAGGGATGCTGCGCGGGTCAATAGGTGAATTCAAGTTCGAACCTGATCCTTCTATACGGGTCAATAGAAGTCGATAGGGTTCGAACCATCAAACAAAAATATGTGGCCGTGGCGACCAGAATATTTGTTTCAATGTATTCATATTAGGCCTACAAGGCCTATAACAACGAGAATTCACTATCAAAGGGCATAAAGCCTACGAAACCCGATCCTCTGTCGACAGCCCGATAGAGTTGACAATGTTCAATCCATAAAGGGAATGACCCCAAACACCCCGATGATGGCCGTGTTGAATGCAGATCTCAACCGGAGGGGTTCTCAAATATTTTCAAATGTCTCCCAAATATTCAAAGTCCAAAGCTCCACTCAAATACCCGAAAATCCAAAATTCCACAAAAATTCCAAAATCCCAAAAATATTTAAAAAATGAAATAAAATCCATCGACGCACTTAAAGCAAATTTCATCCGCCCTCCGCAAAAGTTTGCCGAGGTGGACAAATTCAAATATAACTCTAGCTCACAAAGAGCCAAATGCCTAGTCAAAAATATCACTAGGATCCATTCTCAAACAATCTTTTGCCAGTAAGGACGTGGTACGTGTCCTCTAACCGGCAGTTTCGCCGCCAAATGGCACTGCAGGTAAACGGTTATGACCCGGGGCCCTCTGAACCGAGTGGTTTTGCCGCCAAATGGCACCACAGATACCGGTTATGGCCAGAGCCAATACGCTCCTTAATGGCGTTAAATCCTTGAGATATGAATCAATAGGATATGATCGATAGGGCACAAAGCCCTCTGTAAGCTAAGGTGGATTCAAATTTGTCCCCTTAGACAAACATTCAACCCAGGTCTACAAGGTCCCCTTGGACGAAGCAACCCATGGCTGCCGACAAGGATCCTTCTGTCAGGTTGGGTCGACTACCTCCTCTGACTAAGTAGACCAGGGACCACGATGGCCCGGGACGACGGAACCATGGGATCTTGATCGGGTCTATCATCCATTCCCCCACCATCCGCTTTAAGTGCAAGATGGTGAAGTTTATATTTTAAATATCAAAATTTTCAATATTCAAAACTTCCAAACTTTCCAAATACCCAGATTCAAACACAATTTCCCAAAATCCAAACCAAATTTCCAACTTCCAAATCCCAAATTCCAAATTTCCAACATCTGAAAACCTATGCTGCTACTATATGCCAGATAACACGTATATTCTACGTATCTGATCGACGACTAGCCTTAATCGAAAGTTCTCTCTCGTTATCGGGAGGGGTAATTAACTATAGGGGCTTGCGCCTATAGGAAACCAGAACTCAGATCATAAAGTCCTCACAAAATGAGGGCGAAATCTCTGGGTAGTGTCTT
This sequence comes from Dendrobium nobile, assembly GCA_022539455.1. Classification (NCBI taxonomy): domain Eukaryota; kingdom Viridiplantae; phylum Streptophyta; class Magnoliopsida; order Asparagales; family Orchidaceae; genus Dendrobium; species Dendrobium nobile. Next base: position 39,552,699 of record CM039731.1, on the reverse strand, counting down.
ATCTACAAACCCATCTGCCTTCCAAAATTTACCTCGGAACTTAATTCGTTAAAACTCCCTCGCCAAATAAGAAAAGCGAGCGGAGGCCGGGGCCGAATTTTCGGAGCCCACAAAACTAAATGAGGAGCCAACTTTAATTGTCGTTATGAATCAATTCTCTGAGATCACGTGCTTCATTTCCTGTAAGAAAATCTTTGAAGATGTCAATTTAGTTTGCCTAATCTTCCGCAAAATCATGACTCCATAGGTTACCTGAAAGCCTCAAGTCGAGACATTCACTAAGTTCATTAGGAGTTTTGGCAATAACTATGGAAATGATTGCTAACTGATTTGTGGTCATGTTCAATTTACCACCATAGACTGACTAGCAAATGGAGGTTATGAATCACAAGCTTGGCAACATGCATCACCGTTTAATGGGTGATCTCCCAAAATAGGTGATGATGTTATAAGAATGGCTAAGTTTGCATTCAATTCAGTGGCCAATCAATCCATTGGACAATTTACACAACATTAAATTCAAACTCCCAAAATATAACAACAAATACAAACAATCCATAGATGCCCACCGACAAAATAAAACCTTCAATGTCAAAGATAATATCATGGTATATCTTCAAAAGGAATGCTTCCCTCTCAACACCTACTCTAAGCTAAACCCGCATAAGTTAGGGCCCATGCCTACTGAAAATAAATTAAATGATAATGCTTATGTCAGCACTCTCCTTTCAGATCTACACATCTCCGCTACATTCAACACTCCAACATAAATGCTTATCATTCACCGAATGTGCTAACGTCGAACTTGACAAACTAGAGTCAATTTCTTTTAAAGTGAAGGAGAGCTAATGCAAGACCACACTACTGTGGGCTCCGAAAATTCGGCCCCGGCCTCCGCTCGCTCTTCTTATTCGGCGAGGGAGTTTTAACTGAATAAGTTCCGGGGTAAATTTTGGAAGGCAGATGGGTTTGTAGATAAGACACTACCCAGAGATTTCGCCCTCATTTTGTGAGGACTTTATGATCTGAGTTCTGGTTTCCTATAGGCGCAAGCCCCTATAGTTAATTACCCCTCCCGCTCACGAGAGAGAACTTTCGATTAAGGCTAGTCGTCAATCAGATACGTAGAACAGGTGTTATCTGGCATATAGTAGCAGCAATGAGTTTGGATTGGAAAGATTGGGTTTGGATTTGGGTATTTAGAAAGGTTTGAAAAGTTTGGTATTTAAAATAGAAATTTCACCATCGAGCACTTAAAGCGGATGGTGGGGGAATGGATGATGGGCCCGATCAAGATCCCATGGTTCCGTCGTCCCGGGCCATCGTGATCCCTGGTCTACTTAGTCAGAGGAGGTAGTCGACCCAACCTGACAAAAGGATCCTTGTCGGCAGCCATGGGTTGCTTCGTCCAAGGGGACCTTGTAGACCTGGAGTGAATGTTTGTATAAGGGGACAAATTTGGATCCACCTTAGCTAACAGAGGGATTTGTGCCCTATCGATCATATCCTATTGATTCATATCTCAAGGATTTAACGCCATTAATGAGCGTATTGGCTCTGGCCATAACCGCTATTTCGTGGTGCCATTTGGCGGCAAAACCACTCGGTTCAGAGGGCCCCGGGTCATAACCGTTTACCTGCAGTACCATTTGGCAGCGAAACTGCCGGTTAGAGGACACGTACCACGTCCTTACTGGCAAGAGATTGTTTGAGAATGGATCCTAGTGATATTTTCGACTAGGCATTTGGCTCTTTGTGAGCTGAAGTTAATTTGAATTTGTCCACCTCGGCAAACTGTTGCGGAGGGTGGATGGATTTTGCTTTAAATTTTTGATGGATAGGTTTCAGATTTTAAATATTTGGGATTTTTGGGTTTTTGAGAATTTGGATTTTGTGGAGTTTTGGATATTTTAGGATTTTTGAGAATTTTCTGGATTTTTGGGATTTTTGTGGAGTTTTGGGATTTTTGTGCAGTTTTGGCATTTTTGGTGGATATCTTGGGTAGAGTTTGAAAGTATTTGGAATGGACATTTGAGAGACAATTGAAAGTATTTAGGAACCCCTCCGGTTGAGATTTACAATCAACACGGCCATCATCGGGGTGTGGGGTCATTTCTCTTTATGGATTAAACCTTGTCACTCTGTCGGGCTGTCGACAGAGGATCGGGTTTCGTAGGCTTTATACCCTTTTATAGTGAATTTGTAGGCTTTGAAGGCCTAATATGAATATTTTGAGACAAATATAACGGTCACCACAACCGTATATTTATTTGTTGGTTCGAAACTTGTCGACTTCTATTAACCCATATAGAAGGATCAGTTTCGAATCTGAATTCACTTGTCAACCCGCGCAGCATCCCTGGACGTCACGTGTGTACCAATAACACGCTCGCCGGGGCCCATACGGGTTTGGATTGTATTTTCCTCCTTAGTGTACCTATGTGTATACAAATTACAGTGCACGTGCGGGGGTATTTTTATAATATTTGTAGACGCCTTCTGTCTGCTTGTACGGATGTTGCAGATCCGGTGGCGTGGCGTAGCAGCTTCTGGATAGAATTATTCGCTGCTTCGTACAGGTAGACTGTCGTGCACTATTTGTTGATTTTTGTAGGCGGGTCATAGTGCACTAACTAATCTCCTGCCTGCTCGTAGATGCTTGCGCTTGTTTAAACTCTTCTGCATTTGCTCGAAGATAGCATTTTGAGGTAAATTCTCTACAGCAATTTGTAGATTTTTGTATTTTCGATATATCGATCTCTTTTGCTTGTGGGAACTTATGCGTTTCTTCATGGATTTATGCTTCACACAATTGTTCCTAACATTCATTGAATTGTGGACAATGCATCGTATATATCATAATCTTACTATGTAATTTCATCGCTAAACTGTTGCATTTGATGGAGGTTCCTTTATCTGTGTCTTGACATTGACCACAGAGCATCGCCCCATTTATTATATCTCTATCTTATGTCATACAAGATAGATGCATTCACAGGCTTCATGGTCCATGAGGTCTGATATATTTGCTTGTATGCTAATGGGTCTTCTACAACAGTTTATAAGAGATTGATATATTTGATGGCATGATTAACACAAATGTTGCAATCAATCAATTATGGTTCTTCCATGGTTTGTAATGTCTGTTTCTTTCAACTTATCATCACAATGCGTGCCATCACTAATCAACATTGAAGTTCCGTTTAGTATAACCCCCATTAATTGCAAGGCTCAAAATGTTCAACCGCATTTAGATCTTATGTTTGTAACAAGTAGGCATGATTATTCGCATGTGGATTGACTTGCTTGAACGATTTGAGGTAATTCCACCTCATAATCCCTTGCTTAGATCGCTTGAAGACTTAGTCTTTACTCACTTACTTATCTCTTGATGAAATCATATCATACTTTATGACTTTCACTTGCAAATGAGTTGTGATTAGAAACCTCTTTGTCTTCAAAGATCACTCAATATATGTGATGGGTTTGATATGATTATTCAAACCAAGTCCTTCTTGCTCAAGTTTGATTTAGAACTTTTGCTCATTTATTCAAATTTGAACTTAATTCATTTGATGCTCAAGTTCTATATTCAAGTCTAATTCAAGTCAAAGTTCTTCTCATTCGAGTTCAAGTTCAATCATAGTCCCCTGCGGTCCAACTCAAGTCTTTGCTTGAGTTCAAATGAGAGTTCAATGTGCAAGTCTAAGTCCTCACTTGGTTCAAACCAAGTTCATGTTCATTAAGCTTAAGTTATGATTCATTTGAGTTCAAGTAGCCCCCTGTTGTCTTGTAGAGTTCAAGTCCGAGTTCAATTGAGAGTCCAAGTTCATGTTCCAAATTGTTCCAAGTTTTGACTTCAGTTTGAGTTCAATCCACTTGATGTATAAATCAAGTTCCATCTCACTTGCACATTTCTTTTTTATTTGGATTCAAGTTTGATTAAGTAGATTAAGTTAAGTCCACAAATCTCTTTCTGCTCCAAGTCCTTGTCTGTATTTCAGACAAAATTTCGGCAGCCTCCCGGCGTCTCCCCCGTTAAGGGGAAAAACCAAGAGGCCGCCTACCCGCCACGTAAATAAATACGTGCACGGTTGGTGTTGGTGAGACACCGCGACGGTTGTATTTTTTTGTTTTCTCCCACCACGGCCAATAAAGGCGTGCATGGGGTTTTAAAAAGACATTTTTGAAAGATAACAGATTTGATTTCCCCCCGCCCGGGGGTACTTATAAGTTACCCCGCTTCGCCGTACGTGCCGCACCGGGGTCCCATCCCACCACGGCCAATAAAGGCGTGCATGGGGCAGTTCTCCGGTTTGCCACGAATATTGAAGCAAGGTTTAGGCGATTGCCCGCATCGTCGTAGGCGTCGGACCGGGATCCCATCCCACCACGCGCACTAAAGGCGTGCTTGGGACGGTTTTCCGGTTCGCCACGAACTTCGAGAACGAGAATCTAAGTTTAGAAGAATTCGTACCTCCGCGGGGTTGTAGTGGCTGACATGTGGATCGAGGGGTCACTCGCCTACCTCGTCGTAGGTGTCGCGCCGGTTGCCCCTCCCACCACGCTCAATAAAGGCGTGCATGGGCAGACCACCGACTCGACACGTTGGTCGAGGTAAGAGAGTGGGGGAAGCATTTTTATTTTATTAATTATAATTAAATTCAAATCATATTAATTATAACTGTTATTATTTAATTATAACTAAAAATATTTAATATATAATTAATCTAATTATATTTAATTATAAATAATTATTAACTAATTAATAAGTAAAATAATAATTCATAATTAAATTAAATTAATTATAAATGATTATTATTATTTATTAATTAATTATAATTAAAGTAATTAAATATAAGTAATTAATTATATTTAAATATAATTAATAATAATTAATTAATATCAAGATAATTAATTACGATTAAATTAATTATAATTAATATAATTTAATAATAATAACTATGTAAAAATTAAAATCCCTTCTCCCACCCCCCCTTAACTCGGCTTGCTCACGGGATTTGGCCGAGAGGCGCACAGAAGGGAGCAAAGTTACCTTCACAGCCTTGGAGCTCCTGTTTTGGCTTCCGATCCAACAGACAGGGAATGTCGTAGAGGTGAGCAAGGTCGAACGGCACAAGGGAGCTGAAGAGCGGCGAGCTCCCGTCGTTGGTTCGGATCTAAATGTCGTAGCTTTCGAGCCACGGGAAGGGAAAGCCGTTCAAGGAGCAAAGTCGGATGGCAAGGAGGAGAGGGAGCTCGGTTAAGCCAGGTAAGGATCTCTCTCTCTCTCTCTCTCTCTCTCTCTCTCTCTCTCTCTCTCTCTCTCTCTCTCTCTCTCTCTCTCTCTCTGTCTCTGAGATTGGGATTGGCACCGGCTGTGGTCGGGAAAGGAGGTCGGCAGTAGAGATCGGGAGCAGAGAGGGATCGGGAGTTAGCGACGTGAGGAGGAGCAGAGGTTTCGCATGAGAGGGGGTCGTGGCTTCGGACGTGGGAGAGGAAGCAACGACAGGAGCTCTGCGTGCGTGGAAGTAGCGAATGAGGGCGGTTCGGTTGGCTTTTAAAGACGCGAAGAGGAGCGAAACCGAGGCCGTCGTCGCAGGTTTTACGCAGGAATTCCGGGAAGTGACGCAAACGGCGCCGATTCAGCAGGATTCATTGCGGGATTTCTGCAGGTTTCGTGGATACGAGGTTTGATCTGATTTTGATTTTTTTTTTTCTTTTGTGCTTTACACAGGGGTCAACAACTACCCTCTTTCATTACACATACATTTAGTTTGTTTATTTTACACAGTCCAGCATCTTTTCTCTAAAGGGGATCATTTCAGTTTTAGCAAAGGTAATTCTCACCCTGGCTCATGGTGCTTTATTTTTCAGTTTTGGCAAATAAGTATAAATACATGTAACAGGCCTCTTACAAAGGGTATGTATTAATAAACTTTGTTTTTACCATTTGATAATATACAAACACTCTATTTTTTGCTAGACTATGCTTCCTCTCGTGGTGGTAAGCGTCGTAGATGCAAGCCTATAAAATTTGTTGGCTAGTCTTTGTGGCTGTTTCGGGCCTCTCGGTGGGGCTTTTGAGGGTTCTCGGAAGCTAGTTGTGTTAACATGTAGTGTTGTTGGGGTATGGTATTGCCTTGGTGGTTTTTTTTTGCTTCGGTTGGTTGTTCTAGGCTGGTCTTGGGGTCTTGGCTTGTGATTGTTGTTGTTTGTTTATGTAGCTTTTGTTGGGTGTTTTTGTCGACCTTTATTGGTTGGTTTTTTGCTTGTTCTTGTTTGTTTGTCTCTATTTTTGCGGCTTTGCAAGTGCATCTTTCGTTGGTGTGGCTCCTTTTGTTGCTGCCTTGTCGTGGCTCCTTCTAGTTATGACGGTTGCAAGTGGCTTCCATCTTGTTGTTTCCATCCTTTAGGCTGGCTTTGATTGGATGCTTTTCTTTCCTTTTTATTGTTTAATTGTAATAGATTGACCGATAGCTCTTAAGTTTTATTTTAAATGTTATATTTTTAGCGGAGCTTATGGTTCTTTAAGGACATGTATTTCGCCTTTTTAATAAACGCATAGGCACCTCTGCGGATTTCCCTATATATATATATATATATATATATATATATATATATATATGCCTCTGCTAATACCTAATTCGATATGGAAAAAACTCATTCAAAATTTGTCCAAATCTTACCGCAAACTAAATGAGGAGCCAACTTTAATTGTCGTTATGAATCAATTCTTTGAGATTGCATACTTCATTTCCTATAAGAAAATCCTTGAAGATGTCAATGTCGTTTGCCTAATCTTCTGCAAAATCATGACTCCATAGGTTACCTGAAAGCCTCAAGTCGAATCGTGACACTAAGTTCGTTAGGAGTTTTGACAAGAACTATAGAAATGATAAAGGCTAAGTTTGCATACAATTCTGTGGCCAATCAATCCATAGGACAATTTACACAACATTAAATCCAAACTCCCAAAATCTAACAACAAATACAAATAACCCATAGATGTCCACTGACAAAATAAAACCTTCAATGTCAAGGATTATATCATGTTATATCTTCAAAAGGAATGCTTCCCTCTCAACACCTACTCTAAGCTAAACCCGCATAAGTTAGGGCCCATACCTATTGAAAATAAATTCAATGATAATGCTTATGTCAACACTCTCCCTTCCGATTTGCACATCTCCCCTACATTCAACATTCCAACATAAACACTTATCATTCACCAGATGTGATTAACGCCCAACTTGACAAACTAGAGTCAAGTTCTTTTAAAGCGAAGGAGCGCTAATGCAAGACCACACTACCCTCTTTTCATTACACATATCTTTAGTTTGTTTATTTTATACAGCCCAATATCTTTTCTCTTATTAGGGGATCATTTCAATTTTAGCAAAGGTAATTCTCACCATGGCTCATGATGCTTTATTTTTCAGTTTTGGCAAATGAGTATAAATACATGTAACATGTCTCTTAGAAAAGGTATGTATTAATAAACTTTGTTTTTACCCTTTAATAATATACAAACACTCTATTTTCCTGCTGCTTCTTCTTGGTTGTGTTTCTCTATTTCTGCTACTATGACAATTCCTCAATTGCGGACAATCTTCCTAAATTGAAACATGCCGAGCAAAATTTCAAAATAACACAAATCACTGCATCTCTTTAAAAGAAAAGTAGCATACATGATTTTCCTTTTTCGATTTCATCAGAGAATATAAAAGGAATCATTGAACTTTTTGGGCAATGTTAAATGGGATTCATTCCACATGAATTAATACTTCATAGAAATATGGTTCAATGAAATCCATATGGTAGTTAGAGCTGCAAACGAACCGAGCCGAGTCGAGTATGTGAGTGTTCATGTTTGTGCTCATTTAATATTAGGTTGTTCAAGTTTGGTTCATGTTTGTTCGAGCTTTATTGTTTGTGTTCATGTTTGGTTCATTTAAATTAATGAGTGTTCATGTTCGGTTTATGTTCAGTTCATGTTCGTTCGTTTAGTGCTTATCGAGCTTTAAACAAACAAATATGAACGAGCTATAAACAAGCTCTACTTTTAAATGTTCATTAACTTAACAAACGAGCTTTATCGAGCTTCCTAACAAACGATTATATCGAGCATGTTCGCGAACTAAATGTCGAGCTCTATTTATATTATTTATATTTATTAATTCTATAATCAAATATTAATTATTTTTATCAAGCTTGTCCACGAGTTCAAAATCGAACACGAATCGAGCTTAATGTCGAGCTTGTTCACGAACTTCAAATGATGTTGTTCGCGAACATAAATGAGCTGAACACATTAGTGTTCAAGCTTGTTTATTTAAGAATCGAGTATTTAAAATATTGTTCAAGTTTGTTTGTTTAGTTAATTAAACGATCATGAACGAGCTTTAATCGAACCGAACAACGAGTAGCTCGTCGAACGTTTGATTCGCTTGCATCCCTAATGGTAGTATTGTCTAGAATGCATTACATGGTGTTTGATTTCTTGCCATCTTTCGTAGTTAATTTGTATGATAATAGCAATCCATATTGAGATAATCTAGAGATGTTTGTTGAATTTCATGTGATCTAACACGTTGCATTTTGAGGGTGCAAAGGGGCACCATACAATTTATTTCCCTATAGTGACTTGTAATACCATCCGAGTTTTACAATAGCACTATTAGGGAGTGTGAAACAAAGAGAATCAGAGTTAAGCTTGATACACCGATAATAAACTCTATTTTCAACCCAAAATCTTAAACTAAGAGCGAGGACCAACCACATGATATTTTTAGACTAATATGTTTTTCTACTATCTGATACATGACTAAACCCAATCTCTCATGCACATTAAAAAGCATAAGTGCATAACAACAACAAATGGGTCATAATGTGCGAGACATACATAGACATCAAAACTGATACTAAAATCCTTCACCGCACCAACTTGCTAAGATCAAATGACCAAGCCTCCAACATTGATCAGAGTGAGACCTCTAACAACCAACTCGCCAAGATATCCTGCTTTCTTTGTTCACCGTATAAGTCAAAGACAATGTCAAGCCTTTTTGCAAAAATTCCCATAGCAGTTCCATGTTACAAATGTAAGAAAAATCAACATCATAACAATCATATCTTTAGCTTTATCCTACCTCTTTGTTATCGGCAAAAGAACAAGCTACTTTATTAATTTAAAAAATGTCAAATGTATGTAAACAAAGAACAAGGACTACCAACTAAGGTTATCAGTTTTAGAACTCCGTTCAGAAAACTGGTTTTAATTCCCCCAATAAAACCTGCATCTGTACATTGAAGATCGAAACTTAAAGCCTAATTCGGAAGCTCATATCAAATCCCACCGCAACAAAACCCTAAAATTTCAACAGGGGGAGAAAAATTATCAAGCTGACCTTGAATTACGACAAAGCGGCGCTCGATGGCGCATGACCGCATGGGATATACTGTCTGAGACGCGGGTCTCATAGAGAAGCCGCGGTGAGCTGCCGCGAGCGACAGGCGGCGAGCGAATTGAGGCGCTGGAGACAGCAACATCTCCAGTTTCACTGGAGGGCGGCGACTGACCGTATGTGGCCGCCGTCACTCCCTTCGATCTCATATAGAACTGTCAGTCTCCCCCGTTAGATCCTTGGAAACACGGCCACGCTATGGGCTAGTTGTTTGGACAGTCAAAATTATGTATTTTAGAACGGTTTAAATTTTTATTTGCTAAATAAACACCAATTATGTATTTTCTAATAATAATAATAATAATAATAATAATAATAATAGTAAATTTCAAAATAGTCTCTGACTTTTTTATATCATTATTTTATTCATAGAGTATAACGTTGTTTCAATATAGTCTCCTGATTATGCAAAATTGATCTAAATGATCTTTTTTGGGCTAAATTAAGATCAATTTTGTAAACTGGAGTGGTCGAGTTGGAATCAATTTTGTAAAGATTGTGATCAATTTTATATTACAATTATAACATGAGAGACTGCTTTTTATCGATTTTGTATAGACAAGGGACTAAATTGGAATAGCATGATACTTTGAGACTAAAATTAGTCATACACGAACAGTTTGGGGACTGATATGTCATTAAAAAATCATCATGATCGAGCAAGAATCTTGATGCAAATATGAGTCGGCAGCTTCTAAAATTAATTTTTGGAGCAGCAAGTGACAAAGACTATGCAGGGTAAAATCAGTAGGAGGTTGTAGGCGATATAGATGTTAATAAATGGCCTAAAATGGTAACATGACACAGACCTAGCTAAAAAAATTGGAGTTTGAGTTAACCCAATTAACGTCTAGTAAGATTGGGATCTTAAATTTTGACTCAATAAAATTTGGGTCGAGTTCAACTTGATTTGAAATTGATCTGAATATTATTTAGGCTCAATTAAGTAGATCTGATTTAGGTTAAATTTATCATTTTATTTGTTCAAAGGTTTGTGTTTGGTTCATATGAGTTGTGTTGATTCAAATAATACATGATCCATATAATAAATGTGTTTGGTCAGTTTGGGTTGAGAGGGTAAGGTCAAACATTATGACTTGTATAATAAATATGTATAATTTGGGTTGTGTCAACTTCGGGTCAGACCCGAACTCAATACTTTAACTAGAATCAAAATCCTTAGTTGGCGACAATGGTAAGCACCAATGGAAGTCACAAGGAACAAGGTCGCGATGTGATTGATGAGCAGACACGACACAAGATTTAAAATTGCCTAATTTGAAGGATTTTCAAGTTCATGAAAACATAAGCTTCGAGATATTTTAAATTCATCAAAATTATACTTTCACTCCATGCAAAAAAAAAATCATTAAAAAAAGTTTTTACATACTAGAATTCTTCAGATATCTAAGCTCTCTCTAATTTTAGGTCTCAATATATATAGAATGGGAATTTATTTATATTTTTTTGATGTGTCATTTTGGTTATTGTAGTCAAATTTCTCAAGCATTAAATAGGGGAGCCTATCTTGATTATTTTGATCATAGATAATTTCTTAGATTTTTAAGTTCATAATTAAATGATGTTGTGATTGCTGGATTCTTTTAATCAAGACACTCATTTTAACTCTAAGCACACAAGATTCAAATATCGTTTGGTTTATCAAACAATATCATGAAGTTTTCGCCAATGCTTTAAATGCTTAATTTTAAACCATATGGACCAATTCAAAACACGTATAGTTTCGTTGAATTCATCTCATCGTAAAGTCTGGTTCGATTATAAATTTGTTCTATCAACGCTTTATTTCACTACGTGGGGTTGGCTACATAAATCCTTTTTCTCCATTGTCCTATTAAGAGTCAAATTCTCATTTAAATCTAATATTTTTAACGAAGTCTTTTTAGTTCTACCTCTATATTTCTTAACATAAGCCAAATCTAATGCATCTACTCTCCTAATTGGGTCATCGGAATGCTATCATTACATTCTCTCTAATCTTATCTTGCACATGATCTACTCCAACCTTTTCGCATATATGCACGTTTCAATTATTAATTTGTTGAAATTGAAATTTAGATGGTCTTTATGTCAAATTTAAAAATTTCTAATTCACATGTTTGCATCAAGATTCATACTCGATTAATAAATTTTTTAGTGATATATCAATAATAAAATATAATTTAAAATCATAATAATTTAGCCAACCATATTTCCCCATGCAGCCAACTAATAGCCCCTTATTTAGCAGTTTAATTAATGATGTACTGGAGTTTAAGCTCATAGGCTCTATTAGTACTTAATTAGTTGCCTTATCTTTTTGTTTTCTCGCACTTCAGCTTAACAACTTTTATTTAAAAACTTAATCACAAAAAGACTAATAAACTTTGTAATGACCTTATTTACCTAACCAAACTGAATTATGATGAGAGGAGTTTCCATCAAAAGCACCATTAAATTAGTGATTAGTGACTAATGATAAATTTAGTTTAGCGCTAATGATGTCATTTAATGCCATCAATTAGATAAATTTCACCTAACCTGCCTAATTCATTGGGTTTCACCGAAAGTGAATTGTATATATATGGTTTCATTTGAGATGGCTTTATGTGTTTCTTAAACTTTTTATATTAAAAAGCTGATTTAAGAAGTTTATTTTAGAAAGCAACAAAAAAAAAATGTCATAAAAGAAGCTCTTCACATATATCCCTCATTTCAACGAACAATTATTACGTCCTCTGACCAGACGTAGAGCTACGTTCGGCCGTCAATAACATGTCGCCACATGCTCTTACTCTTTACCGCGCGGCCCGACGACTTGACCCGTAGCGGAACCTGGGAATGCTATGTTCGCGATTTTCTCGGGAATTGATCGGTATTTGCTTGGTATTGCAAGGTATTGCTTTGCAAAAACGAGAAATACTGCTCTGTGAAGACCAAAACCATGCAAATACCGAGTTGTACCGAGTTTTTCTACAACTCGGTACAACTTGGTATTTGCTCAGGATTTGCTCGGTATTGCTAGGGATTTGCTCGGTATTGTTAGAAAAAACTCGGTACAACTCGGTACAACTCAATATTTGCTCAAGATTTGCTCGGTATTGCTAGGGATTTGCTCGGTATTGCTAGAAAAAACTAGGTACAACTCGGTATTTGCTCGGTATTGCTAGGTATTTGAAATATATCCAAAAGGTGATGGGATGTTGTTCGGCTCGTCAAGGATTTAAAAAAAACGCACGTGCGAGAACCCAAAAAAACAACGGGTCGGGTCGGTGACTTTTCTTCATGCTACGTGGCGCTAAAACATTGGTGGCCGAACGTAGAGGAGCGTACGTTCACTGGACCGAATAAAAGTTCCATTTCAACATCAATTAGGACCCTATAATATTAATATCTTATGGAGAGATTGTATAATTCAAATAATAAAGTAATACTAAGTGCATAACACCAATGTTCTATCTCATAGGGAGGTGTAATTATAGTATTTAGAAGAATTAGGCTTCATTTGTGACGGCTTTCATACTGCTTCTTAAAATATTTTTTTAGTACAAAGTTAAAATTTTTGTACTTAAAAGCTACTTTAAAGAAGCAACAAAAAAATCGACCTAAACGAAGCCTTAATTGGTATGTATATGACCTCAAGCTAGCCTACATCCATTTTTGGCTGATTAGAGTTCCCACTGCTCGATCTTATCTTCATTTGAATAAAATTTTAGCTTAATTTTTAAAATTGGTGGTTACCGCAAAGCTCTAATTTGAGGTTACTATAAAGCTCTAAATACAAGCTACTATAAAAATTTAAAAGAACCGATAAGAAATTATGAAAGTGAAAGATGGGAAGGGAATAGTGAAATTTTAAATATTTAGGTTTCATTTGGAATTACTTTTTTGTGCTTTCTAAAATCATTTTTTAGTACAAAAAACTTTTGCACTAAAAAATTATTTTACGAAGTATTAAAAAAGTTATCACAAACAAAATCTTACTTAAATTAGTTAGAAATGTTTCAGTTGACTTCATACACAAAGAAGGGTAAGTCAAATCATACTTCAATTATATAGAGAGAGAGAGAGGGAGAGAAATTTTATTTTTTTTTATTTGAATGTTGAAATATAAAATTGAAATAAAAAATAATTTTTTATTTTTTTAGGAGTACCGTTTGTTGGAACAATTATTAGGTCAGGTGACCTGACGTAGCTTTACGTTCATACATCAATAATATTTCGCCACGTCTTCTTATTTTTTACCGCGCGGCCGTACTACCTAACCCGGATCGGAACCCGAAATTGCTATGTTTGTGAATTGTTCAGTATTGCTAGGTATTGGCACTGGCGGATTCAGTATGGGGGCCCTGGGGGCACGGGCCCCCACTGAATTTTTAATTAATGCCTAATTAAACCTATTTATTGCTACTTAATTTAATTAAAAGCAGCTATTAAGAGTTTTTGAATTAATATTTCCGCTGCACTCTTTATTTTGGCGGAAAGCGATGGGAACCGAAAGGGCAAAACACAAAAGTCTAACGCTATCCTTCTTGTTCACGGCGGGCGGCGGCTCGCCGGCTTGCGACTGGACGAAAAAAGTTGAGGATTTTTTTTACATCAATAATTTGTGCCCCCACATGAAAAAAATTATGGCTCCGCCCCTGATTGGTCTTCACAGAATGGTATTTCTCGTTATTGACGAGCAAAATTGACCAATACCTAGCAATACGCGAACATAACAATCCCGGGTCCGTTCCAGGTTGGGTTGTCGGGCCGCGTGGTAAAGAGTAAGAACACGTGGCACTATTTTACTAGCATCCGAACGTAGATCTACGTTAAGTGACCGGACCAAATAAAAGTTATGTTTGTTGGGCACCCAAAGCGAAATTCATGAGCCTAATCTCAAGTCATTTTCTCGTGTGGGTGAGGATTGCCATGTGGCAATGTACACGATGGTTTATGGGGTTGCCACTCATGCGAAAGGCCTCTTAAGAGCCATGTAATGTGCTAGTTTGGGGACCTCGTTAACATGCAATGTTAGGACTGTGGGGTGTTAGATGTGTGCATGCTCATCATAATGGAAATATTAATGGAAAAGCATTTAATAGAATAAGCTAGCTATATATATATATATATATATATATATATGAAATTATTTAAAGTAATTCAAAATCGCCTTAATTAAAAAAAGAGATATAGGATTTGTTTGGAATTAATTGCTACAACATTTGATAAAGTTAGTTGTGAAGCTACTGTAGACAAAATAAAGTCATTATTATGATTGCAAAAAAAAAAAAATTTGTATCATAGAAATATGTGAAAAACAATGAGAAAATAATAAAAAAATTAGCCAAACAAAATTATAGATACTTTCTTGAAAAGTAAAGCAAGCATAAAGCTATCCTAAACATATCCTTAATTTATTTTAAGCTCATATATATATATACACGAAATCATTGACTCATTATATAGGTATCATCTAAAGTAAATAATACAAATATAGGTAAAATTGTTTTGGGGGATTTACATGCATACCCCTATATACTATTCTATTTATATATATAATATCTAAAACTTTAATATTACATACATACCACCATAGTTCACTTTCATATCAAATATGAGTGGTATGAATGAAATAAATGAGCGGTGGAAATAATATATGAGTGGCATATTTGATATTAAAATAATATAAGGTGGTACATATGTAATATTAAAATTTTAGGTGTTAGATATATAAATAGAGTAGTATAAAGAGGTATGTATGTAAATCCCCCATTTATAGTGAGTACTGAAGAACTAGCTATTCTCTTGAAGATTATTATGTGGGAGTAGCCCAACAAGTTTGCCTAACTAAAAATCAGTAGACAATTTACGAAAATAACTTGGAAGGCTCTTTAACAATTCAATTAAAATTTAACTAAATCATATGAATTTTAGGTTTCATTTGGGATGACTTTTTTTATTGATTCTTAAAACTATTTTCTAGTACAAAACTTTTTTGTACTAAAAAAATATTTTAAAAAGCAATAAGAAAGCCGTCCCAAACGAAGCCTTAGATGAAATTCTACACTTTTATCAAAAGTTTGATAACATTCAATTGAAACTTTTAAATTTTGATCAAATTTTAACTAATCATTTAAAAATATGAAAAATCATAATAAATTTAAAATCAATTATAATCTAAATCACCAAAATTTAAAGTTATAGTTCAAATGCACTTAAAACATATAGATGCCAAATTATATAAAGTGGCGTTCATATTAATTTATCATGATTTTAGTGCTATTAAACATAAGCTTCATTTAAAACAATTTTCTTACTGTTTTGTTTTTCATATCACAATCATAATTTCTACTTGGTCGTTACTTTTTCATAACTTTCAAAATATTTTTTACTAAAATTTAATTTCTACCAAAACTTTAAAATTTACTTTCTCTACGACAGTTTTACAAAATAGTAAAAAAATCATCCCAAATAAAACTTTTTTGAAGCAGCTTTCTTATTACTTTCTAAACCAGCTTTTTAGTAAAAAAATTTTAATTCAAAAAAGTATCATACTAAAATCCTGCTAAACAATTAAAAACCGTCCCACATAGAACCCCAGAGAATGGAATAATTATTAGGTCAGGTGACCTGACGTAGCTCTACGTTCATACTATACACCAATAATATTTCGTCACGTCTTCTTACTTTTTACCGCGCGGCTCGATGACCCGACCCGGACTGGAACCCGAAATTGCTATGTTCGCGTATTGCTAGGTATTGCTCGGAAAAAATGAGAAATACTACTCTGTGAAGACCAATACCGAGGTATTGCTCGGTATTGATCTTCACATAATGGTATTTCTCGTTATTGCAGAGCAAAATTGGCCAATACCTGCAATACCGAGCAATACTAAGCAATACCGAGCAATCCCGGGTCCGTTACAGTTCGGGTTGTCGGGTCGTGCGGTAAAAAGTAAGAACACATGACACTATTTTACTGGCGTCTGAACGTAAATCTACGTTAGGTGACCGGACCAAATAAAAGTTCCAGACAATGACATGACTTGCTCATGAGCTCATCCATTTTGAACTTGCCAAAGTTGCTTCTCTCCATTCATTCCAAAACCCAACTAACTGAATTAAAAGCTCAGCCATAAATGGGAGCACTAAGCCAAACTCACCATAATTAACCGCACAATATCTCACAACTGACGACACTTGTCAATTATTATTGAATCAATTTCAAGCCAATGTTTTCAGTTTTTTTCTGCTTGGGATTATCCTTTTGATTTAATCTTTGTCAGATAAATTAACGACTTTACACAATTTATTAATTATTGTTAAAGCGATGTGATTAATTAAAAGCTTAATTAAATTTTGGCCTATGTTGAGCTATCTTAATAACATATATTGGGACCTTTTTGTCTGCTGATTTGATTTGGCTTTTAAAAACTGCAATTTTTCAAATGTATTAATATCTATCAATTAGTTAGAATGGTGCCTAAGATTATTATTATTATTATTTTGGTAGGATGAGTGCTCAAATCCGACGAATGAATTAATAAAGTTTGTTTGGAATAATTTTCTAACTATTTTTTAAAATAATTAACTTTCTAGTAAAAAACTTTTAATTAAAAAAATTTTATATTAAAAAGTTGCTTTAAATTTCGTTTGGGACGGCTTGCTTGCTACTTTTTAAAGCAATTTTTTAGTACAAAAATTTAAAATGCTTTAAGAAGTAGCAAGAAAGCCGTCCCAAATGAAATTTAAAACACCTTTTTTATATATATTTTTTTTAATTAAAACTTTAAATTTTTTACGTTTCAAATTTAAAATTTTAATTAAAAATTTGTTTTAAGAAGCAACAAAAAATCTGCATTAAACAAAGCCTTAGAAAGCAATAAAAAAGCTGTCCCAAAATAAGCCTAAATTTCTTCAACTTATCTTTATTATGAAAATCATAGAGGATGCAATTCTTGCTTGTGACAAATCATATTGAAATAATTTTTTAATTAATGTTATTTAGTTTTAAATCTGAATTTATAAAGTGTCACTATAAAAAGTGATTTTAAGGGAAGTATGGAAAGAAAGAAAACATTTACATATTTTTATTTAGTTGGCATCAAGATTTCATATTAGTATTAAATATTAATATAACAAAAATAGTAAAAAAATATTAAGCAAACCCGTGGGTTGGATGCCCTTTGATATTATCATATTAATAGAGATAAACTTCAAATTTATCCCTCAATTATTCGTGTATGATTTATTTAATTTTAAAGTATCACATTGTTCTAATTTAGGCTTCATTCAAGACAGTTTTAGATTATTATTTTTTCTCTATTTTCAAGAATTTTTTGTCCAAAAAAGCTAATTTATAAAATAATAAGAATGTCATTCCAAACAAAGACTTTTTTACTGTTTCTTAAAAAGGTTAGTAAAAAAAATTAAATTTTTTTACTCAAAAGCTAATTTAGGCTTCATTTGGGGCAACTTTTTTATTGCTTTCTAAGTCAACTTTCTATTATAAAATTTTTTTTAATTAAAAAAAATTATCCGAAAAAGTTGGTTTAGTAAATGATAAGAAAGTTGTCTCAAACGAAGTCTTAGGCTTCGTTTGGGACGGCTTTTTTACTGCTTTCTAAAATGGAGTTTTAGTACAAAATTTTTTATTTTTGTACTAAAACTCCGTTTTAGAAAGCAATAAAAAAGCCGTCCCAAGCGAAGCCTTAGTCTCTTGACTATCAAAATTGATTTAAAATTATCTCATTGGGATTAAATTAATTGGGATTAGTTTTATATAATCTAAAATTTAAGTTTAAATTAATTTTGTATATTAATTATGTATAATCAAATGATCAAATTAGATCAAAGTGATATTTTGAGATTAAATTGATACACACATAAATAATCTGAGGACTATTTTAAAGCAAAAGTCCATTTTACTAGAATGATCAAATTATATAGTTCTCAAATAAAAATACAATATTACACTGTTTCTTAATTTATCTTCATCCCCCTCCATACAAACTCTTTTTCCTATTAAAATAGAGCCGACATCCAATTCAAAAACCAACTCAAACAGTCAATTAATTTTCCAACTTCCATTAATTTACCAATACTTAAATCTCTATAGTGGGAGAAGTTAAAAAGTCTAAACCCTTTTACTAATAAGATCCATCCATAATTACGTATTTCTGAATCATCAGAATGATAGACAAGCTTAAAAAAATTTTAATCTCTCAAATTAATCCCACTTATTGGCTAACAGAAAGCCAAATAACCATTAAAGAGGCTTCTAACACTCACTGCCTATCTACCTATAAATACCCAAGTTCTGCAAATTTCTCTCATCACAGCACAAATTGTTAGAGACTGAGAAGAATTGGGAGAGAGAGAGAATTAAACAAAGAAGATGGCAGAGCTGATCACATACCCACCAAGAAATAGCTTTTCTTCCAATGAAATTCATGACATCGAAACAGTTCAGAACACCATAGCCATGGATTCTGATAACCATTCTTATCATCTTCCCAAGACATTTACTCTAACTTTCCCTCCTTTCCTTCTCAGAAAGGTAAGATACAAATCATAGTTCAATTTCCCTGAGTTTTATCAGTTATTATCAATAAAAATATAATTTTTTTTGGATATGTAGATTGTATCAGAGATGATAGCCACATTTCTGCTTGTATTTGTGACTTGTGGTGCGGCAGCATTGAGTGGGAGCGACGACGCTAGAGTGTCGCAGTTGGGTGCCTCGATGGCCGGCGGGCTGGTTGTGACGGTGATGATATATTCTGTGGGGCATATTTCTGGAGCTCACATGAATCCGGCGGTCACGCTGGCCTTTGCGGTCTCGAAGCATGGCCAGTTTCCTTGGATTCAGGTGGTGGGGATCAATAGCTAATCTTTAATGAGAATATATTTCAGAAATCTTAGTTCTTCCATATAGCTCACTGAAAATCACCAATTACCGGGGCGGTCAAAGAGTCGCCAGAATTACCGGAGGTTGAACCGGCCGTGTGACCGCCGGTTTCAACCGACGGTTTAACTGACAGTTTTTAATAATAAACAGTTGGAAATGCCGATGAAAAATAACCACCGGATAGGCCCCCGGTTTTTTGTTTGGGCATCGGAATTTACCGGCTGTTTTAATCGCCGGAAAGCCACCAGGTCGCCGGAAAGCCGCCAGAACGTTTAGCCACCGAAAATGACCGCCGCAATTTGTTTCCTATGCGGTTTATATCGACGGTTAACAGACCGCCGGTATATTGTCTAACCGCCAGAAAAGTGATATTAACCGTCAGAAAATACTACCCGTGATTGACAATTTTCTGTAGTGACTTACTAGTACTACAAATCTCTCAGGTCCCCTTCTACTGGCTAGCACAAATAAGCGGTGCGACAGTATCCTCGTTCGTCCTCAAGGCTATGCTGAATCCTATAACAAATCTTGGGACTACGACGCCTTCCGGCACGTCGCTGCAAGCACTCATCATGGAGGTTGTAGTCACCTTCTGCATGATGTTTGTAGCTTCTGCAGTTGCCACTGACACTAGAGCAGTGAGTTCCTTCATCATTATTGCCTATTTTTTCCTTCTCAAACTCTTCTTCCCCGGATTTATTATTCTGTGCGGAGTTCGGAGGCTATTCGGAGATCAATAAAAATACATCACGTCACCCCAAAAATGTACCGTGCTCGGTACCGTGTTCAGTACCCTGCCCTCGGTACCGAATTCGGTACCCGCCCTCGATACCGCTCGGTACAGAGCGCTTAACCGGACGGGAGAACCGTCCGGAATCCGCACAGAATAAAAGCTCCAAGTAGTAGAGCTTACAACATTCATTGATTATGTTTCTTCTGTTGGAAAACATGCAGGTAGGAGAGTTAGCAGGTTTAGCAGTTGGCTCCTCAGTCTGCATCACCTCTATTTTGGCAGGGTAATTAATCAATTAGAAAAGATATACCGCTTGGTTTGGGATGACTTTTTTACTGCTTCTTAAAACAACTTTTTAATATAAAAGTTAAAATTTTTATACTCAAAAGCTGTTTTAAGAAGCAGTAAGAAAACCGTCCCAAACGAAGCCTAAATTTATGTCTCCAAGAATAAGTAGCTAAGATGTTGAGTTCACATACTGCTTGATGGAAATTTGAATTTGTGCAGGCCAGTATCAGGAGGATCAATGAACCCTGCAAGGACTCTAGGACCAGCACTTGCTAGCAGGCGGTTCAACTCACTCTGGGTATACTTTTTGGGGCCAGTTATTGGCACATTATCTGGAGCATTTTCTTATAACTTTATAAGACTTGACAAATCGCTCATATCGGAGTCACAGAGGATGTCATCTTTCCAGCTTCGTCGATTGAAAAATAAAGAAGTAGCAAACCTTAATGCTTCAGATATTTCTTAGTTTGATGAGCCACACAGGCTATTTATATAAGTTGAACTGTTCTAAGATTGATGTAAAATAAATTTTTATTTCTCTAATAAAGTCGAAAATTATCTATGGATGTTGAATCAATTTTACAATCAGATCATATAATGATATTATACTTTATGTTGGGACTACAACACCTTCTGCCTACTGCTGTTGGATCTCTGCCCGGCCGTCGTCCTCCATTGCTAGTCGACTACGATCTGTCTGACCACCGTCGCCCGCCAACAATGATCCCTCTGACCACTGGCACCCGTCGACAACAGTCCTACCGACCAAATGAACCGGCCAACGAACTCTTAAGAACAACTCTCATATCACTAGATTCTTCCATTTCCCATCATATAATGTGCTCTGTATGATGTATATTTTCTACATTGAGACAATACCTTCTCCCAAGGAAGAGCCCCATTTGTAGTCAACTATAAACACTAATGGATTCTTTTCAACTAGGCCAGACCCCATGGTTTTTTCACTCATCAGGGTTTTCCATGTCAAAATCTGTCTCTTATGACTCTTGCATCTCTATCTCTTATTTGTCTATGTGCTAGATTTTTATATAAAGCTTGGACACTTAACTTTATATCTTTTTGCCGCCGCAAATGTTTCAGGACCCAACAAGTATAAAAAATATTTTGTAATAAAAAACTGTTTTAATAAACAGTAAGAAAGCCATCCCAAGCAAAGCCTTAATCATCATATAGGGGGGTTCAATCAGCCCATTCTCTTTTGCTCTAGTTCAATTAAATATAATATAATTTTAAAATATTTTTTATTTCAAGATATTTAAAAAAGAAATAAAATTATAAACTATAGTTTTACATAAATATTTAATGATAATATGCAATTCCCATCAGTCTCTCCACCATTGACTAACCTCTATCATTCGAATATCAACATTCAACCACATTATTTGACTTCAAATGCCCACTTATGGACACCCGACTTCAGCAATCCCTATATTGAGAGTCATATAATTATTTCAATTATTTAATCCCACCTTCTTCAAATATGGAGAATAATGGATTTTTGTATATTTAATTATGTAGTAGATTATTACAATTATGTCAGACTTTATAGTTTTTCACTTTTTGATTTTCCATGTAAAAACTGTATTGCAACTTGTTGGATTCTTGGGAGAACTTGAGCTTCATCGAAGAGAGAGAGAGAGAGAGAGAGAGAGAGATCAGGTGCAAAAGAAGAAAAGAGAATTTTATTCAATTGACTTGCTCTCCAAAACTCTATTACAACTTCCCTATATATAAAATTTAATTAGCATAAAATGAACCTAGAAAATAACCATCCTAAAACTGGATCAGTTCCTAACAATCTCCACATTGGTCTAGATTTTTACAATACATTTGAATCAATCCATCCATCTCTCAAATCTGTCGTCATTGCTAAGTTGGCGTCTTCTTTGGGCCTAGCTCTATGTAGTTTCAACAAATTCAGGCAATTTCTTTTCAAATGTTCTGTCACGACCCGACCCGAGACGAGACGGATCCCGCCCGCGCCGGATCGCGACGGAGAATAGCTAACCAGGATCTGGCTTTGGATTAGGTTACTGAACTGATCTTCCAAATTCTTAACTCAACAGAAGCACACAGAACAACAGAGCTACTAAAAACATCAAATGCAGCGGAACAAAACATCTATCTTTTCATTTCCTCAAAATAATCATCTACAGAACAGTACATGGCTTTCAACAGAAAGAAAGACAGAACAGGAAAGCCATGACTGTACAAAAATCAAAAGTACAAAAGTACCAAATCTGATCAGACTCTGAAATCTAATCCTGAACTTCCTTGCCCTTCCCAGAACCTGAAAACCACCAGAAAGCAAGGGTGAGCTCAACAGCTCAGCAAAGCAACAAACCACCAATCTAAATTCTCAGAAAACAAAACCAAACTCATCAGACAGAAATCCGATCAGAAATCGGAACAGAATCAGACAAATATCCAAATCGAAACTTATCAGAACAAAACAGAACAAATCAGAACAGATACGGACAGATATCACATCAGAATCAGAATCGTACAGAAATCAGAAATTCAGATCATATCAGAACAGAACAGAATCGGAACGGATATCAAATCAACAGAACTGTACGGAAACAGAAGTCGTATCAAATCAGAAACAGAACAGATCAGACATATCAGATCAACAGAATCAGATTCGTACAGATCATATCAGAACAGAACAGAATCGGAACGGATATCAAATCAGACAGAAACAGAACAGATACGGAACTCAGATTTCAGATATTTAATTAATAGCTAAATGTGCCCCCGGCACCAGAATAATAGCTGAGTAATTAATAGCTAAGTGTGCTCACGGCACCAGAAATTCTCTGAGTAATTAATAGCTAAATGTGCTCACGGCACCAGAAATTCTCTGAGTAATTAATAGCTAAGTGTGCTCACGGCACCAGAAATTCTCTGAGTAATTAATAGCTAAGTGTGCCCCCGGCACCAGAATAATAGCTGAGTAATTAATAGCTAAGTGTGCCCCCGGCACCAGAACAATAGCTGAGTAATTAATAGCTAAGTGTGCCCCCGGCACCAGAACAATAGCTGAGTAATTAATAGCTAAGTGTGCCCCCGGCACCAGAATAATAGCTGAGTAATTAATAGCTAAGTGTGCCCCCGGCACCAGAACAATAGCTGAGTAATTAATAGCTAAGTGTGCCCCCGGCACCAGAACAATAGCTGAGTAATTAATAGCTAAGTGTGCCCCCGGCACCAGAACAATAACTGAGTAATTAATAGCTAAGTGTGCTCGCGGCACCAAAACAGATGTGCTTATAGCACCAAAACAGAATTCATCGGATCCGGAACAGAACAGATATCAGATTTCAGATTGAGCTCATTTCAGATTTCCCTGACACTTACTGAATCTCATAGGATCCAGGCCCTTATAACTCCCTTTCCATAGCATATACACATAGCATTTCAATTCAGAAGAAATACGGACAATTCAGAAATTACCCAAAAATCGGGCAGCACAACGGCAGTATACGGAATTTACACAAAAATTCCTGCAAAGAAAATTTACCGAATTCGCACAGAATACAGATATCAACATTTCAGAACCTTTATTCTACTGCACAGATAAATTCCAATTTCACAGAAAAATCCGGTCGACTAAAAACACAGTCGAATCAAAAATACCCGGACGAAAATCTTCAGAAAATAACCAAAATGTGCACACTCGGCACGTCAACAATATACAGAAAGTTACGCGGTAAAAACTGAACCGATCAAAAGATACGGACGAAAATCGCTAACGGAAACAAAATCCGGACAGAATATACCGCCAAACACGACGGTTCTGAAAATTGAGAAAGGTGGAATGTGCCTTACCTCGAGCACAGCAATTTCCTCAACAGTCACTTCGATCGAAAACGGCTCCGCGTCGTCCGAAAATCCACTTTTTCAAAATCCACCTCGACTTTCTCTCTCCTCAAAAAAATCAGATATTTATTTTTTGATTTTCTCTCTCTTCAAAACGACTGAAATCAGCTTTATAATACACAGATCGGCCCGGCCGATCTCAGCATCGTCCCGGGACGATCCGACCAAAAGGATCGGCCTGGTCTCCCTTCAGGGCTATTGCATGGACGATATTTTCTACAGTGCCGATCGGCCTGGCCGATGTCTCCAATCGGCCTGGACGATGCATGCAGAAAATCACCTGGAGCAAAACTGGGCTAAAACTGGAGCTGAATTCCACTGATCGTCCCAGGACGATCCCAGATCGTCCTGGACGATACTGGAGCAGATCTTGATATTACAATCTCCCCAACTCAGAAAAATGTCGTCCTCGACATTATCCAGTCCAAACTCAGTCAAAACAAGTACGGGTACGACCGTCTCATATCAGACTCCTTCTCCCAAGTTGCTTCCCGTGCAGTCCGGTGCTTCCACTGGACTTTAACCATCGGAATCTCTTTATTTCTTAACTTTCGGACGTCGTACGCCAAAATAAGCTCTGGCTCTTCCTTGTACGCCAGATTCTCCTGAATCTCCACCTCATCAGCTGACAACTTCTTCCCAGAGTCTGAAACCCACTTCCTCAGAGTGGATACGTGAAACACATTATGCACATCCGGCATAGAATCAGAAAGCAATAGGCGATAAGCAGATTTTCCAATTCTTTCCAAAATCTCAAATGGTCCATAGGTATGTTGGACCTTGAACTAAACTTGCTCACCCTTCCAAAGTCTGGAAGTAAAACGTCCATCTCGATCAGATACGATCACACGAGGCACACCGTGCAATCTGACTATTTCCTTCACATAAATCTGTGCCAAGCGATCAACTGAATCCGTCTGTCTGATCGGAAGAAAATGGGCTGACTTCGTCAATCGATCTACAACCACCCAAATGGCATCATGTCCTTGTCTAGATCGAGGAAAACCCATCGCAAAATCCATCGTTACCTCCTCCCATTTCCACTCAGGGATAGGCAACGACTGCAACAGTCCACCTGGTCGCTGATGCTCTGCCTTCACCAACTGACAGGCTTCGCATCTCGACACAAACTCTGCTATATCTTTCTTCATCCCAGGCCACCAAAACAAAAGCTTCATGTCAGCATACATCTTACCACTGCCTGGATGAACAGTGTAGCCAGAATGATGGGATTCGTACAGAATCTCCTGCCTCAAGTCTCCAAACACAGGTACCCACAACCTATTCTTACAGAAAATAACACCAGAATCAGAAATTCGAAGTTCAGGATTCTTACCAGATCCAATCTGAGCTATCAACTTCGAATAATCAGAATCTGACTTCTGGGCTTCCTGAATCCGTGCTTCCAAAGAAGACTGAATACTCATCTGAGCCAACTCCAAATCACTGGAGGAAACCACCTCCAACTGCAATCTCTCCAAATCACGAATCAGAAAGTCATCACAGGTAAGCTGAATACCTGAGAATCTAGAAGACTTCCTGCTCAGAGCGTCCGCTACCACATTCGCCTTCCCAGGCTGATACTGAATAGTCAAATCGTAGTCCTTGATCAACTCGAGTCGAGAAGGTGGCTCAGGTTCAGATCCTTCTGAGTAAAAATATACTTCAGGCTCTTATGATCAGTAAAGATCTCACATCTGACGCCATACAGGTAATGACGCCAAATCTTCAAAGCAAAAACAACTGCAGCTAACTCCCGAACCACAGGGATCTCAGAAACAGAACCAACCTCTAGGTTCAGATCCCGCACCGAAGCCAAAAATACCGGACATCCCTTCTTCCACATTCTGCTCACCTCCAACGCAGAAATCAGACTGGAGAGAACACCTCGTAATCCCTGAAATACAACTCTCTCTCCAGCCATAAGCAAACTCACTTGCTTCTTCAGACAGTCAATCTGAGCCTCATACTGATTCAGCCAATCCATGCCCAGAATCACATCATACGAAGAAATCGGCAATCGAATCAAACTCGATTTCCACTTCTTGCCAGAAATCTCGATCTCACACAAACAAAACTGTCGAGCAATCAATGGATTCCCAGCCGGTAAAATCACAGACAAAGAAACCGGTAAAACCATCGAATCCAAATGTAAAATCTCAAAACAATGCTCGGACAGAAAAGAATGACTCGCTCCAGAGTCAAACAAAACACGACAGGGCTGATCAGAAATGTAAACCGTACCTGTCACAACATCCGGAGCATCACGAGCCTCCTGCTGACTCAGACTGTAAACTCGTGGCTGAATTGGAACAGGAGCTGAAGCAACAGAACTACTCTGCTCCCTCTGAATCGTAGGTGGTCTCCGTAGTGCAGAACTAGAACCACCACCTCTACCAGCAAATCCCTCAGGGCGTGGAGGAACAGTCCTCGGTCTTCCTGCTGCTGAACCAACAGGTCTGACAAAGCCCTCAGATCGCTGCTCATATCCCATCTGTGGACATTCTGCAATCCTATGTCCCGGCTGACCACATCTGAAACAAAGACCAGCTATCCTGTAGCACTGGCCATGGTGTCGCCGTCCACAACTCTGGCACACAGGTGCCGTACTGACAGATCCAGAACTAGTCGTACTGGTAGCAGTACCAGACGATCCTCCGCTCTTCCTGGAATCTCCAGATCCAGATCCAGGAACAAATCTCCTCTTCCCAGAGGAACCACTGCCAGATGTCTCTCCTCCAAACCTCTTCCTACTCGCAGTCCACCGCTGCTGAGTAGCCGTCAAGTCGTTCTCAATCAGACGAGCTCGCTCCACAAGCTCAGAGAAATCAGTAATCCGGAACGGTATCAGAGGCTGCCTCAAAGTGTCTCGTAAGCCTCTCAGAAATCTGTAGCACCTCTCAGCAGACGTGCTAACCAGCTGCGGAGCGTACCTGGCTAATGCAGTAAACTCAGCCTCGTACTGCATCACCGTCTTGCTCCCCTGAACAAGTCTCAGAAAACTCTCCTGCATCTGCTGTCGTGCAGAAGGGGGAACAAACCAGTCCCGAAATACTTCGGTGAACTCCTCCCAAGTGATCAAGGAGTTCAATCTGCCCTGAAATCTGGCTGCTTGCTGGCCATCCCACCAGTGCTCAGCCTCTCCGTCCAACAGAAAAACAGCTAACGGAACTTTCCTGTCTGCAGGACACTGCATCCCGTCAAAAGTCTTCTCCAATCTCCTCAGCCACTCCTCGGCTGCTCTGGGCTCAACAGCGCCCTCAAACCTCGGAGGCTTCAACCTCAAAAATAACTGCAGGTGTCGATCAATGTCCTCAGATCTAACAGTCGAAGCTCTGCTCTGAGTCTCGCTCATCATCTGAGCAACAAGTGAAGCAAACTGTGAAAGCGTATCAGCACCGACCACTGGGGCTGTACTCCCCACTGGTGCTGCCTGATCGTCACTCTGACCGTCTGTCATGTCTGGGTCTGGCTGATCCATACAGAAAAATCCAGAAAATCCGGAAAACTATCACAAAACAACACAAAATAACACAATAAAAAGCCAAACGACCCAAAACTACCTCCCAGACAGACTCACTGATCACTTCCTAGAGCTCTGTTTTACAATCCAACCTGTTTCCAAAACCAGTGCTCTGATACCAAAAAAGCTTGTCACGACCCGACCCGAGACGAGACGGATCCCGCCCGCGCCGGATCGCGACGGAGAATAGCTAACCAGGATCTGGCTTTGGATTAGGTTACTGAACTGATCTTCCAAATTCTTAACTCAACAGAAGCACACAGAACAACAGAGCTACTAAAAACATCAAATGCAGCGGAACAAAACATCTATCTTTTCATTTCCTCAAAATAATCATCTACAGAACAGTACATGGCTTTCAACAGAAAGAAAGACAGAACAGGAAAGCCATGACTGTACAAAAATCAAAAGTACAAAAGTACCAAATCTGATCAGACTCTGAAATCTAATCCTGAACTTCCTTGCCCTTCCCAGAACCTGAAAACCACCAGAAAGCAAGGGTGAGCTCAACAGCTCAGCAAAGCAACAAACCACCAATCTAAATTCTCAGAAAACAAAACCAAACTCATCAGACAGAAATCCGATCAGAAATCGGAACAGAATCAGACAAATATCCAAATCGAAACTTATCAGAACAAAACAGAACAAATCAGAACAGATACGGACAGATATCACATCAGAATCAGAATCGTACAGAAATCAGAAATTCAGATCATATCAGAACAGAACAGAATCGGAACGGATATCAAATCAACAGAACTGTACGGAAACAGAAGTCGTATCAAATCAGAAACAGAACAGATCAGACATATCAGATCAACAGAATCAGATTCGTACAGATCATATCAGAACAGAACAGAATCGGAACGGATATCAAATCAGACAGAAACAGAACAGATACGGAACTCAGATTTCAGATATTTAATTAATAGCTAAATGTGCCCCCGGCACCAGAATAATAGCTGAGTAATTAATAGCTAAGTGTGCTCACGGCACCAGAAATTCTCTGAGTAATTAATAGCTAAATGTGCTCACGGCACCAGAAATTCTCTGAGTAATTAATAGCTAAGTGTGCTCACGGCACCAGAAATTCTCTGAGTAATTAATAGCTAAGTGTGCCCCCGGCACCAGAATAATAGCTGAGTAATTAATAGCTAAGTGTGCCCCCGGCACCAGAACAATAGCTGAGTAATTAATAGCTAAGTGTGCCCCCGGCACCAGAACAATAGCTGAGTAATTAATAGCTAAGTGTGCCCCCGGCACCAGAACAATAGCTGAGTAATTAATAGCTAAGTGTGCCCCCGGCACCAGAACAATAGCTGAGTAATTAATAGCTAAGTGTGCCCCGGCACCAGAACAATAACTGAGTAATTAATAGCTAAGTGTGCTCGCGGCACCAAAACAGATGTGCTTATAGCACCAAAACAGAATTCATCGGATCCGGAACAGAACAGATATCAGATTTCAGATTGAGCTCATTTCAGATTTCCCTGACACTTACTGAATCTCATAGGATCCAGGCCCCTTATAACTCCCTTTCCATAGCATATACACATAGCATTTCAATTCAGAAGAAATACGGACAATTCAGAAATTACCCAAAAATCGGGCAGCACAACGGCAGTATACGGAATTTACACAAAAATTCCTGCAAAGAAAATTTACCGAATTCGCACAGAATACAGATATCAACATTTCAGAACCTTTATTCTACTGCACAGATAAATTCCAATTTCACAGAAAAATCCGGTCGACTAAAAACACAGTCGAATCAAAAATACCCGGACGAAAATCTTCAGAAAATAACCAAAATGTGCACACTCGGCACGTCAACAATATACAGAAAGTTACGCGGTAAAAACTGAACCGATCAAAAGATACGGACGAAAATCGCTAACGGAAACAAAATCCGGACAGAATATACCGCCAAACACGACGGTTCTGAAAATTGAGAAAGGTGGAATGTGCCTTACCTCGAGCACAGCAATTTCCTCAACAGTCACTTCGATCGAAAACGGCTCCGCGTCGTCCGAAAATCCACTTTTCCAAAATCCACCTCGACTTTCTCTCTCCTCAGAAAAATCAGATATTTATTTTTTGATTTTCTCTCTCTTCAAAACGACTGAAATCAGCTTTATAATACACAGATCGGCCCGGCCGATCTCAGCATCGTCCCGGGACGATCCGACCAAAAGGATCGGCCTGGTCTCCCTTCAGGGCTATTGCATGGACGATATTTTCTACAGTGCCGATCGGCCTGGCCGATGTCTCCAATCGGCCTGGACGATGCATGCAGAAAATCACCTGGAGCAAAACTGGGCTAAAACTGGAGCTGAATTCCACTGATCGTCCCAGGACGATCCCAGATCGTCCTGGACGATACTGGAGCAGATCTTGATATTACATGTTCTTTCCCCGTCAATTATGACATCAAGAACTTTCTTGAAAATCACCTCAGAAGTTCCTTGATGAACAAGGAGAGCCTTCATTTTGATTCTTCACAAGTCGAATCATTTTGATTCTTCATAAGTCGAAATCATTTTCATCGATAAATTTGTTCATTTCGAATCTTTGTGTTGACATGATCATGAAATGTAGTTGCTTCTATTGCACCTCAAAGATCTATTAGATCTTTTATCAAGAATAGAAAGAAAATCCTATTCCAATCGATCTGTGCCTAATCTTGATTCTCTATCCGCACTTGCAGGTCACCAACCTGCTCTCGTGCACAAGATCTCACCAAACAATCTTCAGAAAGACCTCCGTGCTGTTAGCTCCTGTGCTCTAGATCTTAAGAATGCGGAGTTGAAAGCCCACGAGTAATTCATGTGTTGATCATTCTAATTGGTTGAATGTATTCGATAGCGATGTTGATGAGATTTTCAAGATTTGCAAGATATGTATAATTTTATGGCAACTAAAGTAGTTGATCCTGCTATGTCAACTGGTGCTGGAAAAAGATCTAAAAGGAAATCTAAGAAAAAAAAAAATGTGATTCGTGTTGTGCTTGGTTTGGCTTTTCTGTTGATTTCTGGACTATGATGAGGCAATTATGCTTAACCCCTAGTTGGCCTTGAGTTGGCAACCTTGGTGGTTGGTGTGGTTCAGTGCTCAGATCTTCAACTGGTTGTTGTGTGGCTTACAATTGCCAA
This sequence comes from Dendrobium nobile, assembly GCA_022539455.1. NCBI lineage: Eukaryota > Viridiplantae > Streptophyta > Magnoliopsida > Asparagales > Orchidaceae > Dendrobium > Dendrobium nobile. The sequence goes on along the minus strand of CM039731.1, from coordinate 39,521,735 downwards.
TGGATGGTCATTTCTTTGCTACTCGGTGGGTGCAGGATTGCCATACTTAGTCATTTTGGATGGTAGCATTTATTTTGAGTCGTGTTTTTGCCGTCTCAGATGTTGCTTGGACCCTTGGGTCTCTTTTGGTGATGCTTTGGGTGGCTCGTGTGGCTCTGGAATTTGAATTTTTCTTGGTTCTCTAGTAGTTTTGTTTTGCTGCTTTAATTTCTTTTGTTTATCTTGTAATAGGTAGAACGTCGGCTCGTAGATTTTCTTTAATGTATGGTCTTTTTGAGAGCTGGTAGTTCTTTAAGGCTTGTAATTTTCTTATAATTATCGCTTAGCCCCTCTGCGGGTTTTATCAAAAAAAAAAAAAAGTCTCATTCGATTGGTTTTGGCTAAGTGTAAGTTTGAAGCATCCCCTCTAATTGAAGGCCGCATGTGATCTATGGCTTTTTATTTATTTTTTATTTTTTTGATATATGCTATACTTGAAGACTCTTGTTCTTGGTGTAAACACCCACTTCGATGATGGCGTTAAATGCGAAGACTTCAACATGGAAGATTCAAATCAATGGCTTTATAAATAATTAAAATGGTGTAGACTTTGTAATCAAACATTATGCAAATTTACTCCATTTAACAATGTTTTCATCTTTGTTGTGTAGTGAAGAATTAGTTACGACACAGGTAAGAGGGGTCAGGTTCGGATCCAATCTCAAATTGATATGGCTAGAATTGGTCAATCAAAATTCGACCAATTAGCAATCTGAATTTGACTCGACAATCCAGTTTAATTAAATATATATATTTTTATTAGCTTATTAATCATAGATTTTAGATTAGTTAATTAGAAATAATAAGATTATATCAATAAATAAAATAATTTAATAAAAATATTAAATTAGTTATTTTCGGATCAAAATAAGGTTGGCGGTCTATTCGTTAATAAACATGTCAAAAAGCATGAGCAAAGCCTAACCCGTTTATTAAAAGGGTCAACTCAAACCTAAATTGTTTTGGCTGGATTGGCTGACAAGGTATTTTTGACACCGCTACGATAAAATAAGATTTTTTTTACTTATTATTACATAAAAAATTGTGCATACTTAAATATCATAAATTATCAAAAACATCAAATTTTTTAAGTTAAAATTTTGAGAAGAGAAAATTTATTAGGCTTAACTTTTTCAACTCGACAACAATGAGTTACACCTTTTTTTTTCCGTTCATGAATGCAAAATGCAATGAAGGGGATAGTACTAGACCACCGAGCAATGATAGTCATAAGAAAATAATCGAATGACAGCAGTCAGATGATGTTAGTTCAATGATGATGATGCTTGAGCGATGTTTGGTCAGGCACATAATATTTGATTATAGGCACACTCCATTTGACTATGGGCATGCAATATTTGGACAATATTTGATCATTCAATTAATATTCAAAAGTTATTCAATCATGTTTTTCAAGCCATTTGGGATGTCTATTGATTGGCCTTGTAAAGACATTAAGATCGGCTATAAGTTTGTTCAAATCAAAGTTTTAATTTAAAAACAAAAAGCATTTTAAATACTATATAAAATTCATGCTCATCAAAAAAATTTTCTAAAGAATTATCATACATAAAAAAAACTATTAAATGTATTTTGTACTTAGTGATATGTATAAGAAGCTTATATTACACTAATTTAAAAATAAATTTAATGATTTTTAATTTATCTTGACATAAATTATATTAAAATATTCATCAAATTTTAAAATAAAACACATATTTCACATCCAACAAATAATAATTTAATGGAAAAGATTGAATTTTAGTTATGTACATTGGAAGGAAGGGGCTTTTGGTGGATCAAATAGGAGGTGACATAATTGAATAACTAAAACTCGCTTGAAATTGAAGGATATGACCCATTTTTCTATACCCTTTGAAAATTAAACAAAAAGAAAACCCCTTTTTCTAACTTAAACAACACTCCTTATTAATAAAAAAAAGACAAAAAATTCAAAGACTAAAAGTTTGAACAAACAAATTAATCAAAGTTTGTCTATATATATATATATATATATATATATATATATATATATATATGAAATTATTACGTGCGGTCACCAACACTGTTCCGAGGTAAATCAAAATACACCATGTCACCAATACACTGTGTATTTTCACTGTGTACTGCTGTGTATATGGTGACGTAGCGCATCTTGATTGATCTCTGGATGGTCCGATGACTGCACATAATAATTTCTCTATAAAAATAATGGATGTTTCATCAATCATATATCAAAACTGTTCGGACTTAACTCGAGAATATCCAATCAATTATGAGAACTTGGTCTCATGTAAAAAATAATTATATATAACAAATATAATTAAAATATCTTTATTTTATGGTGGCATCCATAATTTTTAATATAACAATAAATTTCAGCAAAACACAACATATAAAACTATTATCTTTGGACTCTTAGTCTTTTTTTTTGTCTCTCTTGTGTACAAGTATGATGTCACCAACGAACAAAATGGAATTCAACATATCCATATTATTTTAAAATTATGCAAAGATATTTTGATCAGAATTTAATTATTTATATATTATAATCATATGGCTATAACTTAAAATTTTAAAATTCATCATAATTAAATTTTATTTATGATGGGTCGACTCAAATGCTATTTTATCTATTAAAAATAACGAGAGTCTTTGCTTAATTAGTATTAAATTTCAGAATTGTGAACGCAAGAAAAAAAAAACAAAAAACAAAAAACAAAAAAAATGTTCAAAAAAAAATTTCAGCGGAATGGCAGGAAAAAAAACCGATTCCCTTTTCCCACTGCAAAGCAGTCAAAATTTTAAAAAGAGCATTAAAATAAATTTTTTTAAATCGCTATAAATTTTAAAAATAGACCATCTCTCCTTAGAGCTAGGAAGGACATGATTTTTTTTTTTGGAACATTTAGGCCATTTCAGTAAAACTCACACACACAACGCATGCACAGAGACTCAAACTCAAGACCTCTTAGTTGGAAGACTAAGCTCTCAACCAACAGACCAAGGTGAGCTGTGTATGATTTTTTAATAAAAAAATCGTACGCACACATAAAAATAAAGAAGACCTAAACTTTTTATACTTAGTGGTATTAACGACACTGTGTAGTTAATCTCATATCATCCCATTGTGAGATGTATCTGGAATTGTTGGGATTGATATATGTTTTGGGATAATTTTTTTATTGTTTTATAAAATATTTTTTTAGTAAAAAAATTTCAAATAGTACCACAACATTCAAATGCTCATCACGCAATTGAGTTGGGGTTAACTATATCGTACAATTAGTACCACAACATAGATAGAATATTCAGGTCTATATTATTCAATCTTCATAATCTTTTATAAACAAAATGTCAATATAGATTATTCAATTGAGTGTTTGAAAGCTTTGGGCAAAATTATGAGAATACTGATAAATCGTTGATTAATGAGGATGAGAAAATAATCATATCAAAAATCTCAAACACAAGACAATAAGTTTACATGGTTCAATAAGACAATAAGTTTACATGGTTCAATTAGATACACATATGTCCACAATCACATATAAATCAAATACTTAACTAAGCTTCAAAAAGGATAGATATATTGAGAGAAACTAAACTTCATAAGATAAAAGAACACCACTTTTTTCGTGTTAAATACTAAGAAAGAACACAACCACTTGGATTTAAGATGAGGGGGTTGAATGTGGAGAGAAAAATATTGATTAAGATTTTCCTTCTCTTCTCTTCTCTACTACATGCAAGAACTACTTCCTGTTCTTCCTTCTCTTGTTCTCCTCTTCTTAATTTGAACTCCTACAATGGAGCTAGGGGAAAAAAGAGTAACTATTGTGTATGGAAGAAATAAATTCAACCACCCAACATTTCTGAACTTTCAGTTTGATAGTAGTTTCAAAGACTTGTTTGTAAATTGAGCTTTTAGAAATTTTAATCCCAAAGAAACATTTCAAATAACACTTGTAAAGAAAATGAAACAACAAGAACACAAATAATTTATGTGATTTGAGTCCTTACAAACTCTACATCCATAGGGCGACCTCATTCATTATTGTTTATTTAAATATGTGTGGAGAAAATATGATACAAAACTTCTATATACAGAAAATTGTTTTTAGCTTTTCTAAATAGCAAAAAAATATTAGCCTACAATCGGTTGAACCAAAATTAATGAATGTTTATAAAAGTAAATAACCCAACTACCAAAACATAATAACAAATTTTCACCAATAGCCTCAACAAGTAAAATAGTCGCTAGAAATTGATACTAATGGCCTCAAATAACTCCACGAACAAGATCTAAAATAGATCCTTAAATTAAGAACAACATGAACAAAAAATAGATAAGATAAATTAGGTGAACTAGGGAACAAAACCCACAAAACAAGAGCAGCAAAGCAAGGCTCCAATCTTTCTAATCTAAATAGGAGAAATATACCTACATTTCAGCATATAGTATAATATTGCAAAGGAAAAAGCTCATATGGCATAAATCCGACTTCCAACCGACAATCATGTACGATTGTAACCGACAATCATGTACGATTGTCTTTCTCATAAAAGAAGAACACACATGAGAGAAACAAGAAGGGTTCACCTTCTCTACACACTCGGAAATCCACCGACTTCAACTCTTTATTCATTCTCTTTCACACAAGAAACCCAGCACCACAAGCCCTAGTCTTCGTCCTTGCAAACCCTTTCTCTCACACACCCGAACACCAAAGAATAGAAAACCACATCCCTTTTCAACTCCCGCTCCACTTAGGTAGTAAAATAGAAAGAATTGATTTTGAGTTAGGATGCCAACAATAGTATACATAATAATCAAGAACTTAAAGTCAAAATAAAATTTGGTAATAAATAAATATATGATAAAACATAAAGAGTGAATTCATTAAGTAAATTACTTAACTAAATAATTAATTTAATTAAAGCTATTTTATTTTAAATCACATATATCAGTAACAACAATCTATTTCTAGCCCTTATCTTCATAGCATGTGGCCATATTTTCTCTTAGTTATAGCAATCTACTTCTAAACCTCAACTTCATAGCTTGTAGCCATGTTCTCTCTTGGTTCCTAAGTTCTAACATACACACAGTTGCCTCCCTATTCGTATATCTAATTTTCTATAAAGTTTAATATCTAAATATACCCCTTTTAAAACTGAATAGATAATTCAGTTTATATGTGGCCATAAATATTGATGGATCTCACTAAATTAAATATGTTTATTTATGTTTAAGATTAATTTCTTTTTGTTCGTTTGATTTTATGCTTTGATGTTTTTTGTTCATTATTATTTTTCTCCTCTTTAGTATTAGAGCTTGGACTAAAAAGGTTTCGAATCCAAATATGAAGGATGGGAAGATCAAAATTAAAATGTTTGATGACCAAATCATCATACTATTTAAGATGGAAAAATGGAGAAATATATATGCCAAAGAAAATTTAATCAACCACTAAAGAGAATAAATTCATTACAAGTCAATCATAAAGAGTGCAAGTTGATGCTCAAACAAGATTTGGGGGAATTTGTCCATCTTTTAGTTTGAAAACATCCTCAATGAATCATTATAGTTGGCTTCACGAGGACACTCCCAAACTGACGCCGCAGCACTGCGAGACGGATCAGACGTTTTTTTTTTGTTGAAGGGTTGCATCCCTTATTGTTACTTACTTATATTTCTCTTGTATTTATGTATTATTAAACATAGAGAACAGGGCATGTGTGAAGAGAAGCAAGAAGAGAGCCAGAGAGAAGAGCAACATGCACTTATTTCTACCCATGTTCATAGTGAATTTCTTGGTGTGGTGTGGCTCAATGATTTTTTTCCCTATTTTGGGCTTTTCTACCTTAAATCCTAGTGTTTTTTTTTTTAATTTTTCCGTTGCTTTTATTTTCTTGCTTGTTTCATCATTATGTGGTTTTTTTTGGGACATTTAGGCCATTTAAGGCAAACTCATACACACAACGCATACACAAAGACTCGAACCTAAGATCTCTTAGTTGAAAGCATAAGCTCTCAACCAACAGGCTAAGGTGAGTTGTGTATCATTATGTTGTTTACTCACTCCCCCCCCCAACAACAACAACAACAACAATAATAATAATAATAATAATAATAATAATAATAATAATAATAATAATAATGGTGAAATATTTAGCATGCATGTTTTTCATCTTTGCAACCATGGGCGGATCCCCCTTGATGTCAAGGTGGGCATTTCAAATGCCCGCCCTCAAAAAATGTCCACCCTCAAAAAAATAAATATTGGATTAGCGATAGAAATTTCGATATTTTGCATGCATCCCCCTCCCCTTCAAAAGTATCTTTTTTCCCTAATATTATATCCTAAGCATCGTTGCTTATCACGTAAGTTCACACTTCGCAACCGTTTTTGACATTCAAGATGTCGCCGTCTCGCAACCATCTTCTTCCCAGTTGCATTCGACGTTTAAGAGGTCGCTTGCAGTTCACTCTTCACCCTGCGGACCTGGCGTGGTCTTTGACCATCAATCAAATTTGAAGATAAATATGTAATTTCTATACAAATTTGAAGATAAATATGTAAATGGAAGATAAATGATTAAAAAATTTCTTATAAATTTAATAGTGTTATGTTGATTAATTTTTTTTTATTGTTATTAGTATTGATTTTATTATTTTATTATTATTATTATTATTATTATTATTATTATTATTTTCTAATTAATTAAAGCTTTGCCAAAAAAAAAGAAGTTGGATCTTCCACTGTTTGCAACAAATTTTTGTTGCGTGTGAATAAGCTGGATCCGCCATTTTTGACGAATTCATTTAAAAAACAAGTTAAAATGGCCGACTTATTTGTTTGCAATGTATGTCCTTTTTCATTTGCTCTTTTATGTGGCGTCGATTAATCTAAATATAGTCCAAAACTAAATGTTGACAATTAAAGGGCATAAATCTGAAAGGTAACGAATAGAATTCTTTGGATCAGGAGAGTTTAGAAGGAATAAAGGTATAAAAGTAAATCCATAGCAATGTATTGATCCTTCACACTACTAATAGGGAGTTCGGTTTCTGTGCATATTTAGAACAATAGCTTCAAGTCATGAAAAATTATTCTGTGCGGAGACTGAACGGAGAGAATCATTTGAATTTGCTGCGCTTTAATTTCTCCTTTTCCACGCTTTTTCAAATATTCGGCGGAAAGTGAGCAAATATGCATTCATAATTGCACTTTTGCTGAGTATTAGCTAAAGCGCAGCAAAAGGATAGCAAAAGTGCAATTATTAGGATATTTGCTACGCTTTAGTTGCTTTTTGGTGCACTTTAGCAAGTACTCATTAAAAGTGCAGTTATGAATGCATATTTGCACTTTTGCTGCCCTTTGCTGAGTATTTGCAAAAGCGCAACAAAATGACAACTAAAACACAGCAAATCCGGTCGGTTCTCTCAATTCGGTCTCCGCACAGAATAATTTCTCCCAAGTCATACAATTTTTTAAGTATGAATTAAAAAATTTAGTTCAAAACTCCATGACTTCAATATTATGGGTGTGAAAAGAAAATGGGTTTGATAATCCCCATATGAAGCTAAATTTGAAGTCTTTTTGAGATCACCCTTATGGACTCTAAAAAAAATTAAGTCTTGATGGCAAGGGTTTAAGGGTTTATAAATATATGGCCATGGTCTTAGGCAGCTTAAACATGCTTAGAAGTGCATTAAGCAGGAGAAGTTCCTTAATAGGGGTAAAATAGAAACCAGTTCTACAGTCAATATGTTAAGAGTTTCCTCATTCCAGTCTTTTCTAGTTAGCTCATTAAGCTTGTTTGCTTATTTTCTTGGGAGAACAACCTAAGCGAAGAAGTCATGGAGGAGAAGCATGACATGGATGAGGAAGAAGAGATAATGCTGCCTGGTTTTCGTTTTCATCCAACAGATGAAGAGTTGGTGGAGTTTTACCTGAGGAGAAAGATACAGCAGAAGCCACTTTCTATTGAGCTAATCAGGCAACTGAATATATACAAATATGATCCATGGGACCTTCCAAGTAAGCATCAATCGTTCATTCTTAGATTATTTTTTAAAAAGCAATGATTTTTTTTTTTTTTCATTTTAGAATATAAACTAATATCTTCTTTTTGCCAGATTTTTTGGGCTAGTTAAGGCTTTGTTTGGGATGGCTTTCTTACCGCTTCTTAAAGCAGCTATTTAGAATAAAATTTAAATTTTTTTACTAAAAAGCTGTGATGTGGAACAGGTTCAAGCACAAGTTCCGGGTTGACCCATTACCGCAGCTACCTCCTCTGCGGCATAACGAACTACAGCCTCCACTACCTTTTTTCTGTTATTTCTGCAATCATTACTTACTGCCTTTACACATGTGCTGCTTAGTGGCACTATTTTAGTCTTTTTACCGTTTTAGACTAAACTCTAGTATTATACTAGTATGAGGAGCTGTAGAGGACGGGTATTGAATTATTACAGTGGAAAATACACTTCTCCTGGAACCTCCGTTCTCCTTCCCCGTCTCCGTTTCCTCTCTTCTTCTTCTTTGTTTTCCTTATTTGTTGCAGGTTCAGTGTGTCCCATACACCAACTGGTATCAGAGCTTGGCTTCGAGCTTCAATGGCGGAAGGTAGCAGGAAAACTGCTCCAGTCGACGACAGGAGCATGGACGCCTTATGGACAGCACAGACCAACATTTCAAGACAACTGGAAACACTCACTGCTGAGTTTTTCCGGTTCTCTACGGAAATGCGCAACGAGATTCGATCCCTTCGGACGAATCGACCAAATCCAACGATGGTGCTTCCGGGAGCACCGGCAACCATACCGGCGCCTCCGCATCACCGTCGACGACACACTCCACCCGCTGGGTTAGTTGCTTCGGATTCGGAACTCGAAATTGAAGCTCCCCAGCCCTTTGAAATGTCAGATTCAGCTGAAGACGAACCTCCTGTTTATTACGACCGACCCAGGCGACATCAGGTGAACCATCGCCAACAGGGAGAGTTCAAAGTCAAATTAGACATTCCTTTCTTCGATGGCCGATTACACATAGAGGATTACCTTGATTGGGAGCGGGCGGTTGAATCTTTTTTTGATTACATGGAAATCGCTCCTGATAAACAGGTAAAATATGTTGCCTGTCGCTTGAAGGCCGGAGCGGGAGCTTGGTGGATGCAAATGATACAGTCACGGCGGCGAGAAGGCAAAGGCCCGATTACGAGTTGGTATAGGATGAAGCGGCTGTTGCGTGGACATTTCCTACCTACTGATTTCGAGCAAATGCTGTACTTACAATATCAACATTGTCAACAAGGCAATAGAACAGTAAACGAATACACAGAGGAATTCTACAGACTAAGTGCTCGGAACAACTTGAACGAGACGGATAATCAGCTTGTGGCGAGATACATTGGAGGGTTGAAAGAAGTTATCCAAGACAAACTTGAACTGAATGCCGTATGGTCGCTATCCCAAGCTATAAATTACGCTCTCAAAATTGAATTACAGCTTAGCCGACATCCTAGAACTAATTACACTCGTCGGTTTGCCGTGGAGACTGTGACGCCACCCCCTGTATCACATTCAGCTAAAACTTCAGCAACCCCATCAGGCGGAGCAGGTATTTTGGGTACCGAACCGAAGCCAGTCTCTCGACCCAAGTTTCCACCAAAGGATGTTAATCCGTATACCAAACCTGCGACACTCAAGTGTTACCGATGTTTCCAACCTGGACATAAGTCAAACGAGTGTCCAAATCGCCAACAACTCCAATTGATAGAGGGAGAACAAGAAGACGATGCAGAGCCACCGTCTGTTGAAGCTGTGAATGAATTGGAGCCCGAATACCTTCAGGCCGATGAAGGGGAGAATGTTGCTTGTGTTCTGGAGAAGCTTCTCTTAGCCCCTAGACAGAATAATAATTCGCAACGCCACTCAATCTTTCGAACTCGCTGCACCGTTGGCGGTAAGGTATGCAACATGTTGATCGACAGTGGGTGCACGGAGAATATTGTGTCACGCTCGGTAGTCTCTAAGCTGCAATTGAAGACGACGAAGAATCCGCACCCATATAAGATAAGCTGGGTCAAGAGAGGAGTAGAGATACTCGTCTCAGAGATGTGTAGAATTACCTTTTCCATCGGCAAGAACTATGTATGTGAAGTGTTATGTGACGTCCTTGAGATGGACATTTGCCACATTATCCTGGGGCGACCCTGGCAATTTGACGTGGGAGCAATTCACGACGGGCGGAACAATACTTATTCTTTTGACGGGAAGGGTCGCAAGATTATATTAATGCCACAAACTATGTCATCTTCAGACAACAATGAACAAGCCACCATGTTCGTTGTATCCGGGGCTAGTCTCCTACACTCATGGCAGGAAAATTCGATAATGTTTGCACTTATAGCTGAGGCTGCTGAAACCGATAGAGTTTCACCCAATGTTCCCTCCACCGTCCAATCGATACTCCAGCAATTTACTGAAGTTTGGCCATCTGAGCTACCCAGTACTCTACCGCCTCTCAGAGAAATTCAACATCAAATTGATTTTCAACCCGGCGCAATACTCCCTAATCTGCCCCACTACAAGATGAGTCCGCAAGAACATATGGCATTGAGGGACATTGTCGATGAATTGCTGACAAAGAAGTTGATACAACCAAGTCTAAGTCCGTGCGCAGTTCCAGCTCTACTAGTGCCAAAGAAAGACAAGACTTGGCGACTATGTATTGATAGCCGGGCTATCAACAAAATTACAGTTAAGTATCGGTTTCCTGTGCCGCGGCTGGAAGATATGCTAGACAAGCTGGTGGGAGCTGAAATTTTCTCCAAGCTCGATCTCCGAAGTGGCTACCATCAAATTCGCATCCGGCCGGGGGACGAATGGAAGACGGCTTTCAAGACGCGCGATGGATTATTTGAATGGCGCGTCATGCCATTTGGATTATGCAATGCTCCGGCTACATTTATGAGGTTGATGAACGAGATTTTACGACCGGCTTTGGGGAAGTATTGTGTCGTTTATTTCGACGACATCCTCGTGTTCAGCTCTAACCTCCAAGACCATTTACAACATCTCACCTCTATTTTTGAAATCTTGAAAACTCACAAATTATATCTTAATCTACCTAAATGCGAGTTTGCAACAGGTTCAGTACACTTTTTGGGCTTCATTATTTCGTGCAGAGGCGTTCATATGGACGCCCAAAAGGTAGCCGCTATTACGCAATGGCCTACGCCACGCTCGGCCACGGACGTGAGGAGTTTCGTTGGTCTGGCAAACTTCTACCGGCGGTTTATACGTGGGTTCAGCCTCATTGTCGCACCCATTACAGATTGTCTGAAGGCCAAAGCATTCCAATGGGAATCGGCACAGCAGAGGAGTTTTGAAACACTCAAGGCGGCATTAACTTCTGCTCCAGTCCTCGCTGTCCCAGACTTCACGAAGCCTTTCCAGGTAGACACCGATGCCTCTTCTATAGGCGTTGGAGCTGTGCTTTCACAGGAAGACAGACCAATTGAGTTTTTCAGCGAAAAACTGAGCCCAACCCGCCAGAATTGGTCAGCATACGAACAAGAGTTGTATGCAGTTGTTCGAGCGTTAAAACAGTGGGAGCATTACCTCCTTCATCAAGATTTTGTTCTTAATACTGACAATCACGCTCTCCAGTTCATTAATCAACAGAAGTCCATAAACAAGATGCATGCCCGTTGGATCACTTTTCTACAAAGATTCAGCTTTGTATTGCGCCACAAGTCAGGAGCTCAAAACAGGGTAGCTGATGCCCTTAGTAGGCGGACCGTTTTGCTCACACAGCTGCAAACCGACCTGCAGGGCCTTCATACATTGCAGGAATTATACGCCACAGATAGTGATTTTGCTGATCCATGGACCCAATTGATGCAGGAACCAAGCAGACCAGTGGGAGATTTCTCCGTTAGACATAACTTCCTATTTAAAGGAAATCAGCTGTGTGTTCCAGAATCGTCTTGGAGGGAACATCTCATCAAGGAACTCCATTGTGGGGGTTAGCTGCACATATCGGGCAAGCCAAAACCTTAGAACAGATGCAATCTAGATTTTATTGGCCACACCTCCGCCGTGATGTAATTCGTTTTGTAGAACGTTGTCCGGTGTGTCAAATTTATAAAGGAAATGCTCAAAATACCGGTCTCTATACTCCTTTGCCTGTGCCACAATCTATATGGGAAGATTTAAGCATGGATTTTGTGTTGGGACTACCTCGGACGAAACGGGGAGCAGACTCTATCATGGTCGTGGTGGATAGATTTTCAAAAATGGCTCACTTCCTATCTTGTAAAAAGACTTTTGATGCACTCAATGTGGCCATGTTATTCTTCAAAGAGATCGTTCGCTTGCACGGGATACCTCGAAGCATTACGTCCGATCGCGACGTAAAATTTATCAGTCACTTTTGGAAAGAACTGTGGAAGAGATTACAAACTGAGATCAAACTGAGTTCCGCCTATCATCCACAATCTGATGGCCAAACCGAAGTGGTTAATCGGACATTGGGAAGTATGCTTCGCTGCTTGGCCCATGATCATCCAAAACAGTGGGACGATTACCTCGGCCAAGCCGAATTTGCCTACAACTCCATGGCCAACCGTTCCACTGGGCAGTGTCCATTTAGTATCGTATACACCAAGGTTCCCAATCATGTAGTGGACATAACAGTGCTGCCGCAATGCCGGAGTAAGTCAGCCACCAAGACCTCTGAAGAGTATACGAAGATGTTGGCTGATATTCGAACCAAGCTGGAGACAGCCAATGCCAATTATAAACGAGCAGCTGATTCCAAGCGCCGATTTAAGACGTTCAACCCAGGAGATCTAGTGATGGTTCGTCTCCGCAAAGAGCGACTTCCTCCGGGATCACACTCCAAGCTCAGTCCTCGCAAAGTTGGACCAATACCGATCCTTCGGCGGATCAACGATAATGCTTATATCGTCGACCTTCCTCCACAGTATCTTACCCCTTCAACCTTTAATGTCTCTGATATTTTTCCTTATGTCCCTCCAGATTCAGGGCAAGCTCAGTCCATTTCCTGTGACAAGGAAATTTCTACAGCCGGGGAGCCTGATGTGGAACAGGTTCAAGCACAGGTTCCGGGTTGACCCATTACCGCAGCTACCTCCTCTGCGGCATAACGAACTACAGCCTCCACTACCTTTTTTCTGTTATTTCTGCAATCATTACTTACTGCCTTTACACATGTGCTGCTTAGTGGCACTATTTTAGTCTTTTTACCGTTTTAGACTAAACTCTAGTATTATACTAGTATGAGGAGCTGTAGAGGACGGGTATTGAATTATTACAGTGGAAAATACACTTCTCCTGGAACCTCCGTTCTCCTTCCCCGTCTCCGTTTCCTCTCTTCTTCTTCTTTGTTTTCCTTATTTGTTGCAGGTTCAGTGTGTCCCATACACCAAGCTGCTTCAAGAAACAGTAAGACAGCAGTCCCAAACAAAACCTAAGTTGTTAAGTTGTTTATTTTCAACTTTCAAAGTAAAGAAAAAAAAAACCCGAAATAAGGCCACCAAAAGAACAAAAAGATTTACCACCAATGACTGCCAACAAGCCATGGAATCCCAGGTGGTAAATAAAAAGCCACATCATAGCCACCAAAAAAATTGCTACAACTGCAACGCTAAACCCCAACATCACAATCAACCATAAGAGAAACAGCCGCATCCAAAAATACAAAGAAAAAACCGAACTGTTATGCCCATCTCAATTTCCATAATAAAATTGTGAAAATGTTTTAAAAACTATACAATTGAAGGAAAAAAAAACTTGGAAAAGCCACCATTAAAGTTAAAATCATAAATAACCAAAGTATAATTAGAATGTGTTCCAATGAAGATAAATTATCACTATCATAATCACATAAATGATGCTATTTCTGTTCTTATCTTCCAAATAGAGCTAGCAGCAACTGGGGAGAATCAATGGTACTTCTACTGCCCAAGAGATCGTAAATATAGAAACAGTAGCAGGCCAAATAGAGTCACCAGGGCCGGATTCTGGAAAGCTACTGGTACAGACAGACCCATCTACTCTTCTGAAGGTATAAAATGTATTGGTTTGAAGAAATCTCTTGTCTTCTATAAGGGACGGGCTGCAAAAGGAATTAAAACTGATTGGATGATGCATGAGTTCAGACTTCCTTCTCCAAATGTCCCAAGACCTTTTGATAAGAACATTCTAACCAATGTAAAGTCCCCTATAAATACCATCTTACACTACTAGTAGTTTTCATTAATTAGATTTTCTTCCAAGTGCAGGACTCGTGGGCCATCTGCAGGATATTCAAGAAGAATATTAACGTAGTAGCCAATAGAGCAGCCTCACAGTCCTGGGCGTCTCCATTAACAGACTCTGCAGATTCAGAATTCTCTCTTCTGAATGCAATGAACAGTTCACATTTTGCATCAGAGAACATCAAATGTACTATCAATAGCTTGGAGAAGCAAAGGAGTGCTGAATCTCATTCTCCTTTAGATGTTTATGGCTTCAGGTCCTTCAATTTGATCAACAACAAAGCTGAAATGCCCACAAGTTCTGTGTTTTCATCACTTGGAACATTAATACCATCTTGTTGTAGTATAGACTTTGGACAACAACAGCCTTATAATGGTTATGCAGACAATTATCCATTAGAGATGAGAGGCAACTTGGGAACAGAAGAAGAAGATATGATGGTGAAGAAATCTCTGAATAATATCCTGCTTGGTAATAATCAGTAGGGTGATGTGAGGAACACGGGGTTTCCCTTTAATCTTCCACCTAATATTTCAGATGAGTAGAAGCTGAATTTACCATGGGGATTAAATTTACTTTAGAGTATTTTTAGGGAGGTGGCTTGGGGTTTGGAATCCCCAAGATTTTGTTCAAAGTTTTTCATTAAAAACTTTAGTGGCTTTTGAGGTTTAATAAGAGTTTATGAGATAATTTCATGAATGCTGAACATTGTGATAAGGTCCATCCTTCTCTTACTCCTATAAAAGCTAATGCTAATTGGGTTTGGAAGAAGCTTTGTGGTATCAGAGCACTTGCTAACTTATTGAAAACTGTTTTAGAAAATAATAAAAAAGCATTTTCAAACGAAGCTTTTGAATAGCTTTTAGTCACTGTTTTCAAGAATGTTTTTTTAGTTTTTTATAGTTAGCAGCTAAAAAATTATTCCGAATGAAGCTTAAATCTTTACACAACTCTCCTTGGCCTTTTGGTTGAGAGCTTAGGCTTCCAACTAAGAGGTCCAGGCGAGTCTATGTGTATGCGTTGTGTGTGTGAGTTTGCCTTTAATGGCCGAAATGTCCAAAAAAAAAAAAAAAAAAAAGCTTAAATCTTTATGATTATAGATTTGATTCTGATTTCATGGGAGCTATTCAATCTGTTTTTTATGGCTCTTCTCTCAAGCTAAGGTTCTTCATTATTCATTTTCCATTTAATGGTTTCATGTGCAATCAAAATTATTTCTCTTTGGTTAGCTATGCATCAGTGGATTCTAGAAGATTCTAAAATCCAGCCCATTAATGCATATGAATCAAGGAAAAATTTTGAATCATATATGATGAATTTTGCTATTATTATAATTTTTTTAAAAGTAATAAATTAAGCAATAATAAAATTATGAAAATATCCTGATATAATTATCTCTTATGAATCCTTAAGATAAGATCCAAAATTTAGTGGATTGAATATGTAAGCACTGATAAGGATCATCCCATCTGATAAAATGTCTCTTTCCTAAGTATAATTCAATTCATTTGCCAAATTTTTTATTTAATATAGGATTGTATTACCACCAAATGAAACTGTTGACTCTCATAAATAAGAAAGATTTTTACTTGTGGAGTTCGGACGCAATTTTTCATTCGGACTCTAATCACGTGAATATACATGGATTTTCTCTCTCTTATACACGCTCTATGTATAAGAGATAGAGATAGAGAGAGAAAGAGAGAGAAATCCATGTGTCTTCGCGTGACTAACGTCCGAAAGGCATTCAAACTCTGCACGTAATAATTTGTTTAGACCCTACACTAAGAGTAATTGACAAAAGATTGTCAAGATGATAGGATAATAGTTGTCTCATGTTTTTTTAAAGGAAAAACAAATTTTATTTCAACAAAGAAAGGAGTACAACAGTGGCCCAAAAACAATAGACACCAAAATACATCAAAAGACAGGAAAAGAAAACAACCTAGATAAAACAGACAGAGAAAGATGCAATAAAATGAGTCAACAATCAACAGCGGACTCAAGGTGGCAGCCCCCTGCAACCAACCCGCAGCCAGGCACGGACCATTCATTGGTAATAGCCACTCATAAACATCCCACACAGGCAACCACCAAGCAAAAGGGCACACCACCAAGGTTGTCAACAAGCCCAGGCCTAAAGGGAGAAAAGAAGGGGGTCGCCTTATTATCGTCCAAAATGTCAATAAAGCCCACGACAATTAAAGCAAGAAAAAAAAATCCAAAGCCTATTTCTTCTTAGATTTATTGTTCTGTCTTTTGCCTCTGCCATTGAGAATAGCTTGATAAACAACGCACCCCACCATAAAACTATACTTATCATCATTTACATGGTCATCAAAATCATTACCCTCCCCCACAAAAGACGTGGATAGGGACTCATCCATATCCAGCCAATTAAATTGAAGCAAAACATAGTTATTCAATGGTTGGGATAGATGGGCTTTCAAATCTGCATTAGACATAACGGAAATAAGAATATCAACATACTCCCCATATTCCCCTTGGAGACATTCACAAAAGGAGACATGTTCAACTCAACATTAATAGGTAAAACCGAAACATAATTAACAACTGAACTTTCAATATCATGTACCACATGCTCCAAAGGAATAGAGCCATCAGAAATAACCAACGCTTGGGTTGGAGAGCCTGGGAGATTCTCACCACAGGTAAAACCAATTCCGGAAGCCACCTCATCCGACAAATCACCCGAATATGCCACAGCATCCTCACAGGAATTTGACTAGCTATAAGATTAAGACCACAATTATTAACGCTCAAATTTCCATTCACTCCATCACAACAAGCAATGTCAAGTGGATCCAAAAGAGCAACAAGAGGAGCAGGCTCCTTCGCCACAAGAATAGAAACACCAAAAGCTAAATCAGAATCCAATGCACAACATTAACCTCCAAACAATCAGCAACACTCCCAAATACAACACCAATGAACTCAAAATCACATAATTAACGTTAGCAACATTAGCATTCTCCACCCTATAGATATTAGGGGCAGTAGAAACAAAAGCCCCCTCACGAACACACACATTCGAAGACACACACACAACGATAGGGGTGGAAACAACAATGGTAGGGGGAAAGAAATTCGCAGGAAGAGAGGGATCATTTAGAGCCAAAGAAGTAAGGTCCACAACGGGAGCAGGTCTTGAAACCATAGGAGGCTAAACAGAAGCATTAACCTGCCTCAAATGAGGAACCAACTTAACACATTCATACCTCTTATGACCCACAACTTTGCAATGATGGCAGTAACTAGGAAAACCTTCTAAAATAACTTTCTGAATGTAGCCAAATTTCTTAGGACCAAGCCAAACTGTGCTAGGATAAGTTTTAGAAATATCCATTTCCACAAGGATATGAGCTACGGATGGCCTCGAACCCACAGCAGTGGCATTCTCTATATGAAGCGGACGTCCAAATAATGACCCCAGACCAAAAGGAATGCGAGAGAAAATAGGTGTGGGCGAAGCTCCGGAAAGGAAATCCAGACAGGAATGATCGGAGACTCCTCCGATAGGTCAAGGAACGGTATCCATTTTATCACTTTCATAAAATAACCAAAAATGAAATATGATCTATGTGAAAAAATCCTACCATAGTCGAGATCATTAGAAAGCTTGATCAAGACATTGCTCTGATCCAAATGAGTAACATAGAACTCACCCGATAATTTGAGGTTGAAAAAAATACCTCCTAATAGAGTCTAATACCGGCCGCCGCAACAGAAATTTCCCCACTAAAGCTAAATCAAAAGGCTTAGCAAGATGAAGAACTTCATCCTCCGAGATCTATAAAGCCGGCAAACCAGAATCGTAGTGACTTGCAGATCCGGAAACACCTTAGACGCATCAAAGCCAGACAAAACCTCCTTGAAAGATTTGGAGCGATTCTTACCATCAAGAAAGACATGATCTAAATGCTTAACAGAATTCGCCATAGCACCATAACAAGGGCCAAGAAAAAAATCAAACCAACCCAAAACAACCAGGCGAAAAAATGGACGGAGAAGAGACAAAAAAACTCCCCTCAGCGCGAAGGAGGCGAATCAAAACCCACATCAAGCGACGGCTAGGGCAAAAGCCCTAGCATAGCTAAAAGAAGGAACCCGCCAGCGAACAAATTAGAGAAAAATATCTCTAGGGCGGCTGTAGTTGTGTCTCATGTTTGCTCATGATGAATGATCAAATCAGGGGTGGGGTCTGCTTCCAATGATGTTGGACAATTGTGTGTGTGTGTGTGTGTGTGTGAGAGAGAGAGAGAGAGAGAGAGAGAGAGAGAGAGAGAGAGATAATCAATTTTAATGGTTAAGATTGAATGAAAAAAAATATCAAGAACATATTGAAGAAGGGGCATCATAGGGCAAAGTTATCACTTTGTCTTGTTGAGAGAAAATACAGTCATGCATCGATTACAAAAATGAGAACTAGACATGAAAAGTAGTAGATGCTGATAATGCTCCTTTGACTCTCTTCTCCTTTTTTTATTACATGAGTTCAAATAAGAAATATTATTTACTATGACCAAGAGCTTATTCTCTTGCTATAACAAAAAATAACAACATTTTTTCTCGTCTTAGAGAAGCAGAAGAACTTTGCTTCTTAGATATGCTCCAAGGGCAAAACTGTGTACTGCAGGGGGGGGGCTTAAAATTCTTAGTATAGTAAAGTTTATTTATAATATGACCCCTCCTGAATTTTATTTTCTGCCCCAAGTTAACATTTTTTTCACGCAATTTGCCCCTCCAAAAATCAGAAAGCCTCTTGGCCTCCCGCTATTTTCATCCGATTATGTTGAACTTTTCTATCACTAACAAATAAGTTTATGAAAAATGGTTATGCATAAAATAAAATATTTTTGCACCCTTGTAAATTTTTTTCTTATTTTTATAAATTTGACAGCCATAATTTTAAAAAAACAAGAGATTAAATAATCTTAAATTAGCTGCCATCTTAAAAAATCATCATTTAAAATCAAATGTGAATGAATTTAAGCTAGTAGCCCTCAATATTTAGAAATCCAGATCACACAAATAGCTTACAAAAATATCAGCTTAATCATCAATTATTTATTATTTTTTATAAATAATTCTTCAAAATATCATAAAATTTTAAGTTATAATACTTTTTTAATATTAATGACCAATATAATAAGGTTGGACAATTTTTAAAGCGCTTTGTCCAAACTTGCATGCTCCCAATGTCACCATTATTAACTTTTCTATCTGAAATTCTTTAATAGAAGAGATGTGTCTTTCTAACTTACTCTTCAACTTAAAGTTTATGTACCTTGTTGTATAGTTGGATGCCGAACCTTGTTTACACCTACACATACAAGATGGTTACAATATCTAGAGTTGGGACTGTTAAATTTATTACATGAATTATCAAATCATGTCTAACTAAACATTTAGGTTTCATCTGGGACAGCTTTCGATTAATATTTTTTCACTATTTTCAAGATATTATTGTACTAAAAAGTTATTATAGAAAGCAGTAAAAAAGTTGTCCCAAACGAAGCCCTAGGCTACTTATGATTGAGTTCTTGATATTGAATAATTTGTTTACATCATCAAAATGGGTGATAGATTTGATCAAAGTGGTTTTTTTTCTATTTGGTTTTGTGATTGAACATTAAGTGGAAAATTTTGTGATTAAATCAGTAATTAATGTTGTGTCCAAAATAAATTTTGGGGATAGAGAAAGAGTTTATTCGTCTTAGCTTTTAATGAATCTCAATATAGAATCAACAAATGCAAAAAGAACATACAACATCAAAATTTTTATGTGAAAAATATTTACTTGTAAAATATTGTGTTATAAGGAGAGTGCCTCTCTAGAAAGCCAAAGAATGTGTTTATATAACATAATGACTTAATCTTGGAATTCTATTTGAGGTTTATGATAGAGTGTTGGTGTTGATTGCGACGAACAGTTGGGTCCTTCCTTCCTTTTGAAAGAAGTGAGGCATATTGGTTGACCGAATGATTATGAACATTAAATGTTAAGTGAAAGTGGATGTGAAATGATGGTGAACTTTAAAACCGGGCATTGGACATTAAGTGATAATAACGGTCAAATAATGGTAGATGATGACAAGCATCAAATATTAGATAACAACAAGTGATATATATTAGATGATGAGAGATGATAGGCATCAAATGTTAATCTATTTTAGGCATCTGATGATGACGAATATCGAACAACAAGAGTTTAGCATGTTAAAGATGGATCCTGTAATTATTTTAACCCAAGTAAATAAATTTTTTCTGGAGTCAATATAATTATTCCAATTTAGATTATTATGAGGCATCACAGATCCCTTGTAAAACAAAAAGTTTAGTTGGTCGATACATGATGGTCAACATAAGTAAGCAAAACATGGAAGACTAGAAGAACACCTAAAGACTTGTCAAACTTCTAGAAGCAATCTGAAGTCTAAAATTCTTTGTGATTATTGAATGCTAGAAAATTTGAGTCTGTGGAATGTATATTTTATGTCTTGTTGTAGTAAAAAAATTCAACATGCATAGATAAAAGTAGTAAGACCATAAATTTTTTACGTGGAAAAGTTGAAAATTGAAACAATCACAGAGTTTGGCCTAGTTGAAAAATCGACTATGTAATAGGTGATACAATAATCCTTCTTTCTTCATAAGCTAAAAAAGAGGCGGTTTAAACAAATGCTTGATTTTTCTTGAGAGATTTTATATAAATCAAGTGCCCACATAGGAACAGTTGACACCGAACAACAAGGTTTGATTTTCCTAAAATGGATTATAGAAAGCCGATGTTCATAGGTGGATAGATATACCCAACAGCAGGGTTAAATCTTGTCAGAGTATTCTGGAGATGATGTTGATTTATGATTCCGATCGTCAGTGGCAATGGTGATTGTCAGCGAAAATAGCTGGTGGTGGTCGTCGGCGGTGATGACTAGAAAATTCAATGTAATGACACTGACTTGTTGACGAATGTGTATGATTTACAAGAATAAAAGATGAGGAAGAAGAGGAGGAAGAAGAGCCATAGGGTCGCATTGCAGTAATTAATTTACTTCCGTTAGCTTGTAATTATAAATACTTTCAGCTTCATAATCAGTAGTCACATTCTTGAAAATGTAATCATCAATAATAAATTTCAAAATCTAACTGAAATATTTTTACTTATATTTTCTTAAAAATATGATTTTTACTCATTTTATTTTATAAAGAATAACAGTAGCTCAAAATTCTTGTAATGATGACAGTTACTTAAATAAAAGCTTTTTTGAGTTTTGACATCTTCATAAATCGACTACTTCAGGTTCCTAAATGCGACTCATTCTTCTTCCTCTCTCAATTTCCAAATAACTTCATAAAATGTTATTAAAAAAAAATTGAAAAAAAAAAATTAAGAACACTGATCATCTGTAAAGATAACTATGCCCAGATGTCTTTGCTTGCTAAGAAATTGGCATGAAAGCTCCAAAATTAGAATTAGCATCTTATTATTCAGATTTAAATTTATGATTAGTTGCATCTAAGTATTATAGTTAGCAATATTGTATAGTTAATCAACGAATAAGAACCAATAGTTAGCTATACTTAACCAACCTGTAACAATAGCTAATTAGCAACTAACAGGCTGCTATAGAAATAATATGAAATCTTACATTTAGGCCCCTCTCAAGCACTAAATTTATTCCTGAAAATCTCCATGCTCTAACACATGTCACTGTAGAATTTATTTCTATCATATATACAAGCAAAGATGATAAATTTAAGAAGAAAAAAAAATACTAGGCCTTTGCAGGCTCTATTCCTGCTTCTATTCTAACAAGGAAATAACAAAAATGAAGGTTCCCTGTGCACTTTTCTTTCAAGAAAGGTAATCTTGCTTAGCTTTTTATGGCACCAAATTAGCTGATCACCTGTTATTCTTGGCATTTTCAGAACTCTTGACACCAATTTTAAATCTACCTGAGAGAAGAAGAGGTCTTGGTTCGATCTGTCTTCCTGTGGTTTCTTGAATTTCTTAACTAAGCAATTACCAGTCCTCAGAAGGTCCTTCAGCTTCTTCTCTTTCTGTATTTCAAGCAAAAAAAAAAAAAAATTTAATTAGATAATCACTGAAAATCAATATGACCATTTCTAACTGTTGATTCATGTAATGATAATAGTAATATTAGAATATAATCACACAATTTACCTTCTGCAAATTTGATTGAATTTCTTCCATGAACTCATAATCAGATGGATCTTGGACCTCCACATTACTCTCAGCTAGAACTCTGATTAATATAGTTGTTTCATGTTTTTCAGCCTTTACAAACTCCCAAAAAATTCTGATTGTTTCTTCCATAATATCCTCCAACATTTCACTGGTGACAACATAATCAAATTCCTTCTTCTCAACATTATCCTTGAAGGAATCCTCTGCAACATAAAAATTTTAAAAATATTTAACTTTATGATATGCAAATGCATTTATCAAAGAGAAATACAGATTTTACAGTAAAAGAACTCACCTTTCATGAGTGGTACTTGAAGAAGATTGCGAAGAACACATCGCTGTTTGACATAATTTGGAAGTCTTGGTCCTTGAAATGGCTCATTTTCTGTAAATCGTTGAACTAAAACTTGAAATTGTTGGAATTCATCTGCAACTTGATTGTATTGGTGTCTTCTGAGTGGATCAGATTCCGGTAGCTCACGAGATTTTTCGTATTGCCATCTCAGGAATTCCCATGAGAGACAAGTCTGGCCAACATAAACTGTTTCTAAATCACATTGCAGATCCTTAAATAACTTTTCTGATGGATCATCTTCAGATTTCTTTTGGCAGAAAGTAAAGATGTTTTGAGATAGATGAGACATGATTGTTGAGAATGAATGCCTTTGGGTCCCCAATGAATGAAGAGGATTCTTCAATTGGAGAAAGCCTGCAACAGTTGAATGAAAGAGCTGAAAATTAAAAATCCTTTTTTTTTAGGTGAATGTGATTTTTTTTTTTTTTTTTGTGATTTTATCATGTATTTCAGACAAGCTAGTTGGATAAATGTATTTTGGTGCTTTATTATTATTTTAATAATTGGATCTTGCTAGAGGACCCAGCACCTGGTCCTTGCAATGATCAGGATGGATAAGGAATATTTTCTTTTTTTTTTTTCCATCCAATCAAATTTTTTAATGTAGAAAATTTTTATAAATTTTCAGAACTTTTTTTTATGCTTAGAAACAATCTCAGTGAGTCCTAAAATGAAAATTAAAACTAGTTTCCATTGCTGTGTAACAGAGAGTACTTACCCATTGCATACATCTTCTGATAATTCAAAATATCAAATTTCCTCATTCTCTCTCGATAGCTTTTATAGAACTTCTGGAGCTCATCCAGTGGATCCTCACGCAAGAACTTCTCGTCAATCCGAAATGGTTTCAAATCTTCGATTGTTCTTGGACTTTCGGATTCCTCCAAGATTGTGGGAAGACCAACAGCTCTAACTTTCTTAAGTTCCATCTTAAGTTGTTCGATAAGATCTTGGTGTTCCCAGAGCTCATCCAACTCTTCAGAATCGAAATTAAAAGGTTTAGATTTTTCTATTTTCTTTTTCGCTACATTTAATTCCTTGCTATTCTGCTCCGTCTCTGCTGAAACTTTTGCAGAATTTATCAAATCAAAATTTGATGTATCATCTCCATTCTTGCCCCCCGCTTCTTTGTCAAAAGCCTGAGCTTTTGGTTCTGAGTCAACTAAATCTTTAACAAAGTGAACTTCTCCGAAGCTATCTAACCTTGCGCTACCATTCTTTACAGAAGAAAGCTCCTCATCGCTGGAATCTTCAATGAATTCTATTTGCAAAGAATTTGCAGCAGGCGATGAAGCATCACTTGATTTTGCAATTTCAATCAAAAGATTTTCACCCCCATTCAATTCTAATTCGGTTTCTGTTTTTCCAGTTAATTTATTTTCTGCATGAGTTTTGGATGAATTGATTTCTTCTTTAACAAGAAGAGGAAGCTTCTCTGCAATGATGTCTTCATCGACCTCTTCTTCGTCACTCAGATGATCATGATCATAATTATGATCATGAAGGTGATCGTGATCATCATCATCATCATCATCGTCCTCATCACTTCTTTCCAAAAAGAAAGATTCATGCTGCAATTGTTCAAGCTTATCGATAGAATTCACTGAAATTTCTCTATTTTCTGAATCATGCTCTTTCTCATCAAAATCCTTCTCTGATAATAATCCAACTATATCTGAATCGTATATAAGCTCCTTCACAGAGTAGCCATCACTTGATGACTCAGTATCAGAATCAAAATCAAAGCCAGGGAAATCCTCGGAGATTAATCTGATCTCTCTGCCCCCCATTGAATTGGTTTCGGAACTGAAGGAATTGGATTTCTCCTCATCCAAAATCATATTTTTATAGTCAATAAAATCTTCTGTTTTCTCTTGCTTATATACTGAATCCAAAATTTTGTTATCGTCAAAATTTCTATCTTCTTCAAAGGTAGACCCCATAGGGGGGCTCAGAAAATCTTCTACAGATAAGAATCTCATATCCGTGTCTACTCCTTCAAAATTTTCTTCTTCGAAGCCGATGAAGGATTCATGAACACGAAGAGTCATGGTCTCTGGCTCTTCCACGAAGCCGCTGAAATTATCCTCCGATAAGAATCGATAATTGTGAATATCGGCAGCATTCAAATATGGTTGATCTTCCTTCTCTGAAATCGCAATAGTTCCTACTTCTTCAACCTGTTCTTCCTCTTCAAATTTTCCAATTTTGTTCTCAAAATTCTGACTTTGGTACTTGAAACTGAAGGCTGGCATCCTTTTCTCATCCTTCTCATCCACAAAGAATTCACCTTTCTGATCAAACTGCTTGACTTGCTTCAATTCTCTTGATTCCAAGAAGCTCGAATCATCTCTGTGAGAGGCATCACTGTTCTTGATTCTGTAACAAAGAAAAAGAGAAGCAAAACTGAATTAGAATAAAAGTTAATAGTAGATGTCTGAAACTATCTGACAAACAGAACCTACCTGAAAAGATGCCCAGCCATGAATCTAAAGAAGAGCAACACCGAATTCACAAGAAAAAGCAAACAAGAACTGATAAAAAACCCAATCTTTCTGTATATATTTCCATCAACTGCCTTTTTATCAAGAAAGTTTAGATGGGCATCAAAAGAAGATGTTTTTCCAGTACCCATCTCTTTTCCTGCAATGAATTCACCTCCTCTTAATCTCTTAATCTACACCGAGGCCTCTTAATAAGAAACTGCTCTCTTTCCTTTCTCCATGAAAATCCTCGGAGTAAGAAAGGAAGTAGACTTTCCACCTGAGAAAGTAATGAAGCAAAAGCGAGCATGATTCAATTGGAAGTAAACTGAAGGTGAGAGGGAAAGATATGGTTATGAGAGATTGAAATCTTACCTAATTAGTGAGACTCAGAGGAAGAAGAAAGGGGGATTATGTGCTGTGTAAGAAACCACTATGGCGGCTTAAAACTCCCTAAAGGTTTTTATTTTGGAAACAAATGGGAGATCTGTCCTTCGCGGGGAGCCTAATATTTTCCTGCCAATTGTCCTAACGGGAGTGATTTCACAGGTGAACGCTGACTCCACCTAACAGTTCCCGTATTCTTAGTCGGAAAGATTGGAATCTAACCTTCCTTTCTACATTTTCGTATAAATTTTTCTGTAATTTGTTTTTCAATAACGCAAAGTAATTTACATGCAAAAATAAAGGAATATTAAATTATATGAAACATTAAAATGATGGGGCAATTGCATTTACTAAACTTACAAATATATCATCAAGATTAAGAGTTTAGATAATGAGATAAACAATTTCTTTTAATTTATATTACTAATTTTTCATTATGATGGACTTGATTGCATTTCGATTTATGAAATATTAATATAGCTTTTAGACATCAAATGTGACATTAATTTAAGAAAAAAATAAATGGCAACTAGGCTCATGGTGACCTAATATTTTTCAAGAATTTCTTTTGCAATATGTATAGTATGATATTTAAAATAGCTTTAATGATTTTCCTTTTATAAGAGTTATAAAGAGGTAATATATTTAGTGAGGGTCATCATAAATTCAAATTTGACTTTATATCCATATTTAGACTAATATTTGTATATTTTTTATTTATTATAATATCATGAAAAGACTAAAATACCTCAAATGAGGGGTATTCATTGAAAATTTAAGATGAATAAACTCGTTTTGTAACCATTGTGAGACTTTTTATGTTAAATTTGCTTGTTGAACTTAATAGTGTAAGAAAGGCAAGATGCCTTCGAGACGGGAAGAAGGGAGAAGTCCCGTGCGAGAAACAGGAGATTGAGGAAGAAGAACAGTAAAATCTTATTATGTCTGAAAGAAGATTACAAGTACATTTATATATTTTACTAATGGTAAAACTGTAATGAAACAATGCTTAAATCTAAAATAGCGTGCTAACAGCCTCCTTCAAATTAAGCATTCAAGGATTGAATGATTAATTTGGTTCTAAGCTCATGAAACCGTGAGACCGAAAGAGGCTTAGTTAGGATGTTTGCGATCTGATCTTGAGAAGGAATATGTTGAATCTGAATATGTCCAGCGGTAATATGTTGTCTGATGAATTGAAAATCAATTTCGATGTGTTTCGTCCTTGCGTGAAACACGGGATTCTTTGCAATAGCAATAGCGGAAATGTTGTCACAATGAATGATAGTTGGAAGATTTTGTTTTATTTGAAGTTCCTCAGCTAGTCGTCGTAGCCATAAAACCTCCGAGATGTCCGCTGAAAGAGAGCGGTATTCGGCCTCTGTGGAGGATTTGGCGACGGTGACTTGCTTCTTGACAGGCCACGAAATCAGATTGTGTCCTAAGAACGTGCAGAACCCGAACACTGATTTTCGATCGGAGCTATCAGATGCCCAGTCCGCGTCGGAGTAAGACTGCAGCTGTAGATCACCGGTGACAATGGGTAGACCGAAGGTAATAGTTCCTTTGATGTAGCGTAAGATGCGTTTGATTTCTTGAAAGTTTTGAACGGTTGGAGATTGCATGTGCTGACAGGCTCTATTTGTAGCGAAGGCGATGTCCGGTCGTGTGATTGATAGATACTGTAGCGATCCGGCTAGACGACGATACAAAGATGGATCTTGGAACGGCTGATCGGTGCTTGGTTTTGTTTTGGAAGCTGGAGCCATTGGTGTGGGAGAGCTTTTGTAGTCCGTCATGCCAGCCGTTTTGAGTAAATTTGCTGCATAATGAGCCTGAGTTAGGAACAAACCTTGAGACGTATGCTTTACCTGTATACCGAGGAAGAGATTAATTTGCCTGAGCTGTTTAAGTGCGAATGTTGAGTGTAGGTCGTGGAGAAGAGACTTAATTGCATTTGGATCATTGCCTATGAGAATGATGTCGTCAACATATATAAGAAAATAAATTTGTAAACCATTTTTAAGAAAAAGAAGCAAGGAGGGGTCGGAGCGACTAAACCGAAAATCACGTGCTAAGAGGAAGTCTGTGAGTTTTTGAAACCACAGTCGAGGAGCTTGCTTGAGGCCGTATAAAGATTTGTGCAGTTTGCACACGGCCGTTGGCTGATTTGGATCAACGAACCCCATGGGTTGTTTCATGTATATTTCTTCCGTTAATTCTCCGTCCAAGAATGCATTGGAAACATCCAGTTGAAGAATGTCTCAATTGCGATTGAGAGCGAGTGTAAGAAGAAGGCGGATGGTCGGCATTTTGGCCATCGGACTGAATGTCTCCGTGTAATTTTTGCCGAACTTCTGATGATTTTCGAGAGCTACTAATCTGGCTTTATATCTATGCACTTGACCGGAAGGCAGAAGTTTGGTCTTGAAAGTCCACTTACATCCCAGAATAGTTTTGTTGGATGGCGGGGGGACAAGCGACCATGTTCTTTGCTGTTGAAGTGCCTTGAGCTCTTCTTCCATGGCTGTCCGCCAATGTGCATGTTTGGCGGCCTGATTGTAGGAAACAGAAGTCGAGTCCTGTAGTTGAGTGGTGTTAAGAGAGTAGATAGGATTGGGTTTAGATATGCCAGACTTGGATCTGGTTTGCATAGGATGAGTTGCGTGATCCAGTCTGGGCATAGGTGGAGTTGGTTCACTGAATCTGTTGGGTTGAATAGGAAAGCCAGGTGAAGAAGGTATGGATGGAGCACAGATGTTGTTGGGTATGGTTGGTGTGGGTTCTGAGGCCTTATGGTTTGTGTGATTTACGGTTGAAGTCGGTACCAGAATTAAAGCTGGGTTGGTAGAGGTCTGCGGAATGTGAGTGGCAGCGGAGGGTGAAATTTGTTTGTTAAAAGGAAAATTGTCTTCGTAGAACACCACGTGCCTGGAGATATGCATCTTTTGAGTGTTTAAATTGTAGTAGACGTACCCTTTGTAAGCGTTCGAATACCCGAGAAAAACTCATTCTGTGGAACGAGGTGAGAATTTGTTGGCGGTATAGGGCTGGAGCCAGGAATAGCACAGGCAGCCGAAGACGTGAAGATGGTTGTAAACAGGGATCTTGTTGTAGATGATCTGATAAGGAGACTTATGGGCAGTGTGTTTCGATGGTAGCCGGTTAATCAAATGTATTGCCGTTGAGACAGCTTTGCACCAGAATTGTTGAGGGACATTCGAGTCGTGAAGCAGAGTTCTTGTTAATTCAAGAATGTGCCTGTGTTTTCTTTCTGCAATACCGTTTTGCTCCGGTGTATGTGGGCAGCTGATCCGTTGAATTATACCCTGTTCTTGTAAGAAAGAATTGAAAATATTGTTAATAAATTCACCGCCTCCGTCTGATTGATGATTTCGGCGTTTTTCCAAACTGATTTTGAATAAGTTTACAAAGCAATTTAAACTTAGAAAACGTTTCATTTTTTGCTATGCATAAAATAAATCCAAGAATGTCTAGAGTAGTCATCAATAAAGATGACGTAGTAACGAAAGTCGTGAGATGAAGGAATAGGAGCCGGACCCCATACGTCCGAGTGAATGAGATCAAACGGGGAAGAGGTTATCGAGCAGCTTTTATTGAAAGAAATTTTATGGCTCTTGGCCTTATTACATTACAAAGAGAAATAGATGAAGATTTAAGCGAGTCAGGTAAGTGTGCGGCGACAGTTTGAAGAGTCCTGTTGTTCGGGTGTCCCAGGCGTGCATGCCAGAGATGAGAGGACTTGCTTCTTGTATGCAGAGCAATTGGTCTGTCATCTAGCGTGGTGTTAATCTGATAGAGTCCATTGCTAAGTCGACCACGGAGAAGTAGTCGATGATCTTGAGAGTCTTTCATTTCGAAACCGTTAGCGTGGAAAGTAATATATATAGAATTGTCTGCAGTTAGTTTAGAGACAGAAAGTAGGTTGTGAGTGAGTGCAGGAGCATGTAAAAGATTTCGTAGGTAAAGCTTACGCGCGCTTTCCGGCAGCGGGAGTAGACCGTGGCCGGAATGCTGAATTGGAATGGACGAACCGTTAGCAACAGAGATGGAATCTTGTCCCTGATATGCCGAAACGTTCTGAATATTTGAGCTGTCCAGAGTAAGATGAGACGATGCTCCTGTATCAAGAATCCAGTCCTGAGTTGGATAGGATGTCGGTTGAGCAAGCAGGGCCCTCGGGTTGTAGTTAGAAGTCGGAGCATACTTCAGATCACAGCAGTGCCAGCAGTTTATAGCAGTATGCCCGGTTTTCCCGCAAATTTGGCAAGTAGGACGGGATGTTCCGCTCGGAAGACTGCTATTGTTGTTCGTGGTCGTGTTCGAAGGAGGATAGGTACCCGGCTTGTTCTTGTTTGGCCGTTTGTAATTACGACCACGAGGTGGGTTAGTTGTTGCGGCGTAGAGAGCCGTTGAGTTAACGGCTTGATCTTTAGCCAATTCTTGATTAATATGAATTTCCTCGTTGCATAAGAGGGAATATAGATTGTCTAAGTCCGACGGAATGGGGGAAGTGCGGATAGAAGTTTTGAAAGAATTATACGTCGGAGGAAGACCGTTTAATGTATACAGAATGACATCTTCCGGATCGACCTTGGATCCAGATGCAGCGATGTTATCCACGATGTTCTTGATCTGAGATAGGTATTGTTGCATCGTCGAGTTCTTCATTTGGACATGATGAAGCTCGTTCTTGAGTTGCATAACTCGGGAACGGCTAGAGGGTTGTAGGCGACGCTCGAGGGTCGTCCAAACTTCGTAGGCGGAGGTCGCCGTAATGACGTAAGGTAGAAGCGAGGGTGAGATCGTTGAGAACAGTGCCGAGAGGAGCAAGCTGTCCACGAGTCGCCAGTTTGCGTGAGCGAAAGAGGTGGTGTCGGCCGGAGATACGAATGCTCCGGAAAGATGTCCGGCATAGCCGGTTGCCGTGAACTGTTGAAGAATTTGAATTCTCCAAATTGCATAATTTTCAGAGGTGAGGGGATGAGGGATAAGATTCTTGATGTCACGACCCGACCCGACGGGGACGGATCCCGCCCGAGCCGGATCGCGACCAGCTTAAACAGACTAACCAGGATCTGGCTTTGGAATTGGTTACTGAACTGAATCTTCCAAAATGTTATACACAAAACAAACACACAGAGCACTATAGAACATCAATTGCAGCGGAACAAATCATCTATATTTTTCTTTCTTTTCCTCAAAACAATCATCTACAAATACAGTGCATGGCTGACAGAAAATAAAACAGAAAAAAAGCCATGACTGTACAAAAATCAAAAAGTACAAAAGTACCTATACTGATCAGAACTCAGAAATCTACTCCTGGACCTCCTTCCCTTTCCCAGAACCTGAAAACCACCAGAAAATAAGAGTGAGCTCAACAGCTCAGCAAAGCAACAAACCTCCAATCAAAACTCTCAGAATCCAAAACCAAACTCATCAGACAACAATCCGTACAGAATTCGGAACAGAATCGTATCTCGAATCAGAACATAATCAAAATCAGAACTTATACGGACATATATCAAATCAGAATCAGAGTCGTTCAGATCAGATCACACCAGAGTACAAATCAAAACGGATTAAATCAGCAGAGTCAGAATCGTACAGAAATCAGAAATTCAGCTCATATCGTATCAGAACAGAATCGGAACAGATATCAGATATTTAATTAATAGCTAAACTAAACTAAACAGAATCACTACGGATTCTGACCCTTATGTCTCCCTTGTGCTCACGACACCAGAAATTCTCTGAGTAATTAATAGCTAAATGTGCTCACGGCACCAGAACAACAGAATTCCTCGGATCCGGGACAGAATAGAAATTTCTCCAATTTGAGCTCATCTAAGATTTCCCCAGACACTAATTGAATCTCATAGGATCCAGACCCCTTATAACTCCCTTTTTTATAGCTTATACAGATAGCATTTCAATTCAGAATAAATCTGGGCAAATCAGAAATCAGACAAAAATCGG
Source organism: Dendrobium nobile (assembly GCA_022539455.1). NCBI lineage: Eukaryota > Viridiplantae > Streptophyta > Magnoliopsida > Asparagales > Orchidaceae > Dendrobium > Dendrobium nobile. Next base: position 39,489,936 of record CM039731.1, on the reverse strand, counting down.
GCAGCACAACGGCAGTATACGGAATTTACACAATTTTTTCCTGAAAATCAAAATTCACCAAATTCGCACAGAATATAGATAATCACATTTCAGAACATTTATTCTACTGCACAGATAATTTTAGAATATACAGAAAAATCCAGTCGACGAAAAACACCGTCGAATCAAAAATACCCGGACAAAAATCTTCAGAAAATAACCAAAATGTGCACACTCGGCACGTCGACGATATACAGAAAGTTACGCGGTAAAAACTGAACCAATCAAAAGATACGGACGAAAATCATTAACGGAAACGAAATCCGGACAGAAAATACCGCCAAACACGACGGTTCTGAAAATTGAGAAAGGCGGAATATGCCTTACCTTGCGTACAGCAATTTCTCGAACAATCTCCTCGGACGAAAACGGCTCCGCGTCGTCCGAAAATCAACTTTTCCAAAATCCACCTCGACTTTCTCTCTCCTCAGAAAAATCAGATATTTTATTTTTAATTTTCTCTCTCTTCAAAACGATTGAAATCAGCTTTATAATACACAGATCGGCCCGGCCGATCGCCAGATCGTCCCAGGACGATCAGACCAATTTGGATCGTCCTGGACGGTTCCCAGAACTATTCTCAGGCCGACATTTTCTACAGTGCCGATCGGCCTGGACGATGTGTGCAGAAAATCACCTGGAGCAAACTGGGCACATTCTGGAGCAAATTTTCAACTGATCGTCCCAGGACGATCCAGATCGTCCTGGACGATCTTGGAGTAGATTTTTGATATTACACTTGATGTGTGAGATGAGAAATTTTAATGTTGCAGGAATAGAAATTTCAACATCTATGTTGATTGCTGCAAGAGAAGAGGAGGGAGGGAGGGAAGAAACTGAATCTTGATCCCCCATTGGCAGCTCTTGATACCATGTAAGAAAGGCAAGATGCCTTCGAGACGGGAAGAAGGGAGAAGTCCCGTGCGAGAAACAGGAGACAGAGGAAGAAGAATAGTAAAATCTTATTATGTCTGAAAGAAGATTACAAGTACATTTATATATTTTACTAATGGTAAAACCGTAATAAAACAATGCTTAAATCTAAAATAGCGTGCTAACAAATAGATTTTGCATATTAAGATTTGTGTAATCACAATCGATGAACCATTTAATTTATCCAAAAGTTTAAAAAGGGGTCAGGATCTCTTTACCAGTCTTTAGCCTTCATGCTACCTTTGCTCAAGCATGTTCAAAGCGCCAACTATTTCTACAAAAAGTGCCTTAAAATAAAATAATTACAATTGTCCCTAAAAGTTCACCTAATAAAAAAATTGAGATTCATGTTAAATTCAATCCACCTATCCTAATTGTGTTGCCTTTTTAGTTGGGAGAAATTATTCTGTGCAGACACCGGACGTAGCTCTGTGTCCGGAGACGAATCAGAGCACGCAGCATCACCCGATTTATAGCAGGTACACAACCGTGGTACACAACAAGGGGGTGAAGTGGCGTGTTCTGATTTTCTTTCGGAAAATGTCCTGTGTCCGCATAGAATAATTAATCTTTAGTAGTTAAACAACTATTTAAAATGGTATTTTTTAATTAATTTTCTAAATCTATCACAGTATGCTTCACCGCTCATTCACAACGAAAGCTCCCTCTTCATGATAATGGATAAAATATACATAGATCAAAACAAAAAGGATTCAAACTACAAAAAAATAGTAAAACACATGCCCCATGTATTATCCCATATATAACTATCAAATAAATGCTTATAAAATCTCCACCTTATCAATTCCCCTAATATTCAAGATTGAGGTCTATTTCAACCAATCCTCTATCACATTAGAAATCTAGAAAATGAATAATGATATTCTAGCCAACCAAGTGAAGAGGTGGATGGATTATACACTCATAATTTAGTGATCAAGAAGGCAAAAATATCATCTATAGTAAGCTCAAAAATGCAAATAAGTTGCTTATATCCATCTCTTCTAGTGAAGCAAAATATAACCACACATGAGATGCCTTCTCAAAAATTTATTGTTGAAGGTGGGGTACTACAACATTTTTTTCTATGAGGAAGCTCTACTATTATCGACAAAAAAAGTAGTCCACGGTTAGAAAACTTATGAATGAGTTAAAAAAAAAAAAAACTAAAGGCCCTTAATCTTAGTATATGCTCCACTCAAATAAACCACAATCTACATTATTCTTGTTATAAATAAAATGTTCCATATAAATGCCCTATTCAACTTTCCAAATGATGGCGGTGTTGCCATTATATCTTAATTTGATATTAATTCTCAAATATAATGAATTAAAACTCAATTGATCCTTAAGTTAATATCATGAGATTGACCCTTATATATTAAGTTACCAAAAAGATCACCCCTTATCCACAGCTATCGTCTATAATTACTAACTAAGCTTGCCTAAAGTAAGTAGTGAGCCGTTAAGTTGAACTAATCCAAGAGATTCAACAAGTCACTTGCTCGCTGACTAAGCTCACCTAAAGTCCTCAGTGACCCATTGAGAGTACTTAAGGAACATTGAGTTTTTTTAGTGGAATTTACATACACAACTCTCAAAACCTTCTTATTTATGTATTTAACACATAAATCTTACTATTTACACAATTTACCACTTTGTTAACCCCTATAACATACGTGATGAAAAGAGGAACTCATGTGCAATCTCACAGTGAGAACTTGCCAAAGGCCATCGACCAGACAACTGCATGTGTGTGCAAAGTGCAAGTCACAATAAGATCAAATGGTGGAATGCCATCAACAGGACTGGCAGCTTCTATTGTCTTGAAATCCTCAACGATAAAGAAGACAAGGAAAATTACAATGAGATCTCTCTCGAAGTCTATTAACATGATCGATGACGAAGCATGTGAACCCTCACCAACAAAGAAGATGAGAGGTAATAATTACGCGATAAGGCATCATTAACGGAATGCTTACAATAAAATTTAGAAATGTGATATTTTAACATCACTTAAAGAATTGAGTGAAAGCGTAAGTAAATAAAAATTCAGGTGTTAATATGGAAAAGAGGTAATTTTAAATGTTATGCATATACATCTCTTATTTTAAAAGTTACTTAAAATACACAAACAATTAAATCAATCATAGTACACAATGAAATAAACATTTAGAAATATAATTTCATGATGTCATGCTATTATTTGATTCCTTAAATTAGTGAGAAATTTTTTTTTTTTTTTTTTGAGAACCTACTAATGAGATCATCAATTGTGATATTATCTTTGACATCTAAAGCGGTGATGTAAGGATTGAATTATTATAAAAGAATTTATCATAATATTTTTATTTAAATTTAATTAAGATAATCTTCATCATAAATTTTAAATAATTATTTAACTATTGCATTCATTTTAAATTTACTTAATAATTCTTAAATCAATCAAATTTAAATTTAAATCAATCTGTCCTCACTACATAAAATCCTTTTTAATTAAAAAAATGTTGTTGCCTTATATTTTTCAAATTAAAAAAACAATTAAACAAATATAAAATTAAATTAAATTTTGTAGACCTCATAGTTGAAAAATTATTCTGTGCAGATATCAAACGATCTGAAGACTAATCAGAGTGTATCACGTAATCCGATACATAATGATACCGAATAAAAAAGAACGCAATACGTTCTGATTGATCTCTGAATCGTCCGATGAATGCACAGAATAATTTTTTCCTCATTCATATTGTCAGTTTTTTCTTTCTTTGACTAATATTGGAATTAAAAAAAAATAGAGCTATTGACCTCAGCATTTGAACCAAACTAAACTTTCACCTGAACACCTGCGACATCCCGCACCATAATATTTATAAACAAGAAAAGAATAATTTATGCGTACCCGCCGTGAATAAAAAAAAATTAATAAATTATGTCATTCATTTTTTATTTTTTTCATTATCTTTGCACGCGCTGAGGTATCTGCTCGCATAAGGACGGTGATGGAAGGTGCGGAAGTCGCTCTCCATCGCACGTCGCTTATTGGAAGCCACATTCGAAGCAAAACGAGTTGAAAGGGCCACAACAGACAAGAAGACAAAGTGTCGCGATTATATTTAATTATATTATTAAAATAACTTATAATCATGATTATTTTTCTTAATGATTTTCTTAATCCATTATCTGCTTAAATCACGGAAATTACGTTCACAAGGTTGGTGAAATTGACAAAAAAAAAATGGGGAGAAAATCGGACTGAAACATACATATCAACAAACTTTTATGTATAAGTATGTATGGTGGATTTTTTTTAAGGAGGGGAATCATTATTTTCACTTAATTTAAAAATTGTTATTATGTTACTTAAAATCATTCTTTTTTTGATGTTATTAAAATTATTATTGTAATTTGTATGATGATATTAAGTGGTCAATTGAAAAAAATTATTATGATTAGAATCAGCACTAGTCACATGTTGGTACCTTCATCCTATTGCCATGTAACATGCAGTCTTTGTATGTCGGTTCTCATGTCCCTATTTTATTTGTGAACTTTCTTAATCGGTACATTGATGGGATTCGTGTTCTCCATACGGGCAACTGAAATGTAAGGTGCTCTGTTCTATCCCAAGAAGATATACACTACAGGAAAATCGTCAATTACCGGCAACCTTTTCCAGCGGTTAAAGTAAGTTTTCCGGCGGTTTTGAAAATTTTCGGCGGTCAGCCAGCATTTAAAAAATCGTAAGAATAAACATCATAGGAAAGGAATTCTGACGACCTTTTTCTGACAGTCAAACTTTCCGGCGGCTTAACAATCGTTAAATTCCGGCAGAAAAATCGCCGGCTACTGCCGGTTAATTAACGGCGGTGTACCGGTCGTTGAAAACGACGCAATAACCGGCGGCTAAATAAGCCGTCCGGTATCGAGGTTTCCAATGGCTAAACTGTTGGTTAGCCGCCGAAAACCAGTAGCATTGATAAAAAAAAGTTGACACCCCCCCTATTTACACCAATTTTCACAATACCTGCACAAAAATAGAATATTTCTATTTATTTTGTATAAAACAGCAATAGAGTCAAAAAATTAAACATAATACACATATACATATATAAAACAGAAACTTTAAGGGCATAACCACAATATACAAGTCACAGAAAAAGAATCCAAAATCAATAGAATATTTCATATGAAATAACAAAACATAATCAATATGTTTCCCAATCAACATAATAAATGAAATCCACACTAATCATAATATATGAAATCCACACAATCAACAATGCAGATGTTCTAAATACACTAAAAAGTTCTTCAAACAAATAACAACAATAATCATCCTCTGTGTCCTAACTGCCCTGTGATTTAGGTGTCGGCTCTTGCTCTTTCTTCTTCTATTTTCATCTCGATATAATCGCAGCTCCACCTGCATCTCATTTTAAATCTTTTTCACCTCCTCTATCTCTCTTGTTAGGGCAGCAACTCTCCAACTTACAGTTTCTTCAGCTCCACTAACATCATAAAATGCTGACATAGATGACATACCCTCATAAGCATATCCATGTAGAATTTTCCCTTAAGTTTGAGGGGGACTTTTCTATCACACAACAACTCTAATACATTACTCCACTTCAACCATCCAACTTGATTTCTGTTCATAAGATTCCCATGTATTTCACCTTCATGTTTGGTAAGTAAATGTGACAATATCCCCATCATGTTTTAAATCAACTCAAGCAAGAACCTTTATAATCTAAGGTAGACATCCATAATTCAAGTTTACCTTCAACTCCCTATCTAGTCTTATCAACAAGAATAATATCATAAGCAAAAAAAAAAAAAAAAATCAAACTATAACCTCTATAGTCTTATCAACCAGAATATCCATGACTAAAATAAAATGATATGGGCTTGAGGCTTGTCCAAAATCAACCTATCATCCATGACTAAAGCAAAATAATATGGGCAAATATTATTGAAAACATCCATGACTAATGAAAAACAAAAAAAGTAAATGTACGGAGATCACCTTCAGGCATCGGCGGTCGGACTGAGGGCATCGACGGGTAGACTGAATGCGTCAGTGGGCAAACTGAGGGTGTCGGCGGTCAGAGTTAGGGTGTCGGCGGCTGGATTGCTACTAAAGCAAGTCGGAGCCTGGAGAGAGAGAACTCTGAAAGAAAATACGAAACGTGAAGAAATTTGGAGGTAGGGCGGAGCGGCCAATTTTAGGGCAATTATCGGCGATTTTCTGGAGGTTTTGACTGTTGGAAAAAAAGTCACTTAAAAATGGCGGCCAAACCGCTGGTAATTGTTGACGCCTGAAGAAATACGGGTAGTTAGGGGCGGATCCGGCTTCTTTTTTTAGGATGGGCAAAAAAAAATTTTTGGGTGGGGGATGGGCAAAGATGCTTAGGATTGATAAAATGAGGGCAAAAATTTTTTTTAAGAGGGGGCAAAATACCTAAAATATCCAAAATATTCCCTTTAAAATTTAAAAAAAAAAATTTGATTTGCCCCCCCTCAAGTCAATGGGGATCTGCCGATGCGGGTAGTATGTCCGGTGGTCAGTTTGTCGGCATCGTTTCCGACGGTTTATTATGAAAAACTGCCGGTTTAACCACCGATAATTCCGGCGGTCAAATGTCTGCCGGTATTACTACTGGCAAATAGTGAATTTTCTGTCGTGATATATCATTTTGTTATGATTAGTCCAGTTTTAGATTAGGTTGCTTTGCAAGACACAACACTAGTATTCAATACGTATATATAAATGGTATAAGTTGAGTTTAATTTTCTTCCGAAGCCATTCTCTCCTCTCTCTCTCTCATCCAAAAAAAGATCAAGTAGAGCTCTCTTCCACCTCAAGATCGCAACACATTTTGTACCTTTAGGAATTGGAGAGCATGCTGGGAATGGGGACATTGTTTGGACAAGGAGAAAAAGGTGGCCAGCAGAAAGCTCTTGTCTTTGTGGTAAGATATGTGTTATCTCCCTTGTCACATCACTCTTGTAACATATTTTGGTGTGTATTTAGTTGGTTTATTGTTGAAGATCCTCACCAAGCCTACCTCCCATACGTCAGCATTTTTGTGCATTATATTGACATCTTAGTCATCTGCCACCTATGCGTAAGGATCTCTTTAGATCATGTGAGAATCATGCTCCTAATATCATCATTTACCATTCTCCCAAAATATTTTGTTATGACATTGTGAGGCAAGTTCCTTCTAATTCAGTATGCAATAATATCGATGTCAAGACTCTTATTCAATATAGATTACAGCTCAATTAGAACTCGTTCATGCTCGTTTGTTTAAGTAATCAAACAAGTTTAAATAATTATTTAAATACTAGACTGTTAAATAAATAAAGATGAACAGCTATGTGTTCGGCTTGTTTTTGTTCATGAACAATATCAATTAAAGCTCGAGAACAAGCTTGTTAAAAAGCTTGATTAAATTGATATTCGCATATTTTCACATAATTTTTAGCTTTATTATAATAAATTATTCTTATTATATAAAAAATTAATTACATTTTTTATGTTATAATATTTCATTATAATGAATTTGATCATAAATAAAAGATATTTACTTATATTTGCACTATTTTTTGTTTAAAGTGTTCATGAACAAATTTATTTATAAGCAGAATCATTTTATGGGCTTGTTTTTTTTTTTAAATAGACTTATTTGATAAATTGAAATCACTCCCTATATATGTTCTTGAATGGCTCTAGGTGATTGTATATTAGTAGGCTCGATAAATCTCATTCGTTTAAAGCTCTATAAGTATAAACAAACCAAACATTAACCAAATATAACCAAACATGAGCATCTATTCTTTTAAACAAACCAAGCTTTAACACAAACAAAAAAGCTCAAATCAAGCCTGAACAAGTTAATAATAAACAGGCTCAAATATGAACAAGCACCTACTCGGCTCGGCACGATTCATTTGCAACCCTAATTATGAGTGGCATTCAACTTTAACTACTATATGATATTGTAAAGTTCTTTGTTGGATGATTCATCAAAATCCATGACAAATCTAGCTCCCCAGTGGCTTCTCTGCTAACTAATGTTTTTTTTCATTGCCGCTCCATTAGTTTTCTGGCTACTAACTCCTCTCTTTGACTTGGTTCAACCCAATACATGATGCAATGTCTACACATCTCCTCTCTAAATCGAAAGCCCAGGCAAATAATCAATCACCATTGAGCCTCTCTTTCACCTAATCCAAGTCTTTCATCTAATTTCAAGTCTATCTCTATTCTCAAAAATTTGACCAATAAGCATACTCATGAAGTCTAAGGCTTTGTTTGGGACGACTTTCTTACTGTTTCTTAAAATATCTTTTTAGTACAAAAATTAAAATTTTGTACTAAAAAACTACTTTAAAACACAGTAAGAAAGCTGTCCCAAATAAAACCTAAGTGAGGTTAACAATTGCTTGCGCTAATTTAGGCTTGGTTTGGGACGGCTTTTTTATTGCTTTTTAAAACAGAGTTCTAGTACAAATTTTTTTATTTTTGTATTAAAACTCCGTTTTAAAGAACAGTAAAAAAGTCGTCCCAAACGAAGCCTTAGTCAGGGTTCGGACATGCATGCTGAGCATTAACAAGGGTACATACCATCTAATTATTTTGTTGGACATTAGGGTTTAGGGTACATTTGCCCTCTCAAATATATTTGGTTCACCCTTAGATTGGCTGTTTTAATTTTATTGCATTAAAAAAAAAATATCACATGGAGTTACTCATCTAAAATAATTTTTAGTACCTACAATCACATATTATAAATGGCGATCCTTCTTCAAAATTGCAGTAGGAATCAGAATAATATAAAAAATATAAATTATGGTATAAGTCCTCTATAATAATGGTGAGAAACAAATCTAAAGATATATATGTAGATGATGTTTCACAATGATTCTTAGCATCTTGTATTCAAATAAAATTATTCCAGAAATATTTAGAGATCAACTTTAAGATTATTGAAAATATTAGATAGTTACTTTTTATATATTGAAATTATTTCACAGCAAAGACAATTTTCTTTAAATATAAACTTCATAGACAAGAGGACTGTTGCGTGCTAGAATATACGCGGCAGTAGAGTTAGAAAATATTCGTCTTAGCGTTGCACGAGTATTCAGCACACAAACCGAAAAGAGAATGAACACCAGAGTTTTTACGTGAAAAACCCAAAAAGGGAAAAAACCACGGGGCCTCGCCCAGTTGTAAAATTCCACTAGTGTTTTTGTAAATTACAAGAAACTGATTCGTCTCACAAATCGGGACGATCAGATTACAACTTGAAGCAAATTTACAAAGTTTTGCAAAATCCCGTCGTTTCCCGAAAATCCGGCAAAGTTCCGGCGTATTCAGGCGACGGGAAGAGCTCCGGCAGTGGTCGAGGAGGAGAGGATTCGCCTTTTCCTCTTTTCCTTCTTCTTCTCTTCTTCTTCTCTCTCTTCACTTGAGTCCCTCTTTGTGAAGAATGAGGGCTTTATTTATACTTTTTCTGGAGTGGCATAGCCCGTAAATAGGCGTGAGATCAAGGGCGAACAGGGAGTGGTTTGAATGGACGGCCGATATTGAACCCTTCGATCATGTACCGTTCATTTGACATTTGGAGGCCTTAATGATGTCGGAATTCGGCGATCTTGGGCTCGTTGGATTCGTCTCGTCGAGCCGCTCGATTCGAGTATAAGCTCGTTAAAATCGGAGACCGTTTGGTAACTCAAATTATGGTTTGAACCTTCCGACAGCGCTTCGGGTCCTTGATTCGGACCCATTTGGGCTCGGATTGGGTTGAATTTGGTGTCGTTGGTTGTATTTCCGAGATGCTCATTTTGACTATAAGCTCGCTGAAATCGGAGTTTAGGAGCTTCCGAATTTAATTTTTGAAGTTTCCAACTAGCTTTTGTCTCGAGATTCGTGTCCGATCAAGATAAATTTGTGATGACGTATCAAGGACAGATACATCAGGATAAGAAAAAAAAAGTAAATGACTAAAAATACAAACGATTAAAATTTTATAAAGAACAAATTCATTATTATTATCATTATTTTTTGGCTCCATTCTTTTATGAAATACTACCACCAAAGTTTTAATTTACAACACGGTAAGATATATTGCTAAAGTGACAGCCAGCTTTGCCTAGCCAATTTCCCAAGATTTCATGTTATCAAAACTTAAACTTACACAAAATTAAGATGAAATAAAAATACTTTATTCATTAATGAAAGAAAAATGATCAGGAAAATGGTAAATAAACAATAGGATATCTAAGTTGTGTATGAAGTTACAACAACAACAACAACAACAACAATAACAGCAATTTTTTGTCTTACTATATAGGGTCAGCTATATGAATCTTTTTTCTGTTTCGAATATCAAAATTATTTTTTGGTTGTTATTTGTATGTAATACATCTGTAAAATTGATTTTTTTACGGAACATCATTTTTTGACTGTTTTCAGAAGTTTTTTGATATTTGTTTCTCGGTTAGAAACATTTATTCTCTCAACCAACATTTTTAAAACTACATTTAAAAAAAAATACCGGATAACCAAATGAAGCCTTAATGTATTCTGACATTCCAGATAAGATGACAAACAAAACTATTTTAATTTAGGCCCCTCTAAATAAAATTTCTGTCTCCACCACTACTTTTTTTATGTAATTAAATCCGTGCTATATCATTTTCAAGTTGCAATCCACATGAAATCTCCAAAATATTTGTTTATTTTCAAATTGGTATATGTTACTTATAATATATTATTTTTCAAGTAAAATTTTAGATTACATTGCACTAAACTATGAGACTAGGGGTCTACATATTGTATAGTTTTTAATTTCATTATCACACTTACTACCTCCTTTATTAACTATACATCTTTCAACTTAACGTATAAATTAAGTTAATTAACATTCCTATTATTAATGTAATAATTAATAACATCAAAAAAAAAAGATAAAATTATCAGTAAGGGAGATTATGACTTAGGCTTCGTTGGGGACGGCTTTTTCATTGCTTTCTAAAACGGAGTTTTAGTTAAAAAATAAAAAAATTTGTATTAAAACTCCGTTTTAGAAAGCAATAAAAAAGCCGTCCCAAACGAAGCCTTAGTTTGGGGCAATTTTTTTACTACTTTCTAAACAGCTTTTTAGTACAAAATTTTTAAAAAAAGCAGCAAAAATAGGTTGTCGTCAAAATCTGTCCCAAATGAAGCCCATAGCATTCAATTCATTAATTTTTTTTTTCTAATAAAGTGTAATTAAGAATAATATAAATATAAAACTTGAATATTAAGATGTCTCAACTTTACTTAAAACACACAACAAATGAAGATTTGTTCCAAAATTCTGATCAATTAGTATCGTGCTTCTTAAGGCTTCAGTTTATTTTAGAAAATTAAAACCTACGAAATCAAATAATAAAAAATTAAGAATTTTATTATAAAATATTAGGAACATAAAATGGACTTTGATTAGGAAACATCGCACTTTAATTTGCTCCCATTTGTTGCCAAACCCACCTTTCTTCTCCTCCATTCATTCTCTCCACCATTGTCTTTTTCAAGCTATAGTGTAACTACTTGTTTAAAGAATATTGAGTTGATCAAAACTAATTTTAAAAATTTTTATCAACTAAGAATCTATTTGGGATGGCTTCAGTGTTTTATAAAGGTACTTGTAAAACTGTTACAAGGAAAATAACTTTTTAAAACAAGATGTGAATATTATAAATACATTTCTTAGTTTTCTTAAAGCTACTAGCATTAACAATTTTAGTTGTAAAAAAGCATCTTCTCACCATAGGAAATTTTAAAAAATAATAAGAAAGCAGCAAAATATCAACATCAAAATGAAATCGTGGTTGCGATCTAAAAGATAAATGGTGAGAACTTTGTTCCAAACAAATCTTAAATAAGGTGACATCAACTATTTTGTGAGTATGTATCAGCGAATTGAGTTGATAAAAATATTACAAGTTATTATAAAGTTGTTAATATTAAGTTAATGTTGTAATACTAAACATCTTCAAAATAATAATAATAATTTTTCCTATCCACATAAATATGTGGACCAAAGTTGATGAGTAAACATGTGTGAAAGCATCAATTTCCTCAATAGAATAATAGCATCTTTGAATCATCGAGAACAATTAATAATGCTTCTAACATCGACCTATTTTGATGTTGACCCATTTAATTATAATTAGAAAGGTAATTAGAAAGTTATTAGGATTGATATGTCTTTTAGGTTTTGTTTGAGATAATTTTTTTGTTGCTTTCTAAAATAACTTTTTAGTACAATTTTATTTTTAGAATTATAAAATTTTATACTAAAAAATTATATTATGAAACAGTATGAAAGCTGTTCAAAACAAAGCCTTAGTGAATGTATTTACATCTGTCTTTTTCTTCTAGTAGCTTTTTTTTTTTTTTTGCTAAATCTTTAGAATGGAATTCATAGTAACCTTGTTGGCAGGTTTGGCTAATTAAGGTCACAAAATCAGCATGTTTATGACTTTGAAGCAATGAGACTCTTATATGAAAGCTTAATTAAGCTTCTTATGTTTGTTGAATTAAAGGACAAAAATAGTGGTATTTAACTATTTATGCTTTTAAGTTTAAAATAAATTACTATTTATAAATTAATTAAATTGGAACTGAAATTATAATTTAAATTACAAATTGAAATGACTTTTAATAATTTAATGACATAATTGTTTGACTTTTATTAAGTAAATTGAAAGTTTGAAAATGAATTAAATTATTTAAATAAATTATATAACTTTCAATGCGATTGGTAGACAAATAAATTTATGAATGAAAATTTATTTAAAATGAAAGAAAAATATAATTTTGATTTTTTGCGAAGATTTTAAAAATAATTATGATTTTCTTCATGATTAATAATCTTCAATTTTTTTCTCAATTATTCTTATTACAAGCAATACACTAAACCTTGTGAGAGAGCAAAGAATGGGAAGCTTCAGCTTCCTAAAATCTTATGAAGCTATTGTAGTAACTTAGAACTTTAATTAATCAAGAGCAAACCTTGTGACATTCACAAGGATTTTTTTACAATAAAGAAATATTGGATTAATAAAAAACAAAAATAAAATAAAGTGAAAACGAAAATATAAAAAGAAACAAAGACAGAGAAAAACTAAAAGTAAAAGTCGGGCTCAGAACCCGGCCGAGGCTTCCAGCACCCCCTAAGTCACGCACGGACCATCCAATGAGGTGAAGTCAGCATCCACAAACCAACCAAAAACTCGACGACCAACACCAGAGGTTGCCACCAGCAAGGCTAAGAGGGTACGAGCCCCAGCCACATCACAGCCCACAAAAATCCGACCAGAACATCCTGAGAAGCAAATCCGAAGCATAAGAAGGGAACATATTTAAGCTGGAGGGAAAGATACATCAAGAAGAATAAAAGCTTAAAAAAAGGAAAAAGAAATTGGGAATAAAGATAAAACGAAAAGCCAACATAGGAGAGAAAACTTCCTTCTAGGCTAAGAAATAAATCTTTCAATCCTTTGTACAATGCTCATTAGATGTAAGAAAAGTCAACCACACACCTAATTACCTAAACATCTTCTTGAAGATTTAGGTCATCAAAATTCAACAATAATAGCATTAGAGTTTGCACATTAAGTCCTATTAATGAAAATTTTTTTTCTCGACTTCAACCATTTTCAAGAAGTACAATTTAGGCTTCGTTTGCGACTTCTTTCTTATTGCTTTGTAAAGTTGTTCGTTAGTACAAAAATCTCTTAAAAGCAGGGAACAAATAATGGTCTAAAGATGTCCCAAATGGAACCTTAATTACAATAATTAATCCTATTGTTACATCAACAAAGTAGTTTAAAAAGCTATGATAACTAAACATTCAAAGATGCCAATTTAATTCAATAGAATATAAATTTGTCCTCCTCAAAGCAATAGGATCAAATCCTTAGAGTTAGACATAATAATGTACCAATATAAGAAGTAACAACAAGATAAAATAATTGTTAATGATGCCTTCAACATCAATCTATTAATGTTGACTCATTTAATTACAATTAGAAAGATAATTAGAAAGTTATTAAGGTTTAATTACATGCGTGTTAGTGAATGCTATGTTTATATGTCTTTGTCTTCTAGTAGTTTTTATTGTTTTCGCTCAAGTGATTAGTAAGGAATTCATCATAACCCTTATTAACACGCTTGGTTAATTAAAGATTAAAAACTAGCATTTACATAGCTTTGCAAGCAATGAGACTTTTCACATGAGATCATAATTACTCTAATTCATATGTTGTATTAAAGGTAAAAAATGGGGGGAATTTATGTTTTCTATAATTACAAAATTAAAAAAAAAACTTATTTTATTTATTAAAAGAAAATTAATTGTATAAAATTATTTCTTTTAATTAAAATATAATTTATCAATGAATATATTCTCTATTAATGATCTTTTCAACTAAAATATGACTATTCAATGAAACATTATTCTTGCTTGGAATTAGAAAATAAGATTTTTCTAAAATAATAAATTTATAAGGTCTTTTCTTGGTCGGATAGTATTAAAAATTAGTAGGAATTTTTTACTGTGCAAATAGTATTAAAAATTTTTTAAAAAATATTTTTTATTAAAAATAAGTGAAAAAATAATAATTTTTAAAATATTTTTCACGTAGAAATTAAAATAAAATAAAATAGGACTATAGTGAAGTGTGCATCGTCTGTCCTCAACTTCAAATAGCTCATATCAATCACTTGAAACATGATTAAAAATTTCATGATGTTGATTAAGATACTAAACTATATTGAAATCTTGTGTGCTTAAAGTCAAATCAAGCAGTTCAACAAGACAAATACAATGAGTCAATGATCATTTGATTTTGACTAACGAATCAAGCAAACTCGCAAGCCGGCCCAAACCCGACTCGTTAACAAGCTCGTGAGTCGAGCTTGTGAAGTTCCAAGTTATAGTTCAAGACGATTTCCAAACTCGCTAGAATTTCAAGCCCGAGTTTGATCCGGACGAAACTCGCTTAGAATACTCAACGAGCTCATCGAAATGTGAATCCACGAAATTTCGGAAGGCAAAAGTCGGACTGCGCCCCGCGATTTTGAGGCGAGCGTGAGAGGTGAGACCATGAGACGGTCTAAGACTCTAAGGGTACTTTTATTTTATTTCGAACTAAATCGCCATTTGCATTTTGGTTTTCTTTTTGCTCTTGTGAACTACTGTGGGGTGCGACTGTTCAAGGGTTACTGGCTTTCTATTGTGGTTTGTGAGCGTGAGGAGGGGCGGTGACGATGAGAACTTGGACGACCAAAAAAATTTCTCGTGCTTTTTCATCTCTTTTTTATATCTCTAGAACTTCATTCATTTTGTAGAGTTATAAAAATGATTTTATAAGTTTTCTTCTGGTTTGCCCTTCGTGAGACAGATGATTTTGTAAAATTTTTCCTTTGTTATATTCGTGAGAAAGATGATGGCGTGGAACGGGAAGAGAGCTTATGCCGCACGAGCTTGCATTGGTCGCCTCGAGCCGAGTTCGAACAGGTCATTTGAGCTCAAGTCGAGGTCGAGCTCAAGTTCGAGCTCGCTATCTGACTAATGAGCTAGCACGAGTTAAGCCTGACTCGAGCTCGACTCACCTCGTTTGCACCCATAATTATGACATCATTAAGGAACTCAAATACTAGATAAATGATTAATGATAAGGAGAATCAATCTGGACCATTCGATAGAGTATTTAATTACATTCTAATCAAATATTCAAAAGAGCCCCTTCTAAAATGCTGTAAATAAGATATCATCTTATACATGAAAAGAGTTTGAGACCTAAGGAATTCTATTTGTATTTTTTATCCATAACCGCTGACAATCATTGTCAAGAAATGATTGCCACCATCACCTAACTTCAGTCATCCAACAATTTTCACTTGAGTATTAACATTCAGCCTCATTATTAGACTTCAACTATTCATCTCTAAATACTCTATTGTTGTAATCCTAAAAATAAGAATTAGGCTATTGTTTTTAAGTGTATAATCGCACATTCTTCATTTGTAAAGTGAATTATTGCCGCTAGGTCAGATCCCGTGACTTTTCCCTTTCATAAGTTTTCCTCATAAAAAAAATTTAGTATACTACAATTTCTATATAGGTTATTGATCATTATACAAAGCTAAAATATTAAATACTCTACAATCAGGGGCGGAACCGGCTTCAATTTTGAGGGAGGGAGGGGACGCAAATTAAATACTAAAAATAATATATATATTACAAAAAATTGTTTAAAAAAATTAAGCAAAAAAAAAAAATAAAGAAAAAAAATTGTGTAATAAAATTGTCAGAAAAGTATGAAAGAAAATATTATAACTAATTATGAAGAAATACATAGATATTTTAGGGTATATATTTATGATTACCAGTATATTAAAAATTGTCATCATTACGATAAGTACAAAAAGGCTTTTAAGGGGGGGCCTTTGGAAAGAATATTGGGCAAATTAAGACAAAAGAATTTTTAAGGGAGGGGGGGGGGGTGGGCGGAGGGGGGGCAAAAGTTATTTTTTAGGAGGGGCAAAAAAAAAAAATTTTGAGGGGGAGGGGGGGGGGGGGGGGCAATTGCCCCCTGACTTGCATGTGGTTCTGCCTATGTCAACAACAATAAATTTTTTAATAGTAATAAATAATAATATTTATTACTATGATATAAACAATTCATATTTTAGATAAACATTTTCTGAAAAATCTTAAAGTTACAATGAGCTTTTCTATCATTATTCTATCATTCATATCAAGTCTTCGTTTGTGACCGTTTTTTTACTACTTTTTAATAAATATACTAAAAAACTGTTTTAGAAAACAACAAAGAAGTTATCTCAAACGAAGCCTAAACCCATCACAAACCCATAAAACATCTTAAAATATCAATTTCACTAAAGATCAAGTTCAATAATATCACGACAACTTGCACAGTAACAATGACGCAACTTATCAATTAAAGCGTTCTAAAAGCTCAACTAAAGAAAATGCCAAAGTCTAGCAACTGACTTATCGAACCATTAACCAGTATATAACAAAGTAGCTGAAAAGCTATGACAAGACTCCAATGCGAGACAGTATCAATCCATTAATTTAGGTTAATTCTGTTGGTTAGCTTAATGGCTCAGAGTGGCCGCAAGAGGTTGATGACGAAATCACGTCCGTCCGTTTTACTCTAATGGACGTGACAGTCGCGATTGCGTTATATGATCACTTGTTCGAACATCCGACTATTTCAAGCTTTAAATCACAGCCGTTTGATCTCTGATTGAACTGTTGAGATATATCCTAATGTGTTACATTACACAGGCTCGCCATCAAGCTAATGGAAACATGAAATTATTCTGTGCGGATGGCGAACGTCATCTGGAGACCAATCAAAATGCGTCATGTCACCTTTTGCTTGGTATCTGGCTCGATACCGCTTACGTGGCGCATACTGATTGGTCTCCGAACGATGAACCGTGTTCGACGTCCTCACAAAATAATCTTTCAAACTTAAAATTATTCTTGAATTGTAAATAAAGTCTTAAAAATATATGTAAATAAGTTTTAATCCATAGAATCATACTCCACACAGAATCAATAACTATACCTAAAACAATCAAAATGAGGCTTCGTTTGAAATAGCTTTCTTATTGCTTTTCAAAATTGTTTTTCAATACAAAATTTTTTTGAAAATAGGAAAAAAATAATGATCTAAAGTTGTTTTAAATGAAACCTTAGAAATTAATTATAACTAAAATCAGATATTTTAAATGAGTAATCTGAACATTCATAATGAATTTGTTTGACAAGATCTAGCGCTTCACCTTGAAATTCCGTAATTACACAACTCACCTTGGTTAGAAGCTTAGATTATCAACTAAGAGGTCTTGGGTTCGAGTTTTATGTATATGTGTTGTGTGTAAGTCTATCTTAAATGACTTAAATGTCCCAAAAAATTTCCATAATTTATTAATAATAATAATCTCCATATCAACCCACCGAGGCTTAGATGGTTGGTGGGAGAGCACGGTTGGAAACTTCCATCCCTGATTCGAATCCCCTCTACTACGACCTCGCCTCTTCAATGAGGCAAAACAAGTGTGAGCCTGATACCGATAGATGAACTTATTAGATTCCAATGAAGAATTAATTACACGGCTAAATACTCTCTTTAGTAGGAACAATTATTACGTCCTCCAACAGGATGCAGAGGAACATCCGGTTGTAGGCAAAATCACGCCTATACCGAGGTGTACCGAGTTTTTTCAAAAAAATTCTAAAAAACTCGGTACACCTCGATTTAGACGGAATTTTGCCTACAACCAAATGTTCCTCGTTACACCGGACCAAATAAAAGTTCCTTTAGTAGCAGCGCTAGATACCCCTTAAAAAAAATTAATCCACAGATCAGTAGCAGTTGGAATCGGTGAATTTGACGAAGAAATTAAATAAAAAAAAAGGGCCTCGCCGTTGAAATGAAGCCTCGCCAAGCCCACAACTTCCATCTCTACGAGGCTGTTCAGAATCAAACCCTAGATTGCGGTCATCCATGGCGCTTGCAGCTGCTATGTACATCTCTCCCTGCCCTGCGAAGTTTTCTAGATCTTCCATTTCCTTTGCACCTCGCTTCTCCTGTTCTCAGCTGGGAAATCGCGTCAAAGTCCGTTGCGTTTCTTCGTCTGTGGATCCCTCTAAATCATCTGCTGTTACGGAGAAGCCCTTGATCTCAACGAAGGTGAGGAGATTCAATTTGTTCTGCACGTTATGCTTATCGCATTTGAAATTTCGTCCGTTATGGAAATTAATCCGAAGATTAGTTTGATGAGGTTGCTTTGCGGCTTGCGGTCAATTGCGTGGTCTATGGATCTCGTTTACTTTGTATAAATCTGTATACTTGAAACTTTTATGGTCTGATGTTGATCTAAGCTGCCACCAGCTGTTGTTCTACTGCTAAACTTAGCTGTGGAATTACTAATTTGTTGGAACCTGTTATGCTTTTGATGCAGAAGTGAAAGTTTAATTAGGTTTTATTGATGTAGTAGATGTCTTGGGACTATGTTTTATGAAGAAGGTATATGTGCCATAGTTTGAATCCAATACGGAATCTAATTCTATTTTTCATATTCTTAATTCTGAAAGTCTTGAACTTTTGTATTAGTGAGTTTCTATTATATTAGGGAAGTATAGCGTGCAGTATTGTTGCATAATATTATGTATGGATATAACATTTTAACCATTTATGATTCCTAAGATATATAGGCATTTGAAGTTCAAATTTCTCTCATGCTAGCTTGAGTGATGCCATAGTTTGTATTAGTGAGTTTCCATTATGTTAGGGAAGTATAGCGTGCAGTATTGTTGCATAATATTATGTATGGATACCATTTTAACCATTTATGATTCCTAAGATATGTAGGCATTTGAAGTTCAAATTTCTCTCACGCTAGCTTGAGTGATGCCTATAGTTTGAGGGTGGTAAAGCCAGATGTATTTCAGTATTTGCAATCATATATTCAACCAATGATAGAATTCTTGTTACTGTAGGAAAGTACATAGAGAATAGTTTTGTTTTATTTCTTAAGTACTTCAATTTCATCCAAGCATTTGGTTGAATAAAAGGAGGAGCAGCATAGAATAAATTGTTGACCAAGTTCTTGATTCATTATTTTTTTCTTTTGTTTTGGAACATAAATACTTTATTACAAGTATTGAAACTTTTTATTATTTTAGTCTGGAAATTGGAGCTGGAGATTTCAAGGTACAGCCATTAATATCAACTATGAGGAACATAGGGAAGAAAACAGTGCCAATGAAAAGAGGATCCTTATGATTCCTACAATATCAGATGTTAGCACTGTTGATGAATGGAGGGTTGTTGCAAAAGATATTGTTGCAAGGAAAGGAAATGTCAAGTGGCGTGCTACTATCGTTGATTGGCCTGGTTTGGGTGATTCAGAGAGGCCATTGCTAAATTACAATGCTGATGTGATGGAGAACTTCTTAACTCAGATCGTGAATGCAGCAGATAGTCCTTTGAGAAATTCAGGTGAGAAATAGTTTGTTTTTTTAAATTTTGTGATATGTAGTTGTATTCATTCAGTGGTGTTTCACATGATGGTGAGTCAAAGATTTTTTCTACTTTCTCTTTTCCGTTGGTTATTAGCTAGAATTGTTATATAAGTTTTACTTGTGCCTTATTCTCATGAGAGGGAAATAGGATTGGCTTGGCAATTTTTTGTCAATCCTGCATGTTCGATTTGACCAATTTGGATCATTTGGTTGTATGAACTAGACAATTTTTTTGCCACAAATTCTTTGCAAATTGATCCATTTTATAAAGTTTTCATGTCATTTTGAGCTCATTTGGTTTCTGTTTTTTTTTTTTTTTTTTTGGTAAATAAAACACTGATTTAACCCTTCTAATCTTATTGAGATTCATGCATTATTTCAAAAATGAGAAAATTACCAAAATGTTCCCTAAACTTTTTGTGAGGGACCAAAATGGTCCCCAACTCTTCTGATCAACTCCTTAAAAAGAGACTTTTTTGTCTTAACATCAAATTTTGTGGTTAATGGTATTAAATCAAGGGGTATTTTATTTAATTTTTAATTAAATTATTTATTAATTATAATTTTTAAAATCCCAATAGTTCCCCTTATTATTGATGTATTGGCTTGTAGATCCAAGAATACTTTGCCTTGGGAAACTTCAAGGCATGATTATTCTCTAGGCATCAATGTTAACTTCTTTGGGGTTGTGAATTAGATGTTCCTCCAAAATCAAAATTTCACCTGTATAAAACCTTCAAATTTCATAGTTGTAGTTTCCAGGCAAGAAATTAGTCAAAAGTTTAAAGATCAAACAAAATTTTGAGTTAAAAAATGAATCAAAGAGGCTCTATGTTATTGCACGTTAAACTTTGGGTTTAGTCCCATTATCATATTATTAATTTATTGTAGAAATGCTTAGTGATTGACCCACACTTATAGACTAAAGCTTTTGGTTGAAAATATGTTTAACCACTTAACTTTACGTTGAAAATAGGCTTGACCATTGGTGTTTCTTGCTTAATTGTGTCCACATATGATTTTGTTCTCCCTAACAAGTTGTGTTGGAGCGATATTCAATTGGGATCAAATGGTTCATGTTGTTTATAGCTCTATGAATCTTGGTCGCCCTTCCACCATAGTTGTGCAAAGTTCAAGTGTGTGTGACTCTTACAATGTATCCAAATGTTTAATCGGGATCTTTGTGCATGATTATGTTAACCCCAATACGTGAAAACACACAAAAATGGTGAAAATTGACATGCTACGCATCACTTGAAGGGTCAAACGACCTCCGATGTAACAGGAAGCAGATTATATGATTTGAACACACTAATGCTTTGCAAAATGATGGAGAAAACAAATAGGACAGCAACCTAACACTTCTAGATGACACAAATGCAATGACTAAGATGCTGACAATAAAATATACTAGGGATCTTAACACATGCAAGAGCATTCCATGCTCTGATACCAGATGATGTAGAACTACGTATGATTGCAATGAATTTATTAAGATCTTGCACAACTCTTGATTAGAGAATAGCGACAAAAACTACAAGCATTTAAAACAATGGCATAAAACGTAAGAGGGGTCACGCCCGCTTAGGCTAAATCACATCACCAGAGATTTGAAACTTCAAAATAAATTAGAAAACAACGTCATGCCAGAATAGTAGCTTCAATAAAATTCCATAGTCTAACAACGAGATTAGCAAGCACATGAATACGCTCAAAATCCTACATTTACTATGTAATATCAAAAATCTGCTCCAGGATGGGACGATCAGTAGAATTTTGCTCCAGAATTTGCCCAGATTTGCTCCAGGTGATTTTCTGTACATATCGTCCAGGCCGATTGAGGACATCGTCCAGGCCGATCGGCACTGTAGAAAATGTCGGCCTGAGACTAGTTCTGGGAACCGTCCAGGACGATCCAAATTGGTCTGATCGTCCTGGGACGATCTGGCGATCGGCCGGGCCGATCTGAGTTTTATAAAGCTGATTTCAAGTCGTTTGGTGGAGAGAGAAAATCATAAAAAAATGAAAATATCTTTTGAGGAGAGAGAAAGTCGTGGAATTTTGGAGAAAAGTTGATTTTCGGACGACGCGGAGCCGTTTTCGTCCGAGGAAACTGTTCGAGATATTGCTGTACGCAAGGTAAGGCACATTCCGCCTTTCTCAATTTTCAGAATCGTCGTGTTTGGCGGTATTTTCTGTACGGATTTCGTTTCCGTTAATGATTTTCGTCCGTATCTTTTGATTGGGTCAGTTTTTACCGCGTAACTTTCTGTATATTGTTGACGTGCCGAGTGTGCACATGTTGGTTATTTTCCGAAGATTTTTGTCCGGGTATTTTTAATTCGGCGGTGTTTTTAGTCGACTGCATTTTTTTGTGAAATTGAAAATTATCGGTGCAGTAGAATAAATGTTCTGAAATGTGATTATCTACATTCTGTGCGAATTTGGTGAATTTTGATTTTCAAGTAAATTCTGTATACTGCCGTTGTGCTGTCCGATTTTTGTCTGATTTCTGATTTGCCCGGATTTCTTCTGAATTGATACGATATCTGTATGTGCTATAAAAAGGGAGTTATAAGGGGCCTGGATCCTAAGTGATTCAGTCAGTGTCTGGGAAATCTGAAATGAGCTCAAATCTGAAAATCTTATATCTGTTCTGTTTCGGATCCGATGAATTCTGTTCTGGTGCTATAAGCACATCTGTTCTGGTGCCGTGAGCACAAAGGGAGGCATAAGGGGCCAGAATCCGTAGCGATTCTGTCAGTGTCAGGAAATCTGTTCTGTTATGTGCTAAATTGATATTTCTGATTTCCGTACGATATGATTTGATCTGATCTGTCTGATATCTGATTTGATATGATTTTGAATTCAGTATCTGTTCTGTAAACTTTCCGTATCTGTTCTGTAAGCAATTATGATTCTGATACGATATGATCTGAAATGCTGATTTCTGCACGATTCTGACTCTGTTGATTTAATCTGTTCTGATTTGTATTCCGATTTGATATGATCTGTACGACTCTGATTCTGATTTGATATATGTCCGTGTAAGTTCTGATTTTGATTCTGTTCTGATTCGAGATACGATTCTGTTCCGATTTCTGATTGGATTTTGTCTGATGAGTTGGTTCTGGATTCTGAGAGTTTTGATTGGAGGTTTGTTGCTTTGCTGAGCTGTTGAGCTCACTCTTGTTTTCTGGTGGTTTTCAGGTTCTGGGAAAGGGAAGGAAGTCCAGGAGTAGATTTTTGAGTTCTGATCAGTATAGGTATTGTTTGTACCTTTTGATTTTTGTACAGTCATGTCTTTTCTGTTCTGTCTTTCTTTCTGTTCAAAAGCCATGTACTGTATCTGTAGATGATTGTTTTGAGGAAAAAGAAATATAGATGTTGTTCCGCTGTGTTTGATGATAAATAGTAGCTCTGTGTTTGTGTGTCTGTTGAGTTGAATAATTTGGAAGATTCAGTTCTGAAACCAAATTCCAAAGCCAGATCCTGGTCAGTCCGTCCGTTTTCGTTTCCGTGTCGCGGCCCGGTGCGAGCGGGGTCCGTCCCGGATCGGGTAGGGTCGTGACAAGCTTTTAGTGGTATCAGAGCACTGGTTTTGGAAATTGGTTGGATTGTCAGACAGAGCTATAGAAAGTAATCAGTGAGTTTGTCTGGGGGTAGTTTTGGGTCGTTTGGCTTTTTATTGTGTTGTTTTTGTAATAGTTTTCCGGATTTTGGATTTTCTGTATGGATCAGCCAGACCCAGACATGACAGACGGGCAGAGTGCCAGTCAAGCAGCACCAGTGGGGAGTACAACCCCAGTGGCCGGTGCAGATACATTGTCTCAGTTTGCTACGCTTGTTGCTCAGATGATGAGCGAGACTCAGAGCAGAGCTGTTACTGTCAGATCTGATGACATTGATAGACACCTGCAGTTGTTTTTGAGGTTGAAACCTCCGAGATTTGAGGGCGCTGTTGAGCCCAGAGCAGCCGAGGAGTGGCTGAGGAGATTGGAGAAGACCTTCGACGGAATGCAGTGTCCGTTAGACAGGAAGGTTCCGTTGGCTGTTTTTCTGTTGGATGGAGAGGCTGAGCACTGGTGGGAAGGCCAGCAGGCAGCCAGATTTCAGGGTAGGCTGAACTCTTTGATTACCTGGGAAGAGTTCACTGAGGTATTTCGAGATTGGTTTGTTCCCCCTTCTGCACGACAGCAGATGCAGGAGAGTTTTCTGAGACTTGTTCAGGGGAGCAAGACGGTGATGCAGTACGAGGCTGAGTTTACTGCGTTAGCCAGGTATGCTCCGCAACTGGTTAGTACTTCTATTGAGAGGTGCTACAGATTTTTGAGGAGATTGCGGGATAGTTTGAGACAGCCCCTGGTACCTTTTCACATTTCTGATTTCTCTGAGCTTGTGGAGCGGGCTCGTCTGATTGAGAATGATCTGATGGCTACTCAGCAGCGGTGGACTGCGAGTAGGAAGAGATTTGGAGGTGAGACTTCTGGCAGTGGTTCCTCTGGAAAGAGGAGATTTGTGATTGGTTCTGGATCTGTTGATTCCAGGAAGAGTGGAGGGTCGTCTGGTACTGCTACCAGTACGACGAGTTCTGGATCTGTCAGTGGGGCACCTGTGTGCCAGAGTTATGGACGGCGACACCATGGCCAGTGCTACAGGATGGCTGGTCTTTGTTTCAGATGTGGTCAGCCGGGACATCGGATTGCAGAGTGTCCACAGGCTGGATCTGACCAGCGTTCTGAGTTCCGATCTGAGGGTTCTGTCAGACCTGTCAGTTCAGCAGGAAGACCGAGGACTGTTCCTCCTCGCCCTGAGGGATTTTCTGGTAGAGGTGGTGGTACTAGTTCTGGACCACGGAGACCACCTACGGTTCAGAGGGAGCAGAGTAGTTCTGTTGCTTCAGCTCCTGCTCCAGTTCAGCCACGAGTTTACAGCCTGAGTCAGCAGGAGGCTCGTGATGCTCCGGATGTTGTGACAGGTACGATTTACATTTCTGATCAGCCCTGTCGTGTTTTGTTTGACTCTGGAGCTAGTCACTCTTTTCTGTCCGAGCACTGTTTTGAGATTTTACACTTGGACTCGTTTTTGCTTCCGATTTCTTTGTCTGTGATTTTACCGGCTGGAAATTCTTTGATTGCTCGGAAGTTTTGTTTGTGTGAGATTGACATTGCTGGCAAGAAGTGGAAATCTAGTTTGATTTTGTTGCCGATTTCTTCGTATGACGTGATTTTGGGCATGGATTGGCTGAGTCGGTATGAGGCTCAGATTGACTGTCTGAAGAAGCAAGTGAGTTTGCTTGTGGCCGGAGAGAGAGTTGTATTCTAGGGATTACGAGGTATTCTCTCCAGTCTGATTTCTGTTTTGGAGGTGAGCAGAATGTGGAAGAAAGGATGCCCAGTGTTTTTGGCTTCGGTGCGGGATCTGAACCTGGAGGTTGGTTCTGTTTCTGAGATCCCAGTGGTACGGGAGTTTGCTGATGTTTTTCCTGAGGAGTTGGTGGGTTTACCTCCGGATAGAGAGGTGGAGTTCTCTATCGATGTTTTTCCGGGTACAGCTCCTATATCAAAAGCTCCGTACAGGATGGCACCGAAAGAACTTTCTGAGTTGAAAGTTCAGCTTCAGGAGTTGGTTGACAGAGGCTTTGTCCGTCCTAGTGTTTCGCCCTGGGGAGCACCTGTTTTGTTTGTGAAGAAGAAGGACGGGACACTCCGTATGTGTATTGATTACAGAGACTTGAACAAGGTCACGATCAAGAAGAAGTATCCTTTGCCTCGGATTGATGACTTGTTCGATCAGCTTTATGGATCTTCTGTGTTTTCGAAGATTGATTTGCGATCTGGATACTATCAGGTAAAAGTGAAGGAAGCTGATGTGGTAAAGACTGCTTTCAGTACTCGGTATGGGCACTATGAGTTTTTGGTTATGCCTTTTGGGGTAACCAATGCGCCTGCTATTTTCATGGATCTGATGAACCGAGTATTCAGGGAGTTTTTGGATCAGTTTGTGATCGTCTTCATCGACGATATTCTGGTATATTCGGCTTCTGAGGATGATTATGCCAGACACTTGATGATTGTGTTGGAGACTCTGAGGCAGCATCAGCTGTATGCCAAGTTCTCCAAGTGTGAATTCTGGCTGAAGAGTATTTCTTTTCTGGGGCATGTGGTAAGCGGAGAAGGTATTTCTGTAGATCCCCAGAAGATTCAGGCGGTTGCTGATTGGCCAAGGCCGACTACGGTATTTGAGGTACGTAGTTTCTTGGGCATGACCGGGTATTATAGGAAATTTGTGAAAGGATTTTCACAGATTTCGACGCCTCTGACGAGACTGACTCAGAAGTCAGTACCTTTTGTTTGGACACCGGAGTGTGAAGCTAGTTTTCAGAGATTGAAGGATTGTTTGACTTCAGCTCCAGTGTTAGCATTTCCGTCAGGTACGGAAGGATTTCAGGTGTTCAGTGATGCTTCACTGAAAGGTTTGGGTTGTGTACTGATGCAAAATGGAAGGGTAATTGCTTATGCTTCTAGACAGTTGAAACCACATGAGAAGAATTACCCGACGCATGATTTGGAGTTAGCTGCTGTTGTCTTTGCTTTGAAGATTTGGCGTCATTATCTGTATGGCGTCAGATGTGAGATTTTCATTGATCATAAGAGCATGAAGTATATTTTCACTCAGAAGGATCTGAATTTGAGACAGAGAAGATGGCTCGAGTTGATCAAGGATTATGATTTGACTATTCAGTATCAGCCTGGGAAGGCTAATGTGGTAGCGGACACTCTGAGCAGGAAATCTTCTGGCTTATCAGGTTTGCAGCTTACTTTTGATGATTTCCTGATTTGAGACATGGAGCGATTGCAGTTGGAGGTGATTTCCTCCAGTGATTTGGATTTGGCTCAGATGAATATTCAGTCTTCTTTGGAAGCACGGATTCAGGAAGCCCAGAAGTCAGATTCTGATTATTCGAAGTTGATTGCTCAGATTGGATCTGGTAAGACTCCTGAACTTCGAATTTCTGCTTCTGGTGCTATTTTCTGTAAGAACAGGTTGTGGGTACCTGTGTTTGGGGATTTGAGGCAGGAGATTCTGCATGAATCTCATCATTCAGGCTACACTGTTCATCCAGGCAGTGGTAAGATGTATGCGGATATGAAGCTTTTGTTTTGGTGGCCTGGAATGAAGAAGGATGTGGCAGAGTTTGTGTCGAGATGCGAAGCCTGTCAGTTGGTGAAGGCAGAGCATCAGCGACCAGGTGGACTGTTGCAGTCGTTGCCTATCCCTGAGTGGAAGTGGGATGAGGTAACGATGGACTTTGCGATGGGTTTTCCTCGATCTAGACAAGGGCACGACGCCATTTGGGTAGTTGTAGATCGATTGACAAAGTCAGCCCATTTTCTTCCGATCAGACAGACCGATCCGGTGGATCGTTTGGCACAGATTTATGTGAAGGAAATAGTTAGATTGCACGGTGTGCCTCGAGTGATTGTTTCAGATCGAGATGGACGGTTTACTTCCAGACTTTGGAAAGGTATTCAGCAAGGCTTGGGTACGAAACTGCATTTCAGTACAGCCTTTCATCCTCAGACCGATGAACAGTCTGAGAGGACCATTCAAGTGCTGGAAGATCTGTTGAGACTTTGTGTTCTGGACTTTGGCGGAAGCTGGGAATATCATATTCCGCTGATTGAGTTTGCTTATAACAACAGTTTTCAGTCCAGTATTGGTATGGCACCATACGAGGCTCTGTATGGCAGGAAGTGCCGTACTCCTTTGACTCTGACTGAGATCGGAGATAGACAGGAACTGGGTGCCACTTTTGTTGAGGAAACTGTTAAGAAGATCAGTTTGATAAAAGAAAGATTGAAAGCGGCTCAGGATCGACAGCAGAAGTATTATAATCAGAAGCACAGGTTTGTTGAGTTTCAAGTTGGTGACTTTGTGTATGTCAAAGTCAGTCCGATGAAGGGTGTGAGCAGATTTGGTCAGGTGAGTAAGCTGAGTCCAAGGTATGTTGGACCGTTTGAGATTTTGGAAAGAATTGGAAAATCTGCTTACCGACTGTTGCTTTCTGATTCAATGCCTGACGTGCACAATGTGTTTCACGTCTCCACTCTGAGGAAGTGAGTTTCAGACTCTGGGAAGAAGATATCAGCTGACGAGGTTGAGATTCAGGAAAATCTGGCGTACAAGGAAGAGCCAGGGTTAATTTTGGCGTACGACGTCCGAAAGTTAAGAAATAAAGAGATTCCGATGGTTAAAGTCCAGTGGAAGCACCGGACTGCACGAGAAGCGACTTGGGAGAAGGAGTCTGACATGAGACGGTCGTACCCGTACTTGTTTTGACTGAGTTTGGATCGGATAATGTCGAGGACGACATTTTTCTGAAGTTGGGGAAATTGTAATATCAAAAATCTGCTCCAGGATCGTCCAGGACGATCTGGATCGTCCTGGGACGATCAGTAGAATTTTGCTCCAGAATTTGCCCAGATTTGCTCCAGGTGATTTTCTGTACATATCGTCCAGGCCGATTGAGGACATCGTCCAGGCCGATCGGCACTGTAGAAAATGTCGGCCTGAGACTAGTTCTGGGAACCGTCCAGGACGATCCAAATTGGTCTGATCGTCCTGGGACGATCTGGCGATCGGCCGAGCCGATCTGAGTTTTATAAAGCTGATTTCAAGTCGTTTGGAGGAGAGAGAAAATCATAAAAAAAATGAAAATATCTTTTGAGGAGAGAGAAAGTCGTGGAATTTTGGAGAAAAGTTGATTTTCGGACGACGCGGAGCCGTTTTCGTCCGAAGAAACTGTTCGAGATATTGTTGTACGCAAGGTAAGGCACATTCCGCCTTTCTCAATTTTCAGAACCGTCGTGTTTGGCGGTATTTTCTGTCCGGATTTCGTTTCCGTTAATGATTTTCGTCCGTATCTTTTGATTGGGTCAGTTTTTACCGCGTAACTTTCTGTATATTGTTGACGTGCCGAGTGTGCACATTTTGGTTATTTTCCGAAGATTTTTGTCCGGGTATTTTTGATTCGGCGGTGTTTTTAGTCGACTGAATTTTTCTGTGAAATTGAAAATTATCGGTGCAGTAGAATAAATGTTCTGAAATGTGATTATCTACATTCTGTGCGAATTTGGTGAATTTTGATTTTCAGGAAAAATTGTGTAAATTCTGTATACTGTCGTTGTGCTGTCCGATTTTTGTCTGATTTCTGATTTGCCCGGATTTCTTCTGAATTGATATGATATCTGTATGTGCTATAAAAAGGGAGTTATAAGAGGCCTGGATCTTAAGTGATTCAGTCAGTGTCTGGGAAATCTGAAATGAGCTCAAATCTGAAAATCTGATATCTGTTCTGTTCCGGATCCGATGAATTCTGTTCTGGTGCTATAAGCACATCTGTTCTGGTGCCGTGAGCACAAAGGGAGGCATAAGGGGCCAGAATCCGTAGCGATTCTGTCAGTGTCAGGAAATCTGTTCTGTTATGTGCTAAATTGATATTTCTGATTTCCGTACGATATGATTTGATCTGATCTGTCTGATATCTGATTTGATATGATTTTGAATTCAGTATCTGTTCTGTAAACTTTCCGTATCTGTTCTGTAAGCAATTATGATTCTGATACGATATGATCTGAAATGCTGATTTCTGCACGATTCTGACTCTGTTGATTTAATCTGTTCTGATTTGTATTCCGATTTGATATGATCTGTACGACTCTGATTCTGATTTAATATATGTCCGTGTAAGTTCTGATTTTGATTCTGTTCTGATTCGAGATACGATTCTGTTCCGATTTCTGATTGGATTTTGTCTGATGAGTTGGTTCTGGATTCTGAGAGTTTTGATTGGAGGTTTGTTGCTTTGCTGAGCTGTTGAGCTCACTCTTATTTTCTGGTGGTTTTCAGGTTCTGGGAAAGGGAAGGAAGTCCAGGAGTAGATTTCTGAGTTCTGATCAGTATAGGTATTGTTTGTACCTTTTGATTTTTGTACAGTCATGGCTTTTCTGTTCTGTCTTTCTTTCTGTTCAAAAGTCATGTACTGTATCTGTAGATGATTGTTTTGAGGAAAAAGAAATATAGATGTTGTTCCGCTGTGTTTGATGATAAATAGTAGCTCTGTGTTTGTGTGTCTGTTGAGTTGAATAATTTGGAAGATTCAGTTCCGAAACCAAATTCCAAAGCCAGATCCTGGTCAGTCCGTCCGTTTTCGTTTCCGTGTCGCGGCCCGGTGCGAGCGGGGTCCGTCCCGGATCGGGTCGGGTCGTGACATACTAAGCTTAGCAGAAGCAGGCGACAGTCGGCCTTCGTGACTACAATCAAACCACGAGAAAAGTTAGATTCAAGAAATAAGAGAAAAGGGGAACGTAGGAAACCTTTGTCAAGGATCGATGACGATCCTCCACTCGATGATCTCCAATTGCTCTTCAATGGCTTCCACCAAGGTATCCAAGATTCGCTCGATGTAATCTTTCACCGTGTGGTCGACCCTCGGGTTGACGTCGAAGAAGGTTGAATGTAAGATGCTCACAAACCCATACTCGTCGTAGGAGAGGCCGTATTCAGTTTTTGGATCAGCCATCCATAAAAGCTAGATGATGAAGTCTTCCCAAGGATTGCTAGCACTCTTGAATATTATTGAGGAGAAAGAAGTTTCTCTTCAACTTGAAAGGGGTAGGAGCCAAGGAGCAATTTCCCTTCCAAAATTTGAAATTAGTTTCAAAATTTTGAAAGTGGAAGATGGAAAATCAAGAGGGAAATCTCAATTCCTAAATTTCGATGAGGAGTTAATGAGAGAGAGAGAGGGGGGCGGGTAGAGAGAGGGGGCCGGTGGCATCATGAGGATGGAGTGGAGATTTATTTCCCAAATCCAATATTTGGTTTTAGGAAATAAATTAGGAGCAAGGGGATTTGATAAAATTCGGCCAAGGGGGTGGGGTGATATTTAGAAAAACTTCCAAGAGAGGCTAGAGGGGAGTTAGGAAATAAATCCCAAGTTTCCCTATAGGGGGGCCGGCAGCATACATGAGGTAAGGAGTAATTAATGGTGGGAAATTAAGGCTCCTTAATTTAGTTTTATGAATTAGGAAAGCAATTAATTAAATTCAATTCGAATTTAAAATTCGAATTGATTTAAATTAAGTACTTTCCTAAAATAGATGAACTAAGTTAGGAAAGAATTTTGAAATTCAAATTTTAGATGATTTGAATTTCAAATTGTTTCCAAATTACATTCACTAAATTAAGAAACCCAAGGATGAAGGGAAAGTAGTGAGGACGGTGGCTAGGGGTTGGGGTCGGCGGGTGAGGGAGGGATTGGTGTGGGGAAATTGGGTGGTGGGAAGAGGAATCGGGAGGGGAGGTTAGGTGGCCGGCGGCAAGGAGTGGATGGGCCTTGGCCAACGGCTAGGTGGAGGGAGATGGGGTGAAATTAGACGACGATAGGAAACCACGAACCCGGCCGTCTCCAAGGTTGGTGGGTGATGCGCCGATCTCCCTCTCCAAGGGATCTCTCTCCGGTCTCTCAAGCTCTCTCAAGAACTCCAACAAGAAAACAAAATTTCTCCAATAATCATTCATTAACCTCAAAAGAAAATAAGGAGTGCTATATAAAGCCTCATACAAAAGGACTCAAAGACAAAAGACACTAATGCCCCTTGGGCTTACATACGACATCCCTTTGCTAGAAGGGTACAACAGGAAATAAAATAAAATAAAATAAAACAAATACAATGACACATAAATAAGACAATACATAACATAAATCAAAAGTAAAATGACTCGATCGTGGCCGTAGATCGGCGGCCTACGGCCACGCCTCTGATAAACCTTCCAAGAACTGATGTCCCCATCACTTGGGTTTGTTGTTAAGAGTGATAGTGAAATATATGGGGATATTATTAGTAGAAGTCAAGTTAGATGATTGAAGTGGAGGAATGCATCAGACTTGTTATGTGATAGAAAAATCCTCAAACTTATGGAAAAATTTTATAAGATGGTAGTGAGACATGCATTGATTTATTGTGTAGAATATTGGCCATTAAAAGAGAACCATATATTAATGTGGGCTTCAAAATTCTCATTCTCTGGCCTGTCTGTGTTGCCTCCTTTTTTTTTAACGACGGCGAAGAGCTTTAACAAGCTATTAAACCGTTCACTGGTCCGGTCCTATCGGTCCACACGGGATCGACTCTTGCGAATTGAGGCGGAGGTTCCACCTCCTGTACAAGCCGCACAGGCCGACCGATTCCAAAGAACAATTTTGGAAGTAATTTGAGGGATTTGAGAGGGAAATTTGAATGTAGGGACTGTTTAGGGATTTCTTTTTTATTTGTATGCATTAAATGGCTTATTTTCTTAGGGTTAGGACATCTTGAATTTGGCTAAAATTTGAGATCTCTTAGGTTTAAGTTTTCTTTGGGCTTTAGCGGCATCTATAGATTTGGGAGAGATTGATCCTCTTGAATAGAGGATCAATTGTATCTTGCTGTTTTTACTTTTTCTACTAGTGAATTTCAAGTGTTTTTTTCCTGATTTTCCCACTGGTTTGGCAAAAAATGTTGTTTATAGCAGGATTTCTGGCAAAAACTGTTGTTGACAGCAAAATTTCAATGAAACTCTGCTCTATTATCAACTATTTTAGGCTGTTTCCTATCAAATTGGTATCAATGCCGTTTTGGAGACCTTTGATGTGCTGTTTGGGTGAATTTTAGCTACTGTTCTTGGGATTTCGAAGAAGAAAGTTGCTGTTTTTGAAGTTCGAAGTCCAGATTTTTATTTCTACAAAAATCTGGGGATCAATGGCAGCCAAGAAAATGGATGCGTTGGAGGAATGCCCTGAAGTGGAGATTGGACAAATGAAATCTGAAATTTCAGATCTCCAAACTCAAGTTTCAAATTTAAAAAAAAGATATTTCAGCCATCCATGATAAGTTCGATTCAAAATTTTCCATCCTGGAGAAAATGTTAAAGAAAGTGCTCGAGGGCCAAACCAAAATATCACCGTCGGAGATGAGGGAAGGCGCGGATAGCCACGGAAGTGGGGAAAATTCGAAGCCAACTAGATGAAAGGAAGATTAGGAGGTGGAGATTTTTGAGGGAACATAAAAATGCCTCCCTTAGGACCTATTCCTAGGGAGGAGTCTGGTAGAGGGTATGTGGAGAGATGCGAGGGGGTTGGGCATGAGTGGAGGGATGTTGAATTCGAAAGAAGAGGGGCTAAATTGGAAAGACGAGGACTTGATTATGATCGAAGAGGTGCCAAATTTAAAAGGGAAATAGGTAATTATATCCAAAGGGGGACTGCATATGAATGGGGAGGGGTTTGTTATAATACAAGGGGTGCTGAATTTGAAAGGAGAATATGGGAATTTGATGAAAGGCTTGGTTATGAATGTAGAAGGGATGATTGAGACATGGGGGGAACCACCCTCTTGGGAAGAAGAATTTATGAAGGAAACAGAGGGAACAGAGGTGATCTGAGGGTGAGTAAGTTGAAGATGCCTTTTTTTTAGGGAGAGGGTGCCCATGGGTGGATCTACAAGATGGAGAGATATTTTACCGTCAACAGGTTGACGGAGGGGGAGAGACTGATGGCAGCCGGGATGTGCTTGGAAGGGAAAGCTTTAGCATGGTACCAGTGGAGGGATACGAGATGACCAATAAGGACCTAGAGGGAATTTAAATACTGCCTGTTAGAACCTTTTCGAACCAGCAGATGAGGGGACTTTTACGAGCAGTTCTTCGCTTTGATGCAGGAGGGGATAGTGATGGAGTACCGTGAGCAATTTGAGTACCTTGCGAGTCGATTGGATCAGCTTCCAGAGTTTGTATTGGAGGGGAACTTTATGAAGGGATTGAAACCAAAGATCCGCACATCAGTCAGAGTGATGAGATCTCGGGACTTGGGAGAGTCTATTGGAGGGGAACTTCCATAGTGGAGGATCAGAGGCACCTGGAAAAAGGAGCAGGAATCAGCAGTTCATGAGGCTCGTACATGATGACCATTACCTTTTTGGCACCCAATGAGCCAACACCGGGTACTCTTAGGGAGACTCCGAAGGAGAAGACTGTCGGAGGAAGACCTGGAGACAACTTCAAGAAGCTCACAGAAACATAATTAAATGAGAAGAGAGCGAAGGGGATCTATTTCATATGTGATGAGAGGTATACGTCGGGGCACAGGTGTAAGGATCGAACTCTTCAGGATTTTACCATTTGTGATGAAGAAGGAATGGAGGAGGGTGTCATCTTTCCACCTTGCAGACAAGGTGGATATTTGGGAGCGTAGTATTGTTAGACCGGTCCACTAGACCGGTCCACTGGACCGGTCCAGCCTGTCCACATGGGACTGGCTCTTGCGAACTAAGGCGGAGATTTCCGCCTCCTGTAAAAGTCGCACAAGCCGGCCGGTTTCAAAGAGCCATTTTGGAAGGAATTTTGAGGGATTTTAGAGGGAAAATTGAATGTAGGGATTGTTTAGGGATTTCCTTTTGATTTGTATGCATTAAATAGTTTGTTTACCTAGGGTTAGGGCATCTTGAATTTGGTTGAAATTTGAGATCTCTTAGGTTTATGTTTTCTTTGGGCTCTAGCGGCGTCTAGAGATTTGGGAGAGATCGATCCCCTCAAATAGAGGACCAATTGTATCTTGTTATTTTTTTCTTCTTCTACTAGTGAATTTCAAATGTTTTCTTCTTGATTTTTCCACTGGTTTGGCAAAAACTATTTTTTACAGCATGATTTCTGGCAAAAACTGCTGCTGACAGCAAAATTTCAATGAAACTTTGCTCTGTTATCCACTACTTCGGGCTGTTTCCTATCACAAGCTTAGGTTCCATGTGAATTTTCAGAAGGCAGATTGGGTTTTGAATTAAACATTACCTTGATATTTCGCCTCATTTTGTGAAGACTTTATGATTTGAGTTCAGGTTTCCTATAGGCGCAATCCCCTTTAGTTAATTACCCCTCTGGATAATGAGAGAGAACTTTCGATTAAGGCTTGTCGTTAAATAGGTCGTATAGGTCGTAAATCTAGTGTATAATAGCAATAGTTTTAGGGTTCGAATTTTGGATATGAATTTTGTAGTTTGAGACTTTAAGTTAATCACCATAAACTTAAAACAGGTGATGTGGAATGAAGGCAAGCCCAATCAAGATCCCATGGTTCCGTCGTCCCGGGCTATCATGGTCCCTGGTCTACTTAGTCAGAGGAGATAGTCGACCCAACCTTACATAAAACATCTTATCAGCAGCCATGGATTATGGCAGAAGAACTTTGTAATCAATTAGTAACGGAAAGCTCCATAAAAATGCCTAGTATCATGAGTTATGTGATTCTGGCGCTGTATTTATCGAATTTATGAAAAATTGAGCGAACTATTATTCATTTGCTTTTATACCTATCAATTTTGATTGCTTTATACATGAATGACGAATTTTAATGCTTGGTTTAGTTTAGTATTGTGGAAAGTCTGGGAAAGCTTCAGTTTATAAAATGCACCATAACTATTTAATTTTACCTCACCACTAATTCAATCTTGCTACTTGAAACGCTCACCTTCACCTTTCTAATCTCAACTATGATATCGTGCATATTACCACCAACCATGTGGTTGTGGTATTGCTTGTGTCCTTCAAATGGAGGTCTAAGGTTAGAATCCCAGAAAAACGCACTTCAAAAGCTTGAAATAACTCTATTGTAATGCAGTGCTATTGTAATTAGTCATTTTTTGCTCACCATTTGAGATTTTTTTTTTTTTTTTTTTTTTTTTTTGAGTCTTAAATTCTGTGTTCATTTGCAGTTGGTGTGTATTTCTTTTGCTTTTTAACTTGTTCAGTGTTATGATGGAAACTTGTTAATCTACTCTGAAATATGTTAATTTCAGTAGATGAAGATTTGGTCATTGTTGGAGGAGGACATGCAGCAACTATAGCTCTCTGTGCAGCTGGCAAGGGGCAGATCAAGCCATCCGCCATTGCAGCTGTTGCTCCTACATGGTCAGGTCCTCTTCCTATCGTCTTTGGTCGAAGTTCTGAGATGGAATCAAGGTAAGAGAAGGTGCAATGTAGAATTTCTTTTCAGTTTTAAATGATCTTCTATTATCAAATTGTTAAAAGAAAAACAAAGGGGAGCCTTTGCCTTCGATGCTGGCCAGGAAGTAACATAATATTATAATTTTTTTTTTTTATGTGCGCTTCAATTAAGTGAAACTGGTGGCCTTATTTTTACTGTTGCAGATCCTTTGTGTGCTGCTAACCTAAATGTTTTTCATCAATTTATATACAGATATGGGTTACTTAGGGGAACCCTAAGGGCCCCTGCTGTGGGCTGGATGATGTACAATGTGCTTGTGAGCAATGAGAAAGCAATCGAATCCCAGTATAAGTCCCATGTCTATGCTGACCCTGACAATGTGACTCCGACTGTAATCAAGAGCAGATATGCCCTGACAAAGAGGAAAGGTGCTCGATATGTTCCGGCGGCTTTCTTGACCGGCCTCCTCGACCCAGTCCAGACTCGAGCTGAATTCTTGGATCTATTTGCCAAGTTAGATGGAAAGATACCTATTCTAGTTGTTTCAACCAAAAATGCGCCGAAGAGGTCGAAAGCTGAGATTGCTGCGCTTGAAGGTGCAAAGGGTGTGACTAAGTTTGTGGAAGTACCAGGGGCCCTTCTCCCTCAAGAGGAGTATCCAGTAACAGTTGCTGAAGAGCTCAGCCAGTTTTTGCAATCAATTTCTGCGCCAGCTCCTGATATTAGACAATAATCTAAAGCTTAGGCCCTGGAATGTTATATTTTACAGTCTACATCTTTGAGATATTTTTCGTATTTTATTTCATGATATATATTTTACGCATGTCAGTGCTACTAATACCTACGATATGTCACATATGAGAGACAAGATAATAATGTTTTTGAAATATGAGTTGTTTATTGAGTCATATGTAACTCACAGGATTGCTACTTAATAAAATATGGCATGCTGAAGTATAAAATTTCAATCATGAACCATGATTTCTTAAACCAGGTTTATGCATTCTTGAATATGCCCCAAAATGATGATATTTAGGGTTTGTTTGAAATGGCCGTAATTTTTTTATAAACGTGAGTGTAAAGTTGATGTGGAGAGCATAATTTTTTTAAAATTCTTTTAGGCTTTGTTTGAGACGGCTTTTTTCCTATTTCTTAAAGCATTTTTTTTATAAAAAACTAAATTTTATATTAAAAAGTTACTTTAAGAAGCAACAAAAAAGCTGTCTCAAACGAGAACTTTTATTCGGTCAGAACACCTGATGTAGCTCTACATTCGACGCCAATAAAATGTTGCCGCGTGCTCTTACACTTTACCGCGGCCCAACGACCCAGCCCGGACCGGAACACGGTATTGCTATGTATTAGCTGATTTGTGCAGACCAGGGTATTGCTCGGTATCGAGAAATACCACTCTGTCAAGACCAATACCGAACAATACCAAGCAATATCGAGTAATACCCCGGTTTTGCTAGGTATTGGTCTTGGAAGAGCGGTATTTCTCGTTATTGTCAAGCAATATCTAGCAATACCTAGCAATACACGAACATAGCAATACCGGTTTCCGGTTCGGGTCGGGTCGTCGGGTCGCGCGGTAAAATGTAATAGTATGTGACGACATTTTATTGACGTCCGGATGTAGAGTTACGTCGCCTTCGAAAATAAATTTCAAGCACAAAAATTTTCTAAAAGTATAGAAAATGAAGTTTTTAAATAGAAGTTAGAGGTTACGATTTAAAAATCAAAACAGAAAGAAAGTTGTTATCTTATATTTGATACATAGTCAAACAATCTTATCGTATATTGAATCTTCTAGCAGTGTTGAACAACATGAAGCTCCTTATTTCATGCCATATGATTGAAGGTCAGTGAGGTCTCTGCCTTCTGTGCCATAGTTCCCTATCATTTGGCCTATAATTTGTGCGTTGCTTAATTAATATAATTTGTTTATAGTTATGGAGTTTTTGGTAATTGATTTTTGATAGAGTTTCAATTCCATTATAATTTTAATACAATCCAATCAAAATATAGATATAACAAATTTCATCATTAAAAAAAAATTTAACTTCAACTAAACAAATGAACTTTCATTAATTGAGTTTAATCCAACTATTTAATTCCATAATTAGCATTTAAGAATATTATTTAATCTTGCTTAAGATTAATCCTCCACATATGCCTTTAAAGGCTATAATATATGACAATGCAATTTGCCAAAGGCGTGCAATCACTAAAGTATGGAAAATTATTCTTAGGACCACATGAATTATGACATAGGTGCCAAAGTTTGCACTCATAAAATTTTGATGTTGAAATCTATAGAAAAGTTATAAATTGATGAGCTTAGCTTTAGATCTTCATTATACTTATTTAATGTTGTTTTCCTAGTATTAATTAATAATGATATTAATAAAATATTATTAAAAAAATAATATTAAATAAAAATATTAGAGCACATAAATATAAATAAATAAATTTTGCTCACACAAAAATCTCTCATAAATATCTTAAGTTATAATATGAGGTCAAGTTGTTGATCATGAATTTAATCGAAGTAAAAAATTAGCTATGATTTGAGGCAAGGTAACATAGTTGCCTATATTTTCTCTAGACAAAATTTATATACAAAATTATTGCATCACATAAAATATGGGGAATAATAAGCATATGGTGTGGTTGTAAGAGAATAAATATTAAAATTAATTTAATAAAACTTTTTATAGTGGGATTAAGTTTAAGGACTCAAAAGGGAGCCTTCTCACTCTAGATAAGAGTGAAGAGATTGAGAATTCTTTAAATTTGCTCTATGGTATATTAATAGATCCTAGGATAAAGGATATTTTTATTCTTTGTAGGGATAGACAATAGATGGAAGAGATGCTTATTGACTAATAGATCCTAGGAGAATTCTTAAATCACTATGCCTTCTCTTCTTATCATTGTCTTTCTTTCTGCTTGGTTCATCTCTGCCCCTTCTCCTATTGACATTGTACCTAGAGCTCTCATCATGCGTGGATATCGGTATTGTCAAATCAATCTTTATCAGTCTATCCCGCTCCACTAAATAAAAAAACTTTTGAATACATAAAGATACTAGCATACGTCTCAGCTCTCTATTAAAGCTACGTACAAATCTATAGCACTTTTCTTCAGCAGTAGGAATCAAATAAGGAGCATATTTAGCCAGTGCATTAAACTCGATCTTATATTGTATTAATGTCTTGTGTCCCTACTCCATCTTGATAAATGATTCATGCATCTATCATTGGCCCAAAGGAGGTACACATCACATACTGAATACAACAATAAATTCACCCCCAAGTGATCTCAACATTTATTTTTCCCAGAAATCTCGCTCTTTATTGCCCAACCCACCATCTCTTAGCCTCTCCTTCAAAGAGAAACAAAGCCAATTATACCTTTATATTCTCTAGGCACCACATGTCAAAATTTTTTTATCCTCAATAATCAGTCTTCTACATCATAAGTTCATATAGCTCCTTTAAACATCAAAAGCTTCAACTTATGCAATGTATGCAAGTGATTGTCTCCCTCTTCTTCTTTACTTCTAGTTGATTTGTTATGCTCATCCCCCATTACATGTACTATAACAGTGACCAAGTGTATAAAACTGTCTGATGACACTAGAGTTGCACTATGTTGCTCATTTGGTTCATCTTACTTTGGCAGATTCATTATAATTGTTCATTTTTGTATGATTATGTCTAATATGAATAATTTACACATACAATCAATTATGTATGCAAAATAATGCACCTTAATCTACGCAATCTATCCAACTCTTAATAAATTCCTACAGCTCTGATAACAAATCAATTCTTCTAACAACTATTCCCTAATAGTAATTATGCTGCTTTAGAATCTAAATTGGAAAAATTATTCTTTTATATTTTAATAAATAACAATCAGAGCTATCTAATTTCTTTTATACATATAAATACCAGTGAAAATAAAAATATCAATGTATATTTATATTCATTTCCTAAAAATTATATACACTACACATAATCTATACAGTATAAGATCATACATATTATGTCAAGAGTATAAAAGAATAATTAAAATAATAAGAACCTTGACCTGAAGGATGCAGCTCAATCTCTCACTCTTGCTCTCTCATATTAACTTTAACTTGAAATCATTTAACTACATATAATGAGCTCAAGAACCTAGCAAGTAACCAAATCCTACAACTAAACTCAAAGCACGATAAATGAGCAATATATATGTCAGCGATCAAATCATAACAATAATATTATAATATCATGAATCTATGCATAAATAGTAAAACTCACACATGTAGTAGCTAGCAGTATAATCTGTAAAGAGTAAAATATTATATCATGAAAGTCAATAAAGTAGTATAATAGAGAAATCAGTAAACTAATATGAGTGTCAAATCACTAAAGTAGTCATCGTATTACTACTTTCAATTAGTAGAGAAATCGTATAAAGTGGTAAAACCAAAGTATCGATAAAACTATCGAAATCATATAAATATAATAAAATCATATAGGAGTGTACATATACTATCCATGTATTCAATATTAATATCAAATTAGTATATTATATGCTTAGTATATCACATGCTTAATATCAGTATAGTAAATCAATAGTATCAAACAATATTAATGTTAATATCAATAGTGTAATAGTCTAGTGGCAGGAGCAATAAAAAATATAGTTACATTAAATCCATGCAGTAATAATAAGTTCATACAGTAATAGTAATAGTGTCTCAATATTATGCATTTTAGTAGTCACACTAAACAAAGTAAAAAGTTTTGACTAGCACGATATTTTTCAATAATCAGTAATCGGTAATCAGTAATTATTGGCTCAATAAACAGAGTTGTCATTCTTTGTCCGTCGACATAGTAATAACACATTATTACTTCAAATCGATGTCACGTGAATCAGTAAAGTATAATGTCAAATTATAATATCGTTATGTATAGGTCGATCAATTTCTAACCAACTGGTCAATTAGTCTTTATTTATTTTTTACAGATACATATTATCATCACAACACTATAACAGTGATAGCGACATATCCACATTTATTACAAATGAATTGTAGTAAATAAATCATAATTGGGCTTAATTTAGAAAGTAACAAAATATTCTAACAGTATGCAATAGAAAACCCTACTGAGGAGAAATTCACATTTTCAAAAATTAATCAAATTATAAAGGATCGTGTATATTTGAAGCTTTAATTGAACTAAAGCATTATTTTTTTTATGTCAAAATAAAATTTTGAATTGATAAAAAATGTTGAATTTTCAAAATCACTGGGTAAAAATATCAAATGATACTCAAAACATTCATAATCATAATATCTTTAATATAGAAAAAGTTATGCGATAAAAGGTTTGACAATAAAAAATTATCCTATTTTTTATAACGAAAATACAAATTTGATAGAAAAAATATCAAAAATTTAAAATTATTGAAATCAGAAATAACATAATGATTCCTTACAGCGAGACGAACAAATCTCCCAACATGATCGATTAACAAAAAATGTTCTACGAACTCCAAATCTCAACTTCTTTTTCTCTCCCCTTCACTTTCTTCTAATTTTTCTCTAATCGTCTTTGTTAGCCAATTGAATAAGGGAAATGGATTTTAATAAAGTTACTTAAGTGGCTTTAGATATTTATAAATAAATAATAATATAAAATTAATTAATTTTTAGTATAAAATTCTTATAAATATTTTTTACACTTTAAAAATTCTAAAAAAATAATCATAAAATAACACATTTTATTTAGAAAATTTTGATGATATTAGTTTACAAAATAGACATATACGATCCCAAAATCTCATTTGTATCGACAGATATCAGTTTCTTAAAGATATTCACCAATGCCTAAAAATTATAGAAAAATTAGTATAATTTAAACACTAAAATATCTATGT
Organism: Dendrobium nobile; assembly: GCA_022539455.1. Taxonomy (NCBI): domain Eukaryota; kingdom Viridiplantae; phylum Streptophyta; class Magnoliopsida; order Asparagales; family Orchidaceae; genus Dendrobium; species Dendrobium nobile. The sequence goes on along the minus strand of CM039731.1, from coordinate 39,447,852 downwards.
TATGACGAAAATGGTTTATGTTATGAACTTATAATAACTCATAAAAAAATTTATTTATTTAGATCAAAATACGAGCTCTTACTATGTTCGACTAAAAGAACTGATCTTATTTGAAGGAATTTTGATTGCTTGGTTGATCCAACAACAAAAATATAATCATCTCATCCTTATGTTTGATGATATATTCTTGCCCCTAACAATGATAGATATATGGAGTAACATTCTTTGTTTCAAAACTAGTGTTATTCAATACTAAATCGGTCCATCAGATCATTTTGATATTCTTACTAAAAAATTACTTTAGAAAGCAGAAAGATAGTTGTCTCAAATGAAACCTTAATTTTATGCTATGTAAAACTACATTATAAGATAAAATAAATACCTAATCTAACACTCAATATTAATGAAAGAAGAAAGATGATTAATAAAGCCACTCCAAATTCTTCTGATAAGACTAAAGATAATGATAAGATTCCTAATTCTGATACCTCAACACTTAGCTGTTTCCTTCAAATAGTTCATAATCAGCAAACTAAATACCCTTTCCTCATAACAGCAATTTTAAACTTGATTTAAATTGAAGGAAATGGAGTAAAATGAAATGAAATCATAATAATTTTGTTTTAATTTATTATGAATTTTTAATCATTAATTTAAGCTTTTTAATTCCTTTTTTTTTTTACTCAAATTTAGAGCATCCAAAAACAGTATAACTAGTAAAAAAGAAATTCTTAAAAGCTTATATTTAGATAACTTAACAATTTATTTATTGGCATTGGTATAGCACAATATTTTAAATAATTACAGCAATGGAGTCATTCTTCTCTCTCTTTCTAAATCATTTGCTACTTCTATATCATCATTATTATTATCTTAATTGGTCATTATCACCATCATTATTAGTATCATTATCATCAATGACCATTGCTCAACTACTTAATTAACCAAATCCTCATAGCTATCCAAACTAGCTAGATTATCACCTAAGCCTTGAAGTGATTTGGTAGTGGAAGTATAAAGTCATAAAGCCTTGAAACCTAAAGAAAGCTCAGGCTTTCCACTTGGAGAAGAGGCCAAATTGCCAATAGAAGACACAAAAAATGAACACATTCGAAGAATAAAACATAGTTGGATAACAACCATTTCAAACAAAACTAAGCATCTATAGCTTATCTTATCCGATGGTGTTAGCTTTTAATGAGTATACATAAAGAGATAAAAAAAAGGTTTGAAAGTAGAAATAGGGAGAGATGATTTTGTTAATTAGTCTCTTAAGCATTTTAGGGTATAGTTTCTGCAAATGGGCCAAGCTTTAGTATGGATATCTATATGCATAAATTTTACCCTAAAAGGTCTAAGAGAATCATAATTAAGATTTTGTTTGGTTCAGTTTTTTTACTGCTTCTTAAAACAATTTTTTAGTTTAAAAATTAAAAATTTTATACTAAAAAGCTGCTTTAAGAAGCAGTAAGAAAGCCCAAACGAAACCTAAATCATCTTTTTTATCTCTTTCTGTATACTCATTAAAAGCCAACACCATATATACATATAAATAACAAATAGGATTTAGGAGTGTCCTCGTTGATTAAGATCGGCTATGAAAATTTTGGATTAGGCAGAATTGAAAGATATTAGGAACATAAATGAGGATATATATTGAAAGGATCAGATCTATGCGATGAAATCATTAGCTCCGTTGCGTGCTAGAATATACGCGGCAGTAGAGTTTGTAAATTCACGTCCGAGCGTTGTACGAGTATTCTCAGCACACAAACAGAAAAAAAAAGAAACGAACACCAAGATTTTTACGTGGAAAACCCGAAAGAGAGAAAAAACCACGAGGCCTCGCCCAATTGTAAAGTTCCACTAGTATTTGTTTAAAGTACAAAGGTTGATCTGTTTTACATATCGAGACGATCAGTTTACAATCAACTTCTCACAAAGTTACATAATTCTGCAAATTCCCGGCATTTCCCGAAAATCCGGCAGAGTTCCGGATTCTTCAGGCGGCGGGCGGTGGTCGAGGATGAGCTTCTTCCTTCTCTTCCTTCTTCTCTTATTCTTCTCTCTCTTCACTTGAGTCCCCTTTGTGAAGAATGAGGACTCTATTTATAGTTTTTCTGGAGTTGCATGGCTTGTAAATAAGTGTGAGATCATGGGCAAATATGGAGTGGTTTGAATAGACGGCCGATATTGAACCCTTCGATCGTGCACCGTTCGTTGGACATTTGGAGGCCTTAATGATGTCGGAATTCGGAAATCTTGGGCTCGTTGGATTCGTCTCGTCGAACTGCTCGATTCGACTATAAGCTAGTTCAAATCGGAGACCGTTTGATAACTCAAATTGCGGTTTGAACCTTCCAATAGCACTTCGGGCCCTTGATTCGGACTCATTTGCGCTCGGATTGGGTTGAACTTGGTGTCGTTGGGTTCGTATTTCCGAGACGCTCAGTTTGACGGTAGGCTCGCTGAAATCGGAGTTCGGGAGCTTCCAAATTTAAATTTTGAAGTTTCCAACTAACTTTTGCCTTGAAATGCGTGCCCGATCAAGATAATTTTGTGATGCGGTATCAAGCTCAAATGAATGTAAATAATGTAATAGGGAACACATTGTTGGCATTTCAAAGTAAAAAGATAAAAAGGTCTTAAAATGCTTTAGCAATTGCAAAAGCGATTAGAAAACTACTATAAGGAATTTACAAGAAGTTTAATTTGCGTTGAAGTCCTTTCTTATTTAATATTGCACTCAACTTGTTAAATAATTAAATGAAAAAATTTTGTTCAAGTTTGACTCATTTACTAGAGAACAAGACAAACAAAAAATAATATGAAGCAAAATATAAATTGTTAATCAATATTGATCTCTTTTGATGTTAGTTCAATGTGAAATTTGATTGCGTCGATCAATGGGGTTGTACTGTTGACTCAAATCTAAATTACGTCGGTCGAGCTCAACGTGGAGCTCACAATATTTTATGTCCGTACAATCATATAGTTTGTGTGGAATCTGATTGTGTTGATCAATATGGTTATTATGTTGTCTCGGACCTCAAAGCTTATCGTGTCTACTGGGGATTGTGAGGGGTTTACCCCCTGCTTGGGTTCGGGTACAACACTCCGATGCTGCGTACCCGAGCGCCCCGATGTTGTGTTTACAAGCGCCCCAGCCTTGAACGATAGAGAGCATAGCATCGCATTGGCCTAGATATGGCACCACAGGTGGACAGATGATTGAACACTACAGCGCTTCGAATTGGCGCCGCAGTGCTATGAGACGGATTTGACGGTTTTCTCTCATTTTCTAAAAGGTTGCGTCCCTTAGAGTTATTTTACTTGGCGTTCTCTTGTATTTTCAGTCAGGACAAATGTGAGAACAGTTCATGTGAGAAGAAAAGCAAGGAGAGAGTGAGGGAAAAGAGAGATATGTACTTATATCTTCAAATTTTCACAGTTATTTCTTGGTGTGATGTGGCTTCATAATTTTTTTCCTATTTTGAGCTTTTCATACTTTTCCGCTGCTTTTACATTCTTGCTTGTTTCATCGTTGTGGTGTTTATTCCTCATCATCCCCAACACATATAGCATCGTAATATTGTATGTTGAAGCGCTGCATCGCTTCAGCCTTGAGCTGGAGACAATGAGTGGAGTGCTAAGGTGCTACAAATCCCGGCATCGCGACGTTGTGAGTCGTGTGCAGCAATTTTTTCTTTTCCCTCTTCCTCTCATTTCACTTAAAGGGTTGTGTGTTTTAGATATTTTTAAGTGCGTCTCTTATCTGTTTTGAGTGAATTAATATATGTGTGAAGTAAATTAATAGAGATAAATAGAAAGTGTGTGAAAAAAGTTTTGTACAATTTCTTCCATTTTTCATAGGGGGGGTTTCTTTGTATGATGTGGCTCTGTATTGTTTTCCCCATTTGAAATTCTTCAACATTAAATCCTGATATTCTTATTTGTTTTGTTGTCAATGATTATACTTCCCAACATTAGACACTCAAACACTATTTGGGGTCTCTTTACATCTTTTAAAAGATAATTTAATGTGGCTCCTTTTACTATTATGATCTCTTTTTGAAAAACTAAAGCTCCTTAATTTATTTTTTTACATCTCTCTCTCTCTCTCTCTCTCTCTCTCTCTCTCTCTCTCTCCTAAACAGCCTCATCAATTTATTTAAATCATTTTATAAACTCAATAATTCTCTTCAAAATTAATTCTATCTTATTCCCTCATAAGAAAAATATAAATTTCGAATCATCTGTGCTCTCATCCATTATTTTTTCTACCTTAATTATTCATATATTTTTATATTAATCATACAAATTTCCACAAAACCACAGAATCTCTTCATCTTTATCCTCACAAGCTGTTTTTTTCCTGGATAGTGATCTTACTGCTCACTATTTTCCATGCTTTCTAACTAAAGGCTAAAACGACACTTTCATATTTATTATTATTATTGCTTGCAGATTATTTCAAAATTTTCATATTAAAAAATATATATGTGATGTTTACATCACAAAAAATGTTGATCATATGTATGTTAAAAAACTAAAATTGTAATATTGAATTAGATTAAATATTATGAGTCTTTATAATTAAAATAAAGTTATTAATTACGCATAAGTAATTGATTTTAATCTATCAAAAAAATCATTAACCAAAATAAAATTTATTATTAATATTTGATATGTCATCAAAAAAACTATCTTGATCGGGCATGAATCTTGAGGCAAGTTCAAGTTGGAAACTTCTGAAATTAAATTTGGGACTATCCAAACTCTAATTTTAACAAACTTGTAGTCGAACTGAACGTCTCAAAAAGTCGAATCTTATGATACCAAATTCGACTCAATCTGAACCCAAATGAGTTCAAATCAAAGACTCAAAGTGCATTTGGTAGGTTCAAACCATAAATTGGATGACTAAATGATTTCCAAATGCGACATGCTTATAGTCGAATCGAGCGGCTAGGCGAGACGAATCCAATGAACCCAAAATTGTCAAATTCTGACATCATTAAGACATTCAAAGGGCCACTAAATGATCCACGATCAAAGAGATCAATATTAATTGTCCATTCAAATCACTCTCAACATATATGCTCTTGATCTCCCTCCTATTTATTGGTCATGCCAATCCCAAAAAAACTACAAATAAGCCCCTCATTCTTCACTTGGGGGGATTGAAGCAAGAAAGAGAAGAAAGAGAGAAAAACTAGAGTTCTCTTGCCACCAAACTCCTCATCGACCACCGTCGGACCACCGACCATCGTCTGACTATCGTCAAACTTATACCCAGGCACCAACTAATGCCAGATTTCTGTCCGGGCACCGACTCTCGTCGAACTTCAACTCAGCTAACAACTTACGTGTATTTTATATATCCGACACCGACCGTCGCCGGATTTTCATCCGATTCCTGTTCTCTGATTTAAACTTCTTGGCCGACTATTGTAATATGATCTCCCTCAAGTTTCAAGATGCATCAATTATTTGTAATTTATTCAACTACTAGTTGATCAATTTCAACTGGATATAACCCTGTGATTTTTCCCTTCAATATTTTCACGTAAAAAAAAACTCTGATATTTCTACTCTTTTTTTGTGTGAACTAGATACTCATACAATGCTAAGTGGCATAATTTTTTCTATTTTACCATCACGAATATTCTAGCCCACAACAGTATTAACTATAACCTATTAATATCTCCTATCATGCAAATCTTTCATGCATTATTAAGAATAATATATTAATATAATAATTAAATATGATTAACAAACTGCTTTTCTCATATTGCTTTACACCCAGCATTATTACATACTAATATACTATAGCTTACAAATAATTAAAAGAATTAATATTAAAACATCCCTTATTTAATTTATAGCATTAAATCCAATTTTTTTAAAAAAATATATTTTATATGATTGAAGCTTATTCTACTTATTATTTAAAAATAATAATTATCTACAATAAATAAAAAAGTAGAATTTTATAATTTTCCACTCTTTGATAAGTAGTGAGTATCCGAACCCGCGGATAAATCTGCAATTAAAAGTTTTCCACCCACCACCTCCAAACAAAGGCATGCAATAAATCGAGTCATAAAAATATATCAGATCTCAGAACTGATATAAATGCGTGGTATTTACAAAATTACACATTTCAAATTTCAATTTGCATAAAGTTGTTAGTTTAAGGTAACTTATAAAACCTAGAATTAATATTAAGGATGTTTTATATCATAATTAAGCACTAAAAAGGAGCAATTAAGATTAATTCATGAAATGAAAAAAATCCCATAATTCGCAAATTAAACTAAAAAGCACTAATCGTTCGAATAAATAATATTATTTTGCTACAAATTTTTTAAGAATTTGGCTATAAATTTTACCCTATTATCATGGCAATCAACTAATTTAATTAATAAAATACTAAAAATTGGGATATTTAATTATTTACATTTATATTATAAAATTTTTATTTATTTTAATACGATTTAAAATTTTAAGAATTGTATAAATAAATATAAAGATTTAGAAGGGTAAATTCTCCAAATTAAATTTTACTAAAATTTTAAAATTTATAATTCGATACTGAACTTTCTCAAAAAAAAAAAAAAAAACTTTTTCAACAAAAAAAAATGTTTTTCAGTAAAAGAGGACAACAAAAACAACTGTACCTTCTTCTTCTTCTTTCTTCCCGCCCACAATCGTCTTCCTCGTTTCATCTGCGAATCACAACTTGAAGAAGAAAAACAAACCTAAAAATCAGATTTTTATTTCTTCAAGAAGAAGAAGAAGAACCATTCATCACATTTCCATCAGCCTCGCCGCAAATTCCATTCCCCTCAGCCATCGGCCCATCTCCACCACCCACAACTCCGGCGACATTACTCCTTCCGTCTCCTCTTCCCAAAGTCCTAAACAACTGATACTTATTATTATGCATCCATACCTTAAAAACACCTTTTCCCACGCCAATCTCTCTGCAATAATCCTCCACCAAACCCTCATCCCTCTTCTGCAACTTCCAACCAAGCCTCTCAGACAGCTCCATCATCCTCCCCTTTTGCTCCGCGCTAAATTTCGTTCGAAACCGCTTCCTCGACACCGATGCCGGCGAAGGCCTTTCGTCGCGGCTGAGAGCAAGAAGCGTGTGAGGCGCCGAGGTGAAGAATGAAGAAAGGGGCTGCCGACCCGCGCTGGAGCTCCTCCGGCCGCGTCCTTCGCCCTCTACTTCACCTTCGATTTCATCCTCCTCTGCTGAAGTTGCAGCGAACGAAACCCGGCGGTGGAAGTTACGGTGGCAGCCGCAAGCGGCGCATTTGAGGGAGGTGGGGTCCGCGAGGGTCGCCGCCGGCGATGGCATGAATTCACAGCAACCGTCAAGAGCATGGCCTCCGAGGCTGGCTGCGTGGTTCTTCAGGCACTCCCGGTGGATGATGGTCGGATGCGGGTGGTGAGACTTCTTGACGGCCCCGTTGGGTAGTGGATAGAGCTTCGATTGTGCTTCAGCTTGGGCTTTTTGTTCCATTTTCTGTTTAATTTCGCTTAATTTGGTGATAAATGGTTAAGATTAGGGTTAGGGTTCGCGTATAGGAATGGGGACGAGGGGTTACAGAGGGAGGAGGAAGGCGGGGGGAAGAGCTGTGAAGGGGATATAAGATAATGCTAATGGCGTTCAAGCCACAACTTTTCAGGTATGGTTTGGATTTATTATTATTTCTTTTTTAGGTTGAATATATTAAACCCCAATAATAATCATTTTTACTTAAAATTTTTATTTTATTTAATAAACTATTAAAATATAGACACGAGCAATACTTTTTTTTAATGTATGATTGTTTAATACTTTAAAAAATATGTCTCTTTTGTAAATGTCAATTTATTCAGATGACAAAGCATTTAAAAATTATTATTATTATTATCTAAAATTTAAATCCCATCTATATTTTAATAATTGACATTTTAAACGTTTTAAAAAAAATTTAATTCTATAATTCTTCATAAGCTTCATATTTATTAAATCTGATCATTATAGGACTAATTGAATTAAAGCAACATTTGGGACCATGAACCATATTTTTATTTTTTATTTTTTAAACTAAAAATTTAAAAAAATTTGTACCAAAAAGTTATTTCAGAAAATAATAAAAAAATTGTCACAAACGAAGTCTTAAGTCCACTTATGAATACATTTAGATCTAGCATGATAAATGACTAATTAACTGAACTTCAATAGTCGATAAATCAATTTTGAGCGAGCCCAAACTAAACTCATTAGCCAGTCTCATCTTAATATATTCATATTAAAAAATCTATGTATAAAGTTATTCAAATTCTCTATTTTTAATTTTAATTGGTTATTATTACTCCTTTAATTTTGTTAATGTTCATTTCATTTTATTACAATAATAATTTGGTTTGATAATTTAAAAAATGTCATGGATATTAGTTTTTCATGTAAATAAGATTTAGGCTTCATTTGAGGAGAGATTATTCTGTGGGGACGTCGAACGCAATTCGGCGTTTGAAGGTCAACCAAAAATACGTCAAGTCAGTGGTACCGAGCCGGGTTTCGAACAGTAACGAGCCGCGGTACTGAGCAGGGAGTGACGTGGCACTTTCTAATTAGCCTTTGGGTGGCGTTCGACGTCTGCACATAATAATTTCACTCGTTTAAGACAATTTTTTTATTGCTTTTTAATGCAATTTAGTACAAAATTTTTAATTTTTATATTAAAAAGTAAGCAGTAAAAATGCTTTTTTTTTTTATAATAAAAATGCACTTTTTAAATGTTAGGTTATATTTTGCTGTTATTCTAAATGAAATACTTATCTTCATGGATCTGCTGCATTATAAATGCCACCAAATCTTATTTATTAACTAAGTAAATTTATATTATATTAATTTACTTTGCAGCAAATTAAATAAGTAATAAAATTATTTTACTGCATTCACAATTAATTAATGAGCGGGTCCTCATCTTCGTCTTAACATTAAATTGAAATATTCAACATAAAAGGGATAATTTAACACTTTATTAACATGGAATTGTCAAATAATTAAAATAATTAAATTAAAGAGCTTTTGGTATCAGATTAACGGCAATAATTTGATGCCATTTGGAGAGTTAAATATGCTTTAATCTTAAAAGTAAAGGTGTTTAATTTTTTAATTTATTGGCAAAATTGTTGTTAATGACATTTAAAGCCAAATAGGATGTTTTAAAATATTTTAATATATAGATGCAATAAAAAAAAATTACAAGGGAGATTTACATACAAACCACTTTATATCATGTTATTTACATATCTAACAACTAAAATTTTAATTATTTTATTTATTAAACAACTAAAATTTTAATATTTCATATACCACTTATATTATCGGTGTCAATTTGGGGTCACGGGTCAGGTTCGGGTCGAACCCGGAAATGACCCGACATTATGTTGGTCAACTCAAACCCAACCCAATTTTGCAAACAGGTTGTTTTTCAAACCCGAACCTGACCCCCTTCGAGTCCAGGTCAACCTGACATGACCCGAATGACTCGGGGCCGACCAAAAATTGCTTGTTTTAAGGTCAATCTCGGGTTTCTGGGCCAAAATGGGTCGATTTTAGGCTTCTAGGTCAACCCGACCCATTTTTTGAAATGAGTTGATTTATTGAACCTGAACCCGACCCGTTTCGAGTCCATGTTAACCCTAACCCGAAATTTATGGGTCGGGTTCGAATTGGGGTTTCGGGTCGTATCAAATATTGACACCCCTAAGTTATATTATATTTCATTTTAATCACGTAAACCACACTATAGACTTTAATATTTTATTCTTTGCACATATATTTGATCAATAGATAATAGACATGAAATATTAAAAAATTTTATGTTAGATATGTAAATGTCATGATATAAAGTGGTATGTACGTAAAATTGTAAATCCCTCTAATGACAAATATATGTTGAATTATAGAATTTTTGTCTATGCAAAGTTGTTAACAATTCATTAGCACATGATTAGATTGCCTAAAATGAAACAATTATCATTTGCCTAATATAATCATTAGTGCCTTAAAATTAGCATAATAAGCTCAGTCATTTAATTTCATAGATTTACTTCATAATATAATTCATTAGTAATAAATAAAAATATATATAGAAATGGCCATTAAAAATTTAAAGAATTTGAAACGGAAAAAAAAATTCAGTCAAAACAATTCTAAACTCTCCTAGACTTAGAGAGATGTGACTTGGTTGAGTCGACTCGGCTCAACTTGATGAGAGCTAAATTTGAAGAGTCAAATTTGAGCAATTTTCAACTCGACTCTTTAGTTGGTGTGCTAATTGTATTAAGATATATTAATATAAAATCTACTTAAAATATGTTAAATATAATTTAAGTACAAAATTAATAGACTATATAAAAATCATATATAGCCTAATTCTATCAAATAATTTCTTTTTTTTTCTCATTTTTTATCATTTTATTACAATAAATATCTTAATGAAAATTATTATCTCTTTTATAATATCCGAGTTAACTCGAATATGGAATTAAGTTTGAGCTCAAGCTCAAATTTGATTGATTATTAATGTTTCATTTGAATCAGCTTTTTTTACTGATTTTTAAAGCAGTTTTTTAGTGCAAATTTTTTTTGTACTGACAAGAGACCTTAGAAAGCACAAAGAAAGTTGTCCCAAATCTCAAGCTCAAGTTAGGAATAGCTCGAACTTGACCCTACTTGTCTAGAACCGTTAGGATTGATTTTCCAAAAATTGCTCGCTTAAATATAATTATTATATTATTATTTATTCTTGATTTTTTTGATGATATCCTATTTTTTAATAGAACTAATGTGAAACAAACACACTATTTTAGAATCATCTTACAACTTTTTCAGAAATTTCTTAGCTTAAAGATCAATTTCACCAAAATTTCATTGATTTATTTGGACTCTTTCATAGACTTTGACACCAATCTTACTAAAATCATGAAATTAAAACAAAGTAAAGGCTTATCATATTTGTAAATTGATTCCATAGATCAAATAAGTTTGAACATTATCATTGAAGGGTAAGCACTCATTAAATTGATCATGCTACCTAATGATAGCATCCAAAGAATTATTGCCCATAATATCCTTTGTTTTTGACTGATCATTACCTCACATTGTAATTAAAAATATTCCATGAATTATATAGTGCATAGTATCCTATGTTGGCACTCTCCCTCACTAGAGAACTGATTTTGTTTCGAACAACTTTCTTATTGTTTCTTAAAGCAACTTTCTAGCACAAATATTTTAATTTTTGAACTAAAAAGCTGTTTTAAGTAGCATTAAAGAAGCTGTCCCAAACGAAATCTAAAGCTTCATTTGGGACTGCTTTGGCATTAACTTGGAACCATGAGCATCAAAAGCACCTTTTACTAAAATCAATGTAGTCGTATGTAAACCCAGAGCAATAGCATGATTAACCAAGAAATCTCCCGGTCCTATTGCTCATAAAAGTTAATTACTATTCTAATTAATAGCATTCAACCAGCCAGGAAACCATATGCTTCGACCTGCATTGAATGCCGGGCTATTCGTTCTTGCTGCTTCTTAAAACAATTTTTTGGTATAAAAATTAAAGTTTTTATGCTAGAAAGTTGTTTTAAGAAACAGTAAAAAAGTCGCCCCAAACAAAACCTAAGTAATATTATTATACTTTAATTTTAATATTGATTTGGTTTGATCTAATGTAGCAATATATTAAATTATAAAACAATACATTTGCTGCAGAATAATTTTTATATTCATTTTCAGATCAACTTGGCTTCCTCTTTCTTTATTTTAAAGCCTTATTTAAAATGGTTGTAGCTTTTTATAAATGCGAATGTAAGGATATTGTGAAGAAAATAATTTTTTTGAATGTTCTCATAAAAGCAGCTTTCTAGTACTTAAATTATTTAAAAACTGTAACAAAGCGGTAGTCAAGTAAAACTGTAATTGAACTATGAAAAATAAAGCAGTGTGAAAGTTGTCCCAAACAGACCCATAATCTCACGTTGCCAATTTTTGCCAAATAGAAGGAAAACTTTTTTTTTTTATCGTGTTTATTTTTTCTGTTGGAAATCATTTTTCACCTTTAATCTATATTCTATGCTGTGTGAGTGTTTATCCGAAATGAAAGGAAAAAAAATCGCAAGTTAATATGATATAGTAATTTGGTGGATGGATTACAGCCCAGTATTTTCTTATCACACTTTCTCAGATCATTTCTTTATATGGGCCTTTGTCTTGAAAGCCCATTTTAAATAGAACTTACGACCAAGCCATGCATCAGACGAAGTCTCAACTCTTAGTATTAATACAATTTTATTTTGATCCCACCGGTAATTTCTTTTATATTTGTATCAATTATCAAACAAAACAAAAACTATAATATATTTTTTTTATTTATTCTTATTATTAATGTGACTTACAAAATCATTCTAAAAATTATCCATCAACCTCATTGCATCCAAGATACCTAGAGCTTTAATATAAGTATTGTTGCGGGCTAGAATGTACGTGGCGGTAGAGTTTGTAATTTTACATCCAAGCGTTGTATGAATATTCAGCACACACAAACAGAAGATAAAAAGGGAACACCAGGATTTTTATGTCGAAAACCCGAAAGAGGGAAAAAACCACGGGGCCACGCCCAATTGAAACAGTTCCACTAGTGTTCGTTTGAAGTATGGAAATTGATTCGTCCCACAAGTCAGGATGATCAAATTACAATCAGTTTCTTCTAAATTGAAACAAAGTTACAAAGTTTTGCAGAATTCCGACGTCTCCCGAAAATCCGACAGAATTCCGGCGTGTTCAGGCGGCGGAAAGAACTCCGGCGGTGGTCGAGGAGGAGCTGATTCTCCTCCTTCTTCTCTTCTTTTCTTCTCTCTCTTCTCAGTTGAGTCTCCTTTGTGAAGAATGAGGGTTCTATTTATAGTTTTTTTGGAGTGGCATAGCTTGTAAATAGGCGTGAGATCATGGGCGAATAAGGAGTTGTTGAATGGACGGCCGATATTGAACCCTTCAATCGTGCACCGTTCGTTGGACATTTAAAGGCCTTAGTGATGTTGGAATTCAGCGATCTTGGGCTCATTGGATTTGTCTCGTCGAGCCGCTCGATTCGACTATAAGCTCGTTAAAATCGGAGACCGTTTGGTAACTCAAATTGTGGTACAAGCTTTCCAACAGCACTTCGGGTGCTTGATTTGGGCTCATTTGTGCTTGGATCGAGTTGAATTTGGTGTCATTGGGTTCGTATTTCTGAGACGCTCAGTTTGAGTATAAGCCCGCTGCAATCGGAGTTCAAATTCTCCCGAATTTAATTTATGAGGTTTCCAACTTGATTTTTGCGCCGAGATTCGTGCCTGATCAAATAAATTCATGATGACGTATCAAGTATATTTTATTTGTTGATTGAAGACTTCATCAATGGCAAATACTATCACATCACCGATCAAACACCGTCAAATGAAGCCTAATCGAAACATTGCCCGGGCAGGCTGATTAAGTTGGCTAAGCAAATGGAAGCAATCAACCATTTTTTGATTAGTTGAGGGCTTTTGATATGGAGCGAGCCTTTTTGATAAAAATTAGAGTTATTGTGAAGTGATACAAATGAAGTATCATATCCCCCATCCACTCCTAACACCCTCCACACCCCCTCAACCCCTCCAACTCTTTTTTGTATTACATTTTTATAAGTAGGCATAAGTTTTATTTAATTATATGTCATTTTAAATTTAAAGCACTTATAAATTATATATAATTTTGAAATTATTATTATTATTCCAGTAACTAGATGACCACCTTTATGTTAATAGACTCAGTAGACGTCTATCAACCGACATTGCCTACCAATAACTTAGACCATCTCTCTCCTCGATGCCCATCATTATCATTTAGGCTTCGTTTGGGACATCTTTTTTGTTGCTTCTTAAAGCAAATTTTTTGTTCAAAAATTTTAATTTTTGTACTAAAAAGTTGTTTTAAGAAGCAACAAAAAAACTGTCCCAAACAAAACCTTAATTACTAGGGTTTCTGCTCCTGGCTGTCGTCTCGGTAGGGTATATTTCCTTAATCCTTTTTTTTCTTGCGATTTTCTTCCGTATGGCTGCAGATCATTTAAGGGATCCTGGGTTTTTGGATGGAAAGCCAAAATCTAGGTCGTTTAGAGTTGTTTTGTCTGGTGAATCAGTTTCTCCTGACTTTCCTCCGCTCAAAGTCTCTTCCCACTATGGTTTGCCTGCTTTATTGATTTCAAAGGAGGAAATGTTATCACTTGTTGCCCCTTTTGAGTTTACCTTAGTAGGGAAGTTCCCAGTCCAGCGCCTGCATCTTGATACAATTCGCAAATTTTTCTTCAACCTAAAGCTTTGTGGTGCATTTTCGGTTACAGTTTTAAACCCTAAAAATGTGTTGATTAAACTTGTGAATGATTTAGATTATTGGAGTATTTTTTTCTCACCGCTCCTATTTCGTTAGCAATTGCTACATGAGATTTTTTAATTAAACTCCCCATTTTGATATTAATGTGAATCTCATATAATTCCCACTTGGATTTCTTTTCCCAGTTTACACTCACATCTTTTTCCCCCATGCATTCTTCATGGATTGGGGTCTCTATTTGGAAGACCTTTGAGAACTGATAATGCAACAATTATTAGTTATTAACCATCTGTTGCTCACATACTTGTGGAATTAGATGCTACTAACATATGTACTTCTCAAGTTTGGCTCAGTTCTAAGTTTATGGGATACATTTAATCAGTTGAAATGGAAGAGTTTCCTTTGTATTGCTTTCATTGTAAAACCTTGGGTAATTTGAAGGATGGTTATCCAATTTTATTTCCAAATTTGAATATTGCTCCTCGTGTTAAGGAGGGGGTTGTGACAAATATTCCCGCTTCGCATGACCTTGATGATATTATTCCAGTCAATGATTCGATTGAGGTGGTCCAAGGTGAGTTGGTGTCAAATCAAGTTGTGACAAATTTGTGCTAATGATGATGTTTCTCCTTTTGCCTAATGTTGTGAGGCATGAGAGTATGCCTATGTTAGCTAAGGAACCGGGTAATGTTGATTTTCATAGTTATGGTGATTTTTTATCTCCTTTGTGATTAATCAGCAGGTGGCGGGTTGGCTTTTGGTTGGATCTAATGATGTCGGGTTTGGTGCTACGGCCATGTCTCGTGTTACGGTGGAGGTTGAAAATGAGGTGGAATGGGTTGCTAGTCAAGCCGAAGTTTGTGTTGTTTACTCTGAGGATGTGGTTACTCCTGGCCCTGTTGCTGGGCTGATTTCTTCTACTCTTTTGGTGACTGGTGGTGGTTCTATTTCTCCTGCTTCTATTGGATCTTTGGGAAATGAGGTTCTAGTTGAGGTGCCTATTGTTATTATATCCCATAACGTTTTGAATGCTTGTTTTGTTTCTAATTTGGGGGTTACTTGTATTGGGCATTCGGGTTGGCTTGAAGGGTCTCCCTCATCGCCTGGTGAGGTGAGTGATGATGTTGGTGATGTGCAGGATGATTCTTGTCAAGACTTGTATGGTTTAGATGTTTGTCAAGTTGTTGAGAAAGCTTTCTCGAGTGGCAGTAAACGTCGTCGAAGGAAATCTAGAAAGTAGCTCTGCTATTTTGTTGAGTGGGTTTATCTTCACTTAATGGTATTCTGTTGATTGGCTGCTATTTGGCTGGTTATTTGTTGGGTTGGGTGTTGGGTCTAGGGGATATGATTCTCTCCTTCCTCTTTTTTTTTTAGCTTTGTATGTTATGCAGGCTATTCCCCTCTATACCTGGATTGGTTCCGGGTCGTTTGATTGCTCCTGGTAGCCATTTTTGGGTTGATGAATTGGATGCTTACTGATGTTGGTGGCTTTCTTTTTTAGATTTTATTGTATTTCCTTTTTGTTTTGCTTTTCTTTTCCAGTAATAGATATGATCTCAAGCTCTCAGGTTTTATTTCAAATATTGTTCTTTTAGCGAACTTCTAATCCTTTAAGAAGGTGTAATTTTTATCAGTATTAACGCGTAGGCTCCACCATGATATTTCTCCCAAAAAAAAAACCTTAATCACTAATACTCGATATGGACACCCCCAAACCAACATCACTTGACATCTGCAATCATGCAGCCAACAAATATCCATCAATGTTGAGCTTCTAATGCTAACAATTTTTTTTTTTACTAACACTAAATATCCATACACCAACATTGCTCGACTTCCAATTACTCTTCACCAACATATTCATTGCTATAGTTCATTATTTATCAGTATCATCACCTCATACTATTACTGATTAGGAGATCAATTGACTTAAAATGTAGAGATCAACAAGGTGATGCGATGTTTAGAAGAGAACCTCCTTAAAGAATATTTAATGTTGCAGAGCAGTCTGAAAAAAGTTTTCTAAAAATAAAAAAACTTTGAGCAGAGATTTGCAATCAAGGGCATATCTACTCGAGATCGAATCCTAAACAATATTATAAAAAAGCATCCTAAAAATAAATGAAAAATAAAAAAAAAACTTGTTATTTTACATAATCATTATATAACACCTATTATTTATTTCATATATTTCATGGGATTATTTTCTTGTTATATTCAAAGCTAGGAAAATATATTGAGAATTAATTTTATAATGTAAGCAATTTTCAAATTCAAAATGAAATAAAATAAATAAACTAAATCTCAAAAACATAGCTCCAAACATATATAACAATCAAATTCAATATTTTTAAGAGAAAAATACATCATAACTTTGGAGTTCATTTACTAATCTATTATTAAATCTTCATTTCAAGAGGACGCATAGACATAATAGAAAGACACGTGGAGCCATGATTTGGTGAACAAACAAAAATAATAAGTATATAAATAATTGAGTTAGATAAAAGAATTGTAATTTTCTAGGCAATTTTGCTTAGTCGTTCTTGTAGTTCGTCATTTTTTATGATTTTTATCTGAACCTATCGTGAATAGTCATTTTTTAGTAATTGTGATGTTTCGAACATCATGGCATGATCCATTTCTCGATCGGACAACACTTGGTGATTCAATGATCTCATATCTGAAGACCGACATTCACGTTGTTGTTTGATAGATTTGAGCGTGACTAATTTTATTTTATAAATTTGATTTCTTTGATACTTTAGTGTAATTAGTTTTGAAAATAGATGACAGTTGGAAATATTATTATGTGCAGAGTCCGTACGGGAGAATCGTCCGGATTTTGACTGCGCTTTTACTGTGAACACTCACAAAATCTAGATGAAGCTCCGATCCAAACGTCGCACGTAATAATCTCTCAGACAGTTGAGTGGTTTCAACCATATTTGAAGTATTTCAAACTCATTATGTGTGATATCACATGAGTTTTTTTTTCCAACCATAAAATATACATAGAGGTCAACAATATTCACTTATGAGGCTCTTATATATTATCTATGTTGTAATATCTCTCATCAAGAATAAATTAGTTTTATGTATCAAATCTTTTTTTTTTTTAAATTGGGTCGCATTATTTATGAATATAAGAATAAAAAAATATTTTAAATATGAATTTATTTTAAGCGTGTAACATTATTCCTTTTAAGTTATAAAGTAATATTAACAAAATGAAATTGCTTTTTAATCTCCATTGCCATTAGCATTACTCCTATGAGCTTAGCCCTGCCTAAATTTGGACATGTGCAGCCAATTATGAACCAATCAATAAAATGCTTAAATAAAATAAATAGACGGCCATGAATGTACGACAAGCTCAAATTAGATCAATTTTCCTGTTGTTTGAAGTTGAAAGATTCGCTGGGAAATCCTGATGCATACACATCAAATAACTTTCCCAACTACCAATCTCGTCCTTAAGAACCTCTCTAAAAATTTTGTATTTTCCAAAAGTCATTATTTTGCAAAGCTTTGATCTGAGATCAACCAAACTTGATTAAGTTTCCCTTCATCGCTGACCAGAAAACCCTTTTCGGTTCTGCTTGCTGGCTTCCCAGTCTAAACTTCTCCACGCTGTCATCTTCGGCGGTTGATCTGCAGAGTCTGCGGCGGCGACTTAAGGGGAGCTCGGGAAAGTGGTTGAGCTCAGGCGCGCGGTGCAGGAAGGGCGATTCAAAGAGGTGTCTTGTATTTCTTTTTCCCATTTTGTTATTTGGTTATGTATTAGCTGCGTTTATAGGAATTCATTTGGATAAATTTAGGGTAAACTATCTTTCTCGAACCAGAAAGCTGGTAGCTTTAGCCTTTAGGTGTATCAAGTTTTGGTCTTCCTTTTCTGTCCGTTCGACTAGTTCATAGAGTGGTAATTAATCGTGCAATGACTTTCAGCTGGTTGGAGTCAACAGAAGAGAGTAGAAGAATTATCGAATAACAGTTGACTACTTGGCTTGATGCCCTTTGGTTCCTGGATGAGAGCCGTCTTCCTCAAGGGCCTGGGGTAGCCCAAGCTTTGAGACTTCTAGGCCTGAGCCAGGTAAATTTTCCATTGCATCCATTTGTATCTTCAAGAAAGGACAACAAAATACAGAATTTTCTCCTTCACATGTCCCAAGATTGGATTTTTAAGCTTACTCCAGCTTTATTTGTTGCTGTATTCACCGTTTTGGTGTTAGATGTTGCTTCTCTTTATTGTGATCTGAGGCGGCTCAGCTCTGTGCTAGATTTTTTCCGCATTATGCAGAGTTTGGTTATGATTTCTTTATTTGCGATGAGCACTGAAGGAACTATATTCAGGTATTGCTCTAAGATTTTGGGTTGGAAACAAAAAAAAAACGACTTTTTTTTTTCTTCTCAGTTTTGGAGAAGAGTAATTTTTATGTATTTGTTTAATTAGGTGGTCATTTGACTGAAGAAACCTAGTGCCCAATGTATGTCCGTATTCATTCTACCATGTCAGAGAGAAAGATGCAGTCCACGATCTCTGAGACCCGAAGGTTCCTCTTCTATGTGGTCTCCCTATCCATCTTCCTTCTGATCTTCTCTTGCTTCACTCTATGGAGATCAAACAGTGCCAATTCACTAATTCCTGAATCCGTCCTAATGCTGATGCTTGTTAATAACACATCAGTTCTTAGTAACAAGGGTGGTGGTGGCTCCAAAAGCATTTCCAGTCTTGAATCACTTGTTACACCTACATATGTTAAAAATACCAAACCTCCATCAAATATTCGAGTAGATTTTAAACAAAATGCTCAAGATATGAAAGTTTGTGATCCAAATCAGGCTATACTGAAGGTTTTTATGTATGAATTACCTCCTGAGTTTCATTTTGGATTGTTGGGTTGGAAGGGGAAGAGCGGCCAGGCTTGGCCGGATGTTAGTGATGTGAATAACTTGCCGAACTACCCTGGCGGGTTAAATTTGCAACATAGTATGGAATACTGGTTGATTCTTGATCTTCTTGGCTCAGATTATCCTGATGTGAACAGACCTTGCACTGCAGTTAGAGTACATGACTCGAGCATTTCTGATGTGATTCTTGTGCCATTTTTCTCATCTGTGAGCTACAACAGGCACTCAAAGCTTCATGGGAAAGAGAAGGTTAGCAGGGATAAATTTCTGCAGGATAAATTGGTTAAGTTCTTAAGGAACCAGGAAGAATGGAAAATATCAGGAGGAAGGAATCATTTGATCATGGCACACCATCCGAATAGCCTTTTAGATGCTCGGAGAGAGTTGGGGTCTGCAATATTTCTGCTAGCAGATTTTGGAAGATATCCTCATGAAATTGCAAACATTAAAAAGGACATAATCGCACCCTACAAGCATGTCGTTAATTCTATTGGAAATGACTCCTCTCCATTTGAAGCTCGGCCAATATTGGCTTACTTTCAAGGAGCTATCATTAGGAAAGATGTGAGTTATTCTTATTAAGTATTTACTGTCACATTTACTTATTGTTGATATAGACCATTCTTCTGTTTACTTCTATCAATTGTAGAATTCATTACCTTTATTGAAAGTATTTTCTGCTTGCATGAGTATATTTAAACCTTTTTTTCTATATATATGCTTTAGTGATCGCATCCCTTGTTCAACAAAATTCTGATGAGATATTGCATATACTATTTCATTTATTAGATGTTGGGGATGGAAATAGATCACGCGAAAAAAACAAACAATAAAGTAAATGCAACGAAAAGTAGAAGGACACTAGGATTTAATGTGGAAAAACGCAAAATCAGGAAAAAATTACGGAGTCACACCACACAAAGAAATCAACTATGAAAATTGTGAGAAATAAGTACAGATCTCTCCTCTCTCACTCTCTCCTTGTTTCTCTTCTCTCTTATACCATGCTCACACATAGAATACAAAAGAAAGTCAAGTTAATAACACCAAGGGATGCCACCCTTCAGAAAAATGAGAAAGAAAACTGTCCAGTCCTCCCAGCTTTAGTTTGTAGCAATGCGGTGCTCAAACCTTTGACCTCGATCCGTCTGATGATGATGCAACACTCAAACCCACAACGTTGCAGCACTGCACAACAATGCGGCCCTCTGCTCTATGTCGTTTCTTCTTGACAACTTTGCAGTACAGGGGCATTGCACAGAAAAAGAAAAGGGGGAAAAAACCCAAGCGGGGGAGAACCCCCCTCACCTCACAACAAGCATGAGAAATTGAATTGAGGTCCGAGGCAACAGTACAACCCAATTGATCGACACAATCAAATTCCACACATACTAACATTAGATACCTATGGGAAGGGCATGAACTACGCTTATCATCTTTGTACTTTTATTTTGACATTTTGAACTAATCTATAGCTTCTAGTAGCTTTTTTTTTGTTATAATATATGCCCTTGTATAGTATTGTAATCTCTACTTTTATTAAAAGTTCTCTGATTTTTTTTTTCAGTGTAAACTCTTGTTGTTAATTTCATGTTTGATGACATTTTATGCTTCTGCTATTCTGCAGGAGTGTCAGGATCTGTGCTAAATGCATTTCCTTGAATTAACACTGGTCAATTTTAACCCGTGTCATTTCTTATATGTTTATTAGTTGTTTAGTTGGTGGTTGCATTCAATTTTGCTATCATGTTAGCGTTATTATCGGCATATGATTCTCCATTCATTTTTATTATTCTTTCTTTAATTTATGCTTCATTTGGCATTGTTTTATATTGCCAGCTTTCTCATCCTTGAATAGTAGAAATAATTCTAGTTTGTTTGGAAAAATAATTATGGAAAATAGTCCAATTGTATGGAAGTTGAAAAACAACTTTATTAATGATCTATTTGGGATAAATTTTTCACAACTTTGCATTCTAGATAACTATCAGACTTCTATTTGGTTATAACTTGTTTTTTGTTCTTAAGAAATTTATGTGATGAGAAGTTTTATACAACTAGATCAGATAGAGTATACTAGCTGTAAGAAAGTTGTTGTCTAAGACTTCGTTTGAGACAGCTTTTTATTGCTTAGTAAAATAGTTTTTTAGTATAAAAATTTTAATTTTTGTACTAGAAAGATGTTTTAAGAATCAGTAAAAAAGCCATCCCAAACGAAGCCTAAATTTCTCAAAAAAAAAAAAATCTATAATACTTATCGCTTCCCAAAAAAAAAAAAATTCCGCAACAATTCTACAACTTTTTTTATCAGCAATCCTAGCCACCCCAAACGACCCTAAAATCTTTTCAAGAGTTTTTAACTTTCCTCTAATTATTTATATATTTATATGCTTCATATTATAAAATTTTAGTTATATGAAATTCATAATAATCTTTATTTTAGCCATTCAATCAACTCATATCAATGTATTTTATCAGATAATCATCCCTTTTACTTGACAGCACAACTTAGCATAGTTCAAAATAACAATGAAGAACACAATCCTATTTGTTACACTGATGTTTCAGGGTGGGATGATCCGACAAGAATTATATCAGCTTCTAAAGAATGAGAAGGATGTCCACTTCACGTATGGAACTGTTGCTGGAAATGGTATCAACCGTGCAGGCAAGGGCATGGCTTCATCTAGATTTTGCCTCAACATAGCTGGAGATACTCCCTCGTCGAACCGCCTCTTTGATGCAATTGTTAGCCACTGTGTACCTGTAATTATTAGTGACAACATTGAACTTCCCTTTGAAGATGTCTTGGACTATTCAGATTTTGCTATTTTTGTGCAAGCTTCAGATGCCATTAAAGAAGGCTATCTACTGAATCTGCTCAGAGGGATCAATAGTGAACAGTGGACACAAATGTGGAGAAGATTGAAGGAAGTTGCTCCTCATTTTGAATACCAATATCCATCCAAAGATGGTGATGCCGTTGAAATGATTTGGAAGGCAGTTGCTCGAAAGTCATCAGCGGTTCGGTTGAGTATTCATAAGGAGAATCGGTTCGGTCGGTCTCAAACCGGAGAATAGAGGCTTGCAATTGAAGGTATTAAATTCATGTACATGATAAAAAATTAGTAGTTTTAGATTTCTCTTTTTAATGTGATGTCATATGGCTATTGTTTAATTAAACAAATTTGTTATAGAATGTCTGGTTTGACAGATTAAGTTACTCACCTCAGTGATATTGAGATTCTTTTCCACTGTAAAAGCATATGAAATTTGTCCATCAGTCAAAAACGCTACCAAAGCATACATAGTTATCGGTTTATTTGAAAGCAGTTATGCGTTCAAATTCAAAATTTCAGCTTATATAACTGTTGTCATTACTTTAGCGAGAATAGATAGTTCCAAGTACAGCTCTTGATTTGTGATAAGATAACCAGCTTAACTAGTATTGATTCTTCACTAAATTTTCTAGGAAAGAGCAGATCTTCCTTGCACCACATTTTCAGTATCATTTGTTATGGATTTAGTAACCAAACAGAACATGTTGAATACTTTCAGAACTCTGTACAAATCTCTATTCTTCCAACAAGATAAAAAACATTGAAGTATGAAACAAGAAAAACCAAGACAGACTAACCAAGCTCGAAAATGAAACCAAGCTTTTTGAATCTGTAAAACCTTTTAATTTACTTGCATCACCGCCATCACCGCCGCACTAAAAAAAGTTTTCTATGCCATTTTAGCACCTGTTATGGATGGGATCGGATCCTCTTCGAACTCTCCTCTTGCTCGTTCTATTTAGGTCGAAGGAGGAAGGTGAAATCTCTGACCCCTTCCTGGAATCAACATTGACAACCTCTACCTCTTTAAAGTTGCTTGGTGCCTCTGCCAAGAAGCCATGCTCTATGCTTCTAATGCTATTAGCCTTTTCTGACTGAAATGCCAACAAACATACGAAGAATAGAAGTAGAAGAAGCTTATGAAGGTGAGAGCACACCATAGCTTCAAAATTTAATCAGACATAGCAGACATGTTCCTTGCAACTCTAGTACATATAGGAGGCCTCATACTTATCTGTTATGGACTTTTTAGTCTAAAATCTAAAGTCATAAAGCTCAGGGACCCAAAACACCTAGAGGGAGAGTTAGATTCACCTCCCAATCATTCAAGTTAAGGGTTTAAGGCTGGCTTAGAAGGTTCTGAAATGGCCACATGAATAAAGATGTTTTGGACAGGGAAGCTAGGTATCTTTCCATACTGATTCTTGTCTCCCTAAGCAAACAAGCACTTGGCTTTATGCTCCTCTCTCCTGTGATCTTCATTGTTCCACTTTGGAAAATTCTTTCTTGGAATCATCCAAGCACTGGTACAGTGGTACCCATGTACTTGGTTTATTGTGCAGAATGAGCTTCTTTGTGCTTTTCTTTAGTATACCATGAACACTATCTGCCACTTTCTTCTGTATTTCTTTGGTCCCAACCTTCATTCAAAGTTCCAAAGAGAATTCTTAAGATGCTTTCATTTCCTTTTTCTTTTATTTTCACTCATCTAATTCCCTTTTTCTTTAATTCATGCAGACAAACTTGCTTTTTCTTCAGGCATTATTTTAAACTAATTCATGGCTTAATATATAACCTGAATAAACCTCCAAACTTCATTATTGCAAAACAAAACTCAAATCTACCATAGTTTTCCTTAAAAAAAAAAAAAAAAAAAAAAAAATGGTTTCAAGGATTTTCCCAAAAGCTGCTTACGATCTTACACAAACCAATTGAACCATTTGCATTAAATTACTGAAATTGTTCAATATAAATCATTCAAAGTAGGCTTAACATCTCATTAAGCAATCAACAAGGATAAGAGGAGAATGGGTACTCAAAAAGTTTATCTCAAATAGTTTTTACTCTCGAATCTTAACATTCTGAAATACTGTATAAAATTAATTAATTAATGTAAGAAGCTGAGGACCGGTCTTGTTCCAAGACTATGAAGCCAATCTCAGATTGCTGCCAACGGTATGGGCATTCTGCTGCTTCTTTAAGCTTTGGTATTAAAGCAAAAGAGTTGCAGTGCTTGTTGCTGCTTTCCAAGCATAGTTTCTTTTGCCTTTAGCTTAATCTCCAAAAATAAATCTTGATACCATATGGGATTCTTCAAATTTTTTTAAATTGTTTGTCGATTTCCTATCTGCCAAGTAAATTTGTTATAACACCACAAAATTAAATTGCAGCAAAGAACTTCATTTTTATATGCAAAATAATAATTATTAAATAGCAAGTGGATGTTTGCAGTTTCAAGGATTGTCCCTGTAAGTGAATCTGAATCCATATGGAAATCAGGAAGCAAGTTAGCATTGGATTACTATGTAATTTTCATTATCAGTAGGTGCTTTTTGGTAAGCTAAAGTTAATTTTTGATTAACTTAGGCTTCGTTTGGGATGGCTTTCTTACTGCTTCTTAAAGCTATTTTATAGTATAAAATTTTTAATTTTTGTGCTAAAAATTTACTTTAAGAAGCGGTAAGAAAGCCGTCCCAAATGAAGCCTTCGTTTGGAATGATTTTTTTATTGCTTCTTAAAACAGCTTTTTCATTTAAAAATTAAAATTTTTATACTAAAATGTTATTTTAAGAAATAGGAAAAAAACAGTCTCAAACGAAGCTTTAAGCTGACATAACATTGTGTGATTTTGATCAAATGATCTATGGTTGTAATTTCCTATCAACCTGTCTGCAAAATTATTAATATAGGCAAAACTCTTTCAATATCTGAATAAATTATTTAACATGATTGAATGCTTCTGAATTCATTCTGTTGGAAGTGACTGTTGAGGTTACTTCAAAGTAGTAAAATCATGCCAATGATTTAGGATTATTGATGATGACCAAAAACTATTAACAAAATGAGAGCAAAGAAAAGAAAGGTAAAGCAAAATAGTTATTTTATGTGATGCGTTCTGTCTTTTTTTTTTTTTTCTGTAAAGAAATTGTAACTATTCATGTTAATAAAGCGTTATTTCCAATACAAATAACTGCACTTTGAATCTTTTCTTTTGATTTCTCCCTTCAAATAATAGTGGGAAAACAATGAAGATGCTGCTCATATGTAGGAGTATTTCATTTGAATTTTGTTTTAATATTCTACTTGGTTTTTTTTTTTGGATATTTTGGCCAGCAAACTCACACACATATACAAGACTCGAATCCAAAATCTTTTAGTTAATAGTCGAAGCTTCCAATCAACAGATCAAAATGAGATAGTTTAATCACTTTTCCAGCTTGAAAGAGCTAAACTAAGCTTTGGATTTTGAGGTGGAGGTGAGTGGCTGACTAAATAACGAGTAAATATCATATAATTTGCATAAAAAATCATGAAATTTTATAAATATATTGGAAATATTTACAAAAGCTTTTTTTTTTCTTTATTCACTTTAATCTTTTTCCATTGAACAATATTTGATAAAATTCTTAGAACTAATACCAATCTATGAGAAATTATTAGAAATGATATTTCTTTGTTAGATTTAAATGAGAATTTGACTTTTAACAGGACATAATGACGAAAAAGAATTCATGTAGCCGACCTTACGTAGTGGGACAAATGTTTGATGTTGTTGTAGTAGTAGTATCAATATATTAGAATCAAATTTATGCTTTGATGCTCAATTTTTCACACACAAAAAAAGGCAAAAAAATTTCTCAGAGGCACATCAAAATTCTAAAGGTTACGTGAGAAAGAGAAGAATCAATTCATCATTTAACGAGATCATTTTCTCTATCAGGGTTATAACTCTACAATTAAACAAAAATTTCACAATCCAAAGTATTGTAAACTTTATTTAAAATTCAAAAAAAAAAATCACAACATTTAATAACAACAATTTTTAAACCATTGGATTTTACGGTTTAAACGGTTGAAAGTCTCAAACTCAAAAAATAAAGCTTAATACAACTCACTTTGACCTATTGGTTCGGAACTTAGACTATCAACTAAGAGGTCTTGTGTTCGAATCTTGTACATTGTGATGTGTGTATGAGTCTGTTTTAATTGGTCTAATTGTCCCAAAACAAATAAATAAATCTTACATTTAGGTCAAAAATTGAGTCAAATTTGCGCCATTTGAGTTTGAAGATTTCAAAGTCTCGAAATTGAATGAGCTAACCCTAATTTTGAGTAAAGTTGAATATATTTAGAATTAGCATGAAATATATTTCAAATGACACTACGAAAAGAGATTGATAGCTTAAGTAGAGGAAGCCTGAAGAATGTTCAGCTTTTTTTTAAGAATAAAGTCACAGAAATATACTATTCATAAAATTTACACATTAGATTTGTAATATTATGGAAATATATTATTATTATTTCTAGAAATAAAAGTGTGGAGAGAATATCATTGCCCAATGCCCATCTTACAGCTAAGTTGATCACGGTCTAAAAAATTATAGTAATAAATAGTGCTGAGATTATCCTATTGCCCTTTAAAGTATGAAGCTTCGTTTTTACTTTTTTTTTTTTTTTTTTTTTTTTGTGTGCGGAGAAATTCATTCTGCTAAATGAAAATATTTGTCAGAAAATAACGATTTCTATCACAAATAATAATTACAAAAAAAGTTTGAATTTTTTCTCTAAAAAATTAAATTTTTTGGCATCTTAGAATTACTACTACTTCTCCACGATTAGCTTCAAGAACTTAAGCTTTATTTAAGATAATTTTCTAAAATAACTTTATAGTATAAATTTTAATTTGAAACACAAAGATAAAAAATTATACCTAACAAAGCCTTAAGACTATTTTCTAGCTTTTCTAACTTTTATCTTTATGAATTGTAATAAATAAGATCCTAATACAAGAAAATGGAATCTAACAAATTTTTCTTAAAAGACATTAATTTTAAATCTCATATTATTTTTAGATTTCTTGAAATATATATATATCTATATATATATTCTCAATTTCTCAACCAAGCTAGTGGAAGAGAACTAATTTCCTTCCATCAACCAACTCTTGAACAGGCTCAAACCAAAAATAATAAATAATTCATTAAACATGCTCTAAGAACTAAGAAGCCAAACTTATTAGCTAAACTATATCAAAAAATATTAAGATAAAATATGAAAAATATAATGAAATTAATTATTTAAATACCAAGTTGTTAAACTTATTTTAAATTATGACACTTTTTTTAAATAATTTCTTACTATTTTCTCATAATTATTATTTTTTTATCATTTTTTACAACAATTGCTTGAATCAAAATTAACTTTATGACTTTCATAATATATGAGTCAACTCAAACTTGTAGAAATGAGCTCGAGATTGAGCTCAAATCTGATTAATTAATTAAGCTCATACTCAAGCCAGAGATGCACAAACTCAACTCAACAATTGCACCTCCACATCAGCCTCGCAATAGCTAGGCCTTCAATACAAAGCCACTAAGGTTACCACCATAAAATTCGCCCCTATTCTCAGCTCGTTAGATCATAATATTTCTAGAGAAAAAAATTTTGTGAAGATATCCTGATATAGTATAAACTTCAAAGCCCTAAAATTTATATCAAAATTTGTATTATATATAATATCTTGAATTGCAAATCCAAGGGCTTTACCATCATCATACATTTTACATCAAAGTACTTGACATAATTTTTTTTCTTTTCTAGGTCATAAAAGTTTTTTCAAAATATAAAATCCCATTATATATTTTTCAAATTTATCCTTTTGAGATATTTGAGCAGGGCCAATTCAGCCAAAACATCATTTCCCATATTCATGATGTCTCTAACACAATCAGCTGAGCACTCAGTTAGGCTTCGTTTGGGACGGCTTTCTTACTGCTTCTTAAAGTAATTTTTTACTTAAAAAATTAAAATTTTTACACTAAAATACTCTTTTAAGTAGTGCAAAAGCCGTCACTTTGCTTCAATATCCACCTCCGCTCGACTCTTCCTCCGCTCTGCTAGGGCTTTGCCCTAGCCCTTTCTCCGGCGCATTGGTGGCCCTTTTCCGCCGCTGCTGGGTGGTTTCAGGGAAGATCTATCCTTCTTCTCTGGTTTTATTTATTTCTGTTGGTTTTTTCGTGTTTTGTTGCTTCGTCTTGGTGTCCTCCGGTCATTTTTGGCCAGCATGGTGGTGAGATGGGTGGCTGATCCGGGATTTTTGGATGGCTCGTTTAAATCGCGCTCGTTTGTTGAAGCGCTTTCTAGCTCGTCGTCATCTGCTTCATTTCCCAAGCTTCGCCATGCTACTTACCGCGGTTTACCCTCCCTCTGGATTTCGAAAGAGGAAATTTTTGCTCTCTCCAAACCCTTTCAATTTGCCTTAGTTAGTTTCTTCCCGACTAAGCGTCTGTCTCTGGACTCGATTTGGAATGTCTTCTTTTCTCTTAAACTGCAATCTGATTTCTCTGTTACTGTTCTGAATCAAATGCATATCCTAATTAAACTGTCAAATGATATAGATTATAGTATAGTTTTTTGTCATCGATCATATTTAGTTTATAATTGCTTCATGAAATTATCTAAATGATCTCCTTTACTGGATGTTGATTTTGAATCCTCTGTCATTCCGATTTGGATCTTATTTCCTAATCTTAGGCCGCATCTGTTCTCCCCTCGTATCCTCCATGCGTTGGGTTCGTTGTTTGGGACTCCCTTAAAGGTTGATAACGCCACCTCTGTGGGCTCTCGGCCTTCCTTAGTGCGTGTTCTGGTGGAGTTAGACATTTCTAAAACCTACCCTTTGCAAATTTGGCTTGGGCCTGAAGTCTCGGGATACATTCAACAGGTGCAAATGGAAGTATTTCCTGAATTTTGTGTGTCCTGCAAACGTCTTGGTCACCCGAAGGGTGCATGTTCTATTTCGTCTTTGCCTCACTCTACCTTTTACCTCTAAGCTTGCTTCCTGGGTGGTTAAAGGTACTTTGGGTTTGGAGGGTTCTAATCATGCTGCCCCAGTGTCGGTGCATGAGACTCCTGTTGTTCTAGGGGTTGATGGTGCTCAATCTGGTGTGGACTCTGTGTTGCAAGCTCCGGTTCCTTGCGATTTGGTTGTTCCGCCTGATCCTAATACTTGTAATAAGGTTGATCTTGTAGCTAATCTTGATTGTGATTGCAATCCTCTAACCAGTTTGGTTTGGAATGGAGATGTGCTTGCTATTAATAGTATGGAAAATTTAGATGTGTCGGACAATTTGGCTAATCCGATGTATAATGTGGGTGTTTTTAATTCCAAAGCTTTGGATACTCCTTGCCCTCCTTTGGTTGTTCCTTCGGTTGCCTCTTTGGAGGGTGTGGAGTGTAATGCCTGTGAATTGAATGGTGTTGAATCCCCGACATCTTCGGGTTCTGTCCATTCTGTTTCTCACCTTAATTCTGACCATGCTAGTATTGGTGTTGTTAATGTGACTTCCAATGTCACGCCTACTAGTCTTGTACCCGGCCCGTTTGTGGAGGTTCCTGTTAAATTAATTTCTCCTGAAGATTTGTTTGCTCAGGTGGGGGCGGATGTTAGATTGCAACTCGATTGGATTAAAGGCTCGTCGCATCTTCGAATACTAGTGAGGAGGAAGATTATGGGGAAGAATTTCAAAGGCGATATGACCGTCCTGTTGTGCCTAACTCTTCCCGTGGGAGGGGAAGGCGTTGAAGGAATTAATGTTGGGCTTTTGCTGTTGTTGTTGTTCTCTATATGCATTTGATTGTGTTGTTTGACAAGCTGTGGGTTGTTTTTGCTCGTCGGGCTCTTTCCTTTGAATGGCTCCTTTTTTGGTTGGCTTCCGTTTTGTTGGTTCTGAGAGAATATTTTTTGGGGTTGCGAGTTATAGATTGAAGGCTATGATGTGGCTAAGGCTCACTTCCCCTATGTCGTGGCTCGTGGCAACCTTTGGTGGTGATTATTGTGCTCATTTGGGTTGGCTTTTTGGTGCGGTTCAGCTCTCACTCCTTACTGGATGGCCCGGGCCTGGCGTAGGTGTAGTTGGTAGCTTCTGCTGTTACTGAGCCTTTTGGGTTGTTACCCTTAATTTTCCATGTAGCTTTTTTCATTTTACTTTTTTGATCATTGTAATCCTCTTTTTGTTGGAATAAAATCTTGTGTTTTTGTTATTAAAAAAAAAAAAAAAGAGTAGTGCAAAAGCCGTCCAAAACGAAGCCTTAATTTGAATGCTGGTGATAGCCATGAATCCCAAATGATTGATAATATTGCTGAGGTCAAGTATAAATGATTCCAACTGCAAATATATATTCGATTTACGCTAACAAGTACCATATTTCTTCCTAAAATCGTAGTAAATTGGCAGTGTTACTGAATACTGATTGCTATTACTGCCATGGAATGCTTACTTGTGAACTTGAAGGTTTGAAACCCAGATTTGTTTAGGCGCTAGTCTCCTCCAAAACCAGGGGCAATTCCAAGCTTTGATCACCCCTCTGAATCTTCAAAAGAACCTTATCTCCCACTTCGTAATCATCCAGAACCTTAAATAGTTCTGCTTTACTTCTCACCTGTTCCATTTCATAAATTTTAGGAATGGAGGGGAAGAGGATAATAATCAAAATGTGCACAAGAAATTCAAAAATATTAATTGATTTTCACTATAATAGCTCTACCTGCAAAAGGTTGAAGTAAATAGCTATATACTCTCTAACTATTGCAATAAAATGGAGTGCACAATATGTACGGCTGTATACTCAATTTGATAGAGTACACGACAAATACATAGTTGCATGCCCTCACATTTCACATATAGAGCGAAATATGTAATCCATACTGATAAATCTCTAAAAACTCACAGGCTTCTCATCAACCGCAAGAATGATATCACCCAGAAGTATGCTGCCTGTAAAACCTCTTGTTGTGGGAAGCAGACCAGCCTTTGCTGCAAGACTATTAGCAGTAACCTGAGAGATAATATAAAAAGAAAGCAATCTTACCTTAAACATAATTTTCTGCCATCAACTGTGATAAAGAAGAGGGAGGGGGAGATGTACATACATACCATTTTTATGTATCTATATATCTGATATCTAAACTTTAATATTTATTTAAATAACATCAAAATCTTTATATCACATCAAAAATATTCTAATATTATCTTTTTTAAGTGAAAATTACATTTTTTATGGCTGTTAGAGAGAGGTGTAGTATTCATAAGAGACACCTGGGTTTTTAAGTGAAAATCCCTAAAAATGAGGAAAAATCACGGGGAGTTGATTACAAATGAGGCCTTTCCTTGGGGGGAAGGCCTTGGCTTGATGTAACAAATATACATCATATAGAGTGCATTACATTGTGGGAGTTGAAAAAATTAGTGTTGACATGTTCGTTGGTCGACAACACTATAGTCGGATGACGGTGGTCGAAATAACCGTAGTCGGCGAACGAAGGAGGTCGGAAAGACCTTAGTCGGGTGATAGTGGTCAAAAGGACCGTCGTCGGAGGTCGGAAAGACTATAGTCGGGTGACGGCTGGTGGTCGGGCAAAACTTTGACGACTTTTGGTGGCCAGGCAAAAGTCCGATGACGGTCGGTGGCCTGGCGTAAATTTGGCATCAATTGGTGGAAGTCCGGCGACAGCTGGTGGTCGGGCGGAAGTCATGCGACAGTCGATGGCCGGGCATAAATCTGACATCAATTGGTGGAAGTCCAGTGACAGCCAGTGGTCGCGAAGAAGTCTGGGGATAATCGGTGGCCGGTGTCAATTGGTGGTCGTACGGTGGTCAAGGAGTCTGGTGGCAAGAGAACTCTGATTTCTCTTCCTTTTCTCTCTTACTTACTTCCTCCCCTGCAATGAAGAGTGGAGGGTCTATTTATAATTTTTTGGGAGCAACATGACCAGTAAATAGTGAGAAGAACAATGGGCATGTTGGAAGTGTTTTGAATGGACGGCCGATATTGACTCCTTTGATCGTGGACTGTTTATCGAGTATTTAATTGCCTTAGTGATGTAGAATTCGGCGATATTGGGCTTATTGGATTCGTCTCTTCGAGCCGCTCGATTCGACTTTATAAGCATGTCACTTTTGAAAATCGTTTGATTGCTCAATTTATGGTTTGAACCTTCCAAATGCACTTCGGGTCCTTGATTTGAACCCATTTTGCCTCAGATTGGGTCAAATTTGGTGTCGTTTGGTGTCTTTTCAAGGCATTCAGTTCGACTATAAGTTTGTTGAAATTGGAGTTCAAATGGTCTCGAATTTAAATTTGGAAGTTTTCAATGCGATTTTGCCTCTAGATTCGTGCTCAGTCAAGATAATTTTTTGATGATATATCAATACCTATATTTTGAAGTGATTAAGACACTAAAGTGCTGTAATATCTCGTTCCCTTACTGTTCCTCTCTGAATTGGATTTTCCTCCCAGAATCGTCCAGGACGAAGTTGGATCGTCCGGGACGATCGGTACAGGTTGTGTAGAAAAATCCTGTTTGGCTGTATAGTTCGTCTGGACGAAATCAGGATCGTCTGGACGAAAATAAGTCAGTGAACCCTTCGCCAGGGACGATGTGTGATTTTTCGTCTGGACGAAATTCTTCTCTTCATGGATCGTCCGGGACGAAGCTCGATCGTCCAGGACGATCAGTCTGGATATATATAGAAATGAGATATTTTGAAGAGAGAGAAATATCTGAGGAGAGAGAAAGAGAAAAGGAAAAAGAGAAAAGCTGGTTTTCGGAGACCGCGGAGCGCTTTTCGTCCGACGCTGCTGTTGGGAAAAGTGAAGATCTCGTGGTAAGGACTCCGAACCCTGTTTCTGTTTTCAAAGATGTTGTGTTTTGATCGAATTGTGATCTGTTTTGTGTTTTCGTAGTCGACTTTTCGACATGATTTTGACTTGACACAACTTTCACCGCACAACTTTTAGAGTGTTATAGATATGATTATTCTACACGATTTGACTGTATTCTACGAATTTTCTTCCGGTTGGAATTGGTTCTACGTGATTTTAATCGAATAGAAAATTATCAAGATGTTTTCGGACTTGGTTTCTATAGAATAAAAGTCTTGCATTGATGTTATAGATATTCTATTGTAATTTGGTAGAATTTGGAAATCGTGTCTTTTTGCAGGATTTTTGTGTAAATTTGACCGACTGCCGTTACGCTGCCCGATTTTCGTATGATTTCCGAATTGTCTGAGATTGATAGATTGAATCGATATGAATATGATTATTGATATGATTGCTTTAATATTGACTATTGAATTGCTTATTGATTGAATTGACTATTGATACTGGAACCCAAGTGGAACCTGGTTGAACGTTGGTGAAGA
Source organism: Dendrobium nobile (assembly GCA_022539455.1). Taxonomy (NCBI): domain Eukaryota; kingdom Viridiplantae; phylum Streptophyta; class Magnoliopsida; order Asparagales; family Orchidaceae; genus Dendrobium; species Dendrobium nobile. The sequence continues at coordinate 39,414,244 of CM039731.1, read as the reverse complement.
TTGATATTGACCTGTACAGGATGGTGGGCCGACGGGCTTTCCTTTAAACCATTGATCATTGATATAACGATTGGGAGTTATAAGGAGTTTATATGCCGACGGGCGGCCGACGGGCAAAAAGAGTGACGACTCTTATTGATAGACCAACGTACGGACTACAACAGCAACGGATTCTACAACAGCAACATGACCAGTTGATTTTACTTGTCCAGTATATAGTATTGAATTGCATGTTCACTGTATTGATTTACGGATTTATTGCTTTATCGATTTCTGCCTTATTGATTGATCGGATTTACTGTATCGTACGATTTCATTGATTTCATTGATTGATTACCGAGCATTGATTACTGAGCATTGATATGGATATTGATAGATATAGATACTGCATTGATAGCATGGACATGGACATCGTATGGATTCATTGTATTGCCGCCTAGATTTTGTAGATTCACTGTTGCTGCTGTTCTACACCGTATTGACTGTTGTATAGATTTCTTGTCAGACTGGATTGAAGTTTATCGTATTGCTTTCCTTGATTGATTTCATTAAATGGATCGTATTGATTTGACCGTATTGATTTGATTGACGGATATTGATTGATTGCATTGATTTATCGAATTGCCTGCCGCTGCATTGACTGGTTTTATTGACTATGGATTTCCACTGCATAGTATTGATGATCATTGATTCATGGATTTCCGGATTGCATAGACTCATTGACCATTGACTGATTCAGATTGATAGATTGACATGCATATTGATAGCATCGCCGTGCTTTGATTTCAGTTATAGGTATTAGGTGACCTGCTGGGCTTTGTAAAGCTCATTATATGTGGTTGATATTTTCAGGTCAGGGTTCGGGAGCAGGAGATAGGAGTTGATCCAGATCTTCAGGTTTTAGTTCTTTTGATCGATAGATGATTCTTTTGTACTCAGGACAGGATAGATTTCTCTACTTGTATTGATAGTTTAGTTCCTGAGTATTGTACATGATGTTTTGAGATGTGAATCGACTTGTATATTGATGGTTAAATTTTATAGATGTTTGATAGATTGCTTACTGAAGGTTTATAGATAACTCTGGTAAATTGTTGCGAAATTGATTGACATTCTTTCCAAGTTAGATCTTGGGGCGTGACAAAGTTTTGGTATCAGAGCAGTGTTATTGGAAGAATGGATTGTTACCAGAGTTGTAGGTTTGGATTGAGAGATTGGGTAGATTGGGTAGCTTTAAGAGCTTCATTGGCATACATCGTTGCATGTGTGTATCATTTGTTTTGAATTGTGCAGGCGAAAAAGATATGGATCCTCCAGTAGAATCCAGTGTACCGAATGAGCAACACAGCGCAGCTCCAATGCCTTCAGAGAGTATGATGCAGTTGGCTACTGCGATTGCACATGTTATGGGGGATGCCCAGAGCAAGATGAGTGGAAGCAAGGAAGAAGAGGTAGACAGACACTTGCAGATGTTCCACAAGCTGAAGCCTCCGTTGTTCAAAGGGGCTGTAGGACCACAGGCTGCTGAGGATTGGATCATGAGGGTGGAGAAGATTTTTGATAGCATGCAGTGTCCGGGGAATAGAAAAGTACCATTGGCAGTATTCATGTTGGAGAGTGAGGCAGAGAGATGGTGGATCGGACAGCAGAGAGAGAAATTCCAGGGGAAAACCAATGCTGAGATCACCTGGGATGAGTTCACTGCAGTATTCAGGATGTGGTTTGTACCACCGTCAGCTCAGCGACAGATGCAGGAAGCTTTCATGAGATTGGAGCAAGGCCGCAAGTCAGTGATGGAGTACGAGGCCGAGTTTACTGCTCTTGCGAGGTATGCTGCTCATCTGATTCCTACGGCCGAGGAAAAATGTTATAGATTCCTGCACGGATTGAACAGAGAGCTGAGGCATCCACTAGTACCTTTCCGGATCCATGAGTTTTCTGAGCTAGTGGAGCGAGCTCGATTGATAGAGATTGATCTGGCGACACCGGTACCGAGGTACGAGGATACCAGAAGGAGGAGAGATGAGGTACGACGAGATGATTCTGGTAGAGATAGAGATAGAGAGAAGAGAAGCAGATATGAGAGTTCGAGAGGATCTGCATCGGGATCTGTACCGCGATCTGCATCGGTAGTATCGTCTGGTAGTTCTGGAGCATGTGTTCACTGTGGTAAACGACATGCAGGTCGATGCTACCTGTTGACGGGGCAGTGCTTTCACTGTGGACAGCAAGGGCACAGAGCAGCAGCTTGTCCTCAGAAAGGACTGGGTGGACGGACTGATTCTGGCACGGGTTCAGGACAGCAGAGGACTGTTGGCCCGAGGACTTACAGTGAGAGATCAGGGAACCGGATAGATGATAGAGCTGTCAGAGATCAGAGAGAGACAGTTGCGCCACGACCTCCTACACTTCCTCCAGTGGTGCCACGCATCTACAGTCTACAGAGTTTACAGCATCGTGAGGATCAGCAACGACCAGAAGGTTCTACTGGTAAGATTGATTTGACTAACCGATTGATATTGACATATGAACATTGCATATTGACATTTGATTGATTGCATTGTGTGTTTTGTATGGATTTCGACGAGTTTTGTTTTGGGATTTGGATTTCGATCGATTTGGTTTGCTTCGTGTTTTGCTTCGTACCTTTAGGGAAATGTCGGGACGACATTTTTCTAAGGTGGGGAGATTGTAATATCTCGTTCCCTTACTGTTCCTCTCTGAATTGGATTTTCCTCCCAGAATCGTCCAGGACGAAGTTGGATCGTCCGGGACGATCGGTACAGGTTGTGTAGAAAAATCCTGTTTGGCTGTATAGTTCGTCTGGACGAAATCAGGATCGTCTGGACGAAAATAAGTCAGTGAACCCTTCGCCAGGGACGATGTGTGATTTTTCGTCTGGACGAAATTCTTCTCTTCATGGATCGTCCGGGACGAAGCTCGATCGTCCAGGACGATCAGTCTGGATATATATAGAAATGAGATATTTTGAAGAGAGAGAAATATCTGAGGAGAGAGAAAGAGAAAAGGAAAAAGAGAAAAGCTGGTTTTCGGAGACCGCGGAGCGCTTTTCGTCCGACGCTGCTGTTGGGAAAAGTGAAGATCTCGTGGTAAGGACTCCGAACCCTGTTTCTGTTTTCAAAGATGTTGTGTTTTGATCGAATTGTGATCTGTTTTGTGTTTTCGTAGTCGACTTTTCGACATGATTTTGACTTGACACAACTTTCACCGCACAACTTTTAGAGTGTTATAGATATGATTATTCTACACGATTTGACTGTATTCTACGAATTTTCTTCCGGTTGGAATTGGTTCTACGTGATTTTAATCGAATAGAAAATTATCAAGATGTTTTCGGACTTGGTTTCTATAGAATAAAAGTCTTGCATTGATGTTATAGATATTCTATTGTAATTTGGTAGAATTTGGAAATCGTGTCTTTTTGCAGGATTTTTGTGTAAATTTGACCGACTGCCGTTACGCTGCCCGATTTTCGTATGATTTCCGAATTGTCTGAGATTGATAGATTGAATCGATATGAATATGATTATTGATATGATTGCTTTAATATTGACTATTGAATTGCTTATTGATTGAATTGACTATTGATACTGGAACCCAAGTGGAACCTGGTTGAACGTTGGTGAAGATTGATATTGACCTGTACAGGATGGTGGGCCGACGGGCTTTCCTTTAAACCATTGATCATTGATATAACGATTGGGAGTTATAAGGAGTTTATATGCCGACGGGCGGCCGACGGGCAAAAAGAGTGACGACTCTTATTGATAGACCAACGTACGGACTACAACAGCAACGGATTCTACAACAGCAACATGACCAGTTGATTTTACTTGTCCAGTATATAGTATTGAATTGCATGTTCACTGTATTGATTTACGGATTTATTGCTTTATCGATTTCTGCCTTATTGATTGATCGGATTTACTGTATCGTACGATTTCATTGATTTCATTGATTGATTACCGAGCATTGATTACTGAGCATTGATATGGATATTGATAGATATAGATACTGCATTGATAGCATGGACATGGACATCGTATGGATTCATTGTATTGCCGCCTAGATTTTGTAGATTCACTGTTGCTGCTGTTCTACACCGTATTGACTGTTGTATAGATTTCTTGTCAGACTGGATTGAAGTTTATCGTATTGCTTTCCTTGATTGATTTCATTAAATGGATCGTATTGATTTGACCGTATTGATTTGATTGACGGATATTGATTGATTGCATTGATTTATCGAATTGCCTGCCGCTGCATTGACTGGTTTTATTGACTATGGATTTCCACTGCATAGTATTGATGATCATTGATTCATGGATTTCCGGATTGCATAGACTCATTGACCATTGACTGATTCAGATTGATAGATTGACATGCATATTGATAGCATCGCCGTGCTTTGATTTCAGTTATAGGTATTAGGTGACCTGCTGGGCTTTGTAAAGCTCATTATATGTGGTTGATATTTTCAGGTCAGGGTTCGGGAGCAGGAGATAGGAGTTGATCCAGATCTTCAGGTTTTAGTTCTTTTGATCGATAGATGATTCTTTTGTACTCAGGACAGGATAGATTTCTCTACTTGTATTGATAGTTTAGTTCCTGAGTATTGTACATGATGTTTTGAGATGTGAATCGACTTGTATATTGATGGTTAAATTTTATAGATGTTTGATAGATTGCTTACTGAAGGTTTATAGATAACTCTGGTAAATTGTTGCGAAATTGATTGACATTCTTTCCAAGTTAGATCTTGGGGCGTGACAAGTGCTATATTAAAAAATATCAAATTTTAGGAGTTATAAATGTGTGTATAAAAATTATGTGGTCTACATGTAAATTAAAGAAAGCATGGTGAGCCATTAATAGAGAACTTGGAGCATAAAATTAGATATATATACCTGCAGCACCAGAGCTCCTTTTCTAACGTTTAGTTGATTAGCAACAAGATCCGGAGCAACCTCAACATTTAAACCAGCACGAACAGCCTTCGATTAGAAGAAAAGCAAGATTAATAAGAACTTTTGGACATCCAAACATGTTCCCGGAGCCCTCAAGCATACTAGATAAAGCAAATAACAAAAAGCTTCGACCCATGTGAATTACTTTCAGTAAGTCGTAGACTGGTGTGTAAGTGTAGTTAAAAGGAGTTAATTGGTGTTGTAGACACTTCGAGTTGTTTGATTGTATGAAAAGGGAAGGCAATGTTAACTTGTGGAGCCAAAAATTTTCTCAACAACATAAGCGCAAGATTCAAAAACAGTTTGTTGGGACATATACTAATTTTCTTAAATTTTTTCTTGGTTAATTAGGAGTTCAAAATTTTGTTAATGTTTGCAATTGTTAATTAGATTCAAAACAAAATTTAAACCTAATCATGCTTTGAATTATACTTACTCTCCGTAAATATGAGACCAAAATGAGCCAACTACCATGCAGTTAATAGCCGACTGTGGCTCTACGTGAAAGACAAATAAAAGCTTATATGCGTTTAGGAAGAGTAGGCTACCCGAGGTGAATTTGTAACCTGTTGGAGTTTAGTTTAAAAGGGAAAAAACAAAGAGAGGAAGAGAAGATAAGAGAGGAAATTATTTGGTGTTTTTGATCAGGAGAATCGCTTTAACACAATGCACGGTAGGAGGTGTTGATGCACGCATAATTGGTGTGGCAATCAAATGCAGTAGTGCCAAGTTTGGCAGTGTCAAGAAATATATTGTTGGTGTGGACTAGGAATAGTTTTATTTAAATGCCCCTCACAATATTTGTTATACAATAGAATATTGCTAAGGTAAGCAACAATGAATTGATATGTGGTAAGGATTGAGTACCTCATTCATCAATTGTATAAATGTTGTTAACACAATCTGAATGGCAGAACTTGTCTTGTATTTGAGGCTATTTTTCAATTATCCTCAATGGTGGTTGCTAGATTTGATATCAATATTGGAGAAATATATCATTGGTTCAAATTATTTAGTAAATTCCTTAATATGCAATGGTGGGTACTGATTTTTTATGACGTATTTATGCAAAACCATGTAGTTAATGCTCATCTACAAGCGGTGATCTTTCTCTAACACTAATACTAATGGTGATCTGCATGGTAAACAGCTTTTCTGCATGACCATATGCTCCATCAGATAAACTACTTCTGGCCAGATCTATTCTAAAAGAAACTGCGGATGCGCCGGCTAATTTAGTAAAAGGTGGAAAATTATTTCTCTTATAAAAGGGCAAACTTTTCTGTAAGAGTTAGTTAAGTTTATTGCTTTAGGAAGAGCTCAGAGTGGACAATTGCCCACCCTGAAATCTTTTTTTCCTTAAAAAAATAAACATTTTAATTATTTTGTCAACCTTAAATAAATGTAGTTACCCAAATTCTAAAAAAAAATCTCTTTTCTATTCAGACATAAGACCATACATTTCACAATTTTATTTTGTCCGCTCTCAAAAGAGAGGTTGGTTCCGTCCATGGCTCTAGATAAAATCAAGCATAAAAGGCATAAAGCATTATTTTCCTAATCTTATTATCATCTTAAGCTGAACAAGCAATATAAAATCGAAATTGGCACAAATTAACTTTTAAATTTGACCTAGAGAAATTATATCAAGAGATAGGGATTTTTTAAAGACAGAATTTTTTGTTCATGTTTCACTGATTGTTGTTTCCATGCTTGCAACAACAAATGATGTGAAATTCTAAAAAATACTCACTTTGAAGATCATATGAAAAACATCTAAACAAACAATTGTTGACCTCTATACGAGCTACCAGTTTGAGATAACCCTACATGACAAAAGTGAGAAGCAAAGGGCAATGACGCTACACGAAACTCGATAGAGGCGCATCGACCAAAACCCAAATCACATAAACAACATCAATTCATGAAACGGGCAACGTTGGAGCGTTCGGGGTAAATAAAATAGCTAAGATCAACACCTATCAGTCGGGGTTGCCGATCGATGAAAATCAAAATGTCATGCGTGCGAATCAAGGCAGAATTGATGTGGGTTTAATGAAGACGATCTGGTAAGCATAATGATGCAGGGTTTATATAAATAAGTATTCATTATTAATTTACAAAAAAAAAATCATATTAATTTAAAATTAAGAATCAATTTTAAAAATCAAATCAAAAACCCTAAAGTATAAATACCTAAATAACCTAAACCCCCTCACATTCCACTTACTCTCTAACCGAGCCGCCCATCCTCACTCTCCTTTCACATCTCTATCGCTCTCAATTTCACCCACTTTATCACATTCTCATCTTGTCACCACTTTTACCATCCCAACGGTGACCCTCTATAACCACATGTCATGGTACCTCTACTTCACATGTTTTCAGTGACAACCCTACAAACCAATGCCATCTCCCCTTCTTCTACTTAAATCTTGAAACCCTTGATAGCAAAGCAACAAGAAAGTCGCAATAGGCTCTCGTTAAAAGAGACTCGATGGGACCAAAGACGTGCGATAGGAAACAGAACTTTGTGACATATGTGGATTTAAGTAAAATCCACCTATAGCCTAGTTTAATTAAATCAAATTTAAGGGAAAAAAGGGTGAGAAATGGATTTTATTGTTTGACAAAATCTTAGTCAAATTATGCTTAAATCATGCTCAAAGCTGACCACCTAAATGTTGACGCTTCTTCTACTCGCTAGCAACACCTCCCAACCATCACAAAACCTCATTCCTCACCTAAGCCATCGCCTACCTTTTCAATCCTTACATTCTTCCTCAATCTCTATTCTTCTCTCTCTCTACTTTTTCTCTTCCCTCTTCCTCTTCTCTCTCTGTTTACCCCTCTCTTTCTCTAATTCTCACCCTCCCTCACTATTTCTTGCTATCTCTATCCCTTTCGCCCTCTAATTGTCCGCCTCTCTCCATTTTCTTTCTAACTTTACATCTCTCTTCCTCTCTCTTTAATATTCATATATATATTACAAAAAAAAGATATAGTAAAAAAAAGCAAAAAAGAAAAAAGAAGTGACAAAAAGAAAAAAAATGAGAAAGAAACAGAAAAAAGGAAGAAAAAAAAAATCATGTTTGATCTCACCACAATTTCATCACGTCGTCCAGATATCAGCTGGTGTAGATAATCACATCAGATCTTGAATAGGTTATGTTTTGTGATATAAGGACTCAACAAGGACATGGGGATGGATAATAGAATGTAAACAAGAAAAAAGTGGGGGATGTAAGTGCAAACTGAACGCCATCAGCGACTTCAGATTTCATGAACTAACTCAAATGTAACAAACCTGAAAAACGTAAGTTATATAATGCATCTAGTTTGATAAGAATTGAAGATGATTAGGAACCAATAATCAAACCTAACCAGTTTAACAATAAAAATATGCTTAAGAAACATACTTTTCCAAATTTGATCAACTGAGGAACAATCTTAAGAACAGTTGAAGATGGAATTGCAAAGCCTACTCCAGCCGATGTCCCTGCAACGTTAAAAATCTTAGCAAGTGCCTAAGTAAATGCCCAAAGGTAAGTTCAGTTCTGGTAAAATGGACATTAAATGTGCCTCGTGTATCCCTTTGGCACTTGTTTAATGAGATTAAGCACCACATGCATACCAATAGATAACAGCAATCTAATACTGCCAAAAGAAAAACCATTTTACAAATCCAGTCATAAATGTGCCTCGTGTATCCCTTTTCGCCCTTCTGCAGTTCAGCTATTCACAAGCCAACATGATTGTTGATTCAGTGGATTCATGGATAATGCCATGCGCATGCCTTGACATAGCTTATATTAGAATATAAATATATATGTATTCGGTTTACATTTCATATCCAGAACTTTCCTAGTTTCTTTGTAATTATGTATAACTGGTTAAGCTCTCTACTCTATATAAGAGTATGCGGTACTTTGTAACACATAAGCAAAATATAATAATATTAGAATATCAGCTGTATCTTCTTTCTTTGAAATTCTTGCTTCAGTAAGATAAGTTTCTACATGGTATCAGGAAGAGGCTTCCGATCCTAAGCAATGACCGATTCCGCCTCCTCTCGCCTTCAAGATAGAAGTGCGACTCCTCAGCCCGATGAATCAACGATTCCGGCTACTCTAAAATTCGTGGTTTCTAATCTTAGAAATCTCGTCACTTCCCCTCTTGCTCCGGAAAATTTTCTCATCTGGAAATCCCAGATTCTCAAAACTTTGAGAGCAAACGGTTTTCTCCAGTTTCTTAATCCCACCATCCCGCCTCCATCTCAATTTCTGCGAAATCCAGACGGCTCCTAGTCGATTAATCCAAGTTACACTCAATGGGTGCTAATGGATCAAAATCTCTCAGCTTCCATCTGCTCTACCATTTCCTCGTCGATTCTTCCGTATGTAATTTCGCTAGAATCCACAGCACAGATCTGGGTTGCTCTTGAGACACGGTTTCAAGCAACAAATCGTTCGAAGGTTATCCAATTAAAGAACGCGTTGCATAATGTTGCTCTCAAGAACAACTCCATGACTGTTTACCTATCGGAGATCAAGGCCATAGTTGATCAAATAGCTGCAGCAGGGTCTTCCGTGGATCAGGAGGACATCATACACTACATTCTTAATGGTAGGGGTGTCAATTCGGGTCAACCCGCCGAGTTCGGGTCGAACCCGACCCGACCCGTATCTAAACGGGTCAACCCGAACCCGACCCGTTTTTACAAACGGGTCGGACATTTCAACCCGGACCCGACCTGGCCGGGTTGCCGGGTTGACCCGACCCGGCAGAGTTCATAAAATTTGGCAAACGTGCTCTCAAAATTGATCCCACCTTGAAGCGACTGGAGACGGCTGTGCAAAAACTTGATAAAGTTACAACAACTGGTGTTGATACTTTCCTTCATCTTGTAAAAGATCCAAAGCAGGAGCTTCAGAAGCAGCAGCTTGAGCTGCACGGAGCACGTGAAACAGGATCCTTGCCTAAAAAGTAAAAATGATCTCATTGGGCGGGGCAAGGATAAGGAGCTTGTTATGGAGTGGCTGACAGGCTGAGGAATCCATCAAATGAGCATTGGGGAACTCATTTGTACAGAAACATTTCTCTATTTTTTTTAATTAAACGGGTTTTCGGGTTGACCCGGTAACCCGCCGGGTCAACCCGACCCGACCCGTTTTATTAAACGGGTCAAATCTGTGAACCCGAACCCGACCCGTTTATCAAACGGGTCGGGTCCAACCCGGATTTTCCGGGTCGGGTCCGGGTCGGGTTGTCGTGTCGTGTCAAATATTGACACCCCTACTTAATGGTCTTCCGCAACCATACCAATCTTTCAAGACCACAATACGAACTACCTCCTCGTCTCTGACTCTTGATCAAATCTATCCACTCCTTCTCAGCGAGGAAATTAACCTAGCGTCAGATGCTGCGCGATACTCCACAGGTCACGACTCTAGCATGGCTTTGTTTAACAACAGGGGTAGAGGTCGTAGATCAAGAGGCAAGAACGATAATAGCATCGCCAACAAATCTCGTTTCTCTGATCAACACAATGCTCCGGCATCAAGCAGAATTAATCCGAATGCAGGGGTTCTTTGCCAAATCTGCTACAAGAAGGGCCATTCGGCTCAAACTAGTTGGCATAGGCTCAACCCTCAATACATTCCATCAAGCAAGAATGCCACTACAGCACTTATAGCCGGAACAGACACAACTGAATCCACATGGTTCTTGGATTCAGGGGCTTCATCACACCTTACAAACTTCATGGAAAACATGTCTCTAGCTCAACCATATCTTGGCCAGGACAATATTACGGTTGGTGATGGCAACTCGGTAAACATCGCACATACTGGGGCGGGCATTCTCCCGACCCCTTCTCATAAGCTGTGTTTATCGCAAATTCTACACACTCCTCTAAAGTTTAATTTACTGTCTATTTCTCAATTAACAAGAGACAATAACATCTCTATCATATTTGACCCTTCTGGTTTTATGTTGAAGGATCTAGCGACGCAACAAGTTTTATATCGAGGACCATGTAATGGTGGTCTTTACAACATTCCAATGGCGTCTCCGGCACACCATCATCACGCGCTAGCTACTTCCACGACGGCTGCTCATACTTGGCACCATAGATTAGGCCATCCTCACAAACGAATTTTCGATTTTATTGCAAACTGTAACCCAAAACTGAAAATAAATACACATATAAACCACTGTGATTCTTGCATTGCATCTAAATGCCATAAGCTCGTCTTTAATAGCTCCTCAAACCGTCAAACGATTCCATTAGCTCTCATCCACTCTGATGTTTGGGGCCCGGCATCGTCGTTGTCCTGCCAAGGCTTTAAATTCTATGTCATTTTCGTTGATGATTTTTTGCGTTACACCTGGATTTTTTCCTTTACGTTATAAATCTGATGTGTTTCAAACATTTGTTAATTTTCAAACTCAGTTGGAACGTTTAACAGATCATTGCATTAGAATCTTGCGGACAGACGGAGGGTCTGAATACATTAATACAGCATTCAAAAACTACTTGACTAGGCAAGGCATTACACATCAGCTCTCTTGCCATATACTCCGGAACAAAACGGTCTGGCTAGAAGGAAACATCGTCATATAATCGAAACAACACGCACACTTCTTCTTACGGCTTCCATGCCTCATGTCTACTGGCCAGATGCGGTAACGACCTCAGTATATTTAATCAACCGTTTACCGTCTCTTACCACCAACCATAAATCCCCTCTTGAACTTCTGTTTAATAAGAAACCTGTTTACAATGAGTTAAAAATTTTCGGATGTGAATGCTATCCGTTACTACCTCCCCAAACTCGTACCAAGCTGCAACCCACAGCTCACAAATGCGTGTTTCTTGGTTATTCAGAAGAGTACAAGGGATACAAATGTCTTAACTTGCTTACGAACAAAATTTCGATTTCCAGACATGTTTGGTTTAATGAAACCAAGTTTCCATTCTTCAATTCCATGTCTTCAACTAATACCGATCAAACTAATATTTGTCCATTATTACTAACACCCACGTCCATTAGTCTGTCTTCAAATGTTTCAGGACAGGTTTGTGACCAGCCCAGCTTGCCAAAAACCATTCCGCATTTTGTTCAGGAATTACCTACTCCAAATTTGGTCGCATCCACAGCTTCCTCTGAAGGCTCTCAAAAACCGCTGTCCCCTTTGCTTCAAAGACATCACATGACCACAAGAAGCAAAACGGGTTCACTCAAACCCGCAATTCGCCTAAATCTGCTCCATCTTCATAACTCTCAGGACATAGTGCAAGATCCAACCACGTTCTCAGAGGCTTCCAAATACATTTATTGGTGTCAAGCAATGACTAAAGAAGTTCTAGCCCTTCAAAAACAAGGCATGTGGAATCTTGTCGAACCTCCAGCAAATACATCAATTCTTGGCAGTCGTTGGACATACCGCACGAAGTTTCATACTGATGGATCAATTGCTAAATACAAAGCACGATTGATTGCACAAGGCAACAATCAGGAGTTTGGCATGGACTATACAGAAACTTTTAGTCCGGTAGTCAAATTACCTACCATCTGTATAATGTTAGCAATCGCTTTATACTCCAACTGGCCGGTTCAACAGTTGGACGTCGCCAATGCATTCTTGCATGGCAATCTGTCCGAAACTATCTATATAAAGCAACCCAAAGGTTTTGAAGATAGCACTAGACCGAACCATGTCTGTCGCTTAAACAAAGCAATCTATGGGTTGAAACAAGTGCCGCGCCAATGGTACAACACATTCACGGCATTCCTTCTGACGCTCGGCTTCTCACATAGCCAAGCTGACCCATCGTTACTAATCTATCACACGGCTCAAGTCAGTATCTTCTTACTCATATACGTTGATGATATATTGATTACTGGAAACAATCAACAACACATAAACCACATACTGGCTCGACTTGACACAGAGTTTGATATGAAACGCTTGGGTCCCGTAAGTGAATTTCTAGGCATAAAAATTTCGAAAACTAACACTTCTTATTTCCTCTCTCAGGCCAAATACGTGCTCAAGATCCTCTAGCAGGCGGATCTCACTCTCTGCAACCCGCTCGCAAATCCTACGTGCACAAAGCTTCCGTCTGAATACAATTCTGATTTTCTTAACGCAAACCCCTCACTGTATAGCAGAATTACGGGAGCTCTCCAGTACCTAACATTAACTCGCCCAGACATTTATTTCAGTGTTAATCTCTTATCACAACATATGCACGAACCTCTTCAGAAACATTTCTATCTACTCAAACGATTGTTACGATACATCAAAGGTACATTACATTTTGGTTTACCTATCACTAAAACTGATCTTGTTTTAAAATCGTTTTCAGACGCGGACAGGGCTGGTGATCCTCTCACACGAAAATCAACAACTGGCTTCTGCTCATTTTTGGGTGACACTCTTATCTCATGGACGGTAAAGAAACAAAAGACTGTCTCTCAATCCTCAACTGAATCGGAGTATAGGGCACTTGCTGCCCTTACGTCGGACATCATCTAGCTCCGCAGGCTACTTACGGATTTTGGCATTTCACAGAACTACCCCACAAATCTCTACTGTGACAATATGTCTGCAATAGCTTTAGCCAATAATCCAGTGTTTCACTCTCGGACGAAACATATTGAAATTGACCAGAAATTTCTTCGTGACCATATTCAACAAAACCACATTCTTCTACATCCGATTAGCACCAAGGATCAAATTGCCGATATTTTTACGAAGTCACTCTCAACACCGAGGTTCCAAGATCTTCGGATCAAATTGACGATAGTTCAAGATCCATCAATTTGACGGGGCATATTAGAATATAAATATATATGTATTCGGTTTACATTTCATATCCAGAACTTTCCTGGTTTCTTTGTAATTATGTATAACTGGTTAAGCTCTCTACTCTATATAAGAGTATGCGGTACTTTGTAACACATAAGCAAAATATAATAATATTAGAATATCAGCTGTATCTTCTTTCTTTGAAGTTCTTGCTTCGGTAAGATAAGTTTCTACAGCTTATATTTTAATAAAACTTAGCAAAATCATGAATGCATTCACGACCCATACTTCAAATCAACAACTTAAAGGCCAAATTAAGAAAAAATTAACAAATAAACGTAATTCCTTCATTTAGAACGTTTTGTACATTATCATACCAAAAATGTAAATAGGCAAGGCAAAGATGAGCACTGAAATGCAGAACCAAAAAATGTGAGCTGCTATTGACAGGAGGTGGAGAGTATAAAGTACTGCTTCTTCATTGAATTGTCTTATAATCTCTCTCTCTCTCTCTCTCTCTCTCTCTCTCTCTCTCTCTCTCTCTCTCTCTCTCTCTCTCTCTCTCTCTCTCTTATATATATATATATATATATATATATATATATATATATATATGCGCAAAAAAAGAGAACAAGAAAAAAATATATAATAAAGGATAATATTCTAAACATCGAGAAAATATACCAACAACAAATAACGAATATTCATACTCTAAATTGATAACACATGATAATTTAGATATAGTATTAATCCCATGTACACTCAAGCTAGAATAGTAGTCAACTTGACTGTAGAATAGTGGTGACCAGAGATTCCGTAATTGAATGTTTTATTCCATAGACGTTATGAATGCCACAAGAGGAGCATGACCGATTAGTGAAAGAGAAAGTGATGTGAATCAAATGCAATGAGAGAATAATAAGATCCATGTTAGAGAAGACATGAATAAAATCCTTACTAAGAGGTCTTGATAGAAGGACAGTTATCAACAGTGAGCATTAACAAAGAGTATTGATAGAAAGTTTAGACGAAGTGGTCGATGTAGTAAAGAATAAAGGCACCAAAATATTCGCCATTGGAGAGCAAAGGTGCAATTATTGTGAGAAATAGATAAGCCCAAGTACCTTACTGGTCGACAATGGAGGACAATGGAGATCAATTGTAGCCGACATTTGGCGAGGTGAGAGGTGCAACAGTAAGAAAAATGGTTAGTCTTTTTTTCTCTATTTTTTAGGTTGGTGACAACTCTCGTAGTACAGCAGAAGATGCATAGGCTGATGAGTACGATAGAAAACAACACATGTGGGTGGAGTAGCTCACGTGATCAAAGAAAAAACAAAAGATAATATTGCTCTAATAACATATTAGCAGAGAGAATTATAAAGAACTGCATCTTAACTGAATTGTCTTCTTAGTAAAACCACAAATGTACCTATCTATAAGCAAGAGAATAATAAATGATAATATCTTCAATAAAGAGAAAATGTAATAACTATAAATCGTGTAGATGCCTACTGTAAATAATTAGCACAGATCATAATTTAGTGATAACACTACATTTTTTATCAATTGCAATCCACCATAAAATGTGAGATCAATTGATTCCAGAGAAGTGCTAGTAATAAAATATGGATAATTAAAGAGCATACAAATAAAATTCACTTTGATATTGACCATTGATGAGTTTCAAATCCTAAATCTTCTACATCAAAGATTTTATCAGCAGGGGCCTGCACCTGTTTGAGTAAATATTGCTGTATTGATGCCAATCATGTTGCCTCTGGAATCTAACAACGGACCGCCACTGCAAATTGAGAATCCGTGAGAAAGTTGGCAAAAATTAAAAACTATACTTTTCAAATGGAAAAAGGATCAAAATGATCCCTTGTCTCTTAATGAATGATTAAAATGGTCCCCTACTATATTAAAGGATCATTTTGATCTCTCAAGTCTTTAAAGAGAAATTAAAATTGTCACATCTTTAAGGAGTTGAGGGACCAAAATAGTCCTATTTTGATCTTTCATAAAGATTCAATGGACCATTTTGGTCCTTTTCTCCTGTTCAAATTATCTTTGGAACTTCTGATTGACAACCATGGGTCTGCACAGCACATTGGATACAAAGTACCCCACACTGGAGAAAACCTCCATCCTGCAGCTAAAGAAAATTTGCTGCCGCTGCAGTTCCAAAACAGCATGAATCACACTCAGGCTGTTCACCCAACCGTTTTATGCAGCATCACAGCCTATCGGAAACCCTTCGTATATTAAAAAGTCCAATATTTTCAATTAAACATCCAGAAAATTAATAAGATATCATTTAATATTTAATAACCATGAAACTAGGAAGAACTTGACATCAAATTTGAAAGATTATCAATAGAAATACGAGACGACACTTCTAATGTACTTTATTCCACTGAAAATTGCAAACAGAACGTGGAAATTGTTGTCATGCATTGATTACGGTACTTCTAATCCCAAGGCAAACAACATGAAATTCTATTTCACCAAACTAAATATAGATGGTATCTTGTAAATATCATAAAAGCTTGGAATTAAATGACTACTTTGAAGATTGGATACGTAAAGCTGCTACAGGACAAGGAGTCAAGGACAGAGTAATTCCTATTTCAAAACAAAAAGTAAAATAGAAACCCAAATTGAGCAAAATGACCTCTGAATCCCTCATAATACAATGCAGGTTACCTACAATATGTTATTTAATGAAGTTATATAAGAATTAAGATAAGAAATAGAAATCACAGTGTAATTAGCTAAATGCAAGATTAAAATCATGCACTCGAGTAGTAGATAAGTGCAAATGTAACTAACAAAGTACATACCTAAAGCACGTTTTTAAGGAAACAAAGCCTATGTGAACAAACCTATTGCCAGGATTGATGGCTGCATCAGTTTGAATACCGCCTCCAATTGTGACTCCAGCTTGACTAAAAATGTCACGATTAAGACCGCTTATAACCCCAACCGTAAGAGTATGGTCAAAACCAAAGGGATTTCCAATTGCTAAACACTGCTGACCAACTTTAAGAACAGATGATTGTCCCAATTTAATTGGCTTCAGTAGATCTTTAGGAGCTTCAATCTGTAACATAATAATGACATAAAATAATAGTTTAATAATGAAAAGAATTATATAAAAATAAACATTAGCAAAGCGAGAAAATATCAGCAATTGTTCATGCTTTTTTTATACAAAAAGCACTAGAATTTACGTATCACCACTGGATCATTCTCAGAGAATGTACATGATAACAACAATATCAAGCCTTTATCCTACTATGTGGGGTCGGCTACATGAATCTTTTTTCTCCATTATGTCTGCTAAGAGTCAAATTCTCATTTAAGAGACTGTACATGATAACTTATACAAAATAACTTGAATTGCACTGGTTTTAGCAGAGCACAAATATCAGAAAAAACAAGAATTTCACTGGTCTAGCAGAGCGTACAGATTTCTGGTAGTAAAAAAAATTGTGTTGGTAGAAGGGGGGGTGATGGTGTTCCAAATGAAACCTAGGAGTCGACATAAATGTGTATCCCAATTTGTCCCACTAGCCTACAAAAAAAAAAGTGAAGGCTCATCTTTCAGTTGGCTTCTTAAAACGAGACATTAAATATTGTTGGTGGTGTCAAAAAAATTAACATATCAGAGGTTGGCAAGGAGCCGTTAGGTTGTTCCACTTTGATTGAGAAGGGCACGTGTACAAATACAAAAAAAAACACCTGCTATTGGGGGTTGAGGCTAAATCCATTGTCCCCATGCAAAAGTACAACCTTTTTTTGATGATTCGGAAAATAACAGAATTTTAAAGGAAGTTAATTGCTTTCTCTGCTATCAGCATAAAATATTCTAACTTGATTTTGATGAATAAAACTGTAAAGTTTATAGTCTCAATGGTTGAAGACCTACATCATATATAGTCAAACTCTAGAAAGAGAAAACAACCTTACTAGCCTAGATAGTATATGCTTCCGGGGTATTTGGATAGATGCTAGTCGTTCTTCTAAAGAAAAAGCTTCTTGATTGCTATTTTGAACGCACAATGTGACAATGGAGCATGTTTCTGCACACAATGGTTGACCCAATTTACAGTTCAAAAGGGCATTCAAATTGCTGACCTTGAGAGTTGATATGGTCTAGCCCATAAGTGTTATCAACAAGAAGCTAATAAAAAGCAAAATGGCTCATGGAACAACCCCCATAACAACAACAATATCAAGCCTTGTCCCACTGCGTGGGGTCGGCTACATGAATCTTTTTTCTCCATTGTGTACTGTTAAAAATCAAATTCTCGTTTAAATCTAATAAAGAAATATCATTTCTAATGTTTTCTAACCAAGTCTTTTTAGGTTTACCTCTACCTTTCTTAACATAAGTCAAATCTAATACCTCTATATTCCTAACCAGGTCATCGAAAGGCCGCCGTTTTATATGACCAAACCATCTAAGGCAA
Source organism: Dendrobium nobile (assembly GCA_022539455.1). Classification (NCBI taxonomy): domain Eukaryota; kingdom Viridiplantae; phylum Streptophyta; class Magnoliopsida; order Asparagales; family Orchidaceae; genus Dendrobium; species Dendrobium nobile. The sequence continues at coordinate 39,395,961 of CM039731.1, read as the reverse complement.
CTCTCTCTAATCTTATCTTCCACTAGAGCTACTCCAACCTTTTCATGTACATGCTCATTTCGTATCCTATCTCTAAGGGTAAAGCCATTCATCCACCTGAGCATCCTCATCTTTGCAACACTTGGTATTATGCTTCTCTTTTAATGGCTAACATTCAGCACCATAAATCATTGCAGGTCTCACCACCATCTTATAGAATTTTCTCTTAAGTTTGAGAGGGACTTTTCTATCACGCAACAAGCCCAATGCAGTCCTCCACTTCAACCATTCAACTTAAATTATGCTGATAATATCCCAATCTATTCATCATCACTCTGAACAATAGATCCAAGATATCTAAAACATGTACTCTTATTAATGACTTGATCACCCAAAGTCACAATCCCCTCACTAGGTCTATTACTACTAAAATTATACTCCATATATTTAGTTTTAGATCTACTCAAGAGAAAACATTTAGACTATAAGGCTGAGCTCCATAATTCAAGTTTACCTTCAACTCCCTCTCTAGTCTTATCCACAAGAATAATATCATCAGCAAAAAGCATCCACCAAGGTACATCCTCTTGCAAATCTTTAGTGAGAACATCCATGACTAAAGAAAAAAGATATGGGCATAAGACGGATCTTTGATGTAATCCAACCGAAATAGGAAAATACTTGGTCAAACCACCTTGTCTTTGAACACAAGTAATAGCTCCTGCATACATATCTTTAATGATTTGAATATAAACATTATTAACTCATTTCTTTTCAAGAACTCTCTATAGCACTTCTCTTGGAACTTTATCATATGCTTTCTCTAACTCAATAAATATCATATGTAGATCCTCCTTATTCTCTCTGTATTTCTCCATCAAACCTCTCAATAAATGTATGGCTTCCATAGTAGACCTACCCGACATGAATCCAAATTGATTTCGAGAAACATTAGTATCACGCTGCAACCTATGCTCCATAACTCGCTCCCATAGTTTTAAAGTATGACACATTAACCTAATTCCTCTATAATTCGCACAATCTTGTGCATCACCTTTTTTCTTAAAAATAGGAATTAACACACTAATTCTCCACTAATCTTACATCTTTTTAGTTTTCAAAATAGTATTAAAATGTTTAGTAAGCCAAAAAATTCCTTCATCTCCTAAGCATTTCCACACCTCTATTGGAATATCATCAAGTTCAATAATATTTTCCTACTTCATTTTCTTTAAAGCCTCTCTAACTTCGCTTTTACTAATACGCCGATAAAAACAGAAATATTTATTTACATTTAGGTGCTAAGGTCACTACAGTCAATCGTATTTTCACATTCTTCATTAAAAATTTTAGCAAAAAATCTCATCCACCTTTGTTGAATATCATCTTCTAAAAAAATATTTTTTTTATTTTCATCCTTAATACACTTCACTTGAACTAAATCCTTACTACTAATATCTCTTTATTTGGCTAACTTATAAATTTATCTTTCTCCCACCTTAGTATTTAATATATTATATAAATCATTAAAAGCTAAAATCTTTGCATCGCATATTACTTTCTTAAATTCCTTACGTGTCTCTTTTTATCTTTCCAAATTATCAAAATTTTTACATATAAACCAATTTTTATAACAAATCTTATTATTTTTTTATCTTTTCTTGCATATTTAGATTCCACCACCACCTATTTTTACTATTAGGAGATTTTCCCTTTGATACTTCAATCACATCATTTGCAATACTCTCAAAACAACCTTGTAAGATAACGTCACATGCAAATCACGAAAATAAAAATATGTGCTCAAAGGAAAAAAAAACAAGTGGTTCGCCACAGAAATTATGATCCAACTCAAATCGGCGCTCCTCCAGCAAATACCAACAAACAGGGCACAACAACACCTTACACTTACAATATTTGGAGAAGAAAGATACAAGTGGAAAGGAAACTGTGAAGAGAAGAAATAGATAGAAGACCAAGAAGAAGAAATAGGTCTAGGAAGAAGATAGCTCTCAAGCTAGGAAGAAACCCTCATATTTGGATTTGTATTCACCCACAAAAACCTTTTTGAGCAGCAAATTAGCCATATTATATAGAAGAAAAAAAACCATAATTTCCCACTTAAATGTGCCACCCAAATAGCCAATAGAAGTCAATCAAGACAAACACTTAATGAGAAGATAAAACACTAGTCTAGGAATTAGCAAGGAGGGGAGTTGAACAACCAGCAGCAGGGAAATTGAAGCCCAGTTGGGAAAACCAAGGGCTAACAAGGAAATCGAAGCTAGCATGGAAAACCAACACCAAGGAAACACCAAAACAGCCAACCAACATGGGAAGAAATGGGCCAAGCCTAATAAGGAAAAACAACCCAAAATTAAATACTCACTTAGCCACAAAGGAACAACGAAACAAATTCAACATAAGTGAAAAGTCAATGGAGTGAAATTACCTAAGAGCACCAAACCCAAACATGATCATGGGTTGATTTTCATCATAAGGCAACACAAAACATAACATATAAAAAAACATGGTCCAAAATTACATAGCATTGAAGTCTAAAAACAAACCTCATATGTTTTAAACTTATCAAGTACGATAAATTCAGCGTTGAGTAAAGCTAACAAAGACCTGATGTCAAGTCAATTCAATTGAATTAATCAATTCTTGGATCTTGACATTAGCAGCGACTTGACACATTACCAAACAAATGGCTTGCTTGATTAAAATGGCATTATTATATTATAGTTAAAGCCCAAGCCCAAATGTTCTCTAATAGCTAGACAAATAAATCTTTGTTTTACTCACTACATGTGATGAGGCACAAACTCCTCTATCAACCAAAGTTCACTATAAATTAGTCTCCTTGATATTGCATCATACAACCCACTTCTCTATGATGGGTGCACTCAAAGCAAATCTCAAATTGAACAAAATTTTAGAGCCAAAGGCAATCCTCCATCAACCTATCCCCAAAAAAAAAAAACAAAAAAGTATATAAATCCCAAAAGCCTGCAAAAAAAACAACCATCTGTTCAATCTCAGAGAAACCACCCATCCAACACTTGCAACAGTTTTAAAAGGAGAAATATTTAGAGCTCAACTACAACACAGAAAACAACCAATGGCTAATCAAAGTCCATCACCCTCAAATATCCCAAATAAATAAAGACATGGCATGCCGGGTTGATCAGATGCTTAGCTTGATTACAATGACACCACTATATTACAATTAAGGACCAACTCAAATGTTTCTTTGTGGTTAAAGTTTATGATTAATAAATTGAGTGGGGCACTCAACTGGGTACAAAACTCATTGTTACCCAATGGTGGCCATGAAATTGTGGCCCTTTTGGCAAAGCTTCCCCCCAATCAATGAAGAGGTCTCATTCGATGAAGTAACCCATTGTTGTCAACAAAGAACATCCAATAAGGTTGAGTAGATTGCCATGTATATCTAAATAGATCATACTTCTGTTATGATGATAAACCTATGTGCTATTGGCTATGTTTGAATTCATTTTACCCTGCCATCTCCTCTGAGCCTATAAAAGACATATTTCTGTCCTTAAACCATCACATCAAGTCAGATCGTAAAAGACGCCATCATAGCTGGTCAGATCGTATGGAAAGCCATATATGTGAATCGTTAGTGCCTAAAAATTAATCTTAATCAAAAGTTCTTTCAAACAAGTAAGATGGATACTTACTTTTGGGCCATAAAAGAACAACAAATTCATAATATAATATCTCAAGTAAAGGTGAAATCTTTAAGTGATGTTTTATCTGATAAAAAATATGTTTATTGGAAAAAAAATTAATTCCTTCCTCAATCGCACAAACTAAAGGCATCCTTTTAGAGACCACAATAATTGTCACGACCCGGCCCGGTGAGCTCGTATAGGCGAGGCGAGAACGAAGAACGGACAGTAGAAATTTAAAACCTTCACATTATAATGTACAAAACATCTCCAAATATAAAGAAAGAGCCACTATAAATGCCAAGAAAAATTTTTCTTTCTTTCTATTCATCATTCAACATGACAACATAACAATTCAAAACATCAAAAACCAAAAAGAACCTGTCGCCCGTCGTCTTCCTACGTAAAGGGTGGTCTATCTGTCATTATCTTTTATCGAATTCTCCTAAAAAGTGTCCCATAAGTAGGGTGAGTCACAACTCAATAGATAAAATGGCATTCAATTAAATTTAAAGATAATGAAAGAACTACAACATACTTCTACTTCTCAATCAATGAACATTCAACATGTCATAACATTTTGTCTAATGTGAACATGCCTTTAAATCAACCTTTAAATTCTTTTTATTTGCATAATCTTTCAATTCCTTCTCTTTAAGCATTTATGCCTCAATAGAAGCCTCGTATGCATATAACATAAAGATGTAATATCATAATAACATAATATTTAACACCCGTCTCGAAAGTATCATTTGTACTAATCAGGTACACATTAATTGGTCATTCCTTTTTACCATTTGGTTCAAAAGAACCCCTTTACCATTTGGCTCAAAAGAGCCCCATTACCATTAGCTCAAAAGAGCTCCTTTATCATTGATACTTCCGCATCAAACATGCACATACATATATTCCTTACTTATTCATAAAAGAGGCTTATGTAAACAATTCATGTGTATGTTCTCATATGGAATTACATGTTTGCTACTTACATGAGAAAAGATATATACTCAAATGTATGTTGCATGTAGAATAAGACATATATAATACTTGTAAGAAAGAAACATGAGATTTATCATTTTCTACTATCAATGCATACGAACTTTGTTTTTATATCATGTGATCATGAGCTTCTATATAAAATCATGCTAACCATAATGATATTACAAAGAGCATAAAGAGAAATATCATTTCTACATGTTTGCATGTAAAAAGCTTTCTAATTTTAAAAGAATTTCATTTTACCTACCTCACCACGGTATGATTCGTCAAATATCCTTAACCCTTCCCTTTACGCGATCAATATCTACAAGAGATGTACATAAAGTGTAAACATCAATTTGTTCTCTCTTAAACTTCTAAAAATCCTAATCTATGAACAAAGAATTCAACCATACACCTTGCTTAAACTTTATACTCAACCCTTTTTCCCAATTTAAGATAAATACCATTTCTTTCTTCTTCTAAATTAGGGATTAATCGTAAATCTAGCATTTTGGAAATCTCCTTCAAATACTTTGCTCACCTCATGCATACAAACCCTCTCTTTCACTTCAGCATAAGTTAACATATAATAAATTTTCATAATTTTCTAAATTAAAATTTAGAAAAATAACAATTTGTGCTAAAGGTATAAACTTTGCTTTTAAACCTCCCTAAGTTCATTAGGAACCAACACTCTTAAAGGTTTTCATGATTTTGGAAAACCCTAAATCTTGAAGCATGAAAAATTTCTTCTAAAAAAATAGCTTCACAAATAAGCTCCATAACATCATTAGGAAACTTTCCTACAAAGCTATTTTGAAAGAATATGAAAATCGGAGAAAACCCTAAATTTTAAAATCCATATTTTTTAAGAAACCATCTCATTTTTGGGTTTAGAACATTCCCTAAACCTTTCTTATCCTTCTCTTAAAGAAAATTTGAGTTTTCACAAAACTCTAGATTTCACCGCTTAGAGAAAACTCCATAAAAGAATGAGGAAACTCTTATAAACAACATACCTTAACCTTCCTAACGATTTCCCTTCAATTCTCCTCGCAAACCGCCACCGGAAACCACCTTAAGGGCCGCCTGAACCGCTCCTCCCCGACGCCTCTTCTCCCTCTCTCGTTCGGTTCGGGGCGCACGAAGGGAAGAAATGTGGACCGAAACATTTTGGTCCCCTATTTAGAGTGGAAGGTTCATTCTACTTGCCTAAAGTCCAAAATGCCCTCACTCAAGTTATTTCCACTTAAATGACATCAAGGGCAAATCCGTCATATTGAGACTTCTACGAATTTTAATTCCCAAATCCAATATGGGTTCTTTATATCGATTCGCTCAGAATTTTGCGTACTATTTTATAAAATTTATTGCGTCGAATTCCGACGACTTCGAAATTTTTAATTAATCTCGTCGCGACGCAACGAAATGTGTGCGACGCTAAAGATTGTTACTTTCGATTTTTACAATAATATTGTGCAATGTGTCAGGGGGTGGGAGAAGGAATGGGATACAAGTTATTCAAAAAAGTTTGCATAAACAGAATCATACAATTGTAACACCTAACCTATGGAGTGATAAAAAATATTCATACATAAAGATAAAGGTGTTTAGGCTGCTGATTAGATTAGCAAGCTATTCAAAGATATCTGGTTCACGAAACAATCAATTTACCATTAAACTTTAAGGAATTTGAACCTCTTTTGGACAAAAAATAAAATAAACTGCTCATAACCAAGCTGAGGACCTTAATATAAAACTTAAAAGGCAGTAAGATCCTGCCTCTGATAAGGCCTGTATGTCACTGCTGAGCTGATACTTTTTGAGCATATAGAATGAACCAAATATTCAGAAAAATAATCACCTTTAAGACAGCAAGATCCTTGGCACGATCTGCACCTACCAGCTTTCCCTCAAAATTCTTTTGTATTCTTTCAAGTTATCCACAACACAACATAAGGTAATATCAAACAAATACACAAATGCATGCTTAACTATTGTTAAAACTTGATTTGATTTATAAATTTCGAGCAGATAAACTCACCCTTCAGAAGTAAGAATGTTGACGCGGGCAACAACTTGATATGGAACTGGGTTCCTTGATAAAGCATTGCCAACCACTAGAAAATATTGACCAGCAAGAATTAAAAAAAATTTATAAATATATCTCATAAAAATGTGTTGACTTTAAAACGACATTTAGAGCAAGAAAAAACATACGGTTGAAAACACAAACCCATAAAATGCCTAGATACTCGCAAACTCAATGATTACATTATAAATTGGAATGGATATCCTAGAAACTAATTTGGGGACTCTTACCATGGTAATTTGTCACTACATGTCCAGTATCATCCCATACTACACCAGAACCATTTCCTTCGGGCACCTGAAATTATTTGTGCTCAAGAAACAACAATTTATTAATTTAAGACATCCAGCATAAAGCAACTAAAAGCTATGATGATAATAATGATGATGATGCTCTGTTTATATTAATTCTGGTTGATAAGTGAATAAATGTTACCCAATACAAAAGAATTCAAGAATAAAAGGTACACAAAAATAACTATAAATGCATAATTCATACCTCAACTACACCAGTCACATTAAGTTGTGGTCGTAAGGTAACATCAAATATGTTAACAACAGAGTATGTGTTTTTCTCAAAAAGTTCTACCGTTCGTCCCTGTAATTTAAACAAGGAACCAGGTCATCCATACCGATATAAATCAGCAAAGACCTTATAAAAGACATCAACTTCAGAGAACAAATAATATAAGAATAAGTTCAGACCTCTGAAGGAAAGAGAGGACCAGAGGAAAAAACAGGAGGGGTCACTTCCTCAATGGTGACAGTGGTATCCCCTAAAGCAATCACTGGAAACAACCACTAATAATTTAGAACAAATACAATTACAAACAACCAATGTTTTTAAACTGTTTAGCCAGTTAACATGCCTACGCTATAATCTAAAAAGTAGAATCATAGGGCAAGCAACTGAGATGTTAATAAAGTAAACGATAATTTTCAAACGACAAGAGGGAACCTCGTACATTTTCATTTTCAAATATTACAAATATAGCATATATATACGCATATTTAAGTTTTGAAGTAAATATAAATATGGTTTAAATCTCAATAAAACATGTATTACACAACAAATGACCAGTAACATAATTAATCTACAAGCATAAGGCTTCTTTAGGTAGTACCATGTTGTGGCTATGCTACCTTGTGTTGTAAGAAATAAAGTCACGACTACTCTAGTAGGAATGGACAAGTTGTTATGCAAGCGGATTGCCATGATAGTAAAGCCATCTAGGAGATGCACATGCTTTATACTAACTTTCCTATGCATGCTCCTAGCACCAATCAAAATTATTATTTCAAGTTTTCAAAAACAAAATGGCCAAAAGGTAACGACAAACAAAGAATAAGATAAAAACAGTTTTGAAGCCCCAAATCAGAGCTCAAGTACCAAACTCACGTAATTTCCTAGGCATGTATAATCAGATTTTAGTGTGTTGGAAAAAGTAACTTTTAATAACTAAATGAAGCGTTAAAAATTGTAAAATTGTAGTTATCTCATACGGAATCACATTGAGCCCGATGTAAAAGGAATTTTGAAATTTAAGATTAAATATCAATTTAAATAAACATTTTATACTTAGTTACAAATCAATTACCAAATAATATCAATAACATATTAAGATCTAAATTTGTTCAGGTAATGAAAATAGTTTCACCGCACAAAAATATATGCATTCAAATAGAAGTGTAAAAAACAAACAAAATAAAGAAGTCAACCACAATACTCATACTATAGTAAGTGTTAAAAACAATAGGTGAAAAAAGCTAAACAATGAAACTATAAATTATGGGCCATGTAATCAAGAGTAGGACACACATGAAATAGAAGTTCAGAATTTAGAGGAGATATTAATCTTAAGTTGATAAATCATAAGCCTTTGACACTTTTGGGTTAAGGCACAAGCTTCAAGATCAAAAACATAATGTTTAGGAATATATTAAGCTTTAAGCCAAGATCTTTTGAATGATGTGACACGTACATGCATGGATGATTAGCTTAAGGAAGTTTGCACGCTTAATAGTTAGAACACAATAATGATGAGCTTGATAGTGGTGATAAACGACAAGATAAAATGATAAGGGGATAAAATAAGCTTAGGCTAAGTCACATGCGTGGAAGTTAAGATTGTAAAATAGCCAATTTAATCTAGCAATGCATACATAGATGGTTTCAACAATTAATTCCAATGCTAACAATAAGAATAGTCCCTAAGCAAGGACCTATCTTCTTCGTTTGGGCCTCTCCTAGGCTTCCTCACTTGAGAACTCACAAAGAGATCCAAAACCAAAGTTGAAATTTTTCATATCAATATTCATCATCCCTCTCCAAGAGGAGGGAGAAGGGCTTAAATAGCCAAATACATGAAGGAAAATAAAAGACATAATTGCCCCTTGGGCCAACATAAGACAAAGCCCTCAAGTGAAGGTAGAAAGGGAAAAAAGACAATAACAAATCAAATACATAAAATATATTAAAATAAATAAGCACGATCGTAGCCGTTGATCTTCGATGTCCTCATCATTGAACCTTTTAAAATAGTAGAAAAAACATTCATTCACCCATGGATAAAAAGATAAGACAAAAAACTCTTTTATCATTTAAATTGATGGCAAGGCTACAAGATGGAAGGAACTTACAAGTTATTTCTTCCAAGTTATGATTATCTCATGGGCTATGACCAATCCATTTAAAATTTATGAGCTACCCACTCACAATTTTTGTCTTCATGTGCATTTATTGTTGACTGATGCAATATGTTACAGTACCCGGGATGAACATTCGTATATTACAACCAAGTGTTTCACTCATGACAAAGAACAAGGAAAACTACTATACCAACTAAGATAACTCTCCCAAAATGCATTTAAAAACAATCTAAATGAGCTAAGTGCTCAGTCAGTTGCCTGAAGTTGAAAAGCATGTTTGGAGACATGACGAATTAACTATATTCCATCATTTATGTTGATGTGCATATAAATCAATATTGGATTTAAACTCTACAACCTTCATTAGAGTGATGATTTTATTTTCACACTTAAAATCTTTGAAAACAAAATCATTATTTTCTAAAACATGTTTCACATCTTCATACAACCAAATGAACCCAAAGATTGTGTCAAAATAAGTTTTGGGGTTGGGTTCGAGTCCAACCTGAAACTGACCTACCTTCAACTGATTCAACCCGAACTCAACCCGATTATACAAACAGGTCAAAAATTCAGACTCGTACCCAACCCGTCGGGTTATTGGTTATCCGCTAACCCACGAGTGCGAGCAGCAGGCGAGCATCAAGAGCAGGCAGTGATGCGGGTTGGAATGAGCTACTGTGGGAGAGGGGGGACCGCAAGGTGCTGGATTGCGCTAATGGGTGAGGGCGTGGCCACGAGCGGGCAAGAGGGCGAGCGATGCTGCTGTACAAGCACGGCTGCGAGTCTGCAAGGATGCAAGCCGAGCACGGGCTGTAGTGCGAGTCTATAGGTTGTAAGAAGCAGGGGCGAGGCTGGAAAACGTGACGAGGTGCGGGACTATGGTCAAATTTGTGTCATTTTCGAGTTAGCGTGTTGACTCAGAGACGAACCGATTTTTCAAACGGGACAACAATTAAGACCCGAACCTGGATTTTCCAGGTCAGATTCGAGTCAGGTTTTGTGCCATATTATTAATTGACACCCCTACCTAAGATTGATATACCCCTTGTACTGAATTCATTACATCAATTTAAAGTTTAAAAGAATGTCAATCAGAACTCCAATACGGTTTGACAAGAAAAGACTATAAAAATGTAATCAAAGAGAATGATTAAAGCAAAATTTATTCTTCGCCCGACTTAAAGTGACATTTGAAAGAAGCACGATGATGAATAGTGCCGACCTGAAAAGTACCTTGAAGAATTCAAGTAGAGGCATATAGCTGGACTGGAAAAAAGCATTCGGCGTGTAATGGAAGGAATGATATTCCTCAATACTTCCCCTAGATGAATTGTGATTGACCTATGCATTTGACATAATCAACAAGATAAGTTAATCATTAAAAATAAATGAAAAAAAAAAAAAGACTAGACAATTTCAATATAAATAAAATTTTATATTGATAAAGATGAGTAATATATACAAGTGCTTCAAGATAGAACTTATTCAACAAATGACATAATATTTTGTAATATTACTGCCTTTTATCACAAGCAGGAATGGAAGTGACTTGTCAATGGGTCAAGGATGATAAAAAAGAGTGAAAACCATGTGCTACAAAAGAGTTAGTTCTTGTTTTATCAGTAATCTTTGACTAAGCTGCTCTTTCATGATTATATTGATGGCCAAAAGCATATATCAAAAGTTTACAAGAAAGTTTAATATGTTACCTATTGCTCACTATAATATAGATTGTGCAGATACTTGATATGTCCAGTTGCATGTAGTGCAACATATTTGATGATTGACATTTAAGTTGGGTGTTGCTATTCTAAATGTTGGCTTGATTTGCTAGGCCCAACTTAGCCACCCTAGGAAACGTGGATTGATGCACTCTTCTACAAGTGGCATTCCTAGAAAGGTGGCCTCATTTGAGGGTCACAAGAGATTTTTTGGGCAAAGTGAATGATTTAGTTTAACATCTAACATTTGTTTGCATTGAGTAGAAGTATCCATTGCATTTGTCATGCTACTTATTCTGCACACATATTCTTGGGGCTATATTGTTTAGATTGGGTCCTCTTGTTTTGATTTTCTTCAATGGATTTCATTGGCTTCGTTTGCAGCCCTTACACTCCTTCCCCATCCACTTAATTTTAGTACTTACTTCGCAAAGGATTTATTTTGCTTAAAACTTTAATCTTTCCTAATTTAAAAGAAAATGATATTTATTGAGTTCGATGTAGCTAGTGGTGATTAATCCTAAATGTGGGTTCAATGAAATTGGATTGGATGTGCTTCTAACTAACGTATTAGGCTTCCCATGGGTTAGGAACCCCGTTATCTATACAGCAAACTCAATGTCCCATATCATGCAGTTCCCACAACAAATCACCTATGCGCTCAAAATTCTTTGATTATCTATTATTTACATAACCATTCCAATACCTCCATAATCATATTAGGTGATTAACAATAAGAAATAACATCATACTTACCAATGGAAAGATGTAACAAAAGAAAACAATGCATTTGATAGAAGAAATAGACTCATAAATCTATAAAACTATTAAAAAAAGGCCTCAGATTTCACCTGGATGAAATATCAACAAATTTATTGATTTCAATGAGTAGATCTCCAATTTAATTTAAATTTCAGTTAAAATATTCTCCCACAATCAATCAAGTAAATAAATACTATTAGTTTGTTTCTTCATTGCAATCCTTTGATTATTATTTTTCGTTGGATTGCTATAATAACTTCTTTTTTTAGGCTTCTTGTTGTGTGCTAATTAATATACTTCAAGTTAGAAAACCAAGAGTTGCATATTTAAATCAAAGCTTCTCTCTAAATACTTCAAATTATTTTATTTTTCACTTGGCACTTTTGATTGTATTTATCCACTTAAAAAAATTTTTACAGAAACATCATACAACAACAACATCAAGCCTTTAAATTGATTATATCATGCAACTACCCCAGCTTAGAAAGTGACATTTCTATTTTATTATCAATTGATTGTATCATTGTATTTTAATTTTTAACAAAACTATAATATTTTCTAAAGCAATCTAATATCCAAAAGAAGATCCACATTATATATAATGTTAAATCAAATAAATATAATGTCAAATTTTAACATCAATTATTATTTCCCATTTGGTAAAATTTTATATGCATGTAATTCTTCAAATTGCTTTTACTATTTTTCCGATCATCATATAATAATTTAAGAATACAAATTATTAAAGTATACTAAATTTTAATAAATACATCACATGCAATGGCATTTTTACTAGTATTTTTAAGGAATAATAACAACTAAATGTTACCACTAATTGGCGTTGGAATATTCCCAACTTCGTCAAGAACATACTTTTGAAGTGAAGATGACAGAGAAGCCTCATCCGCAGTCAGATTAGATGTCGTCTTAATACGAGAACAGCCCGAAAAGGCCCCTTCCAAGACCTCGCGCCGGCCGTAGCGCCTGGGATCTCGGAACCCGTAGCGGAGTGGAGGATTTGAAGCTAAAACGTGCATTTCTTCGAAGAAAGCTGCCAGAGTCTGCAGACACACGAGTTGCAGAGAGCTAAATACAAGAAGTAGAGCTCGAAGAAATATTTTGGAAAGACGAGATAGAGAAACCTTACATTGTCGGGGAAGTTCGAGAGCGCGGTCCCCAGTCACCACCCATCTGTGGTGGGAAAATGGATTGTTCAGAGTCTAATGACGGATTTACCCCAACATCCTTCTCGTCTAGGAAGCATAAATTAATGAAAAAAATTTATAATATAAATTATACAAATGAAAAATACGATTGACATATTCATGAACTTTTATTTGGTCTGTCACAGGACGTAGCTCTGCGTTCGGCCGCCAGTAGAATCGCGCCACACGTTCTCATTATTTACCGCACACCCTGACAACCCGACCCGGAACGGACCCAGGATGACTCGGTATTTCTCGATTTTGCTAGGTATGCTCGGTATTGGTCGATTTTCCTCGGCAATAACTAATACCGAGCAATTTCGAGCAAATACCGAGTAATACCAAGCAAACTCGGTACAACTCGGTATTCCTCGGTATTATTCGGTATTGGTCTTCACAGAGCGGTATTTCTCGTTATTGCTGAGCAATACCTAGCAATACCGAGTAATACCTCGCAATACGCAAACATAGCATTCCCGAGTTCCGGTCCAGGTCATGTCGTCGGGCCGCGCAGTAAAGAGTAAAAGCACGTGGCGACATGTTGTTGGTGGCCGAACGTAGCTCTACGTCCGATCAGAGGACGTAATAATTGCCCCATATTCATATATTAAAATTATTTAGAGATGGTAGTTATGAATTATTAATGATTTATGTGTTAGATATATAAATAGCATGATTGAATTTACACACATATCACTTTATATCGTGTTATTTATATATCTAACACCAAATATTTAATATTTTATGTCTATCATCTATAGATTAAATATGAGTGTAAGAAATAAAATATTAAAGTTTATATGGTTATATGAATGATATGAATGAAATATAATATTAACATATTTGACATTAAAATTATTTATGAGTGGTAGGTATAAAATATTAAAAAATTAAGTGTTTTATATGTAAATATTATGATATAAAGTTGTATGTATGTAAATCCCCCAATTTTCTTTAATTTGATTTTTCAATGCCCTCTAATTTTCTAGCTCTTCCAATAAACTTCTTGTCTTATTCATGACTTCCCTGCTAAAACTAAAAGTGATATATAACAATGAAAACAAACATATTCATAAGAATAAAATACAAGAAAAAAAGTTCTAAGATATGACTCAAATGCTTGAATCTCACACTTACCACTTATTCAACCAATGACACAATAATAGTATAATTATTCCATTTCATGAAAATGTAGAATCCAAAACAACAAAACCTCCTTTATTTGACCACACAAATGAGGATATGATTTGCCCCTTTTACAAGGAGAAAAAGGATTATTACTTTGTAATTATTTAGTTTTGAGTAAAATAAGTGCAAAATAAAACTTTGAGGGATTTGGAATACCCACATTAAATTATTTTATGGGCAATTTAAATTTCCTTGAACCTAACAAATTTAGATTATACTAATCTATGCAACCTCACCCCCCCCCCCCCCGGCGGCAACCAACACACACATGTGCGTGCACTATGTTCATCTTCCATAACTATTTAAGGAACAAAAAATTTCACTTACTTATTTGTTTTATATACTTTTGATATTTTATTTTATATAGCTTTTATAAATGATTGACACAATAAATTTTTTAATCTAATAGCTCTGTCGTCATGTGCTTGATGTGTAGTTATGATGGTGTAACTATTTTTGCATAAGCCCAATTGAAAACACTAGTTCAAATTCCTTAGTCTATTTATGATTGTTAAAATATCGAGCACTTGTGGACTCTTAGGATCCAAAATTTTCTCTATTTTGATGATGTCAAATATATGTTAGAAATTTATAAATCATAAGAGAGATTTTAAACCATAAACCCTCCCAATAATAATAAGCATGAATATAACAAAAAAATTGCATTTAAAAATAATAATCATGAGTAACAAGTTATCGCTAGCGTAAAAAATATTTGCAAAATTTGAACTTAATCTTAAGACTGTAGTTTTCACTAAAAGAAAAAAAAATTATAAGCACAATTCATAGTTCTTATTGCATGCTAGAAAATTTGAGTCGGCATAATGTATATTTTATGTCTTAGCATTGTTTAAAGATTTAGCACGAAGAGATAAAAGTAGCAGTAAAATTAGAGAACTTCTTACGTGGAAAATCCGAAAAGGGAAAAAATCATAAGGCATAGCCCAATTGCAAAATTCACTATGTTGAAAGTGATATAAAAGTTCTCCTTTTCTTCATTGTTGTGGAAGAGGGAAAGTACATAAATTTAGTATCATTAGATGGACAGTTAATGCTTAACAACAAGGCTTAATTCTCCCAATAGATAATATAAAAAGGAGATGTCTGCGGGTGGATAAATGCAGCCAACTCTGTTCAGGAGAGGGCGGTAACTTCAGATGTTGATCTTCGATGATGATGGTGGTTGTTGGTGACAATAGTTAGTGGTCGTCGATGATAGCGATAGCTAAAAATTGCTATAGAGTTCTTCATTATTTTCTCTTTTTTCTCTCCCCTCCATGTGAAGAATGACGGATTATTTATAGTTTTTTTGTAGTGACATATTGTCACACTCTATGATTTATATTAAAAGAATTGCATATGTCTTTTATTTTAACCATTTAACTAGAGCTTATCAACAAAACGTAGAAAGAAACATGATTGTGTTTTGTCTGAAACTACAGGTAGAAAAATTATGCATGTTATCTGTATCCTCAAATCATATGATCCTTACTCTTTCTTGAAAACATGGAAACCACGTAATTAGCATATAGCCTAATAAGTAACTAAAATCATACAACTGAAATTAATTCAAGATAAAAGAGAACAATATGTTATAAATCATATAAAGAAATATATGCATCAATGTCTATACTGATTATCTGTATCAATTTATTATTCTATAGTTCATCACATCTCAATTCATTACATCATACATAAATTTATTTAAAATGTAATAAAATCATATCAAATCGTTCAGAATGATCAAATATATAACATATTCAAACTTGTAAGGTAACAACTTTTGAAATCAGAAGATAATGCATTTTTAATAGATTTATGAGAGATAAAATTTGTAGAAATCAAAATTATTGAAAACAGAAGAAAAAGATTAGTCACTTATAATAAATAAAATAAAATTTGAAATATAAATGGCTAAAAAATATGATCCAAAAATATTTCTCTATCCTCTCTTTTCTTCCCCTCTTTTAAATTCTTCCTGGCCAAACAACTAAGTGAAGGAGTAAGTGGAGTGAGACAGAGATATTTATAATATTGTTCATGGCCTAGCGCCTAACATTCACCAGATAAGTGTCAGAGCGCTCTATTTTAGAATTTTCATGTTTATTAAGTAAATTTATTTCACATATTTGAGTTATTACACATACTTCGTAAATATGGAGAGAATATAGTGTACCCCATCAAATGGTTTATATTGACTCTTTAATCATAGAGCTTTCATCTAGCATTTATGTGCCTTATGATGTTAGAATTAAGTGATATTCGGCTCGTCAAATTCGCCTTTTTGAGCCACTCGGTTTGACTATAAGTATGTTATATTTGGAGATTATTTGATTACTCAATTAATACTTTAAAGCTTCCTAGTATGCTTAAGTCCCTTGATCTGAGCTCATTTTGGACTCAGATTAGACCGATTTTGGTGTCATTGGATTCATGTTGTCGAGGCATTCAGTTTGATTATAAGTTTTCTATTATCAGAATTGGGATGATCCCAATTTTAATTTTAATAGCTTTCAATTCAAATATGCTCGAGATTAGTGCATAATCAATGTGACTTTTTGTGACGTATCAGTTCTATTCCCCCACACTAATTCTCTCTCCCATGCTAATCTTTTCTCCCATTACTATAATCTCTCTTCCCCTTTACTTCCCCTCCATCACAATGATACTGAGGTTACAAGAAAATTAATAAGAAATGCACGTCAAAATTTTCACGATCATCACTTTTTATTCTTGTTGATTTGCAGAGAAGAGACGGAGTTATTGCAAAAATTAGTATTTTTTATTAGACCAAGCCTTCTTTCATGAAAATAGTATTTAATAAATTTCTCATCCCTTATTCTAAATGTGTTCAAATTTTATACATGGTCAATTAACTTATCAACCGAGCATTAGCAAATCAACAGCTTTGATTAGTGTGGGGAGAAATTGGGTTCATTTCAAAGAATGTGCAATGTCTTCATCTAATAATCTTTCAAAAAAGAGAGCGATGTGATGACGGTGAGCAAGGATGGCGATTTGAAGACATGAAGGCAATTGGTAGGCTTGGTGGGGGAGAGCATCATAATCAAAATTAGAATATATGATTTGTAATGTTCACATTTAGGTTTTGTTTGGAACAACTTTCTTCTTGCTTCCTAAAGCTTTTTAGTACAAAATTAAAATTTTGCATTAAAAAACTACTTCAAAAAACAGTAAAAAAGTCATCACAAACAAAACCTTAAATTCAAATTTAGACCTGTCCAAACTCTTTTTTGTATATGCATGCATTTCATGTGTTAAAATGATTGTCTTTTAAAAAACACTACTCCATATTTCTCTTTTTTGGTGACTCTTCCTCTATAAAGAAACTTCACATGATAGCTTGGGACAACATCTGTAAGCCTAAACATAAAGGGGGGTTGGGTATCCCCTCTCTTGCTGCTTTGCAATTTGCTTTCAACTGCACTATCATCACAAGGATGTATAATGATTCTTCTCTTCTTTCCACTTGGCTTCTTCATAAATACAATTCTCATTGGAAATTGCCACACTCCAATGCTTCCATCTTCTGGAAACTGATTTGTAAAACTGCTTTGGATGCTAAGTAGCATTTTAGTTTTACTATTACTAGGAATGCGCCTATATCTTTGCTATGGGATCACTGGTGTCACAATCTTCCAGTGCATGATTACTTAGGAGATGGTTATGTGGGTGATTCTTCGGATTGCTGTCTTTCTGAACTTATTTCTGGAGGTTTTTGAGATTTCCTATGCATTTCCCAACTCTGTTACAACAAACTTGTTTAAGTGTTAATATTGCTGAACAGGAAGGACCTTGTCTGCTTTGGAAAAACAAAAATTATGCTAAATTTAAATAGTTTATGGAGGAATTTTACACTGACATGCCGGATTGCAATTGGAACAAACTCATATGGCACAAAAAACATATTCTAAACCATTCGGTTTTTGTATGGCAATCTTTAATGGGAGGGTTAAAAACAGCGGATGCACTTTTTATTAGACACATCCAAGTTCCGGCCACTTGCAACTTATGCCACTCTCATGATGAATCTATATTCCATTTGTTTTTTGAGTGTAATTATTCTTTTGCTATTTTGCTTGGCATCATTTCTGAAACTAGAAATTTTCTATTGAGGCCCTCCATAATGCAATTATCTGACTGGATTGTGGCTGTTTGTAAGAAAAAATTGGAGGTGAATTTTCATAGAATGGCTATTGGGGCAATCATATATAATTTGTGGAAAGAAAGAAATAATAGGAGGTTTGGGGGGAAGTACTTATGCTATACCTCGCTTATTCATGTTATCAAAAGAGTCCTTTTTGAGAAGCTTCTGCAATGGAAAGATGCAGAAATTTTGATAGACTTGCTGTAACATGTGGAAGTGCCTGGGTTTTTGTTGCCTTTTCCATGCTATTTTGGCTTGTTTGGACAATGAGGAGGCTCCCTCAGCAGGTCCCTTGGATGGTCTTTGGGCAACCAGGGTATAACATTTATATGAAGACTTTATTTAATCTGAGTCCAGACAATAAGCCTGGGAGCATTTTCTGGAAAATTATTTGGATTGCTGGAGTGAGCTGCTTCTCTAAGCCTAGTGGAAATTCTCGTTGCTCGCTTTGTTTTGCTGCAGGTCTTTGGATGCTTACCTCCAGTTCGTATTGCTACTGGGAGCAAGCCTTTCATTTTTTTGGTTTCCTCTGTTTTGGGAATTGCAGCGGGAAGATCGACAAGATTACTCAAAGTGCTCTCTGGTTTCACTGCAGCCGGACTATGATCGTATGGGAAGTTTTTTGCAGCTTGCATTTTCTTTGTTCATCAATTATGCAGCTGGATGTACTAGTGCTATTGCTCCTATCACATTTGGTTATTTCACTTAATTTTGTTTTTTTGGGTGGTATAGAAGGGGTATTGTTGTGATTTCTTTCTCTTTGCCTGCATAAGTTTTTGGTCTTGCTTTTGTAGGCTGTTTTCTTTACTTGTATTTTTCACTTGTAATCTCATCTTTTTACAGTAATAGATGGGCTTAGGCCCCAAATTTTCCCAAAAAAAAAAATGATTGTCTTACTGCATTATCTTTAACAAATGAAAAAGATGAATTTTCTTTTTGTCATGCACATTACAAGATTTGTAATTTTATTTGTATTTTTCAATTTAATTTGAGCACATACTCTCAATTGCTAAAAAAAAATACTAAAATGTAATAGGAAAATAATTGTCTTAACCCGTTCTCCTGGTCTGTCTTCCTCTGTACCCTCAGCGATAAACTGCTCACTTGTTCTCTCGCTCGCTAGTCCCTTCCACGCCCTCTTTTTAATCCCAAAACTCTAACATATAGCTCCAATGGCCTCCTCTCTTGCCCGAGGTCGCAATTCTATTTCAAAGCTCAGACCTATTTTCCTCCCTGCTCATCTCCTCGTTCACCCGCCACAGCCGCACCCCGCGCCCCTGTTAGGGCTTGGCTTCTACCCCCTTTCATCCTCTTTTCTCGGTTCCCAATTCAGATTAAGTTCAGTGTTTGGCTACCAGTCCTGTTTCTACACAATCCGCTCCTTCTCCTCGTCCTCATCGGAGTCCAAGCCTGAGTTGAACCAGAACCCCGAAGCTGCTCCCTATAACCTGAATCCATCAGACGTCTACCGTCAGCTCCGCGCAGAGGACTCCTCCGAGAAGCTCAGCCGCGTTCAATGGGACTCCCTTGTCAAAATTTTTCGCTCTTTTGCCAAGTCTCCCTGGGTATCTGATCAGGTCCTCGCGGCGTACATTCCCTCTTCCTTCTTCCCCTCCGCCGCCCGCCGCTTTCGCTACTTTTTCCTCGACCGCTGCCCTCCCCGCGTCTTCCACCACCTTTCCTCACTCGGCCCCTCCCCCGAAGCTGACCGTTTCCTCCTCCCCATCTTCATTGACTACTGCCTCGAAGAATTCCCCGACGAGCTCCGCAGCTACAAATCCCTTATGGAATCCGCTGACATGACCGAACCTCACACTTGGTTTCCCTTCGCCCGCGCCATGAAGCGCAAGATCGTTTACCATTGCGGCCCAACCAA
The DNA here is from genome assembly GCA_022539455.1 of Dendrobium nobile. Lineage (NCBI taxonomy): Eukaryota > Viridiplantae > Streptophyta > Magnoliopsida > Asparagales > Orchidaceae > Dendrobium > Dendrobium nobile. Next base: position 39,375,637 of record CM039731.1, on the reverse strand, counting down.
CAGCGGCAAGACATACAACGCTCTTCAAAGTTTCATGGAGGCCAACAAGGGAGTCTACTGCAGTCCTCTTCGTCTTCTTGCCGTGGAAGTCTTTGACAAGGTGAATGCTTTAGGAGTTTATTGTAGTTTGCATACAGGGCAGGAGAAGAAAAGCGTTCCTTTTTCAAACCACGTTGCTTGTACAATAGAAATGGTCTCTACTGATGAACTCTATGATGTTGCTGTGATTGATGAGATTCAAATGATGGCAGACAAAACGAGAGGGTATGCCTGGACCAGGGCGCTTCTTGGTTTGAAAGCTGATGAGATTCATTTGTGTGGGGATCCCAGCGTCTTGAAGATTGTCAGGAAGATATGTAAAGAAACTGGGGATGAACTCAATGTGCATCATTATGCCCGGTTTAAGCCATTGGTTGTTGAGGCAAAGACCCTTTTAGGGGAGTTGAAGAACGTCCAATCTGGAGACTGTATTGTGGCATTCTCAAGGAGAGAGATTTTTGAGGTGAAGTTGGCGATTGAGAAGTTTACAAAGCACAAGTGTTGTGTGATTTATGGTGCATTACCGCCAGAGACCAGGCGGCAGCAGGCAAACTTGTTTAATGATCAGGATAGCGCGCATGATGTTTTGGTAGCAAGTGATGCAGTTGGCATGGGGTTGAATCTCAATATTAGAAGGGTTGTTTTCTATTCTCTATCAAAGTACAATGGTGATAAGATGGTGCCAGTCCCTGCCTCACAGGTTAAGCAAATAGCTGGGCGAGCTGGAAGGAGAGGGAGCAGTTTTCCAGATGGGTTGGTGACCACTTTCATTTTAGATGATTTGGATTATTTGATTGAGTGCTTGAAGCAGCCTTTTGCAGAGGTAACCAAAGTTGGTCTCTTTCCATTTTTCGAGCAGGTGGAGTTGTTCTCTGCGCAATTCGCTAATATTACTTTCTGTAAATTACTGGACAAGTTTAGAGATACCTGCCGCCTTGATGGATCGTACTTCTTATGCCAGCATGAGAATGTGAAGAAAGTTGCGAACATGCTGGAGAAGGTGCAGGATTTATCTCTCGAAGAACGTTATAATTTCTGTTTTGCTCCAGTGAATATCAGGGATCCTAAGGCAATGTATCATTTGTTGCGGTTTGCACAGCATTATAGCCAAGACCGTCCTGTTGGCATAGCAATGGGTCTACCAAAGTGTTCTGCCAGGAATGATGCAGAGCTTTTGGATCTTGAGACAAAGCATCAAGTATTATCTATGTATTTGTGGCTTTCACATCACTTCAGGGAGGAGACTTTTCCATATGTGCAGAAGGCTGAGGCAATGGCTGTTAGCATTGCTGATTTACTTGGTAAGTCACTTGCTAATGCTTGTTGGAAGCCTGAATCAAGATCACAAGGGAAATCCAAAAAATTGAAGGAAGAAGATGGCCAGGAGGAGCCACATTCGACTACTAGAGTTGTTTTTGAGAGGCCTAGATCGCTTGTTAAAGCCTTTACTAAGTGAGTCCTTGCCCCACTTCTGGACTTTCATAACTGTTAAGCGTGACCTATTTTTTATTGAACTTTAATTTCACTCAAGCATGGAAAATATGATTTCTATCGATTTTCCTTCTCTTGTATAACTTTTCGCATAAGTCCAATCACTAAGGCTTCGTTTGGTTCTTTCTCTCCTTTAAAAGTTAGTTTTAGAAACATTGGTTAAGGGAATGGAGTTTTCTAACGGAGAAACAAATATCAAAAAGCTTCTCAAAATAGTAGAAAAAATGAAGTTCCCTAGAAAGCATTTTTATAGAAGCATCCCATCTAAACAGCGACCGAAAAATAATTTCGCTTTTTCTGAACAGAAAATAAAAAAAAAAACGTCGAAAAAAACTAGGCCTAAATAGTTGTTTTTTCTGCTTATTGCAACTATCTCTTGTTATCTATCGTATGATTTTGCTGAGTGTAAACTTTTCCTTATTTTCACGGTTCTCTTAATTAATGCTTGCATTATCCATTTGGGTGTCGTTGAGAAACCGTCTGAATAGAACATCTTCTTAGAGCATTTTGGGCTTTATTGTTCACACAGCATACAATGACATTATTTTGCACGTCATGTTGACTTTGTTCTTTGAACAAAAAAATGGTGAACTTTTACCTGTTTTGGAAGCTATCCTCTCAAACCAAAGTGTTTACTACAACTGGATTATTTTTTTTCTTTCCATGTACACTGATGTCTATGGTTTTTTATATACAGAATAATGGAGATAATGTTGGGCGATACCTTGTTCTATTGATTAGCCAGACTGATAACCAAGCATGTGACAGTTCTATTTGCATGCTTGTGTGAAGGACAACTATTTGAGGCCTTATGTGATAACTTGTACTTAAATATTTCCATTATTCCATCCATATTACTCTATCATTCATTATACACTTTGCTCCCCAAAAATTGGTTTCCAAATGAAAGCATTGGTCAAGTGCGACACTTTTTTGCGTGAAGGGAAGAAGGATTGATTTTTCCTTGGCATATAAACATAAATGCATTCGATAAAGAACCCTTTTGAGAGAAAAAAAAACATTATAGTTTTCTTAAAAGTTGAATAGTTGTGACTATATCTACGAATGACCATAGAAATTATTTGTTTGGTGGTGAAGGCTTTGAACATTATGCTTCAAAAAGATGGTGATTAATAAATGATAAGATGCGATATGTGGACGACCTTGAATAAGCTAAGATTGTGGGAATTAATGAATTATTAACGCTTTTTAGGTTTGCTCAGATTTTTTTTCCTTGATATTTTTTTCTTAGCTAAGGTTAGCTTGGATATAAGCAGCTTTTCTTATTTCATTTTTTCTTTTCCTTTCAGACATTCCAGCGTGGCTTATAAGATATAATAGCTGAGATCTTTTATGATGAGGGTCGGTGGGTTAAGTTTAGATCATTGAAGTGATTAATTGGTTGATGGGGGACTTTTTAAAGATAATTAGAAGAGTAAGGCTTAATTTGAAAGAGTTAATTTAAGGTGGGAATAAGGTTTATGTAGTTTTGATGGTGGGCCAACATACTTCCTGAAACCTATCTAGAATTGGAAATCCAAGCTTCTACCCAATGGATCTTCCTCTCAAAAAATCCAAATCCAGTAAATTTGTAGTTGTTTTGAGGGTGATGATTTCTACTTTAATTATGAAGAATTTGGTAAGTATTGAGAATGATTTGATAGGACTATTGTGTTTTGGAAGTGAGGTTGGTCACTTTTATCCATAATTGACCAATATTTGAAATTTGAATGTTATGTTATGTGTGGAATATGATTGTGTTGATCAATATGGTTATAATGTTGTCTCAGACCTCAAAGCTTATTGTGTATATTTGGGAGTGTTGGGGGTTTACCCACTGCTTGTGTTTGGGTGCTTTGCATCCAATTTTTTTTCCATACAATGTCCGGGTGCTGCGTACCTGTGTGCCCCGACGCTCTGTTCCCGAGGACCCTAGCGCTGAACGATAGAGAGTAGAGCACCACAATAGCCTAGATATGCCGCCGCAACGGTTCAAGATAGAGGCTTGAGCGCCGTAGCGCTTCAAACTGGCGCCATAGCACTGCGAGATGGACAAGACATTTTTCTTTCTCGTTTTCTGAAGGGTTGCGTCCTTTGGAGTTATTTTACTTGCCTTTCTCTTGTATTTTCAGTTAGAGCAAGAGTGAGAATGGTGCATGCGAGAAGAGAAGCAATGAGAGAGTGAGAGATAAGAGATATATGTACTTATTTCTCCCAATTTTCATAGTGGATATTTTGGTGTGGTGTGGCTCCGTGGTTTTTTCCCTATTTTGAATTTTGTCACACTAAATCCTGGTGTCCTTTACTTTTCCGTTGCTTTTACTTTCTTGCTTGTTTTGTTATTGTCGTGTTTTACTCCTCATCTCCCCCAATATGTTATCTTCTATAGGTCAAGTGGAATTAAAAAATTCACATAGAATAGTTCAAGGACACTCCCTAGTGTGATCTGGAAGTCTTGAAAATTTTTATGGATTTTTTTTTGTGATTTTGTAGCGGATTGGAAATTGGTTACAGGAAAAGAACAACAAATAGAGAACTTGACTAGTGCTGGTTTGTTCTCCAGACATTTGATCATAACAACCCCAAATAAATTTAAGGTTATTGAAGTAGAGGATGTAGGCTACTGATCTGGAGATTTTGGTGAAGTTTTATAAGATTTGGGTTGCTCAAGGTTAATTGCTTGCTAGAATGAATTTAGTTCAACAAAATAGAAGGACTTGGTTGGCCTTAGCAATGGGATTTTGCCTGGGATTTTGATGGAGAAAAATGGATTTTTAATATTTTTATGATGGATTACAAACACAAGAACAAAACTACATAAAATTTCAATGCAATAAATAAAGTGCAGAGAAAATAAAACTCAACTCACCCAAGTAGAGGGTTAAAGAGAATTACCCATTCTTCTTGGGTTGGCCGGCCATCAAGCCACCAATTCTCCTTGGAAGTTCTCTCCAAAGCATGCTAAACCAAAAGCTCTTTCATTTGAGTAGTGGAATACAACTCACACAACTTCAGATGCACATCTCTTGGCGTTTAAATTCAAACAATGGGTGTAATACATGTGGAAGGAGGCTGGCCCCCTTTGCCTGCTTTGACTTGTTCCTCATGTAACCACCTAAAACCACTTCAAATTCACATGTGCCCAATAGTATGGCTGGCCCCTAGGCCTAGACCATGACTTTGACTTAACACTTAAGTACTATAAAAGCAAATACATTATCATGAAGTCCACAGAACACCTTATGACATAATAAACATAAAAATATATATAAACATTAAACACAACAAAAAATGATTTAAATCTTTATAAATCTTCATTATTTCTTCCTGGCTTGAGCTTTAGATGTGATAATGGGTCCATCATGTGCTCTTGCTCTTTCTCGAGTGATAAGCCCACCTCTATGTGCCACATAATTTTAGGTATTCAAAATAAAATTATTCCTCCCAAACACAACACCTTATGACATAATAAACATAAAAAATATATATAAACACAACACAAAATGATTTAAATCTTTATAAATCTTCATTATTTCTTCCTGGCTTGAGCTTTAGATTTGATAATGGGTCCATCATGTGCTCTTGCTCTTTCTCGAGTGATAAGTCCACCTTTATGTGCCACATAATTTTAGGTATTCAAAATAAAATTCTTCCTCCCATATGTGAGGTGTTGGATGCTTAATTATCTTGAAGTGATCAGTAGGAGGAATCAATTCCTATGAAGTGGTTGATTTTATTTTGGTTCCTATCTTTTGGTGAAATTAGATGTCTCACGGCATCCAACATCTGCCAATCCTTATATTAGCTAATCATCAGACCTTTTTCTTTTTCACCTCCATATTCTTTTTTTTGAAAAATCCAGCGACATATTGATATTCAGCAGAAGAACAGGAAGCAAGAGTGAGCACAAGATATAACATGGTAGTTGCCACCTCTGTCAAAATTTCAATGCTTGCAGAGAATTTCATTGTTTATTTAGATTGTTATTATCCATATTCCATAATTCTAGAATCTATTAAAAAATTTATCATCATCATCAGCTTTATCCCAATTATTTGTGACTGTCCTTGAAATTCTTATTATCCATATATTCTCATTTAGTGTTGCATGAGAAACTCTATTTTGTGCAAATACTTTTGCATAACTTTTATTCATATCCTAAGTCTCCATTCATTCCTATCTTCATATGGACTATTATGATAGTAGATGGAATCTCCCAGTGTTGGCGATGTGATGACCCTTTACCTCCTCTACTGACCAGATACATCATTATTATCCTTTTCATAACTGCATCGCTGTGAGCTTTCGAAATTTTTTTGTTCTAATTCTCTGACAGTGTATTGCCTACAACTAAAAAATTGATATATCAGGAAAGAGCATCTTTCCACTTGAAATTTGGTCTGTGACAGTATATTGCCCACAACTATTTGCCCACCTCTTGATATGTGAACACTCTGTCAATAATCTTCTTTTGTTATCCCTCGGTCTGTTTGATCTCTCTTCTTGGTCATGCAAAGACAAATTGTTGACATCTTCTCAAGTGACTCTAGCCCTCACTCATGAGAAAAGGCTTCGAGGCTTGCAACTCTGTCATTCTGTTTGATCTGGTTTTATTGGAACTCCATGTAAAGACCCCATATGATAGATTTTGGACTTTGGTTTTCTCTTGATGTTGTTCCAGCAACAGGCAAAACTAGTCTCCCTTACCTTTTTGCAGCAGCATCCAATATTGGTTTTTATAACTGTCTTCCCTTCTGATAGCATTTTCTCCTCCACAAGTTTGCCATCATTGCTCACCCTTGTTTTACTTGTTGCGATGTTTCTTGGTCATTTTGATCATAATCATTTTGAAGTTTCTTGGAGTTGAGTTTGCCTATAACTTGATGATGATGATGATGATGTTGTCTGAGTTTGCCTATAGCGAAAGTGATATCACTATTTTAAAGAAATTGCACTATCTATTTGTTTGAAGAAATTTTCTTTCCTGGTTGATTGCCACCTAATACTCTTATGGAAGCTCAAATTTCCTCTACAATGAAGATCTATTGGATGACCCATCTTAGCATCAAAGGTTAGTCGGCAAATTGATTTATTTAACTTCTACCATATGGAAAACCCAAACAAAAGCATTATGAGGTTATTCTGCTTATTCTTAGGTATATCAAAAAATCTCTTTATAGAGAGTTGTTATGAACTAAGAATGAGCACTTGAATATCTAAGCCTTTTCTGATGCGCATTTTACTGGCTTCGTTGAAGACATGAAATGCTTTTCAAAGCATTGTGTATTTGTTGGGATTAACTTGGCACTTAGAAAACTAAAAAATAAATTGTCTTGGCTAGATCTAATACATAAGTTGAATGCAAAACTATGATTCATTCGATTTGTGAAACATTGTCGGGTGAAAGTCTTTTAGCAAACTTTGGCTATCCCCTTACTTAAAATCATGACGCTATATTATGATAATTGCATTATATAAATTGTTAGTCATTCTACTTTTCATGAACAAATTATACGTATTAAGGTTGATTGATCCTTTTTCTTACAATGCTATTTTCCAAATATTATTATTATTATTCATATTCTTGTGTGTGTGTATATATATATATATATATATATATATAAGTGTAAGTGTTGACATATAACATATAGTAGGGGAAAGTGATATCAGGAAAGCATCCATGTTGATAAAATTCTTTTCTTGTACTTCAATAAATATGCATCTTTGTACGGTGAATAACATATACAAAATTTCCCATCAATATTGCCTTATGATAGATGCTTAATAGTGTGATATCCTCACTCCTTTTCATCAACGTTAATAATTTAACCAAATGAAGAATCCATCCTGCCATTTCTTTTTTTTTTATGTACAATTAATCTTTTCAAGCTGCAAGTTTCTGGGGATTATGCAACCATCATCTGTCATAGATATTTGGAACTATGACAAAAACTTTTACTCGTACATATGATTGGTTTGTTTATGTTACCTCAACTTTTTTTTTCCATGATCAAACTATTATTTTTTCTGCTAGTGGCTAATGATGATACATGTTAAATTTCTATTTGCACTTATAGGAAAAGGCAGGACCAATCTACCCAGAAATATTTTCAACAACTCACACTGTGACGCTAACATTGCTTAAGGCGGAGTACTTTTGAAGTATATCGGATTCAGTTGACGTGTATCTAGAGTCATAAGCGGTTCATTATATTTTTGTGACATGCTAATCCTTTCCAAACAAGTTTTGGAACTTCGTGGTTCTTGTAGACCCTCATCTTTTCAGGTCAGCCGCGAACCATATTTCACGACTAGGAGTAATAATTGTTCAATAAAGTATCTTTATTTATATCTTTTTGATCTGAACTTTATTATTTTGCATGTCGGCCTTATTCCTTGAACATCGATATGTATGAAGCTTGAGTAGCATCTCTGTTTCAATAATACTGAAGGCCTCTTTTTTCCATTCTTAACTAACTCATTTATCACTATTTTATATAGAATAACTAAAGGGTGAGTAGAATGGCACTTTTGAAGGTGTATTATCTTCTTTGTCAAATATTTATGTGTTGATTACTGTTTAGTCGCGTGTTGTGGGAAATGAAAAGTGAACAAAAGTTGGATTATATTGGCTAGTTGAGAAGAAATGTGGGAAGTATTTTTTTTCCTTGGAATGATATTTTTATTCAATTGACTTGTAGGTTTGTTAAACCGGTCCTTGGACCAGTCCAACCGGTCCATACGAGGACAGCTCATGCATAAGAGAGGCTGGGGAGTTCCGCCTCCCAAGTGATTCCGCCTTCTGCGTGGGGTTCAGCTGGCAGCAGTTAAGAGGGAATTAATGAGGGTTGGGAGAGAAAATTCACAGGAGGGACTGATTGGAGATTTTCTTTATGATTGTATGCTTTAAGTAGGATTTTTTCCTAGGATTAGGGTATCGAGTATTTTTCTAAATTGAGTTGTTCTTCGCTGATTTGGGATGTAGCAACATCTAGAGATTTGGGAGAGCCGGATCATCCCATATTGTCATTTTTCATATTAATGATGGCGATTGTGCCTAAATCTTATTTCCATTGAGTGTATTTTATTTGGGGGGCAATGAAGAAATTCTTTATCCATGATCTTACTCATTAACCATCCATTACTCTGATATGGATCTTACTCCCTAGGTTTCTAATTTAGTAATCATGAACTTTATTTTTCATTGTTAAATTTTTGGGTAAATCGTGGTGGATTTGGCCATGGTTTCTACTTCTTATTTTTCATGTGCCCATATCCTTATGGAGACGAACAACTCTAAACATCATGATGTCTTATGGATGTGATATCTGAATAGTATGTATTGGGAAGATGTCAAATTTGAACAACTCCATCATTATCATACCCATTCTCATGCTTTTGGTCACTCTAATGAAGCTTGCTTCACATTGTACCTTAATCATTGACAACAAATTTCTAATGCGATGCAGACTCAAGAGAACATGCTAACTTGCCGTAAGGAATGGAAGAAAATAGGAAACCCATTATTGACCTTTCAAATGATTACTTAAAGCTAATCTTGTGGGGATATAAACAACCTTGAAGGTGGTCATAGCAACAAAAAATTTATTAATTCTTCTGAATAGATTTTGGATAAAATTCTAATTTTCCCATAATTGAGAATGTCAACCTTTCTACCAGGAAACATGATCTTCTAGTTGCTCATTATATTTGTTATGAGGATCTTCTCACCTTATGATAAATATTTTGACCATCTCTAGATCTTTGGATAATTCCAAAAATGTCTATACTGGCCATGATGCCACCCTAAAGTCTTACCTTGGGTTTAGGATGGGATTCCTTAGCTTGGGGTGATTGTAGCCATTGTAGCTTCATAGACTCCGTGATGATCCTCCCTTAGGCCTTATATTTTTTTGTATTGATCTGATTGATAATATGTTTACTCTTATTCGTAAGGGGGAGTAAAAAAATATTAAGATTGATAGACTTGTGCTCCATTATTCCTAGCAATGTTGACCCTAAACCCTTGCTAAAAAAGATTGAAAATTTTTACCAAACTTTATAATTTTAAGACTGCTAGGGTTTTCCTTCCAACCACTTTTGCCAAATAAAAAATGGAAACCAAATTTTAATGGTTATTAAAACTTGAAGCTTAGGAGTTTATTTGCTTGGAATTGTGTACTGATAATAATCTTTCTAGTACGATAGATGGATTGGCGTTTTGTTTTAGCTATTTACATAGGGGTCCTAATATAAATATTTCTTTTAATCAAATTTTCTTGGGCAGCAAGTGGAATAGAAGGCTTTTTAATATATTGCATATTAATGCTATGAATATGATAATTTCTTTTAATCCTCAAATTAATGATACTTGTTGACCTTAGTGTTATACCCAAAGAAGAAACATGAGGACTCAAAATCATACCAGGAACCTATTGGATCCAAGAATCCCGCTGGCAGAGTCGCTCCCGCAAAATTCGCAAGAAATCCCGCTGATCTACTGTACCATTCGGCGCCGTTCCGGAAGTTCTGCTCAAATCCTGCGACAACGCCTCGATCCGAACCCTTCTCTGTGTCTATAAAACGAAAGGGAGGCCTTCGCACTTCGAGGCTTGCTCACGATCTCCTCTCGCACGACCGAAACTCCACTTCTCCTCCTTCCCCAAGCCGCAGCCGAGCTCCTCCTTCCTCCGATCTCCACTTCCCACGTCGAAACTCCACCAGAGCCAAACCCCGACCTCCTGTACCAAAACTGAGCTCCACGGGTTCAGTCGCTTGCAACCACTCAGCCCACGCTACTCCCGAAACTCCTCTTCCGTCTCCAACCTCTCGGCCGACCCGAACACAGAGAGAGAGAGAGAGAGAGAGAGAGAGAGAGAGAGAGAGAGAGAGAGAGAGAGAGAGAGAGAGAGAGAGAGAGAGAGCTCCTTACCTCTTCTCCTAGCCGAATCCCTCAGGTCTCCATCCCGACGCCTGCGACCTCCTCCCTCTGCCGAACTCCAGAGCCCTCCGAATCTCCAGCTGAAGCCGAACTCCCCATCCAGACGGCTTTAGCTCCCTCGACCGACTTTCCCTTACTGTCGGATTGGAAGTTCCGACACTTTGATCGGAAGCACAAACGGGAGCTCCCACTGTGAAGGTGGCTTTCTCCCCTTCGCATGCTTCTTCGGCCAAATCTCTTAAACAGAGAGTTTAAGAGACTTAAACTCTCTGTTTAATAAAGATTAGGTTTAACCTAATTTAATTTTTGATTTATAATTAATTTTAACTTAAATATAATTATTAATTAATTATATTTAAGTTATCATAAATTATAAATTAAAATGATTTACTTATAATTAATTTAAATTAATACAATTAATTATATATTAAGATATAATTAATTATATTTAATTTTTTATTAATCATAAATTAAATTTAATTAAGATATGATTAATTTTAAATTAATTATAATTAATTATGGACTAAATATAATTAATTATTATTATTTTTTTAAATTAATTGTAAAATAAATCTAATGCATTTATAATTAATTTGAAATTAAATATAATTAATTATGTATTAATTATAATTATTTTATAATTAATTATAAATCATATATATATTTAATTTATAGTTAATTATAAATTGTATATAATTAATTATATGTCAAATATAATTAATTATATATAATTGGTAATTAGTTATAAATTAGATATGCTCTTCTCTTCCCTTGATCCTCGTGCCGACACCGACGAAAGCGAAGGTATAACTCCTAAACCCTAAAACTCCGAGAACCCATTTTCGATGTTTGCGACGAGACGAAACGACCACCTATACACGCTTTTCTTAGCGTGGTGGGAGGAAGTTAGTCGCGGTACTCTCAACGAATCGGGTGATCACTTGAAATCCCTCTTTGATGTTCGTATCGCCTTGGAAACCTCGCCTATACACGCTTTTCTTAGCGTGGTGGGATAGGAGCCCGGTGCGATGCGCACGACGAAGCGGGGATACCCATAAGTACCCGCTTGCGGGGAAATAACTGCTGTTCTTGCAAAATACTATGAAAAAAATGATTTTTTTTTGCAAAATGTTTTCAAAATACCCATACACGCTTTTCTTAGCGTGGTGGGGGATCAAAAATACACGGCCGCGGTGTCCTCGAAAGAGGGCACCTACCATACACGCTTTTCTTAGCGTGGTGGGATAGGCCCAGTTTTCCATAGTTTTCCCCTAAATGGGGGAGACGCCGGAAGACTGCCGAAATTTCGGGTGAAATGTTGCTACACTCGGACCTTTTTGAACTCAAAGAAAGCAAAATTTGGAGACATTGGACAATCAAGGACTTGGGACTTTGCTCAGAACTCAAATCAAAAGAACTAAATATACTTGAACTCAAATAAATGTGAAGTCATAAGACTTGAATTTGATTGAACTCAAAAGGCTACAAAGACTTGATTTGAACCATTTGAACAAGGACTTACACTTGTACTCGAGCAAGAGCAAAGAACTATGAACAGGAACTCAATTTGAACTCATACATGAACTCAAGAAGAACAAACTGAACTCAAGCTTGCACAAAATTTGGACAACTATAGTGGACTTGGACATTGCAAATGAACTTGAACTTGCATTTAAAATCAAAAGATAAGAATAAAGAAACAAATGAACCAAGTATCATGGGCATAAGCTCAAGATGGACTCATGCTTGAACTTTACAAGCTTTGGACTTGAAGAAATAAACATGAATTGAACTCAATTTGGACTCGGGGCCTTGAGTTAGTCAAATTCAATATATCATATGATTTGGCAGATATTCAAATGAATGCCAATAGAAGAGCAACAGTGGATTCTATGAACAAGATGTGAATGGAAATATCATTCCAAATGCAATTTAATGACAAGTCACAATGTCTGATCAATCATACACAAATTATAATATCTCCTATATGCATATGTAAAGAAAGAGAGTGGTGGTGCAAAGAAGAAATGTTTGAAGATTGCTCTTCTACAACCAACACAAGCTGACATTCAAACTCTCAATGACACCAAGAGGTCATATACAAGAAACATAGTATCCCACAAATAATCAAAGGACTACACTTGCTTATAGATGCATACAACAGTCTCCTATGGATATGGAGCTAGCTTACAAATAAATACAGTAGTAAATGCCTACGAATTATAAAAGAAGACTTGTCATACGTATGGCGTATTTGTAAATCAAAGTTGATGATAACGCATTAGGTGCTAATGATCATAAGTTGATGCCAAAGATCCATTCCACATTCCATGTGTCAGAATCAGTAATGTAGTGAAAAAGGCAAGTTATCGATCCAAGATACTGGTCACTGATTTCGAAGTGTAAGGAATTGGTAAGGATATAATCATCCAAGGTAGAAGTGGCGGTTTCTTCAAGCCAATAATAGGAAACAAGGAAGACGACATAATTGATAAAGCACTTATTGATTTCTATACGAGTTTTGGAAAGAGAAAGCCAGATCAAATCAAGATCGAGTTAATCTTAATTCAACTAAGTTATGAACATTTAGTTGGATAAGATTATAGAGGCTTGCAAATTTCTTGATGAACAGTAGTCGTGCATCCAATATATTGTTTGTGTGCAAATATTGAAGTATTACAACAAGTGCAAGCTCCTACGAACAAAGGCAGGAGATTAGTTAGTGCACTATGATCCGCCTACAAAAATCAACAAATAGTGCACGACAGTCTACCTGTATAAAGCAGCGAACAACTCAATTAAAAAAAAAGCTGCTGTGCCACGCCACCGGATCTGCAACATCCGTATAAGCAGACAGAAGGCGTTTATAAATATTCCAAAAATACCCCCTGCACGTACACTATAAATTGTATACACATAGGTACACTAAAGGGGAAATATATTCTCAACCCGCATGGGCCCCGGCGAGCGTATTATTGGTACACACGTGACGTCTAGGGATGCTGCGCGGGTTGATAAGTGAATTCAAGTTCGAACCCGATCCTCCTATACGGATCAATAGGAGTCGACAAGGTTTGAACCAACAAACAAATATGTGGCCGTGGCGACCATAATATTTGTTTTAATACATTCATATTAGGCCTCCAATGCCTACAATGATGAGAATTCACTAACAAGGGCATAAAGCCTACGAAACCCGATCCTCTGTCGACATCCCGATAGAGTTGACAAGGTTCAATCCATAAAGGGAATGACCCCGAACACCCTGATGATGGCCGTGTTGAATTCAGATCTCAACCGGAGGGGTTTCCAAATATTTTTCAAATATCTCCAAAATATCCAAAATCCATTTCAAATATTTCATAACTCCACCCAAATACCCACAAAAGTCCTAAAATTCCATAAAACTCCACAAAAATCTCAAAATCCAAAAAATCCCATAAAACTCCAAAAATTCAAAAAGCCTCAAAATCCAGAAAAGTCCAAAAAAAATATTTAAAATGAAATAAATCCATCAAAAACTTAAAGCAAAATCCATCCACCCTCCGCAACAGTTTGTCGAGGTGGACAAATTAAAGTTTACTTCAGCTCACAAAGGGCCAAATGCCTAGTCGAAAATATCACTAGGATCCATTCTCAAACAATCTCTTGCCAGTAAGGACGTGGTACGTGTCCTCTAACCAGCAGTTTCGCCGCTAAATGGCACTGCAGGTAAACGGTTATGACCCGGGGCCCTCTGAACCGAGTGGTTTTGCCGCCAAATGGCACCACAGATAGCGGTTATGGCCAGAGCCAATACGCTCCTTAATGGCGTTAAATCCTTGAGATATGAATCAATAGGATATGATCGATAGGGCACAAAGCCCTTTGTAAGCTAAGGTGGATTCAAATTTGTCCCCTTAGACAAACATTCACCCCAGGTCTACAAGGTACCCTTGGACGAAGCAACCCATGGCTGCCGACAAGGATCCTTCTGTCAGGTTGGGTCGACTACCTCCTCTGACTAAGTAGACCAGGGGCCACGATGGCCCGGGACGACGGAACCATGGGATCTTGATCGGGCCCATCATCCATTCCCCCACCATCTGCTTTAAGTGAAAGGTGGTGAAATCTCTATTTTAAATATCAAAACCTTCAAATTTCCAAATATCAATCATTCAAATACCCAAGTCCAAACCAAATTTCCAACTTCCAAATCCCAAATCCATTGCTGCTACTATATGCCAGATAACACGTATCTCTACGTATCTGATTGACGACTAGCCTTAATCGAAAGTTCTCTCTCATGATTGAGAGGGGTAATTAACTATAGGGGCTTGCGCCTATAGGAAACCAGAACTCAGATCATAAAGTCCTCACCAAAATGAGGGCGAAATCTCTGGGTAGTGTCTTATCTACAAACCCATCTGCCTTCCAAAATTTACCTCGGAACTTATTCAGTTAAAACTCCCTCGTCGAAAAAGAAATCGCGTAGCGAGCGGAGGCCGGGGCCGAATTTTTGGAGCCCACAATACTATTTTGGAAGAGGGTAAAGAGATCCCTTTTCCTTTAAAATGTCTTCGAGGAGCTTTAGAAAAATTAAATTTGTATTTATTTCGAAGTATGTTTGGAATGGTGCTCTCCTTATTTATATTTGATTTTTTTGGTGTCATACTCTTGAAGTTTCATTTTTTTTAATAACACCATGCAGCTGAGCATTATTATTCTTTCATATGATTCCTAATTATATTATGCCTCTAAGTAGCTATTTTAATAAATTGTTCGACATGACAATGCAACATAGACTGATTGAAAAAAATTGGATTTAGGTTTGACCTGAGTTTTATACAGGTTGTGTTTGGGTCTAATGTTGACCTGTTTAATCTGGTTAGGTTTGAATTCATCATCATCAACAACAACAACAACATCAAGCCTTTATCCCACTATTTGGGGATGGTTCAATTTGAATTGATTTTAAAAGAATCCAAAATAGCCCATAAACTTTTGGGCCTAAAATGCATCATCTCTTTCATTAGTCGCAACCCTTATTTGCATCAACTTGTCTTATTTAGGTTAATTGGTTTGTGTCGATGCAAAATTATATGAACCATAGAAGAAATGGGTCAAGTGTGTCAGTTTTTGGTCAATCGAGTTTATGTGAGGTTGTATTCAAGTTAGACATTCTAACCTTAAATACGGGTTCAGGTCAATAAGTTTTGTGCCGTTCAAATTCAGTTCAGACCCAACTACAGTTCATTAATCTGAATTGACACTCCTATCTCTGAATCTATCAAACACCCTTTTTGTTTTGTGACAGCTAGAAAAGTATGGGTTGGCATTATTGTCCTTATTAATGATAACATCATTTTGGTCATATTTAGGACATATTTTTCCATTTAAGCTAAACTGCTTGGGCTTCTTCTGGGCATGGAATATTATTGTAGACTTGCTAACCTAACTAACATTCTCTTTGAAATTGAGGTAGAACTTATCATCAAAAAATTTTTTTTTTGTGTGTGGCAATGTTCAGTGTACGTGGGGCATTTTTGCTATTCAATGCAATATTATAAAGCTTCTTGCATTTAAATTTCAAGCTTAATTATACCTATAGGGAGGCTAATCTTGCTGCTGATGTGTTTGCTAACTTGTAAATATTGCAGAATCATGAAGGACAAACCTCTCTTTGGTCATCAATGGAATTACCCTTATTTAGGACATATTTTGATTCCATGTGGTTGATGATTTGTGCCTCAATTTTCCTCCATTGCTGCCTCTGTTTTCATGAGTTTTCTGATTCGACTCGGCTGGGCATAGTGGTGGCTATTTTTATTGGTTTTCTGCTCCCTGAGCTTGATTTCATTGGGTTGATGGTTGATAGCACTTTTGGTGTTTCTTTAGTGTATAATGCTTTAATGCTCCAATATGAAAAATAATTAAAAATATTTAAGCGAGATAACAGGGTTGCTGCTGTATGAAAAGGTAATTTGTGAAAAAAATTACCATAAAAAAGTTTCAGTAGAAACTTTTTAATGTTTTTGTCAGAAGTGATTTTATCAAAACCCTCTAATTTTGGCCGAGGCAATGATAACTAATTATGTTTTTTTTCCGAATATTGTATCGAGGATTTAATAGTCTTCATAAAGTTGATTCTTGCAATGATCTTGTGAATTCTTATAGTGTTGATCTGATTTGTATCATTGAATCTAAAATTATTTTGACCTTAGTAGAGGATCCCTGGTTATGTGCTAGTCATAGGATTTTTCATAATGAAGATAGTTGTAATAACTTTATTTATTTTTTTTTATCTTGGAAGAATTTGGATTAAATGGAATGATTCTCATGTTTCTTTTTCTCTTATTTTATCAATTGATCAGTTGATTCATGGTTGTTTAAATGAGGTTCTAATTACTCCTTTTATATCATTGCGGTTTATGCTTCTAATAATCTGATAGACAGACATTGTGGAAAGACATTCTTAATTTGTTCACTAATAACTCTTCTCCTTGGGCACTGCTTCGTGATTTCAATTGTTGTAGATTTTTCAATGAAAAATTTGGAGGTAATTTCCTCTTTTATAATAAGTTATGAGATTTTAATACTCACATTTTTAATATAGGGGTTTTAGACTTTTTTTTGTTGGGTATTTTTATATTTGATTCAATCAAGAAGTGATTGTCCAATTCACATTCAGGTTTTGTTTGGGATGATTTTTTTATTGCTTCTTGAAGTAGCTTTTTAATACAAAAAATTTAATTTTTATTACTAAAAAGTTGCTTCAGGAAGCAGTAAAAAAGCTGATTCAAATGAAGCCTAAGGCTTCGTTTGGGACGGCTTTTTTACTGCTTCTTGAAGCAGCTTTCTAGTACAAAAAATTTAATTTTTATACTAAAAAGCTGCTTCAAGAAGCAATAAAAAAGCCGTCCCAAACGAAGCCTAAGTTTGATAGAATTTTGATAAATAAGTTTTAGTTGGATGAATTTTCTGCTTTCTACTATAATGTGGATAAGCCAAGGTGTTCTGGTGATAGCTGGCTGATTCTCTTTAATAGTAAAATGACTAATTTTGAATTTCAATTGATTTTTAAAAACTATATTGGTGTTCTAATCATATTTTTTTTGAGATTTACTTAGTGAAGCTTTTGCTTTGCCTATTGCTGGTAGTCGGTTTTCGATCTTTATAATTGTTTGAACAAGCTTAAAAGTTATATTAAAAGTGAGTTGTGGGTTTCTTCTAATTTTATTTCTAGCAAATTAGCTGATTTAAAGATGGATCAAAAAAGATTTTTGCAAGAAATTCAAAATAATGCGTTGGTTATTAAGCTAAATTTTGATTTAAAAGAGCTTAATACTCTTTTGATTCATTATAAATTTTTATGGACTTCTTGGCTTATTTAGAGATCAAAAGCTAGATGCCTAGCTAATGGTGAAGATGATTTGAATTTTTTTTATTCTAAGATTCATAGTAGACAAAATATAAATAATATTAAAGCTATTTCTTCCTAAGGAGATTTGATTTTTGATTCTAAGGGCATTTTAGATGACTTTGTTCAACATTTTAGAAGATTTTTCAACTCTCTACGCCATCTTTAGCTTCTAACATTGTTATTGTTATTCCGATGAATAACTCTATTCCCATTCTGGCTATTTCTAGTTTTACATCTCCTGTCTCTATGGATGAAATTAAAAAGGTTGTTTTCTTGGCTCCTTTGTTCTTGGGCTGGATGGCTATATTTTCGAATTCTTTAAAAATGTTGGGACATCTTTGGTCATACATGACAGCTATTGTTCTTATTCCAAAATGTTCTCATGCTTTTCAAATTTCAGATTTTAGGCCTATTTTTATGTAATGTTTTTTATAAAATAATGGCTAAATTTTTAGCTAATATAATGCAAATTATTATGCCTTATATTATTCATCATAGTCTGACTGGATTTATGAAGATGAGAATTTCAGCAGATAATATTTTATTAGCTCATGAAATTTTGAGGGATTTTAACTTTGACGAAGTTAAATATTTTTGTGCTAAGATAGATATTCAAAAAGTAATTGATATTGTTAATAGAGATTTTCTTTTAAATAGAATGATTCGAAACTGTTTTTCTGAAAAATTTATTAGTTAAATTAAAGGTTGTAATGAGGAAACATTTTTCTCTGCTGTTCTAATTGGTTTATTGAAAGTATTCTTTAATTTTTTCTTTGGTCTTCGTTGAAGTTATCATTTATCTCATTACTTATTTTGTATAGTGATGGACGCTTTTATCAAACTTGATTGATAACCGTTTCATTGTATCTCATTTTAAGGGCTTAAAAGTGGGTGATATTCATATTTCGCTTTTACTTTATGTGGATGATGTTTTTGTTTTTGGTAAAGCATTGGTTAATAATGTGAAAAGTTATAGGAAAATTTGGATTATTTTTCAAGATATTCGTGTCTTTATGTTAATCATAACAAAAGTCTAGCTATGTTCTCTAAGGATACTGTCGAGAAGGAAAGGATTTGTCAAGGTTTATTGGTTTGGACTTTCAACCTTTGCTTAATGAGGCAATTGATTTACTTTAAGGTTTGAAAACTAAAATTCTTTCTTTTGCAGGAAGAGTGCATTATCTTAAGTTTTCTATCTCTAACTATATTGCATATTGGATTAGAGATATTATTATTCCTAAATTCTGTCTAATATTCATTAGAAAAGTTTGCTCAACCTTTCTTTTTCATGGCAATGATAATTCTAAGAAGATGCATGTTATTGTTTGGAAATATGTTTGTAAGCCCAAGTATTTTGGGGGTTTAGGCAAACCTGACCTCAATGCTCTTTATCATGCTTTTAATTATTCTATTATTTGGAGAATCTTAAATAGAAATGGTTTATTTGCTTGCTCGGTGAAAGAAAAATATATCTCTTTATGGAAGCCGCTCTCTTCTAAGGCCTCAATATTCTGGAAAAATCTTTGTAAATTGGCTGAGAATTTAAAGGAAAAAATTATTTTTATTATTAATGCTCATAGTTTTCTTTCGTTTTGTTGAGATCCTTAGTATGTGGCCAATCTCTTCATGAATTAGTTCCTAATATTCACTCTTATTGGCATACTATTCTGATGAAGGATGACATTTCGGGTGGCAATTAGTCTTTACCTAATTTCTTTTTGTATTTGCCTTACTTTAATTCTACTTTCATTCCTATAGAGGTTCTTCAATTTCTTGTATTGAGTGGAATGGGGTGCTTCCTCCTTAGTTTAATTTTTTTCATTTAGATTTTTATGCAGGGCATGCTATGTTTAATTGGTATAATTTTATTTGGCATAAACGTTATATTTTGAAGTACTCTTGTTATGCTTGGATGGCCTTATTAAATAGGCTAGAAATTACTGATATTGTGTTTTTTGTGACTTTTGCGGAGACTCATAATTACTTATTTTTTGAATGTGATTTTACTTTTTTCTATTTTATCTTTGCTCATTCCTTGTTTAAATCAAATTTTTTAAGGCCTAATTTTTTTCAAGTTTTAGATTTCATTTCAGACTTAAATGGGTCTAATAATATTAAGAATTATGTATTTGTATTGAATTTTTTATTTTTATGTCTTTGTATTATTTTGAAAGGCTGTTTGTTTGTCTTTTATTTATTTTTCTTGACTTTTTTAGGTTATTTTTAGTTTTTTCTTTTAAATTTTTTTTTTTTTTGTGTTTTTCTTACGTATCTTGAATTTATGTAATATTTTTTTCATTATTATTAATGAAAATCGGGTTCGTCCCTAATTTTCTCTATAAAAAAAGGAGCTACGTTCGGACAATAATTTTTCCTTATCACCTTTATGTCTTACTGCGGAAGTTCACTTTGTCGTCGTCACCGACGAACGAGCTAGCGAGCAAGAACGAGTTGGGCGCATGGAAGCAACTCTAGTAAGCGGTCCCTAAGTTTGGTAGAATGGCCGGCGGCAGACCCACCCGTCCGATGGGCGGTCTCGGTACTTTCTTCTCCTACAAGGTCTTTGTATCCTTCGTTTTCACTCTTCTTTTCCTCGCCTCCCTCAGCGTCATCCTTTCCTCCTCCACGTCTCCGGTTTCATCATCCCCAAGTTCCAGTGATGGAAGCGCTATCTCTGGCGAGGCCGCTGCCGCTGGGATCCGCCGTACTTTTTTGGCCCTCAATTCCGATCCCCTCCAAACTCGCCTTGATCTCATATACCGACAAGCAGCGGATCACCTCGCGCTCGTCCATGCGTACGCCGCTTATGCCCGCCGCTTGAAGCTTGAAAACTCCCGTCAATTGCGCCTCTTCGAGGAGATGGCAACCGGATTCTCCAATCTCGCCTCCCGGCTCGACTCCGACTCTCTAGCCGACGAGGACAACATTCGTCCGGTGGAAAAGGAGGCCAAGGACCGGATTAAGCTTGCTCGACAGCTCATCTCCGAGTACAAGGAACCCTTCGATACCCAACTGAAGATACAGAAACTCCGCGACACTATTTTTGCTGTCGGTGAGCAGCTCCACCGCGCCCGGAAGCTCGGGGCGCTATCGAGCCGCATTGCTGCGGGATCCACGCCGAAGAGCCTCCACTGCCTTGCCATGCGTCTTATGGAGGAGCGAATTGCCCACCCGCAGGACTATCGCCGTCTAAACCCCCCGGATCTATTTGATTCGGATCTCTATCACTACGCCATCTTCTCCGACAACATAATCGCCGTCTCCGTCGTCGTCAATTCTGTTGTCAAGAACGCGGCGGAACCTCGCCGACACGTGTTCCATGTGGTCACAGATCCGATGTACGCGGCAGCGATGCAGGTATGGTTTACTCGCCGGCCGCCGGCAGGTGGCGCGAAGGTTGAGGTTAGATCGGCATCGATGTTTGGGTTTCTGAACGCGAGTTACTCGCCGGTGGTGCGGCAGATCGAGGGCGGCCGACGTGATTTGGTGCTTCTGGATTATTTGAGATTCTATTTACCGGAGATGTTTCCCAAGCTGAAGAGGGTAATCTATCTGGAGGACGATGTCGTGGTGCAGAAGGATCTGTCGGGGCTATGGATGATGGATCTCGATGGAAAGGTGAACGGAGCGGTGGAGATGTGTTTCGGTGGGTTCAGGAGGTATTCGAGGTATATGAATTTCTCACATCCGGTGGTGAGGGAGAGGTTCAGCCCGAGGGCGTGCGCATGGAATTTTGGCGTAAATGTCTTCGATTTGGATGCCTGGAGGCGAGAAAGGTGCACCCAGCAGTTCCATCGTTACCAGAACCTGGTAAGATTCTTTTTGACTACGAAATTTATTTCCCTTGGATGAATAGTGAGCTTCGTGCAAATCAATTTGTTGAATTGGCTCTTCTTATGATGCATTTTAAGACTTTTTCTTGCATTAGTGAAAACTGCTTTCTTGTCTATAAGAAATAATGACAGATGATGTAATCTATGCTAGACACCTACGAAGTTTTCCTTTCCTTAGAAAACTTGTTTTGCGAGACCACCCCTCTTTATTGATAGATGAAAAGCAGTAGTTTTATGAAGGTTAACCTAGCTACAGCAAATTTGCTGGCTATTCTTGGTCGAGGAATCTTTGAACATGCCAGCGAGAAGAATTGATAATATCCGAGGGATTAATATAGCGTGAAACTTTAAAGAACCAAGTTGTTTTCAGATTAATGGCTAAAAATGATTAGTCATAATGTTATAGAATTCAAGCATTTATTTGAGGAACTGTGGATGGAAGTGGAGTTTTGTTTTTGAAGCATATTTCATAAAGTAAGAAATGAAATTAATTATTGAGGATTTCTTATTGCAAAAAGGAAATTAAAAGGGTCTTCCATGGAACTTCTATTAGTTTGGGTTTGAAACTCATTGCAAGCAAACAAAAAAAGAAAATTGAGTTTACAATTATTGAATTCACGCAAAAAATAAAGATGCCACTGAAACTCATATTTAAAAACTATGGCCAATGGAACTCACATCCGAAAATGTAGGCCAATGGAACTCACATCTAAAAACTAAGATCTACTCACAAGGAGTGTGGAACCAAAAGATAATCAAAGTTTGTCTAGATACATTAATGTTCAAATTTATTTTAAATTTATGGATGAGGGCTGACAACTTGGTATTTCAATATTAACAATTTGTTAGACTGGTCCACTGGACCGGTCTAGCCGGTCCATACGGGAATAGGCTGACAATTCTCCCCCTCCTGGACGCAGGAGCCAACCGCCCACTCTTCACAGAGCCAATTTGGAAGGATTTCTTAGGGAGTTAGGAGAGAAATTTGTATGTAGGGATTGTTTAGAGATTTCTTTTTGATTTTATGCATTAAATAGTTTGTTTTGCTAGGGTTAGGGCATCTGGAATTTGGCTGAAATTGGAGGTCTCTTAGGTTTAGGTTTTGAGCTCTAGATTCGTCTAGAGATTGAGAGAGAATGATCCTCCTCTCGAATAGAGGATCACTTGTATCTTGTTGTTTTCTTCCATTAGTTGCTTTTCTCAATAAAAACTGTTGTTTTCCTCTGATTTTCCTCCATATTGTGGAGTTTTCTCACTGTTTTAATCAATATTGATAGAATTTACTTGAAATCTTCAAGTATTTCCTATCAAATTGGTATCAAAGCAATTTTCTGGGCTGAAATAAAAGTCTTCCTCATTGATTTCTACTGCGTTTTCCCCTCCGATCATTTTGTTTTTGCTGTTTGGGAGGCCAAATTCGTGTTGAGCTTGTTGATCTTTGCTATTGGAGCCTAAATCCAGATTCCCATGGCTGGAAGAAAGGTTGAAGTATTGGAAGGGGATATCGAACAGATGGAATCTAAAATTTCTGATCTCAAAACTCAAGTTTCAGATATAAAAAAGGATATTTCTACCATCCATGATAAGTTCGATTCAAAATTTTCCATCCTGGAGGAGATGCTGAAGAAAGTGTTTGAGGGCCAAACCAAAATATTGCCGTCGGAGGTGAGGGAAGGCGTTGACGGCCAAGGAAGTAGGGACAACTCTAAGCCGATTAGACGAATGGAAGATCAAGAGGTGGAGATTTTGGAGGGAATAGAAAAAATGCCTCCTCTAAGGCTTCCTAGGGAGGAATCGGGTAAAGGGTATGTGGAGAGGCGTGAGGGGGTGGGGCATGAGTGGAGGGATGTTGAATTTGAAAGAAGAGGGTCTAAGTTTGAAAGGCGAGGATTTCATTATGATTGAAGAGGTGTCAAATTCAAAAGGAGAGGGGTTGAATATGATCGAAGGAGTGCTGAATTTGAAGGGAGAAGGTGGGCTTGTGGTGAAAGGTTTGGTGCGAGCGGAGGAGAGATGATTGGCACGATTAGGGGGAACCATCCCTTTGGGGAATGGGAAATTTTGGAGGAAGCAGAGTCGACGGAGGAGATCTGAGAGTGAGGAAACTGAAGATGCCTATTTTTGAGGGAGAAAATACACATGGGTGGATCTACAGGGTGGAAAGGTACTTTTCTGTCAACAGGCTGATGGAGAAAGAAAGGCTGACGACCGTTGACCTAAGTTTGGAGGGAAGGCTTTGGCTTGGTACCAGTGGAGGGACATGCGACGACCCTATGGAGTTGGAGGGAGTTTAAGAATTATTTAGTAGAACATTTCTGAATTGGCAGGGGAGAAGACTTCTACGAGCAGTTCTTCGCCTTGACACAGGATGGTTCAGTCATGGAATACTGGGAGAGATTCGAGCACCTTGTTAGCCGATTGGACCGCCTTCCTGAGACAATGCTAGAGGGAAATTTCATGAAGGGACTGCCACCAGAGATATGGGCAGCAGTTAGAGTGATGAGACCTTATGACTTGTGGGAGGCCATCGAGCTAGCTCAGTTGGTGGAGGATCAGAGACATCTGGAGAGAGAGAGAGACGGGAGGCAGCAGCACAAGAGGCTCAATACAGATGACCACCACATTATTGACATCCAAGGAGACCACCACATTATTGACATCCAAGGAGCCAACACCAGATATTTTTCGGGGGACTTCAAAGGAAAAGATCGCAGGAGGATGACCTGGGGACAACATCAAGAAGTTCACACTTCACAGAAACGGAATTACTAGGGAAGAGGGTGAAGGGGCTCTGTTTCAGATGTGACGAGAATTATACTCTGGGGCATAAATGTAAGGACCAAAATCTTCGGGTCCTTACGGTTTGTGATGACGAGGGAATGGAGGAAGGTGTTTTTTTTCTACCTTGCGGACAAGGTGGATCTTTAGGAGGGGAGTATTGTTAGACTGGTCCAGCTGGTCCATACGGGACTGGCTTACGGGAATAGGCGGACAATTCTCTGCATCCTATACGCAGGAGCTGACCACCCACTTTTCAAGTATTTCCTATCACAATTTTATCTACTATCTGATGTGGGACTAAATCTAATGCCCATGCGAGTAAACAATCTTGAGCTCTTCACTTTCACATTACTCTCTCTTTAAGTTCAATATTTTCAACATTATTAAGTATCATGCACCTAGAGGCCAGTAGACTGTACAGTGTCGTGACGTTACTTTTGGACATTGCTTGACGATGGAAGAAGCCGTCCATGACTGATGGGAGTCACAACCACTTGAACCACATGATTACAGTTGAACTGTCAACTCCAGTATTATTTGGCAGGAGAGTAAAATTAAAAGGGGAACTTGAGCAGCTGAGCTGGGCTAAATACACTAGTTTCAAAAATTTTTATGTAAAAATTGAAGTTTAATTATCGAGGCCTAATCATTTGGTATTTCAAAACTTATTTTCTAAGTACTTGATATGTTGAGCCCAATACTTGGACATTCCTGAAACAAATTAATCCTAAAAAACAAACTCTATGAAATATAGACAACATGATTATTATGAGACATCCATGAGGAAGAAGATGCTTTAGTGTTTGAATTTGTGTTTAACTTGCTTTTGCTTTCAGAAAAGCAATTTTGTATTTTTTGTACCTGTTTGTATTTTCAATCTTGCCTTGTGTTTGCATAAATTTTGGTCTTGCAAAAACTTTGGTCTGATGCCTTAGGAAAGTAATTGTAGAGGAAAGCTTGCATTAGGAAGTGCTTACAGAAATTTAGAAAAAGTCTTGGCTTTGGCTGAAATATGATTTCAACAATTTCAGAAAACCAATGACAATAAAATCATGAATAAAACACATGAACATTTTTTTTATTGAAAGTTTTATGAAAGAAAAGACAAGATACAAGTGGATCTTCAATTGTATAGAAAGATTCGGCTCTCCCAAATCTCTAGCCGCCGGCTAGAGTCCAAACACCCTAAGAACAATCTAATTTCAGCAAACAACACCTCCCCCTAATCTTAGGAAAATCACATATTTAAAGCAAACAATAAACAATAAATACTCAAACAGCCCTCCCTTAATTCCCTCCTATTTTCTTGATTATTTCCCTCCTAAAGCAACTCTTAAATCAGCCCCTAAATCTGTCATATTCAATTAGGAAATATTTTTTAATTTATCCATTCCAAATCAGTCCCCAAATTTGCACTATTTAATTAGGAAACATTTCCTAATTAATCTCCTCAAAATCAGACCCAAATTAACCCTATTCAATTAGGAAATATTTTCTAATTAATCAACCCCAAATCTTCAATTAGGAAACATATCCTAATTAATTCCCTTTGATTAAGAACATTCCTAAACATCTCCCTCATGATTAGGAAACTTCTTAATTCCCTCACAATCAAATCAGCTGGTCTATCAATACTCCTCTCACAAAATGCCACCTTGTCCTCAAGGTGGAACAAACGAAACTACTGTTGAAGCACTTGACTAATGCCACTGGATTGAAAAATGTACTACACTAGGTTGAACGATCCCTGCCTCGAGCTATCTCAATCTCTTCATTCTGGATTTGGTACTGACAGTATAGATAAACACTGATAGATGAGACTCCTTCCTTCAAGATTATAACATACTCGTGTTCCCGCGAAGGATTCAACCCTTCAACTTGCTAGAACACCCATCGATACTATTGTAGGGGTGGTAGAATCATATCTGGTGCTTTTATCTTCTCTCTATCTTTTTTTCCTTATAAACTTTTGAGCTCCACCAAAAAGCCCACTCCATCACTCTTTCCCCTCTTTGGAAGTAGCTCCAAATATGACATCTCTTATTCTTGCCCCAAAACTTCTACTTCCCGATCCTCCCTCATCGTCCCTATATTAGGGTTTCTCCCACTTCCATGGCTGTCGGCGCATTCTCTCACATCCGACGGCGATATTTTGGTTTGACCCTCGAGTACTTTCTTCAATATCTCCTCCATGATGGAAAATTTTGAATCGATCTTATCATGGATGATTGAAATATCCTTTTTTTAATATGAAGCTTGAGTTTGAAGATTTGAAATTTCAGATTTCATTTGTTCGATTTTCCCTTCCAATATTTCTACTTTTCTTCTAGCCATAGGTGCCCGGATCAAACAACTCTGATGCCAATTTGATAGGAAGTGCTTTTAGAAATTTAAGAAAAGCCTTGACTGAAATTTGATTTCAGCAGTTTCAGAAAACCAGCGATAAGAAAATCAAGAATAAAACACATGAACACCTTTTTTTAATTAAAAGTTTTATGAAAGAAAAGACAATATACAAGTGGATCTTCAATTGGAGAGGAATATTCGCCTCTCCCAAATCTCTAGATGCTGACTAGAGCCCAAACACCTTAAGAACATTTTAATTTAAGCAAATAACCCCTCCCTAACCCAAGGAAAATCACCTATTTAAATCAAACAATAAACAATAAATACCCAAACAGCCATCCCCCTATTCTCTCATATTTTCTTGATTATTTCCCTCCCAAATCAGCTCTCAAATTAACCCCTAAATCCCTCGATCGTGGAGGGAGTTCAAAGATAGTTTATTAGAACGTTTCCGAACCAATTGGGATGGAGACTTCTACGAGCAGTTCTTTGCTCTGGTTCAGGAAGGGGCAGTGATGGATTATCAGGAGAGGTTTGAGTATCTTTCTAGCTGATTGGGGAGGCTATCTGAGATAGTTTTGGAGGAGAATTTCATGAAGTGACTCAAGCTAAAGATCATGGTTATTGTTCGGTTATTGAGGCCACGAGGGTTCAGGGAGGCTATGGAACTAGCTCAGTTGGTGGAGGGCAAAATCTCAATTGAGAGAAGTAGCAAGGGCAGCAGTTTCGAGCTTCATATTAGAAGACATCTACTTTTTTGGCACTAAAGATACAACCTATGCCCATTCATAGAGATGTGCCCATTCAGAGAGAAGCAGGGGATTGGGAGCACGGCCAGGGGGAAATTTCAAGCGGCTGACTGAGGCAGAGGTTCAGGAGAAATGGGCTAGGGGGTTATATTTCCATTGTGATGAGAAGTTTGCATCGGGCCACCGCTGCAAGGATAGTTTGCTGCAGGCACTTATGACTTATGATGAGGAGGTGGTGGTTGAGGAGGAGGCTAGATGTGGTGGAGCTCTATCTAAACTCAGTGGTGGGGTTTTCCTCATATCACACCATGAAGGTTAGGGAAAAAATAGGAGGGGAATCAGTGGTAGTGCTGGTGGACAGTGTGGCGATCCATTCACAACTTTATCTCCAACCAGGTTGTCAATTGATTGGGGCTGAGGCTAGTCGGCACGGGCTGTTTTGGGGTGATATGATGGAAACTAGGAAAATGGAGAAGAGTATAAGCATTTGCCTAGGGTTGATTGTGACATTGTAGGAGATCCAGCTGAATGAGGATTTTCTACTCTTGTAGTTATGGAGCACAAATGTAATTTTGGGTATTAAGTGATTGTAGACATAAGGGAAAACCAAGGTAAACTAGAAAGCATTAACTATTAAATTCATGATGGGAGGGAGGAAGGTGAGGATCAGGGGGGGATTCTAGTTTGTCCAAAACCAAGATTTCTCTTAAGACCATGGTGAGGGCAATCCAAGGAGCAGGGATGGGATTCTTGGTGGATCTCCAGAGCCTCAAGAGAGGGGGAAGCATAGAGAGAGGGGGAAGTTCCATAGATAGTCCAACCACTCCTGTAACAATTCAGGGAGGTGTTCTAGCTGCCTCAAGGACTACTTGCCCAAAGGGAGCTAATCATGCCATCATCTTGAAGGAGGAGGTATCCCTTATCAGTGTTCGACCCTATTGATACCCACAGGTTCAGAAGGATGGAATTGAGAGACTAATCAAGGAGATGTTGGAGGCCCAGATCAGTCATCCCAGTGTTAGTCCCTTCTCCAGTTCTGTGTTACTCGTGAAGAAGAAGGATGATAGTTGGAGATTTTGTGTAGGTTATTGGGCTATAAATAAGAAAACGACGTTGAATAAGTTTTCTATACCAGTCATTGATGAGATGTTAGATGAGTTATATGGAGCGGTGATATTCTCCAAGATTGATCTGAAATCAGGATACCATGAAATCAGAATGCCTCCCGCTGACATCCACAAGATTGCTTTTAGGACTCATGAAGGTCACTATGAGTTTTTAGTGATTCCTTTTGGGCTTACTACCAACCCAACTACCTTCTAGTCGCTTATGAACAAGGTATTTCAGCCCTACCTCCACAAGTTTTTATTGGTTTTCTTCGATGACATTTTGGTGTATAGTCTATCTAAGGCAGAGCATGTGGAGCGCATTGACGCAATAACATATTTCCTATTTGGGGTGAACTCTTTGGGAAAGATGTAAGGGGCATTTATTCAGGGATTTTGATTGACTTGAATTTAAAATAAGGAGGGAAGCAGGAAGGTTTATATGAGGGTTAATAGGGTTGTTTTATTTTATCATGTTATGTGTGTTT
This sequence comes from Dendrobium nobile, assembly GCA_022539455.1. Classification (NCBI taxonomy): domain Eukaryota; kingdom Viridiplantae; phylum Streptophyta; class Magnoliopsida; order Asparagales; family Orchidaceae; genus Dendrobium; species Dendrobium nobile. The sequence continues at coordinate 39,346,461 of CM039731.1, read as the reverse complement.
GATGTTTTTCTTTGGAGTTGTTCTTAGTGGCACCTAGTGTTTGTGGAGAGTCGATCTACCTCTTGAATAGTAGATAAATTTGTATTTTGGGTTGTTGTGCTGAAATAAACATCTTTGTCGCTTATTTTTGCTGTTTTATCTTGTTCTTGCTGTTTTTGGTATGTGGAGAATAAATTCCTTTCAGAATATATCAAGCATGTGCACTTTCTGAAAGGAAACCACCTCTTATTGAACCTGGAGAAATGCAACTTTAAGAAGAATACCCTACTCTCTTTCCGCGCTTTGAAGTTCATGGCAGGGAGATTAAGAATGATTCTGAGAGCCACAAAAGATTGTGCTCAACCACAAAATATGACTATCGTGCAGAGCTTCATGGGAGTGTACTATTACAGAAGAAAGTTTATTTGTAACATTTTTGTATTTGTGGCACCTTTGCCTTTGCTAACAAAAGCCAACCCTAAATTCTCATGATAGAAAACACATAGACACATTTCTTCTTTTAAAAATGAGGATAAGCTAGGCGCCTATTTTAAACTTGCCGAATTTGCATATATCATTCGAAGTCAGGACAGATGCTTTCGGACGTGCTCTTGTCATGATTTTAATGCAAGAAGGGAGATTTGTAGTATACTAATCAGAGTTGCTACAAGTTGAAAATGTACTTGACATTTGAGAGGGAACTACTTTCACTTTATGAATCAATGAAGCACTGATGATTTTATCTACTTGGCATAGAAATCATAGTTCATACGGACCACTTCAGTACCTCCTAACTCAAACAAAGTCTCAACAAGACACATGAAGTAGATGACATGTTTATAATAGTTTAACTTAGTTATCCGGCACAGGAAGGTAGCGCAAAATAAGATAGTGAATATGCTCTTAAGGATGCTAATTTGGTAAATTGAAACATACACTTTCAAATTGGTCAGACATAATGAAGTGACGAAGATACTTCAAAACCTAGAGAGGTACATATATTGGTTGAGAATGTATCTTGTTGCAGCCTAATTTTTTATCTACTGCACCTCAAACACTTCCAACATGAATCAAGGACTCTATAGTCTATACTCTCTTCCTTTGTCAATTTGGTCATGAGAGAGTATCTCCATGATTTCGGGGAGGACTGTTGACGACCCATAGTGGTTTTAACTATTTTTTTGTTGTTGTGGATAGGTTCAGGAAGATGATAATGCTTATGGCATGTAAGTAGAACATAGCGAGTGAAGAAGCAACACATCTCTTTTTCAATAATGTTTAGGAGAATTTTGGACCATCGAGCTCAATCATTTTTTATAGAGACTCTTTCTTTCTTTACAGTTTTTGGAACTCACTGTGGGCATACTACTTTGAAGAGCAGCATAATTTTCCATCCATCAATTGACAATCAAACAGAGATAGTGAACAAAATTGTCATGCACCTATTTAGAGGATTCAACTCATGATACTCACAAACTTGGGGTAGAAAATATCTCTTATTTCTAGTTTGCTTTCAAGTTCGTGACACAATTCCATTAGTCCCAACTCCATTTGATGCCTCATAGTCCTTTCGGCTTGGATTTCTTGATTAAATCAGTGGCTAGCCTTGAGAACCAAGATGGTCTTGCGAGAGCTTAAAGAGTACAAATTTCTAGTCGGAATCAAGAAAGTTTACTCTGACGTAATGATACAACTCGATAAATGATAACAATGCTGCTAGCATTACTGTGATTAATGTTGAGTAGAGAAGAAGTTTGATAAAGGATATTTTTATGACTCCTAATTATCAGGAAAAGATTGAAGGGACATTGTTGGAAGAATTTGATGTGCGTTGTTCAATATTCTAAAGATGATTAGGGACGATGCATACTAATCGACTCTACTCGCCTATATGGAAATCTACTGAGTCTATGATGGATTTGGAGAATTTGAAGTCATTTGAGCTTTTTATGTTGGATGACAAGGTTGAAAAGTCTTACTTACTTTTGATGACATAAACTGAGAGGATCAGCTAAAGGATCATACTAGTTCGAACATAAATAATTTTGGATTACTCATGGGCTCTGCTAGGGTTTTTGCCTTATCCGTGTTCCTCTTGGCAGTGCACCCAGCTCTCCCATGCCTCTTCGCAGTCCACCGGCTCTCCGACATCCTTCTACTCTCAGGGAAGTTTTTTCCCTGTTCTCACTGGCTTTTGTTGCGTTTTGTTCCTTTCTTCTTCGGTTTTACCATTGTTTTTACGGATATGGTTGATGAGGTCATCGATAGGAGATTTCGGCGCGTCTATCAGAGACGACCACGGAGATCGACGGCCATGATGGAGAGCCTCTATTATTGATTTTATTTGTACTAGCAGTTTATATGTTATGCATTTATTTTCTTAGTTTTCCCATTTTACCCCTGAGGGTATTAGTTGCTCTTGTAGACCCAAGGGACATTTTAGACTTTTGCATTTACTTTTATTTGGAGCCTATTTATATGGCCCCTTGTATCTTGTATGAGATTATTGATGATTGAAATAAAATTTCCCCTTGTTTTGTTCTCTTTGTGAGCTCAATGACGTAGAGATCTCTTAGTGGGTTCTCGTGTGTTCTCTTTGTGAGTTCGCGTGTATACATCAACGGAGACTTGAGATCCTTAATCTTTTGTCTCCCCACCACCGAAGACACTAAGTAGCAAGAGAAGAAGAAAGAGGCCGAGCTCCATTCCCCTTTCCCCTCTCCGCCCTAGCCGCCCCCCTTGAGCTCCACCCACCCGTCAGCCATCCCAAAACCCCACCAGCCGGCCACCTTGCCGCCGGCTTCCCTCCACCACCTTTCCACCACCACATACTTCCTTCGCATTCTCGCTTGAAATTTGATTTTCAAATTTCAAAATTATTTCCAAATTTGTACGACCTATTTTAGGAAAGTTTTAATTTTGAAATCAATTTCACATTCATGAAATTGGATTCATAGAATAATAATTTCCTAGTCATCCTCCTAATTTGGAATCCTCCACCTCATCCCTAATCCTCCTCTCCCTTCATTGATGCCGCCGGCCCCCTTTATTGGGCCCCTCTTGATTGCACAATTAATCCCTAATCCTATTTTGAAATTCAACTCCTAATTTCAAAATAATTCCCTCTGGTTTTACTTAAAACTGAAATTATTTCAGTTTTTAAATTCAAACCCTCCCCTCTAATCAAGCCGCCGGCCCCTATGAGCCTCCCCATTGGGAAAGTTTTAATCCCCCTCCTTAATTTGAGGATTTCAAAATTAAATCTCAAATTTTCCCTCCCAGATTCCCTAAACTGAAATCAATTTCAGTTTTCTAACACTTAATCCCCTTTTTTACTCCTAAACCTACCGCCGGCCTCCTCCCTCAATATCCCGCTGGCCTCCCCTCTCCCCTTTTGGAGAATTCTTGGCGGCAACCACCCATTCTCCCCTCAATGATGCATGGAGGAACCCGAGTGGAATTTCGGGTTTGAGTACGACAACAACGGAAGGGTTAACATCCTCAGGTCACAATTCTTCGATGTCGGCTTTGACTTCGACGACACCGTCGAAGAATACTTAGACCGAATCCTACCAACGCTAGTGGATTCCATCGACGAACACTTCTCCGTCTACACGTGGATCATCAAAGGTCAATCTACCGTGCCCCCTCCACCTCCGAGATCCTTCTCCACGGCGACGCTCCTTGGCTCCTCCCTCATCGTGGCAACCTCAATACTAGTTTGGACGATCTTCCGCCGCTCAACCTAGTCTTCGTAGGAAAGAGAGAAAAAGGTCTCAAGGTGTGAACAACTCCGTATTAATTGTGGGATTTTTATTTACTAGCCTTAGCTTTATGTTTTCCTTTGCGTTTGTTTAAATAGTTTGGCTATCTTGTTGAAATTTCTTTGCCTAGCAAGTTGAACATCACGAATTCCTTGTAATCGAATTAACTTTGATACATGATTATATAATTGGTTGAGCTAGACTTTAATTTTCTTTTAACTCTTGTGTAACTCCATCCATGCATCACATCAATGGTTGTCCGCCTCGTCAATTCCAATTTTTTGAATGGGATGACCTCCTCTGGTTCCTTCAAAGATGTTTTAGATATTGATTCTCATTCTTCGAGTTTCCCTGAACTTAAAATTTCATCTCACCGTGGTATGCCGTCACTCTGGATTTCGGAAGACGAAATTTTAGCTCTTGCTGCTCCTTTTGAGTTCGCCTTAGTGGAAAAATTTCCATCTCGCCGTCCTTGTCTTGAGGCTATTCACAATTTTTTTTTCAATATTAAACTTATTGGTAAGGTATCGATTATCATTCTCAATATGAAGCATGTGTTGATTAAGCTGGTTAATGATTTAGATTAATGTAGGGTGTTTGCTCACTGGTCTTACTTTGTGAACAATTGCTTTATGAAGCTGTTCAACTGGTCTTCTATGTTTGATATTGAGGTGGAATCTCCCATAATCACCATTTGGTTGTCTTTTCCCAATCTTAGACCTCACATATTCTCACCCCGTATCCTTAATGGTTTAGGTTCTCTCTTTGGCCGGCCTCTCAAAATCGATCATGCCACTGCTTGTGGTTCTCGGCCGTCGTAGCTTGAGTTGAATGTAACCAAACACTATCCTGACCGGGTGTGGGTTGGTTCCAAAAACTTGGGTTATGTTCAATCTATTGTCATGGAAGTATTTCCTTAATATTGTTCGCAATGTAAATTCCTTGGCCATTCCAAGATGGAATGTAGCACCCTGAACCCCTATTCCTCTTAATATTCCCTTTTTTATTCCTTTTGTTGGCAGCGGCGGAGTGAGGGGGGGGCCCACGGGGGCACGTGCCCCCCCTCGATTTGGATTTTGGCTTAATATATCCAGCGCGGGTCGCTGGTTTAAAAAAAAAAAAAAATTTCATTGCCCTAATCCCGAACGGCCACGCCCACGCACCCGACTGCGGTTGACGGCTTGACGACGCGAGAGCGAGAGGCGCGTCGACGCGTTCCAGGCTTCCAGGCTCCAGCGGGCAGCGGCGACGACGCGTTCCGTTCCAGCGTGCTCGACTGTTCGGTGCTCCAGCGAGTCAGCGACGAAGCAGCGTTCGATTGCGGGCTGCTTTAGGTAAAATGAATTTTTTTTTTCAAGTTTATGTTTTATTCTACTGCATTCTTGATCGATTTTATGTGTTATTCTTTTATTCTTTTTTCTATTGCTGGCTTGCTGCATTGCATTCTTGTTGGATGTCAATATTATGAGTGTGGCTCTTATGTCGATTGATCTTGCAAAATAATAACTAGGTTTTTGTCATGGAGAAATATTTTAAGAAGATTTCACAGAGTTCAAATGAGACAAGTAAAAAAGATGAGGAGCAAAGTCCAAAAAGAATTTGCGTGGAAATTGAATCATCAAGAAATCAAGAAGTAGATTTAGAGAACCTTCCATCTGATCCTGGTTTGCGAATCCCTATCTATGAATTTTCTCCTAATATTCAAGATCAAGTTCGTCGAGCTTACTTGCAAAGAGGACCATTCCAACCTCGCATTCATGAATTTCCTAAAACCAAATTTGGGGCAAAGGATAGACGTTTCAATGTTGCATGGTTTGATAAATATTCTAATTGGTTAGAATACAGCATATGCAAAGATAAGGCTTACTGTTTATATTGTTATCTATTTAAAGCAGTAGGAAGAGGAAATGAGGATGATGATGCATTCAATAAGAATGGATTTTCAAATTGGAAAAAAGCAAATAGATTTGAACTTCATGTTGGGAGTCATAATAGTGCGCACAATATTGCACGACGAAACTGTGAAGACTTGATGAATCAAAGTCAACATATTGGTTTTATGTTTAAGAAGCAAACAGATTATGCCACAACTGCATATCAGACTCGTCTAAATGCATCGGTTGATTGTGTGCGTTTTCTTTTAAGGCAAGGGCTTGCTTTTAGAGCCCATGACGAGTCTGAAACATCCAGAAATCAAGGAAATTTTCTTCAACTATTGCATTTTCTAGCTGAACATAACAATGAGATCAATAATGTGGTGCTAAAAAATGCTCCAGAAAATTTAAAGTTAACTGCACCAGAAATTCAGAAGGATATCACCAGAGCTATTTCGATTGCAATCACTGACTTTATAAAGGAAGAAATTGGAGAAAATTACTTCTCTCTTTTGGTTGATGAAGCACGTGATATTTCCTCAAAAGAGCAAATGGCTATTGTTGTTCGATTCGTTAACAAAAATGGTATGGTGGTTGAACGTTTTCTAGGCATTATTCATGTTGCAGAGACAACAGCTAGAACTCTAAAAAAATCTATTGAAGAATTGCTTTCAACTTATGGTTTAAGTATATCCAAATTGCGTGGTCAAGGATATGATGGAGCAAGTAATATGAGTGGGGAGTTTAATGGGTTAAAGACATTATTTCTCAATGAGAATAATGCAGCACATTACATTCATTGCTTCTCACACCAACTCCAGTTAGCCTTAGTATATGTTGCTAAAAGTCATGTTCAAATTGCTCTCCTATTCTCAGTAATTTCAAATATGATGAATATTGTTGGGGTTTCATGCAAGCGACGTGACCAACTTCGAGATAAGCAACGGGAGAGAACTTTAATGCAATTACAGGATGGCGAACTAGTAACTGGACAGGGGTTGAATCAAGAAATAACTCTAAAGCGGTCAGGTGATACACGATGGGGATCACACTATGAATCAATTATTAGATTGATTACAATGTTCCCTTCAGTTATTGATATTCTAGAAGTGGTTGTTGAAGATGGTATCAGTTCTGAACAGAAAGGTGAAGCTTTTGCATTATTAGGAACAATGCAATCATTCGAATTTTCATTCTGTTTACTATTGATGAAGGATATACTTGGTATAACTGCTGAGTTATCACAAGCTTTGCAAAGAAAAGAACAGGATATTGTAAATGCCATGGCTTTGGTTCGAATATGTAAAAATAGGCTTCAACTTATGAGAGATAACAAATGGGAAGAGTTCATCACCAAGCTAACTTCTTTTTGTGAGCAACACAAAATAGATATTCCTGACATGAATGATAGATGGATTGCTCGGGGACGGCCTCGTCGTAGAGCTCAAGATATGACAAATTTACATCACTTTAGAGTTGAAATTTTCTACACAGTTATTGATATGCAACTTCAAGAGTTAAATAATCGTTTCACAGAGACAAATACTGAGTTGCTTTTATCTATTGCTTGTTTGAATCCATCTAATTCTTTTTGTGCATTCAGTAAAGACAGATTAATTCGAATGTCACATCTTTATCCAAGTGATTTTACTCCTGTTGAATTGGAAATTCTAGACAATCAGTTGGAAACTTATATCATGGATATGCAGTCAGATCCACATTTCTCATTGTTAAAAGATCTTGGACATCTTGCTGAGACAATGATACATAACAAGAAAGATATTTTATATCCTCTTGTTTTCAGGCTATTAAAACTAGCTTTAGTTTTGCCGGTTACAACAGCAGGAGTAGAAAGAGTATTTTCTGCAATGGCTATCATTAAAACTCGACTGCGAAATAGGATTGGAGATCAGTGGATGAATGATACTTTACTCGCATATATTGAGAAGGAAATATTGGATTGTATTGAAAATGATGTAATTGTCAATCTTTTTCAAAATATGAAGAGCAGACGCTATAAATTGTAAGTATTTTGCATCTTTCATTTAGTATTCGATCTTTTTAAAAAAATTTTTAAAACTGCCTATGTCGGTCCCAAGCCCGGATGCAAAAAAGTTGAGGGAAAATTTTTTTAAAGAATTTGTGCCCCCTCTAAACAATTTTTCTGGCTCCGCCACTGTTTGTTGGTATTGAGGGTGTTTTGCCAACCACTGTGGATTCTAGGCAGTTTATTGATAGTGTGGATTTGGATTTACAAAAGGAGGTTTTTGAGGTTGGTGATGGTCATTTAGAAATCTCTGGTGATGCTGGCAGCTTGGGTCTGCCCGGTCTTGTGGCTATTTCTGTGGTTTCCCCTGGGACTGTTTTGGTTTTTGATGCTGGGCTTTCTACTGAGCCAGTGGTTTTTGACTCTAATGGTTTGGATGCTGATGGTTTTGAGATAGTGGATCCTATTCTCACTATCTCTGATTATCACGTGCAAGAGGTTGATGATTCTCTAGCTGTTTTTGGGAAGGATCATTTGTGTTTAACTCGTCTCTCCTTTCATGGAAGTGGCTAACATGGAATTGTGTGGTGTTAACACCTTGGTGTTAAATGATTAATTGGGAATGCCTAATGTTGTTATTGAACCTGCTATGCCCTATTCTTCATTGATAATGTTTAAAGGGACCGTTGAAATCCCTGTCTCTATTTTTTCTAAAGAGGATTTAAAAGCTCATTTGGACTTGTCTTTGCATGATTTTTGTGTGAACCAATCTGATTGGCTTGAAGATCACTTGCCCTCGCATGGTGAGGGTGAGGGGAAGGATTTGGAGGGGTTCGGGGAGGAGTTTGATGCTTTGTTTAACTTGAATGTGAATCATATAGTTAAGTCAGCTTTCTCCCATGGAGGTGGTAAACTTCGGCGGCGTAAAACCAAAAGGAAGTAATGGTGGTTGTTCACTTTCATTGGGGGTATTATTTTGCGTTGTTGGTTGTTTTATGTCACTTTGTTGGTTGCTTGGAGTTCGGGTTTTGCAGATGTGCTTGGCTTTAGTTTGGGTGGATGTCGTGCTGGGGGTTGGCTTAGCGGCTTCTTCGATCCTTTTATGGAAAATGATGTGGCGAGTTTTTGCTCACCACTTGGACTGTCGAGGCTTGTTGGCAACATTGGTGGTGTTTCAACTTGTTCTGTTTGATGGCCTTGTTTGAGATGTTACTGCTTCTTTCATTTGCTTCTTGGTGGGTTGTTGCTGGCTTCCACCTTTGGATGGTCCATGCCTCGCATCTGGGTGGTTGCAGGAAACTTTGTGCTATTTTCTGAGCCCGGTTGGCTATCTCGTCATTTCTGTTTTTGGTTGTGTAATCTTTCTTTTTTCATGTTTAAGTTGGTTGTATCATCTTTCATTGCTGGAATAAACTCATCTTTTGTTAAAAAACAAAAGGATCAGCTAAAGGAAAATTCACTTTTGTAGAAAAAAATCATGAAAACATCATGGCATTAAAGTGCTTTACTGAATCACCAAGAAAGGGTCGTTACCCTCCAAAGCAAATTGGTAAAATGGGAGAGAGTAGCCGGGCTCTTCCCTATTCTAACAACTTGATTCATAGGAGTGAATCACCTTCTAAAAAGGGTTCACATGATCAAGAGATCAGTGACTAAAAAATGTGTGTGGAGGTCAACCTGAGAGGATTTGGAAGTTGAGAAAGTAACTTTTGAGAGGGTTACTATTGTGCCAAGAGGAACCACAAGAAGTTAGGTGTACTACCATGAGAAATCTACTGAAGGCAAGAAGAATTGATGAACTTGTGAGGAATTAAGAAAAGGTTTAGGCATGATGCCTGAGTGATGAGTGACTGTGTGATCGAGAAGATTGTTGCAACGTGTTTATAGTGCCAGTCTGCCCTTATTGTCCACAAAATTGTCAAAGAAATCATTGTCATCTCCTTGTATTTATAATAATTATTTTTTGTAGAAAATTTTTCGTTGTAGTTGGCGTCATACCTTATAATGAATATATATATATATATATATATATAATGCAACTAACAATCTTTGTCTATATAAAGGGATGTTGTGGGAGGATTGGGGGATATAGCAAGATAGAAAGGAGAGTTTATGCCTAGGGCAGAGTTTCTATTTTAGAGAGATATTTGTGGTGTTGAAAAGCTAGAGAGAGTGGATTTAAGCAAGTATTGTCATCCTCTTTATATTGTTTTATAATTCTTTCATTAATACACCTCAAACGTTCTTGCTCTAGAAATGATAATCCAAATTTATCATCTCATTGCATGCCTGTTGACAGGTACCTTTCCACGTATTGGATATATATCTTTATGTTGTCCTATTGGTGGTAAACAATCACAACAACATTCATACCAAACAAAGCCTTAATAATCATCGCTAGTAGATCTCATAGATTTGTTTCCTTTTTACTCCATCTCCAGGAACAAAATTGTAATCTGTTAGCCGCAAAATTTATGACATCTTATATACCCTACAACAAAATTAATTCCACTCTCTTAGTTTAGCTAATCAAGCTAAACAATGCCATGCTTAAGACACTTCATGCTCAAAATGAAATGGTTTTAGAAGACTTAAAGAAGGTGAGAAGCGTGTGCTTACTGTGCTATATAAAATTCTCTTCATGCAAATTAAGATATCTTTTATAAATCTTAATTTGTATGATTCTCTAAGTGATTATGTATGATTCTCTAATTAATTATTTCTTTATTAAGATATCTTTTATAAATCTATATATATGAACATTTGAGAAATAAAATTTAGCATTTTCCCTCTTCAATTCCCTGAATTTAACATGGTATCAGAGTCTTCATTGCCATTGCCAGAATTTTGATGTTTTTTCTATTGTCGTGCCTTCATTGCCGGCCTTCCATTGTTATTGTTATCCTATCCATAACCAACACAACCTTCATTGCTGCCCTGCTTAATATAGCCTTTATCATTACCCTTTGTTGTTGTAATGTCTGAAGCAAATTCCTCTCAAAGCTTTGACCAAATAGAGGACCTATCGTGCACCAAGGAAGAGGAGATCTCCAAAATTTGCAAACTTTCTATGGCTTAAATGAGAACAATTATTTGAAGTGGTCTCAATTTGTGAAGACCTACTTGAAAGGGGAAGGAAAGTTGAATCACCTCCTTGGGGTAGAACCAAAAGAAGGAGATCCTAATTTTTTGGCATGGGATGAAGCAAACTCCATGATTATATCATGGTCGTGGAATTCCATAACTCCAAAAAATAGTGGTACTCTTATGTTCTTATCTACCTGCACAGGACATTGTTAGGCTGGTTCACCCTGAACTGGCCTAGCCAGCCCAAGGGCCGGCTCATGTTTATAGAAGGCGGAACATGTCTGCCTCCCTTGATCTTGCCCGCCACATGGTGGGCCCCAACTATAGCCTAATAGATTTCAAATTCAGAAGGAGGGGGCGGTTAGGTCTTGGGAGGGAGATTAGATTAGGAAAGTGTTTGTATTAAGAGCATGAGATGTTTAGGGAAGGATTATGTTTTGATTTGTTCTCAATTAGGGTTTCTTGGCGACTTGGGCTCTAGACTCTCTTGTCTAGAGATTTGGGAGAGATGATCCTCCTCTCGAATTGAGGATCTATTGTATCTTGTTTTCCTTATTGTGTGGCTTTGATTTTCCTACCGCCATATATTGTTTTGGACTTCTTGCACCCAGATTTTTCATTATTCTCGTTGTTTTTTTGGCAATTGGTGATAGGTTTGCTTGCGAACTCAAGTATTATCCTTAGGGTTACTTGCGAACTAAAGCATTTCCTATCAAATTGGTATCAGAGCAAGTTTTGGGATCGTTCGTTGGATGATTTGGGCAAATTCCTGCAGCTGATTTTTGATTGGGAAAGGATAAAGTTTCCGTTTTTGTAATTCAAATCTAGAAATTTTGGATCTACAAAAAATTAGGATCGAGACAGCGGCCAAAAAAGTAGATGTGCTTGAAGAAAGGCTTGAAGCCTTGAAGGGGAGATGAATCAAATCAAGACAACTGTGGAGGAAAGGATTTCCTCCATGGAAGGACAAGTAGCCGATCTCCGGGACATGATGAAGAAAATGTTGGAAATCCACAACCAAACGACGGCTTCCGTGGCAAAAAGGGTGGAAGGGAAAGCACGAATTTTGAAATCCACAGGGAGGAAGATGAGGTAGAAATCATGGAAGAAGAAAGAAGAAGATCCCATCTGGAGCCGGTCCAGAGGGAAAAAAGAGGTGGATATGGGGAACGCCGGGAGGGATACTATGACCGTCGAGGTGCTGATTTTGAAGAAAGGAGGGAATTCGAGGGGGGTTTGGGTTATGACAGGGCAAGGGAAGACCGGGGGATGTGGGGAGGGTCGAGCACTTGGGAGAGGGGAGGCTATGGAAGAATAAGGGGGAATGGTGGAGAGCAAAAGGTGAGGAAGCTGAAGATGCCCATATTTGAAGGGGAGGATGATTATGGGTGAATTTATAAGGTGGAGAGGTACTTCGTCGTCAATGGGCTGACAGAGGAGGAGAAGCTGACAGCGGTAGGCTTGTGCTTGGAAGGGAAGGCTCTGTCATGGTATCAGTGGAGAGACCATAGGAGACCTATTATGAACTGGAGGGAATTCAAGAACTGCATAATAGAATGTTTTCAAACCGATCGGGGAGGAGATTTCTATGAGCAGTTCTTTGTTCTGACACAAGAGGGATCAGTAACAGACTACCAGGAGCGGTTTGAGGACCTGACCAGTAAGGTAGAGCGATTATCAGATACTGTATTGGAGGGGAACTTCATGAAAGGGTTGAAGGTAGATATTCGAGTAGCAGTGAAGGTACTGATAACTCGTGACTTGGGGGAGGCTATGAAGTTGACACAGTTAGTTGAAAATCATAAAAAATTGAAGAGGGGAGCCAGGAGTAACAACACAGGGAGCATTTATAGGATGACGACCACCCATCTAGCACCTAAAGGTCCAACAACTAGAGGAAGTCGGGAGGCCACCAGGGAGAAGACAGTAGGAGGGAGTGGAGGAAATTTCAAATGGCTGACAGAGAAAGAGATGCAGAAGAAGAGGGCTAAGGGGTTGTGCTTCAGGTGCGATGAGAAGTATATGCCAGTGCATTGGTGCAAGGACCGCAATCTCTAGGTTCTCACCGTCTGTGATGACGAGGAAATTGAGGGAGGTGAGAAGGAGACAGAGGAGGAGATGAAGGAGAAACAACATTTGGATCTGGCCGAGGTTTCACTGAACTAGGTGGTAGGATTCACTACGAATCATACCATGAAGGTGAAGGGAGAGATAGAGGACAGAGAGGTGGTGGTGCTAATTGATAGTGTGGCTACTCATAATTTCATTTTCACTCAGATCGTCGACCAATTGGGAGTGAGATTGGTGGATATTGGTTGTTACGGGGTGATGATGGGTACGGGGAAGGTGGAGAAAGGTCAGGGGATCTGCAGAGGAGTGCTACTAACTATTCAGGGGATTCAGGTGAGGGAAGATTTTTATCCACTGGAGTTAGGGAGTATAGATGTCATCATTGGGATGAAATGACTGCAAACTTTGGGAGACACCAAGGTGAATTGGGGAGCACTCACGATGGAGTTGATGGTAGATGGAAGGAAGATGTTGATTAATGGAGATGCAGGGCTATCCAAATTCATGGTTTCTCTTAAAATTATGGTGAGGTATATACAATTGGCAGGTGGAGGATATTTTGTGGAGCTGCACAGTTTGGAGGAAGCTAGATGGAAGAGGGTGTGGTCATACCCCTCTCCATACAACCACTGATTCAGCAGATCCAAGAGGTGCTTCAGCCACCTCAGGAATTGCCACCGCAAAGGGAGCAGGAGCACGCAATCATTTTGAAGGAGGGTGTGTCACCCATCAGCGTATGACCTTATCGCTATCCTAAGTTTAAGAAAGATGAAGTTGAAAAGTTGATTAGAGAGATGCTGGAGGCAAGAATCATCAGACCTAGCATCAGTCATTTCTCTAGTCCAGTTCTATTGGTGAAAGAAGAAAGACGACAGCTGGCGATTCTATGTGGACTCAATAAGGAACTGTTAAAAGTTTCCTATATCAGTTATTGACGAGCTGTTAGATGAATTGAGTGAAACAGTGATCTTCAGCAAGATAGATTTGAAATTAGGATACCATCAAATCCGAATGAAGGAGGATGTGCCCAAGACTGCCTTATGAACTCATGAGCGACACTATGAGTTCCTGGTGATGCCTTTTGGCCTCACTAATGCTCCAGCCACTTTTCAGGCACCTATGAATAAGGTTTTCAAACATTATCTCGAGCGATTTGTACTGGTATTCTTCAATGACATCCTAGTTTACAGCAGGACGGAAGAGGAGCACTGAGAGCATTTAAAAAGGGTATTAGAGGTGTTGCAGGAGCATTGGCTGAGGGCTTGAAACTTTGCTTTGAACTTGAACAAATTCTTGCCTAATAATCAATTTTGGTTTAACTAAAAAATCGAGTGAGTTAAACTATTAGATTTATTGGAGAAATGCAATATATTTTAATAGGCCCTAAATGAGTCTTAATAAATAGCACTTCCAAACTCTCCATAGATGAGATAGCCTAATCCTGTAATGGATTTTGGATGGCTTTGCTTAATCGGTTTAATTAGCTTATTTAACACTCCTAATCTCTTTTAGATTCCCCATTATTCTATACTAATGGATATAGAATGATAAAATTCATAAAGAATAAAAACTTGTAATGCATATTGGACAAGTTGACCAGACAATCGTGGTTATACTATATGGCTAGTTGCAAGTCATTTGGCATAGAGCCTCTTGGGGGGTGTAGATCAAGGTTGAACCAAAGTTGGGCATAGCGGTCAACTCAATTTACAGCCGAAAAGCTTAATCCTATGGGAGAGGACCAAATAGTTGCACCAATATAATTTCATTTGTTTGCTGTGAGGTAAATTCAATACTCTCACAAGACTTCACAATTCTTCCACTTTTGTTCGAGCTTTCCAAATCTATCATTACTTTCCTATAATTGAAAGCTTTTTGGCATTATTGAGTATCATGTACAAAAATTCCTATTCAGCTATATTGAGCCGTTATAATACATAGACACTTCTTTCTCAAAAAGGTATGTAGTGTCCGACATGTATCAGGTCATATTGAAGACATGTCCGATTAAAAGAATATTAAAAATAAATTGGACACGGGTGTCTTAAATATTTTATGAATTTTTTAATATATAATTTCTTGTATTTTAAATTTTCATTTATTAAAGAAAAATAAAAATGAATTTTCTTTTTTCCTCTCCATATCCCCAAGTGAATCAAATGCACTCAATACCTTATTTTTTGAACATGCCCATTTTCATTTCTCTCTAGCGGGTTCTGGCTAGGGTTTTACAATAACGTCTGATGTCATCTCAATATCAACATCACAGGCCATCACAAAATTGACATTTCAAAACCATCTCAACAGTCTGTCGTTTTCTTGACATTAATGTTTGATGCCAACAATTACTACAGCCACAATCACTCAACACCGTCTCAACATCTTATCTTTATCCATTGTCATCTTAACATCAGCGGTTGACTCCGCCTCGACATTAATGCCAAATGTCCATTACACAACATCGATGCCCAAGACTTGACAACATCGTTGTCTCCCTTCTTGATGTCTGACACAAGATATTGACACCCAACTTTTGAGTAAACCTAAGCAAACATCTCCTTATATAGTCCATTGCATGCACTCTTCCCTGAAATCCATGCGAAAATGGAGAGCGACAATCCTGAGGTTATATGATCACGGATGGAATTCTCTAGAGGAAATAAAATATTGCATTGGCATATGTATGAGACATAAGGTTAATAAAGTAAATAAGCATATGAATCCTGTTTTGCATTTCTCCCTCTTCGCTTTATATTATACCAAATTTATATATTCTCTGTGTCTCTTCTCTAAGGCTTCGTTTGTTTTTTTTGTGCTTTTGTAAAACACAGTTTTAAAAAACATTAGTTCATAAAATGGAGTTTTCTAACGGAGAAGCACATATAAAAAGCTTTCTCAAAACTGCAGAAAAATGAAAAAAAGGAGTTATTGGGAACGTGATTTGACGAACCAAACAATACGAAAAAAAAATCTTCCGTTTTCGAAAACGGAGAAGGCAAAAAAACGCTCAAACAAACAAAGCCTAAGTTCCTAAAACCTCAAAGGGCTTAGCACCATGCATTTTAACACTTATGAGAGACTTCCGAAGCACATCTTGTACAAAAAAGATGAATTCATCAATACCATAGGTATACTTCTACAAAATTTTGGTAGCTTCAAATTTGCCGTTCTTGCCCTGAATATGGTATGACCAGACGCTTGGACAAACTGTGCAATGCAAATGTGCTCTGGTTGTTCATCTCTTTTAGTGCTCCCATTGTCTTTTGGTTGGTTTAATTCTGGAATTGTTCACACAGCCAGCCAACTCTTTTGTGTTTTCCTAAGATATGATTCCCCAACATGAACCACACACTCCTTAGTTTTCCCGCGAAGGCTTCTTTGCCAACCCTAATTATATCTTATTTGTCAGTCATAATTAGATTGCCTCAATAATTTTCGTTAAAAGTCAAGCAGAAGCTTCAATAGGATCAAGATGAATGCGCTACAAAGGCAAACACACGAGAAATAAAAAAAATATGTTCACACAGCCAACCAACTCTTTTGTGCTCTCCTAAGATATGATTCCCCAATACGAACAACAGCCACTCCTTGTTTTTCCAGCAAAGGCTTTTTTGCCAGGCATAATTAGATCGCCTCAATAATTTTTGTTCTCTACAGTCGAAAGTCATAAGCAGAAGCTTTATTAGGATCAAGATCATTGTGCTACAAAGCAAAACAAATGTGAAATAAAAAAATACGCCGCAAAGAGAGCTCAAGATTCACGTTTATTGGCTTGAATCAAAAGCCTATGTCAATGGGAGAGGGGATGGTCTGATCCATTACAAAACACAAGCTATAAAGGTGAATATACTGAAGTAACATTCACAACTTTTCTAAAATCCAAGTTCTCCCTATAAGTAATTTCACATACAATATTACCTCACATGAGAGGTCATATGATCTTATTTAAAATTGAAAGGAAAGAAATTCTTCATTCATCTATTTGGCATGAAAAATATCAAATTATACCAAAAAAAAATTTTGCCCTTTCGTTTTGGTTATTCATGCACCTGCTGTCACTCCAGGGGCCCAAAAACTTTGGTATCTGGCTTAGGTACATTCAGAGCGATTTGCAATCATCCACACAGATACGGTAATTTTCATTAAAATTCTGATTGCCATCACTTGCTTCCAATGATGTGGTATTTTATCTTGCGCGGTTACTTAAAACATCTCTGGTTACTGCAGTATATTTTCTTGGCGTCAACAATAACAAGATCATATATTGTTCTTGAACTTTCGGTTCTCTTAGAATTGCAAATGTACTGATTTCTTCTTTCTTTATATATCATATTTACAAGAGATTATTCTCTGCGGACGTCGAACACAGTTTATCTTTCGGAGATCAACCAGAATGCGGTACTGAGCAATACCGAGCCGAGTACTGTAAAGGGGGTGACGTGGTGCATTTTGGTTGGTCTCCAGATGACGTTCGGCGTATGCACAGAATAATTTCACCAGATTTACATCGAACTGATGATAGTTGTTTTTTTTCTTTTTTGAACCTAACCCATTTGTTTTCACCACCCAGAATAAGGATGGCACATTGTGGAGTGCTGGAAATGTCCTTCCAGCAGGCTTGATGACATTCCACACAACAACAAAACCAATAGACAAATCATGGCATGTAATGGGACTTGGGTACAATCCTAGCGTGAGTCCGGATGAGATCCGGAGGGCTTCTGTCATTCATTTCAATGGAAACATGAAGCCTTGGCTTGATGTTGCCCTCAACCAATACAAGCACCTATGGACTAAGTACGTTGATACTGAGATGGAATTCTTGCCACTCTGCAACTTTGGTCTATAAAAAACCCCAAGAAATCAACATTACTTGAGCGATTTTCACTTCTCAAAGCTTCATCGATCCGGTTAGATTTTTGTATAATTCTAACTTCATACATGATCTCTTTCTTCATTATAGTTTCCTGGAACATATATGCCTGTCTCCAACTGTAGGCGTTATTCTCTCTACATATTTTTATAACTTTTGTTTTGCTTTGGTTTGGATTTTTATCGATAGATGAATTACTGGCTCTTTGTAACTCGATAGTTCCTCATAATCTCATGATGTTTTCTCAATAAATGTTAATAATATTTATTTGAGTTCATTAAAAATGCTTGTGGTTTATCAGATTTAGCATATTCAGCAAAAACAGCAAAGCTCTCATTCTCTAGATTTTGATAAAATCATAGAATCAGAATGAAGTTTAGGCTTTGTTTGGGACGGTTTTCTTTCTGCTTTTTAAAACAGTTTTTTAGAATTTTTGCACTAGAAAGCTGCTTCAAGAAGTAAAATTTTTGCACTAAAAAGCTGTTTTAAAAAGCAGTAAAAAAGCTGTCCCAAACAAAATCTTAGACTGTCAAGTTTTACCTGTAGAGTTATGAGTGCTTCTATAAATAAGACCATATTCTTTGAATATTTGTACACTCCTAATTGTATATTGATCAGCCTAATTTGGGCTTAAGTGTTGCTAGTCATGTTACTAATATTGCCAATGAAATATATGCAACATTTGTGGGGCAACGGATCAGTCCCTCCTAATGTATGCAACTCCATGGTGTATGGGCATGCTAAGGTTTCATTCGGAACGGCTTTTTGACTGCTTCTTAATTTTTTTTTTTTAATATAAAAGATAAAATTTTTGTGCTCTTAAATTATTTTAAGAAGCAGCAAGAAAATTGTCGCAAACCAAGCCTAAATTTTGATAATGTTTGGCAAATATCTGAATAAGGATATCAATTCGATTTGGCACGCAACTTTGATTGTAAATCGAAATTTTAAAATTCAAAAGATTTTGACATTTGTGCATTCGTGACGTTGGGTCGGCTTAACAAACTAATATTTAAGACTTGAGGTTATTTTTTAAGAGAATAAAAAAATAATTTAATATATGCATGCTAAATTATTTAAAAAAAGGGTTAGATAAGATAAATCTAATCATAATTTTAATAAGAATATACTGCAAAATTTTAAAATGTATTTATTATATAAATATAATATATATTAATAATTAATTTTGCTCTCATTTTGATAGATATTTAAAATTGTAAGATTTAATTTAATCTTTTTATAAGTATTTGTGTTAATTTTTTTTCACGTCAACTTAAGTTGCCAATATAGCATGCAACTTGCTTGACACATTAGCTGCTAGTCGCGTGTTTAACGGACGATTATTCCTATTTTAAAATTTTATTTTTAATAGTTAAATTATTTATTATATCTTTTTAAAAATTTGTCCACCCATTTATCATATGGGTCAAAATATTTGACCCAAGCTTGGGTAATAACTAATAAGAAAAAACTCATTTGACCTGTTATCATGAAGATGATACATATATTTTTTTAATATCATACGTCCCATTTTACTGAAAAATGAAATTGACAACGGACCAGAGCTGATATTTAACAAATTTATGTTCTGTGACTTCAAGCTTGGTTGTTTGTTTTTGTATAGCCTTTAGAATGTGTGGATAGGATGTTGTTTTTTTTAGGTTAATTAAGGTAAATTTACAGACACATCGCATATACGAAGACTCGAATCCAAGAGCTCTTACTTGATTGTCTAAGCTCGCAACCAACAGGCCAAATTGAGCTGTCTTTTTCTGTGTTTTGTATCTTGAGGTGGTGATCTATCCATTGTTCCTAGATTTCTTCTCTTAGAATTAGAATAACGAGGTTTTTATTCTCCACGAGCTATTTCTTTCCCGTCCTGTTCCGGCCGTGACGTTCTCTAATGAGTTCGGTGTCATAAATGTTTAACTCGAGCTTGAATGATAATTGCATCAATTTTTCTTATTTTTGAATCAACCTGAATCCAAATAAAAAATTATGTAGGTCAAAATTTTTAACCCAATTCTCAACCAAAAACTAATTGGATTAATCCAAACTTGAATTTTTCGAGTTTAGTTTGGATCAAATTATATATATACATATATTAGAATGATTTGCTGGTTAGATTCAACTAGGTAGATGCAAAACATCCGCTTGTTTGTTAACGGTATCTTGAAACTGACTTCATATAAATTATAAAAGATAATTTGGTAAATTTATGATGAGATAATTAAAAACAATCAAGCATTCTGACTTTTGTGTTGGAGGCCAGTCATCCCTTATCTATTCAAAATTTAACCATTCAAAGTTGCAGACTAAACTTATTTGACAAGTCTCCCTTCATAAAAATCAATGTTTCTTAGTTGACCAACTAATTAATATCCATCTTATTTATTCTATAAAATGGTTGCATCTCTGAAATTTCTTATTTCTTGCTGCACACATTTATGTTGAAAATGGCGTGTCAATGCCTCAATTATAGTATATTCCAACCTTGTAAAATTGGGCGAATGATGGATAGATCATTACCTACGGAGTCCGGATATAGAGAACCGTTTAATTTTGTGACTGTAAATAATAAAAGCATAATGGTGAACAGTAAAAACATAGTGGTTAACTGTGCTTTTACTATTCACATTTATAAAATCGAACAATTCTTTGTGTCCAAATTCCGCGCGTAATATTCTCTCCGAATCTAATGATGGCCAAAATACTACAAAAATCTTTGCCTTCTGTTTGAACGTGAATGTCTTCTTTAGTATTTTGAAATTTTAAATTGAACGGTTTCAACTTAATCCATGGATTTACAATAAGCTCTTATGAGAGTTCAGATTTTCCTTGGCGCATTGCTGCAGCTTCCGTTTGCCGTTTTTGTTCCTCTGTTTGCAGCTACGTACAGTTTCTCCACTATTTTAGCTGTTCACCATTGACTTTCTGCAGCTGTTTTCCTAACTGCCACTTATTACTTTGAGATTTTTTATTTTTTCTTTAGATTTCTAATAAAAGATATATATATATATTTCTCTTCAATTTTTTGGAGCTTCAATGATTGCATGGTTCTCACGTCGTCTAATTTTTAGAGCCCCTTGAATTTTGATTACTATTTTTGCAGGAAGAATGTGCTGAAAAGGATTAATCTGCTCTTTCTTTTTTGGGTGCCGTCTACTTGCACCCTGAGCTTTTATTTATGTTTTTTTTTTATCTTAGAACAAGGAACCACCGGTTCTTATGTTTTTTTTTTACTTTTCTTGTAGCTCTTTGGAGCAGTAGTGAGCTAGAGGATCCTTCTAAGGACTTTGTAACCATTTTTTGGGATTTAATGAGTAGGCCCCTCTGTGAGTTAAAAAAAATCATCTTAATTTGTATTTTTTTTTTGAGACATTTAGGCCAATTAAGACAGATTCATACGCATACACATGACTCGAACCCAAGACTTCTTAGTTGATAGCCTAAGCTCCCAACTAACAGACCAATATGAGCTGTGTATCTTACTTTGTATTAGAAACCCTAAATTCTTAGCCATGCATACGTAAATGTAATGAATCAGTGGGCCAAAGCACTTGCAACTTGCCCTGTGATGCTGCCATATTGGTCAAAGGTTCATGTGAGGAATTAAATGGAGACACAGAAAAAAAAATCTAAGAACGAAGACATGAAGATGCCGGTATGCTGTCTAGAACTCAAGCACGAAGATGCCATCATCCACTTGCACTAAATAATTATCAATATATTTATAAATAAAAAAAATTTCCATGTACCATGTACCGCACGATTGGTGCACGGTTACATCTTCATTTGGGACGTACGGTTTTTTTATTGCTTCTTAAAATTGTTTTAAGAAGCAATAAAAAAGCCGTCCCAAACGAAACTGTAATCGTGCGGTATATGGTACAACCGTTCCAAACGAAACCTAATATTAACAGTTATGATGTATACTTATATAAGTTATATTTCTTTTTTTGATTTTATTTTATAGTCCATTATGCCCAATTAAATATATATAAGATTTTGAAAATTAAATATATTTCATATATAATCTTTTTGGGATAGGATGTTATATGTTTTGTTTGGGATGAATTTCTTAATGTTTTATAAAGTTATTATAGAAAAAGTTACTTTTAAAGTTGTTAAAGAAAGCAGTTTTCTATTCTAAAGTTTTTTGTGATTGATTTTCAAATTGCAATCATAAATTATATATATTTTTATATATATTTTTTCTAATTTTTATTTAATAAAAATAAAAAATGTGATTGACGTCTGAAATAAAAATAAAAGAAGTGATTGATGTTTGAAAAATAATGCAGTAAGAAAACTGTACTAAACGAAGCCATAATCTTTATGCTCGATTAAAATAAAAATTCAAATGAATTACTAACTTGGATTTGTAATAATTAATCAAAATTCGGACTAGTTCAACTTCAATTTATATCCTTTGCAACCATCATGAGAATTTTACGGAAAAGATGAGAAAACAAAATGAGGTAGAAAAGTCATTTAATTTGAAAGTTTGGCTCTCAGAATCTTAATTTGTTGAAATTAGAACAACCATAAGCTTTATTTTCTGCCTCTTACAATGGAGAAATTATTCGGTGTGGAAGTCGGACGCAGCTCAACGTCCGGATGTTGCGGTACCGTGCAATACCGAGCCACCAGGGGTGTCAATTTCGGGTCACGGGTCGGGTTCGGGTCGAACCCGAACTGACCCGAGTTCAAACGGGTCAACCCTAACCCGACCCGGGTAGATAAACGGGTCGAAAAACCGAACCCGGACCCGACCCGGCGGGTTGCCGGGTTGACACGACCCGACCCGGTTTGGGTGGCCGGCGCCAGAACCGCGGCGGCCGACGGCGGCGGACGCGAGCGCGACGGGCGGACGCGAGCGCGACAGCGCGGGCGCGGTCGGGCGCGGGCACGCGGGCGCGAGGCGGGCGCGGTCGGGCGCGGGCAGTCGCGGGCACGCGGACGCGAGGCGGGCGCGGTCGGGAGCGGGCGCGGTCCGACGAGGGCGCGGTCGGGCGCGGTCCGGCGAGGGCGCGATCGGGCGCGGGCACGCGGGCGCGCTGGGGGGCGCGCGGCGGGCGCGGGCACGCGGGCGGCGCTGGCAGGCGCGGGCAGTCTCGCGCGGCGGGCAGCGCGGGCAGGCGCGCGGCGGGCAGCGGGCAGAGGCGGGATTTGAATTTTTTCGAATTAAACGGGTTGGCGGGTTGACCCGGCAACCCGCCGGGTCAACCCGAACCCGACCCGTTTTTTGAAACGGGTCGATTTCTGGAACCCGAACCCGACCCGTTTTGAAATCGGGTCGGGTTCAACCCGGATTTTCCGGGTCGGGTTTTCGTGTCGTGTCAAATATTGACACCCCTACGAGCCACGATACCGAGCAGTACCGAGCCTTGGTACCGAGCAGTACCGAGCTGGGTTATGTGGCACATTCTGATTGATCTCTGGACAAAGTTCAACATCCGCACAGAATAATTTTTCCTTACTACAATGCCACTAGTGCTATATTTAAATTCTAAAATTTCATTGTCTGAGTTAGGGGTGTCAATTCGGGTCAACGGGTCGGGTTTGGGTTGAACCCGACTTGACCCGAACGTAAATGGGTCAACCCGAACCCGACACATTTAGCTAAATGGGTCAGAAAATTGAGTCCGGACCCGACCTGCACAGGTTGACCCGACACGACACGACCCGCCGATTTCTTCCCAGCATGGGCAAGAACAGCTCAGGCGCGACTCGCAAGCACTGCGGACCTTGCGGTGCGGGCACATCCGTGGAGGCGAGTGCGGCCTATTGGGGCGAAGCAGGCTGAGTGCCGGCTCTAAGGCATTGGGGGCCTGGGGCAAACCACGTGAGACTGCAGACTGGATGTGTCGTTTTGGACTGATCCGACTGGCGGAGTCGCGGAGAGCCGGAGAAGCCAATAGTGGCGTAGGGGGCGTACGCATAGCGGAAGATGGAAGTGATGATTCGTTTGGCATGAAGCGACTGGCACTACGTGAGACGGCTGGCAAGCTTGGCATGACGCGACTGCGAGATTTGATTTGCGACTAGACGTGGCTAACCGGGTCAATTTGGGTTGACCCGCGGATTTCCGGGTCAACCCGAACCCGACCCGTTTTTCAAATGAGTCGGAAATCCGAACCAGAACCCGACCCGTCTCACAAACGGTTTGACCCGAACCCGAATTTTTCCGGATCGAGTTTGGGTCAGATTTCGGGTTGTGTCAATTATTGACACCCCTAGTCTTAGTGACCGAACAAAACCTTTTAAGTAGTTGTCAGAAATTTGGCGCTGGAAAAACACAAAAAAAGAATATTACAAGTCCTGATTGTTTTTGGTTTCAACGATCTAATTTTCAATAAATTACATAAAAAAGAAAATTAGGATAAATGAGAAAATTAATTTATTTTCATTCATATAAGCTTGAACTTATGATCATAATTGAATAAATAATATGATTAAAATGATATTATTAATCATATTGTTATAAAAATGAATAATTAAGATCATATTATAGTAGTTTTTCATTTTTTTTAATAATATTTTTTAATCGCCAACCATTTCACCATTTTTCTGCGTTGTTAGGCATAAAATACTTTGGAGAAGGGCACTCAGGAATGATTAAACATAGTGAGGCAGATTTGTGCATGATCAGAGGGGCCTGACTAATCACCATTGTTGAACCTTCTTGAAAAAAATTGAAGTGCGCTAAAAAGTTGGGGTGGTTACAACAAGGAAAGTAAGCACTATAGAGGCTCTATGGGAGTTTAGGATTCCATCTATGTGTTGGGGTTGAGGCTTTAGAGGACATTTAGAAATTACTCAATGAATATACATGTTGTTGTGCAATAAACATAGCAAAAATAACAAAAATAAGAAATCATACAACAAACAACACAAATAACATGACGATTTATGTGGTTCAGTTAAGATGACTACGTTCATGTGAGGGGATGATAATTTCGCTATATTGGAGAACAATAGGTTACAATTGGCTCTCTAGCTAGCTCTCTCTTACTCTTATGAATACAATACAGTAGCCCTCAAGCTCTGATTAAAGATTTGAAACAAGGTACTTAATAAATTAAGAAAATATAATTAATGCAAAGATCAAATCATGCCAATTAGATATCACAATCAGTGCACTAATTAAATCATCTAATTAAAGCCAATCAAATCTTTCCTAACTAATGCATTAATCAAATCAACTAATTAGGAAAATAACAAACTCGTTAATAATAATATATATATATATATATATATATATATATATATATATATATATATATATATATATATATATATAAATTAAAACCCACATAGGGGCCTACGTGTTAATATTCAAAAAATGGTTACAAGGTCCTTAAAAGGAACCTCTAGCTCTCTAATGCTCATAAGAGCTACATCAAAAAACAAAATAAAACCTGCGAGCCGATGGTTCCTTGTGCTAGGAGTTACAAAAAAGCCTAAGAAAATTATAGGTCTGCAAGAGAAAAGAACCCAAAAAAGGAAGAAAGAGATACCAATGATCAGAGCGGTCTTCCTGCAAAAATTGTAATTCACCTTCCTAAAGCTCCAAAAAGAGATGGGGAAGCTCCCTCTGCAATCATTATAGAAGCACATACGAAGGTGAAAGATCTGCACAAAAACAAACCTCCAAGAAGAATAGATTTTATGACAACTATACTTAGATAATGTTGACCTCGATTTCGGCTCGAGCATGCTCGAGCTCTTTCGATCGATCCAATTGAATCCCGTCGAGCCTAATTCGAACTCGAATCGACCCGACTCGTGCCGGATCAGACTCGATTGTGTTCAATTAGACTCGGTTATTTTATTTTGATTGTGTCGAACCCGATTCGATTTAAATTAGTGTTGATGTCGAACTTATTTTCGTGCCATTTAATTCGTTGTGACGGCTCGAGCCCAAATCGACTCGAATCGAGTCGGATATTGGACTCGAGTATAGCTTGATCTTAGCCAAATTTGACCCAATTCAGCCTAAGATTGTTTTAATTAAACTCCAAAATACTTTTAATGAACTTTGAATTTAATTCCGAATCGGGTAGTTGAATCTAACGGCTCTCGTCATGTTGAAATTTGGGCTCTGCCGTTACCTGATACATGCGATCTCCCTCAGGCAAAAACAGCGATCTGCTTCAGAAAACAGGCTCTGTTCGCGTGATTTGAGCTACTGCGAAGACGGACGAGAAAAGGCGGGCTTCCTCTTTCGACGAGAGTTTTGGCTTAACCAAAACGAAGACTCTCTGGGGCTCCCTCTCACTTTTTTTCCGGCTCCCATCTTCCTCCGTTCACAGAGACCCGTCGCCCCCTCCCTCTCTCGTTCTCCCTGGTGTTCGCAAAATCCAGCCAAGGCCGACGCCCTAGCTTCTCCCCTCCCGGCTTCGCACGGCCCTGGACCGAACCCGACAAGCTCCCGACGTCACACGCCTGGACCGAGCCCGTCGCCTGCCCCCCTCTTGGACGACCGATCTCCTCCAAGCTGCAGGTAAGTATTCTCCCCTTTTCTTTTTACTTCTTCTTCCCCTTCTCCTTCTCTAAGGCAACCTTTTAAACTAGTGCCCAGAACTCTCATCTTTCTACCCCAAATCAAAACTCTGTAAACCCTTTACGAATGTTGGATAAGATCGCCGAAAGGGCATCGGCAGAAGTGTGAAATCCTTCTGATGCCTTCATTTACTTATTAAGGATTAAGATAAAATTGGTTGGAAACGAAATTTAAGATTCTGTTGGTTTAAAAAAAAAAATCTCATTTTTTTTTGTTGTATGGCTGGATTTCGGTCAAATTCTTCATATAAACTACTATGGCCAACAGATCGGTGATGTTGAGTTGCTTTCTCCGTTGTTTGTTTTATGTTTTTGGTGCTACATGCTTGCAAAACAAGGAGAACCTAAAGAACGAGTGGCTCAACAAATAACAAAAGGGTACGTTCTAGTTTTTTTTTTTTTTTTTTAATTACATTTTTCATTTCCTTACACTGTTATTTATTTATAGAACTGCTCTAATTCATGTCTTTCCTATGTCTTGCGAGGTACCTTTTGGAAAGCAATGGACAAGGAGCACTTGGAGCTGGAGCTAGGACAATGAGATCCAAGTATCAGTCGTCCCTACTCATCTAGTAGGGGCGCTACGGGCGGAACCACCGGGTCGTAGCCCCCGGTGCTGTAAGTTTACTAAAACTTAGAAAACCTTTAGGGGCCTAGACGATTGTGCGCTTCCCACCCTTAGGGCCTTAGAAACTTCAATTATATATTTAGGATTGCTTTTATCTTCTTTTAGATCCCTAAAACCTTGTGACATCCGTATAGAGGTCTTAGGAATTAGAAAACAATACAACTTTTTTTATCCTACAACACTAGTGACATATAAGGACAAAAATTAAGGACTGAGTCTTAGAAAACATAGACTTAGGATGCATGCTCCCTATAGGATAGAGACATTAAAACAACAGAAAAACTTAGTGACACGCTTTCCTAGATTTAGGTTTTATTTTCTTAATCTACTAATAATCAACCAACTAATTCCAATCTAATTCTGAAAATCTATTAAAACACTTAACTCTTAATTAAGTTTTAATTAACATTCATAACCATTTAACTTTAAGTCTAAAATGCAAACCTAAATCAATCCTAACTAACTTAATAATTGATTCATAACCAATTTAAAATTTAAAAGATGTAGACTATCTTAGGAGACTAAAATACAAACTAAACTCATTAGGATAAAAGATTTCTTAAAGGTCCAAACTTAGAATAATCTCTTAAAAGTAATCAACAAATCTCTTAATACGTAACAACCGCTCCAAAAGTGAAGTTTATTGGATGGACTACTCCGGGCTGCGGGGCTAAGTGTCCTAAGGAGGCTGGTTCCTCGAGCCTGGTGGCACAACGCCACGAATGAATCTAATGGAGCGTCAAAACTTAAAATTAATTTTTCTAATTGGCATAATTCAAACTTGATTAATAAATGATTTAATTCACCTTTTCTTTTCTTTTAACAACAAACTACAATAATTTAACAAAGTTAATCATCACTGGGTAACCCAGGCCTACGAGGCTATTAAGTTAGCCCCAAGGAGGGTGAAATAAACCTCACGGCCTCGGTGTGAAACAAAGGTGGTGGTTAATCAAACACTAAAATAGGAGATACCTAAAATCAACTTTAAAACACTAAGATTTGAATCTTAATTAAAATCTCTTCTTTGTCCCTTTCAACAAATAAACTAAAATATAAACAACTTTAACTAAACTATCTCATCTAGGACCTACCAAAACCACACGGCTTTCACACACTTAGATGAATTTGATAGGACACGACTATTAGCTCTAGGTTAGGCTGTTGTTCTGTTTTACTTTTTCTGCACTTTGTTGTGACGCTCTGCATGTGACCTGTGTGCTGGTTGTTCTTTTTGCTACCTGTTGTAGCTTTTCTGCTGTGTTGTTTCTGTACTACTTTTTCTAGTCTTCTTTTCTGCACTGTGGCTGTGACGTTAGAATACCCATAGGTTAGGCACGTTCTTTGATACTGATGCTGTCTTCTTGCAGGGGGCCGTGCTCATATAATGCTGCTAAAAGGGGGGCTAAAATTAAATAAATAATATATAACTGCTTTAGGTACCTGCTTCAGCTGCTTAGCCCCCAATAATCAGAGCACGGCCAAGTGATTGATGTGCGCATTTTCATTTACATATATAACTGCTTGGGTGAATTTTTCTTATTATAACTGCTTAGGATAACCCCTGCAGGAGAGTCTAGATTTTTCTCTTTTCTGATGTAATGTATTTGATAGTAAATTGTGAAAATCATTAAAATAAGGCATTTTTAAGGAAATAGGAATCCAAAGGGAAAAGTAAACCCCTATAGGGGGTTTCCTTTTTCATTTGGATATCCTTTTGGAACACTCACTACGAGGAGTCCAAAGGGAAAAGTAAACCCCTACAGGGGGTTTCCTTTTTCATTTGGACATCCTTTTT
The DNA here is from genome assembly GCA_022539455.1 of Dendrobium nobile. NCBI lineage: Eukaryota > Viridiplantae > Streptophyta > Magnoliopsida > Asparagales > Orchidaceae > Dendrobium > Dendrobium nobile. The sequence continues at coordinate 39,317,833 of CM039731.1, read as the reverse complement.
GGAGGAGTCACTACGAGGAGCCAGAAGAAAGAATGAAGATGATCCAAAGACGAATCAAGGAAGAGAAGAAGAAGACTGAAGAAATAAAAAAAAATGCCTTATTTTAAGATTTGCGTCATTTCCGGGTTGTTGTCGGTGGAACCCGGCCACCTTTACTTACTGTACTTTGAGATGTAATATTGTATGGCACTTGCCATGGACATTTTTTTTCGTGGGATTTTGTTTCTGTGCTGTGATTTACTTACATTGATTGCGCAGTAGAACCAGCATGCTTTTTATAGGTTTCTTTCTTGCATGTGCTTGTGTCTGACCGCTAGGCTCCTTAGGGATAAAATTTTTCTACTCGCAATTATTTAATAAAATTTAAGATTAACTCACATAGAAACATAACGACTCTAGGGAATAGCCGGAATCGTCCGGGGTGGCATACATGCATTCTCTCACCTCCTAGACAAACTTCCCCGCCTGCGGGTAGAGTCCGGATAATCTGGCCTATGAGGATGAAGTGCCGGACCTGGGGAAGTTTAGTCATTCAAAATTATTTTATAAAGCCTTTTTAAAATTCATACATATCTGATTTGGAGACTTTGACTAGCATAATTGCATCAGTAACTAATTAAAATTAAGATTTAATTGCAATAGTCTTAGAAGCATTGTACCATTCATAAGTGTGGGATCTCTTAGGAAATTTCTCTAGTTGTCGATCCCAAATTTCAGTGTCTAACTACCCTCCCATCTCTCATACAGACCGGATAGCATGAATTTTACACGATTAGGAGGTTTTAGCTGGCTTCCTTTGTCAGACAAGGAATAAGTCCAGATTGCATTAGCTAGGTCGTAGATGTTAGCGTTGTTTGTACAACACTACATCTTTTATAGATTTAGGGTCTAAAGGTGAGAGGTACGAGTGTACCTCTATACACCTTATTGGTGGGTAAGCTATCCATCCCTTCGGAAGCTATAAATCCTACCCATCCGCGTCACACAGATGACGCCACTTCCCTCTTTCTCTCGTGCATATCTGAGATGCGTGGCCTCTTTCTTTTCTCCAGTTTTCTCTTTCTCGGACCAGCCGGATGTTGATTGAACCATGTGTGATTGATTGAGCCAAGTTGAGACATTTCCCCTTTGATTAGGAAAACCTAGAAATCCCTTGCACTAAACCCACTTTAGAGGAGATAATCTAACGTCCTTAATCGAGAGTCTTCTTAGATCAAGGTCTAAGATGTAATTAACTACGGGGGCTTGCGCCCGTAGGAAACCGATCCCCACAATCAAATAAACCCTATTCGATGCTGATGTATCGAATAGGGGAAATCTCGTGAATTTAGGGTTATATATATTATTATCCATCGAGGCTGGTAAGTGAAAACCGCCACCCTCCATGGCTAATCGTATATATAACTCCATCTGCTCTTCCATCGGCCTGCTTGTGTCGATTGTAAAGGTCTGCGACCACTTTGTCCTACGGGATAGTGTGATCGTACCCTTTGCATTCGAACCACACGAGCGGAATCCTTTCGGAGACCCACAGATTTCTGGCGACCACGGTGGGACAGGTTTCTCTCTCCATCTTCGGATATTAAATTATCTTTTTTGGTGTGCACTCCGGGTTTAGTGTTCTTTAGTTAGGTTCTTCTTCTTCTAGCCTTTATAGGCTATTCCGTCCCTTTCTTTCTCGTTCCTTCCGGTGCTTTTGTTTACGCTAATTGTTATTGTTTGTGGTAGCAGACAGTAGAAATGGCGTATTCCGGTCCGTCCGTTACTTTCTGTTTTGGCTCTGACTCGCGGGTGACACTTCCCGAGTCCCTGTTGACGAGCCCACCGGCGGGGGGGATCACCTTTGGATCCTTCACCGATTCGGCGTACGTCACTCTTGGCGGGCCGACCCCCTCCGAGGCTGCCGCATTCTCTCCACCTCAGAGGAGAGGACGTGCAGCTATGCGACCTTTCGGACGACCCGTTGCTCGGCAGCCAGCCCGGGCACCCGTTCGTCCAGTTGCTGTTCGTGCGCAGCCAGTGCGCCCGGTGGTTAGGCAGCCAGTGCCTAGGCCTCTCCCTGTTCACCCCGTTCATCCAGCGGTCAGGCGGCCAGCGCCTGTCGCTCCTGTTGTTCGTGTAGCTCCGGCCCCTCAGCGCCGGCAGCCAGTAGCAGTTCCGTTACCAGTTGTTCCGGTAGAGGTTACTCGCGCTCGAGTTTCCCCTCCTCCTTCCTCTTCGAGGAAGAGGGTGGCTCAGGCCGAGCTTCCTCCACCGCCTACCCGTCGGGTTTCTATTTTCACCCGGTTGTCTCACCCTGAGATTGCCGAGGAGACCCCGACACCCCCTCAGTCAGTAGTCCCCGTTCCCCCAGTACAGTCTGTGGGTACTGATGTAGCTTCTTCCTCCACCTCCGGCCTTGGGAGAAGAGCTAGGAGGAATAGGAACAGGAGATTACGATTAGCGGCATCCGATGCAGCAGTTCAGAGGATGGCAGATTCTGTGGCTCACCAGGAGCCAATTCAGCAGAGGATGGTTCCCTTGCAGCGGGAGCCACGCAGACGTGTAGTTACCCCAGTTCCTGATGTTGTAGTCGCCCCTGAGATCGACGCAGTTCAGGGAGGACGCTTTTCCCCTCTAGTGCATAGTGGTGATGAGGAGGACGCTGCCCACATTGCAGCAGCCCCTCCTGTCCCCACTACTCTTCCTCGCGCTCGAGTCCCCAGGGATACTGTCACTCGGACCCTCACTCAGAGGATCCGAAGCATTATCCGTTCAGCGCGCGGTAGAGGGCGTGTTAGTGAGGAGAGGTTACTCCATCAGATCTCTCAGGTGCATTCTCAGTTGCAGCGACAGTCAGTTAGACAGAGTTACCGGTGGCAGAGAGGACAGCCACCACGACAGCAGACTAGAGTTGTTCCCACTGATAGACCTCAGGCAGGTGCCCCGGTTGTTGGACGACGCCCTCGCCGTCATGGACGTCGCCCACAGTTAGAGCCTGTCCGATCCCAGCTTGGTTCAGTTGTCGTTGCCCCCTCCACTCAGTTAGATGTTCCTACCGGGTCCCGTCGTAGTAGATGGGTTTGGAGACGTCGGCAGGTGGATGAGCCTGTCGAGACGGAGCAGACAGTTGGTACGATTCGGCGAGTTGATACAGTCCCTTCAGCGTCAGTGCCAGTTCAGATGGATGTTGATGCAGTAGATGTCGATAGTAGTGTCCCAGCTCGAGTGGAGCCAGTTGCTGCTTCTAGTCCCCTTAGGATTTCTTTTCCTATGGGTCCGTACATAGATGCCCTTTGTCAGACCCTCTCCGATGATGACTTGCTTACAGAGGAGTCAGATGAAGACATTCCCGTTCACCGTGTCTGTGTTGTCACGAGACGAGGCACGTCAGATGAGCAGCATGAGCAGTACGATGATTTAGAGGAGCAAGGGGAGGCTGATGTACCTTCCACCTCAGCACAGGGTGGACCTCCCCGTTCAGTAGACACGGATGTTACAGTTTTGCAGTTACAGACTCAGATGGCGGAGATGGCTAGAGCCATGGCGGCGATGACCGCCCAGCTGACGATGTTGGGGGCTACACCCCATGTTATGGATGTAGTTACTCCTACTACATCCAGAGACGAGCCAGTTGCGCCACAGTCGCCAGCCCCAGAGCCTGTTAGAGTTGATAGAGTTCAGAGAACAGTTCCGATGTCTCCCCCAGCAGTACCTTTGAGTGTGCCAGTCCAGAGTCAGTCAGTACAGTTGTCACCAGTTCAGATTCAGGACATGATCGCACAAAGGGTTGACCAGGCTATTGCTTCTAGAAAGTCTGGAGATTCTGTTAGTAGAGGTCGCCCCTACCCGGTAGAGTACGAGCGGGAGCCTTACCCCGCTGGTTTTGTTCCTCCCCGATTTCGAGTTTTTGATGGGTTTGGGAACCCAAAACAACATGTGGCTCAGTATCGGGCCATATGTTGTAACATTGGAGGAAATGATGCGTTGATGCTTAGACTGTTTGTTAGTAGCTTAGGGGGAGTGGCATTTGAGTGGTATGCCGATCTCCCTAACGATTCAGTTCGCACTTTTGCTGAGATGGAGCAGTTATTTGTGCAGAGGTTCATTAGTACAGAGCATAGAGTGACTGTTGGTGAGTTGGTAGTGACCAGACAGCGCCCCCACGAGTCTCTACTTAACTATATAGTTAGGTGGAGAAACCTTAGTCTTCAGTGTGAACCTCAATTGCAAGAGCAGCATGCAGTTGAGATTCTGTTGAAGAATATTGATGGTCCTATCGCTCCGTACCTGAAGGGTTTCAGCATTCGAACCTTTCAGAAGTTGTTAACCAAGGTCACCAGCCTGCAGGACAGCATACCCAGTGCAGTCCCTCCTAAGGTTGAGAGTCAACCCCCGCGTAGACCTCAACGTTTGGAGTTTTCCGGGGCACCGCCTCCTAGGAAGGGGGAAGTGCATAGTACTTCTGATGCTCATGATAGGGGCAAGAGGCCCATGGTTAGTTCAGTACCACAGCGTCCACCACCACCACGACCTCAGTTTCAGCCCCGACCCCAGTTGCCACCACCAGTACAGTCGTCAGGGCAGTTTCAGTCTCAGCCACAGACACAGCAGCAGTTTAGGCGCCCTCAGAGGACTCCGGAGGCTCAGCAGTCTCTACAGGAGAAGCTTAGCAAGGAATATCCCTTCAAAAGGGAAAGTGTGCAGAAGATCTTTAAATTCCTTGTTAAGAAAAATATTTTGGTGTTCCCGGTTAACAATAAGACAAATGAAGAGGGACAGACAGAGCATCCTTTGTATTGTCCATTTCATAGGCATATTGGTCATGTCCTTGAAGATTGCTTTGTGTTCAAGGACAGAGTGGAGAGCCTTATGGCTAGGGGTGAGATTCACTTGCAGGACAGTGATTTGGTGCATCCTCGAGGTAAAGTTTCTCAGATAGTTCAGATGATTACTAGCTCCAGTCAGTGTGACAGTCAGTGTGGTGTTCAGAGCAGTGACAGTAGAGCACCTCTTAGTTCTGGGGAGGAGTGGCAGCTTGCACTCTCTCGCAAGACAAGGGGTATGATCAGACGGGCAGTTCAGAGTTCAGAGGCAGTTGAGAGGAGGCCCCCACAGGCCAAGTCGACAGTTGCCAGCCCAGTTCCTTTGCCAGTTTCTTTTTCTTCTTCTGTTGTAGTGCCTACTGAGCACATTTCTTCTACTTCTCCTTGTATTAGAAAGATGTATGAAAGAGAGAAATTTGTTGTAACTTCTGAGGGGAAGACAGGATCTCTTCCAGCACTTACGCTGAAGGATTTTGTTCTCCCTTCAACTGATGATGAATTAATGGAAGAAAATGATTCTGGCTACTTTTGGTGTCTTGCTCCTTCTAGTTCTACTTTTTCTAGCACTCGTTCTTCTTCTGTTTTATTTATTTCTGAAAATAATAATGATGATCCTTCTTTTAGAGAAGAGTTTGAGTGTGAGGAAGAGCCTGTGTTTGCCATTCCTGAAGGAGGTTGTTACATGGATTCTGGAGATGAATCCGAGAACACTCCTCAGTCACTTCTTAATGAACCAACACAAGCCATGTCACCTGAACCAAATGAGTCCTCTATCGAGCCTGACTCGATACGAGAGATACAATTGCGTTCAGGTAAGGTCCTACCACCTAAAATGGCTAAGAATAATAAAGAAAAAGATAGAAACATCATTACCCAACAGGATGATCCTATCCCTCCTCCTCAAGCACCTGCTAAGGAGAAGGGAAAAGGCCCTCAGTTGGATGTTGATTACAATGTGTTGGCTCATTTGAGAAAGATCCCTTCTCTTCTTAGTGTTTATGATGCACTTATGATGTCTTCTGACTTGAGAGAGACTTTGGTTAAAGCTTTGCTTGAACCAGAATCTTATCAAGCCTTCTTTGCCACTGAGTCAGTTAAGGATGCATGCTATTTGAAAGAAATGCCATGCATTACCTTTTCAGACCAGGATCTTCTTTTAGGGACTCCTGATCACAACCGTCCTTTGTACGTCACCACTGAAGTAAATGGTTATGAGTTGAACAGGGTCCTCATTGACCAAGGAGCTTCAGTTAATATCCTTAATCATGCCACCCTACAGAGTCTCTCCCTTGGTCATTTGAAGCTCACTTCAGACAAGATTATGCTGAAGGGTTTCAATGATCAAGGTCAGCGAGCTCTAGGTTCCATCACTTTGCCTTTGCGTTTTGGAGATCTTTTGACTGAGGCAAAGTTTCATGTTATTGAGGCAGATACCTCATACAAGGCTCTCTTAGGAAGGCCTTGGATACATGAATATGGAATGGTGCCTTCTACACTGCACCAGTGCATGAAGTATATGAGGAATGACGTAGAGTTTTCCATCCTTGGAGATATTCAACCTTTTGCCGTGCATGAAGTCTCCATTTATGATGATGCCGAGCATTACATGCCTCGAAAAGCTCGTAGACCTCCCCCTGCCCAGTCACCAGTGATACCCACTAGTATTGTACAGGGTCCTATGCAGCCACTTGCACAGGGTCCTATACAGCCACTAGCACAGGGTCCATCACAGGTTAGGATTGGGGCAGATGTTTCCACTGATGACCTTGATGAATCTTTACGGTTTGTACTCAGGCGCGATATTCCTCCTAATAGAGGTAGGGGATTGCGTGGTAGAGGTCGAGGTAGAGAGTCAGTTCGCCCTCCGAGAAACTTTGATACTCGAATCCCTCCCCCTTCGCACTTGTACACTTCCCCTTTGATTGTTGAGTCTGACTCTGATGATGAAATGGTTGATGTTCCTCGTCACTCAGCTCCTTCCCCCGCCTTTAGTGTTGATCACAATTCCTATCCCACATTCCATAGGAGTTTGATACCTCAGGGTGGTTTGGTTGTTGATAGTGATTCAGACGACGACGGAGATGTCGGACGTCAGACTACTAGCCAACAATCCCTTTCTCGCCAGATGTATGGGATGAGAATTGAGGAATCTCCTCCTCAACCTTCCCCTACACCTTTCGCCAGTGTTCGTGGTGCACCACCCTTAGATAGGCGCTCTGTACAAGAGCTGCACACTCTCTATGTGCCAGCACAATCTGCTTGGCATGCATCGTTGTTCCATAGTGTAGGTGTCCCACAGAGTACTGACATACAGGGTCCTGTGGAATCCACTGTGGATGATGAGATCATGCCAGTTCCCCGGTACTTTTCCCCTGCTGTTGATAACTTTGTTGAGCGAGGTCTTGTCCCTTCGACTTGGTCGGGTAGACAGGCCCAACAGCAAGCCCGTATTTGGCGAACTGATTTTCCTCGAACTGGGCAGGGTATAGGCTATTCTCAAGAAGATCAGTCCCCTTCCGCCAGCATTCGGGTTGTCTCTCATTCTTATCCGGTTGTTTCTATCTCCGATGATGAAGACCTGGAGGAGAATGAGGACAGGGTCCTTGAAGCCCCACGTGAATTCGAAGATGGCGCCAGTTCTGCCATGGACGAATTATGCGAGATCAATTTGGGCACTGAATCGGATCCTCGGCCTATCTTTCATAGTGCTTTGCTATCCGAATCAGAGGCTCAAGAGTATGTTGCACTCATTTCTGAGTTTAAAGATTGCTTTGCCTGGAACTACACGGAGATGCCCGATTTAGATCCAGAAGTAGCAGTCCATAAGTTAGCTATTAGTCCTGATGCAGTCCCTGTTAAGCAGTCACCTCGTCGGATGAGGTTAGAGATTGAACAACAGGTGATCGCTGAGACTAAGAAGCTTATAGAAGCTGGTTTTGTTCGTGAAGAGAAGTATCCCACTTGGCTTGCCAATGTTGTTCCAGTCCGGAAGAAGAATGGTCAAATTCGTGTCTGTATAGACTTCCGTGATTTGAATAAGGCATGTCCTAAGGACGATTTCCCTCTTCCTATTCCCGAATTGATGGTTGATATTGCTTCATCCCATAGCATTTTCTCCTTCATGGATGGTTCATCTGGTTACAATCAGATTAAGATGGCCCCTGAAGATGAGAAATTCACTGCTTTTCGCACCCCTATAGGTGTGTTTTGTTACAAGGTGATGCCCTTCGGCCTCAAGAATGCCGGGGCCACCTATCAGCGTGCCATGACTATCATTTTTGATGAGCTGATTCATGAGCAAGTTGAATGTTATGTGGATGATTTAGTGGTCAAAAGCAAGGTCCGTAGTGATCATCTCCGAGACCTACGAATCGTTTTTGAACGCTTAAGAAAGCATGATTTGAAAATGAATCCCCTAAAGTGTGCATTTGGAGTTAGTGCGGGGAAGTTTCTTGGTTTTATTGTTCGCTATCGTGGCATTGAGATTGATCCCTCCATGATCAAGGCCATAGTGGACTTGAAACCCCCTAGGAGTCTTACCCAGTTGAGGTCTTTCCAGGGTAAGCTTGCTTTCTTGCGGAGATTTATCTCCAATTTGGCCGGTAGATGTCATCCCTTTGCTGCTTTAGCGAAGAAGGATGCTCGCTTTCATTGGGATAGGAATTGTCAGGAGGCCTTTGAGAGCATAAAGCGCTACCTGACGAATCCCCCAGTGTTGGCTGCACCCATCCCTGGCAAGCCCTTGATTCTTTACACTACTGCCTTGGATGAGTCACTTGGTGCACTTTTAGCTCAAGAAAATGAGGAAGGCAAAGAGAACGCCTTGTACTACCTTAGCAGACGCTTGATTCCTGCAGAGCTAAAATACCCGGCAATGGAAAAGCAGTGTTTGGCTTTGATCTTTGCTGTGCAGAAGCTTAGACACTACATGCTCTCACACAAGATCAGCTTAATTTCTCGAGTTAATCCTTTGCAGTACCTGATGACCCGTCCGACTTTGTCAGGTCGTCTAGCACGTTGGTCCATGATTTTATTGCAGTTTGACATTACATATGTCCCTCAGCGGGCCGTCAAAGGACAGGCTCTAGCTGATTTTCTTGCTTCTCACCCGATCCCTGCAGATTCTCCACTTAATGACGATTTGCCCGACGAATTAGTCATGAGTGTAGAAGAGCAGGAGTCCCCTACTTGGGAGTTTTACTTTGATGGAGCCTCTCCCATCAAATCACTACGTCCTTATGAAACTCCTGTAGTTAGGGTAGGTTTGGGACTTGTTTTTGTGTCTCCTGAAGGCCACACCCTTCGTTACTCCTACAGTCTTTCTGAGCCTCGTACTAACAACGAAGCTGAGTACGAAGCTTTAATTGTAGGACTTGAGTTGGCCATTCAGATGAGCATTGTGCGGGTAAAGATTTTTGGAGATTCCCAACTAATTATTAATCAAGTTGCTGGAATTTTCAAAGTTCTCAAACCCGAGCTCTTGCCTTACCATGACAGGGCAATGGAGCTCTTGTGTTTGATCCCTGAAGTGACTTTAGTTAGAGTCCCTCGATCTGAGAATGGTAGAGCGGATGCACTAGCTAAACTTGCCAAAGAGTTGGCCGACCCGAATGGAAATCCGGTGTCGATTGTTGTTCAGTACCGACAAGCCTTGTGTCCCGCGGACTTGTCTTCTCCCGATCAGACCCTCACAGTGTGCGCTGTTGAGGAAGAGTCAGATTGGAGAGTCCCCTTTGTTGAGTATTTGAAGCGTGGTAGACTTCCGGATGACCGCTCTCTTGCCACTCAGATTAGAAAGAGAGCTTTGTCATTTTCCTATGTAAATGAAATCCTGTACCGACGCTCTTTTGACCAAATGTGGTTGCGTTGCCTCAACAACGAGGAGGCTCGTAAGGTAATGGGCGAGGTACACGAAGGACTTTGTGGTGCTCATCAGTCCGGACCTAAGATGAAGGTCAGAATTAAACGCCTTGGTTATTATTGGCCGACTATGATCCGTGATTGCATGGAGCACGCTAGGAGGTGTCACCAATGCCAGATCCATAATACTGTTATTCACCAACCTCCTAATCCGCTGCACCCCACTGTGTCTTCTTGGCCTTTCGAGAGTTGGGGCACGGATGTAGTGGGTCCTATTGACCCTCCTTCCTCTAAGGGTCATAGGTTTATTCTGGCTGCTACTGATTACTTCTCTAAGTGGGCAGAAGCTATTCCGCTTAAAGAAGTCAAGTCAGAAGATGTGATGCGCTTCTTTCGCGATCATGTCGTCTACCGTTTTGGTGTTCCGCGTCGTATAATTTCGGATAACGGCCCGTCTTTTAGAAGCACTAAAATCGCTAGATTCGCCCGCCGCCATAACATAAATTGGCGGTATTCCTCGATTTACTATCCTAGGGCTAATGGTTTGGCTGAAGCATTCAATAAGACCTTAGTTCAGTTGATAAGAAAGATACTCGCGGCAAATAAAAGAGAATGGCACGACAAATTACCTGAAGCATTATGGGCTTATAGGACTACATACCGTACTCCTACCCAGTGTACACCATATGCCTTAGCTTTTGGGGTTGAAGCTGTCCTCCCACTAGAGGTTGAGCTCCCTTCGTTGCGTGTAGCAGTTAGCCACAATTTGTCTCGCGAGGATAATGCCCGACTACGATTGGAAGAACTTGATGGTTTAGAAGAGCTCCGTTTGCAAGCCTATCAGAACCTTAAGTTGTATCAGGCCCGTATAGCCCAGGCACATGATCGCCTTGTCCGACCCCGTGCTTTTCAGGTCGGAGAATTGGTCCTTGTTTTGCGTAGACCTATCATCTCGCGTCGTCGTCGAGGTGGTAAGTTCGAGCCCATTTGGGAAGGCCCATTTGTCGTAGAGCAAGTATACGAAGGTGGATCTTATTTGCTAGTTGATGCGAATGGTGTTCATCCCATGCCTGTCATTAATGGGCAGTACTTGAGAAAGTACTACGCTTGAGTTTGCACATCGCAAGGGGCATCCCCCGCCACTTGTAAGTATTCCTCTGTATAGATATGACTCTAAAGGATTTCTTGTACTTTTCGGCAGTCCGTGGCCACGACGATTTGTCCTCTACCACGTGATGTTCGTCACGCAGAGTACAAGATCATCCTCAGGAGTTGTGTGTAAATACGCCGTAGGGATGTTTGTGCTTACTTTTATATTCACTAATCACTTTGATGTTGTTGCATAAGATCTTCTTCTCAGTCCCCTTCGAGGGTTGACTTTCCCCAATTTCACTTGTCCTCTTCAAGTGTGGTCTGGGATACCAAAACTACTAGCTCGAATTTCTCTGGAATGTGATACTGGGTCCATCCTTGGTCTATATTTGTCAAATACATTGATGTTGATCCATTGTCACTTGGTGAATTTTTCTACAAAATTGTTATAATTTTTCTCTCCCCAGTTTTACTCATGTGGCGAGTGTGGCCTGGGATATCAAAGCCAGCAATTTTCCCCTCTTTATGTTCCGGTGTCCTTGATCTATATCTGTAAAAAAAAAAAAAAAAAAAAAAAAAAAAAAAAAAAAGAGGGAAGCTCTTAGTTGAGAAAGGACTGGTTGCCCTTGTCACAGGTGGAACCCGGTTCTAAGCTCCAAGAGCCTAAAGTCCCTCCAAATTCTCTTTATCTCCTTAAAACATTCTGTTGATTGTTTAGGAGATAGCTGTATATTCATTCATTCTATTATGATTATTCACTTATAATGGGATATGATTTCCCCTTCCTACGATGTGGTACATCTTGCTTCAGATGTTGACATCCTTGCCCAGTGGATTTTGATCTTCTAGTAGAAAGTCAATCCACTGCTTCTTTCTAGTGACATATTTCTCTATTGAAAATTTATCCTTAGCTGCAAGAGCAGCCTTTTTGGATACATAAAATGTTGTTTGTACCTCTCGCAGGATCCCAACAATTGGTATGGGTGTTACCACTGTGATCCCTTTTGCAATCATTGATGTTCGATATGATGAACATTATTCTTAGTGGCAGATGTGTCCCCTCGCCACTTCGCTCGATCTTTGATATGACATTATTCTTTCTACTCGATCGTTTATATGTTCCTCTGTTTAGAGAGATATATATCGATCGTTCATTTCATGTTGTACATGATTTCAGTTTACTTAAGAAATCCTACTTGTATTTTGATTACTCATGGCCACGACGATTTGTCCTCTACCATGTGATAACTAAAATAGGAGTTTGAGATTTCTTAGATGATGGAGTACTTAGTTTCCTTGACTTTCTCACAGCACCACGCAGCTGAGCGTTGGTTGGTTGTGGAGCCCTTTCTTCTTTTTATCGTCGCGGCATATGCGCCCGACGATATTAGAGTGTACTTTCCTCTTCTTATTGTCGCGGCATATGCGCCCGACGATATTAGAGTGTTGTTCTTTCCTCTTCTGATCGCCGTGGCATATGCGCCCGGTGGTATTAGAGTGTAGAGTTCTCTTTTGCTGGTTGAGAGAGCCCGACAGAGTCCCTGGGAGGCATTCCTCACCACCCTTTCCTCTTCTTATCGTCGCGGCATATGCGCCCGACGATAGTTGAGTGTACTTTTCCTCTTCTTATCGTCGCGGCATATGCGCCCGACGGTAGTTGAGTGTACTTTCCTCTTTTTATCGTCGCGGCATATGCGCCCGACGATATTAGAGTGTTGCTCTTTTCCTCTTCTTATCGTCGTGGCATATGCGCCCGACGATAGTTGAGTGTACTTTTCCTCTTCTTATCGTCGCGGCATATGCGCCCGACGGTAGTTGAGTGTACTTTCCTCTTTTTATCGTCACGGCATATGCGCCCGACGATATTAGAGTGTTGCTCTTTTCCTCTTCTTATTGTCACGGCATATGCGCCCGACGATATTAGAGTGTTGCTCTTTTCCTCTTCTTATTGTCGCGGCATATGCGCCCGACGATATTAGAGTGTTGCTCTTTTCCTCTTTTTATCGTCGCGGCATATGCGCCCGACGATATTAGAGTGTTGCTCTTTTCCTCTTCTTATCGTCGCGGCATATGCGCCCGACGATAGTAGAGTGTACTTTCCTCTTTTTTATCGCCGCGGCATATGCGCCCGGCGGTGTTAGAGTGTACTTTCCTCTTTTTATCGCCGTGGCATATGCGCCCGACGATATTAGAGTGTTATTTCCTCTTCTTATCATTTTGGCATATGCGCTAATGATAGCAGAGTGTTTCTTGTGGACTTCTTGTGTTCACCTTGGCTCTTTTAATATTATCTTGATTCTAGCTTGTGTTAGCGCGAAATCCTTTCTTTTACTCTGCTGTTACGACATAGTCAGGCAGATAGATGATTTCTATATCGGTGATTCTTCATCCTTATTGTTTCCTTTTGATTATCACTTTTTATTTGATATGATTTTCAACTGATTGTTGAATCCCTTCCTGCTCGTCATCCTAGATGTACGCTCTAGATGATAGTTAATTTTCCTTTGGGCGCTTTAGGATATTGTTTCAATTCTATTCATGCGGGCATGATATTTCCTTCTCTATCTCCTATTCGTCCACTTTGGTTGGGTAGATAGTTGATTTGCTACTTCTCTTTATTGGTTTGATTCTCATCGGTTGATTTTAGATTGATCTCTTATTCTTAGTGAATTTCACTAGTTGACCTTGAGGTTGTATCTTCCTAAAGTTAGGAAGGTCAACGCCAACATATACGGTTCACCCGTTGTTCTCCGCATATGTTGGGGGTCCGTTTGTTGACCTCGATTTCGGCTCGAGCATGCTCGAGCTCTTTCGATCGATCCAATTGAATCCCGTCGAGCCTAATTCGAACTCGAATCGACCCGACTCGTGCCGGATCAGACTCGATTGTGTTCAATTAGACTCGGTTATTTTATTTTGATTGTGTCGAACCCGATTCGATTTAAATTAGTGTTGATGTCGAACTTATTTTCGTGCCATTTAATTCGTTGTGACGGCTCGAGCCCAAATCGACTCGAATCGAGTCGGATATTGGACTCGAGTATAGCTTGATCTTAGCCAAATTTGACCCAATTCAGCCTAAGATTGTTTTAATTAAACTCCAAAATACTTTTAATGAACTTTGAATTTAATTCCGAATCGGGTAGTTGAATCTAACGGCTCTCGTCATGTTGAAATTTGGGCTCTGCCGTTACCTGATACATGCGATCTCCCTCAGGCAAAAACAGCGATCTGCTTCAGAAAACAGGCTCTGTTCGCGTGATTTGAGCTACTGCGAAGACGGACGAGAAAAGGCGGGCTTCCTCTTTCGACGAGAGTTTTGGCTTAACCAAAACGAAGACTCTCTGGGGCTCCCTCTCACTTTTTTTCCGGCTCCCATCTTCCTCCGTTCACAGAGACCCGTCGCCCCCTCCCTCTCTCGTTCTCCCTGGTGTTCGCAAAATCCAGCCAAGGCCGACGCCCTAGCTTCTCCCCTCCCGCTTCGCACGGCCCTGGACCGAACCCGACAAGCTCCCGACGTCACACGCCTGGACCGAGCCCGTCGCCTGCCCCCCTCTTGGACGACCGATCTCCTCCAAGCTGCAGGTAAGTATTCTCCCCTTTTCTTTTACTTCTTCTTCCCCTTCTCCTTCTCTAAGGCAACCTTTTAAACTAGTGCCCAGAACTCTCATCTTTCTACCCCAAATCAAAACTCTGTAAACCCTTTACGAATGTTGGATAAGATCGCCGAAAGGGCATCGGCAGAAGTGTGAAATCCTTCTGATGCCTTCATTTACTTATTAAGGATTAAGATAAAATTGGTTGGAAACGAAATTTAAGATTCTGTTGGTTTAAAAAAAAAATCTCATTTTTTTTTGTTGTATGGCTGGATTTCGGTCAAATTCTTTATATAAACTACTATGGCCAACAGATCGGTGATGTTGAGTTGCTTTCTCCGTTGTTTGTTTTATGTTTTTGGTGCTACATGCTTGCAAAACAAGGAGAACCTAAAGAACGAGTGGCTCAACAAATAACAAAAGGGTACGTTCTAGTTTTTTTTTTTTTTTTTTATTACATTTTTCATTTCCTTACACTGTTATTTATTTATAGAACTGCTCTAATTCATGTCTTTCCTATGTCTTGCGAGGTACCTTTTGGAAAGCAATGGACAAGGAGCACTTGGAGCTGGAGCTAGGACAATGAGATCCAAGTATCAGTCGTCCCTACTCATCTAGTAGGGGCGCTACGGGCGGAACCACCGGGTCGTAGCCCCCGGTGCTGTAAGTTTACTAAAACTTAGAAAACCTTTAGGGGCCTAGACGATTGTGCGCTTCCCACCCTTAGGGCCTTAGAAACTTCAATTATATATTTAGGATTGCTTTTATCTTCTTTTAGATCCCTAAAACCTTGTGACATCCGTATAGAGGTCTTAGGAATTAGAAAACAATACAACTTTTTTTATCCTACAACACTAGTGACATATAAGGACAAAAATTAAGGACTGAGTCTTAGAAAACATAGACTTAGGATGCATGCTCCCTATAGGATAGAGACATTAAAACAACAGAAAAACTTAGTGACACGCTTTCCTAGATTTAGGTTTTATTTTCTTAATCTACTAATAATCAACCAACTAATTCCAATCTAATTCTGAAAATCTATTAAAACACTTAACTCTTAATTAAGTTTTAATTAACGTTCATAACCATTTAACTTTAAGTCTAAAATGCAAACCTAAATCAATCCTAACTAACTTAATAATTGATTCATAACCAATTTAAAATTTAAAAGATGTAGACTATCTTAGGAGACTAAAATACAAACTAAACTCATTAGGATAAAAGATTTCTTAAAGGTCCAAACTTAGAATAATCTCTTAAAAGTAATCAACAAATCTCTTAATACGTAACAACCGCTCCAAAAGTGAAGTTTATTGGATGGACTACTCCGGGCTGCGGGGCTAAGTGTCCTAAGGAGGCTGGTTCCTCGAGCCTGGTGGCACAACGCCACGAATGAATCTAATGGAGCGTCAAAACTTAAAATTAATTTTTCTAATTGGCATAATTCAAACTTGATTAATAAATGATTTAATTCACCCTTTTCTTTTCTTTTAACAACAAACTACAATAATTTAACAAAGTTAATCATCACTGGGTAACCCAGGCCTACGAGGCTATTAAGTTAGCCCCAAGGAGGGTGAAATAAACCTCACGGCCTCGGTGTGAAACAAAGGTGGTGGTTAATCAAACACTAAAATAGGAGATACCTAAAATCAACTTTAAAACACTAAGATTTGAATCTTAATTAAAATCTCTTCTTTGTCCCTTTCAACAAATAAACTAAAATATAAACAACTTTAACTAAACTATCTCATCTAGGACCTACCAAAACCACACGGCTTTCACACACTTAGATGAATTTGATAGGACACGACTATTAGCTCTAGGTTAGGCTGTTGTTCTGTTTTACTTTTTCTGCACTTTGTTGTGACGCTCTGCATGTGACCTGTGTGCTGGTTGTTCTTTTTGCTACCTGTTGTAGCTTTTCTGCTGTGTTGTTTCTGTACTACTTTTTCTAGTCTTCTTTTCTGCACTGTGGCTGTGACGTTAGAATACCCATAGGTTAGGCACGTTCTTTGATACTGATGCTGTCTTCTTGCAGGGGGCCGTGCTCATATAATGCTGCTAAAAGGGGAGCTAAAATTAAATAAATAATATATAACTGCTTTAGGTACCTGCTTCAGCTGCTTAGCCCCCAATAATCAGAGCACGGCCAAGTGATTGATGTGCGCATTTTCATTTACATATATAACTGCTTGGGTGAATTTTTCTTATTATAACTGCTTAGGATAACCCCTGCAGGAGAGTCTAGATTTTTCTCTTTTCTGATGTAATGTATTTGATAGTAAATTGTGAAAATCATTAAAATAAGGCATTTTTAAGGAAATAGGAATCCAAAGGGAAAAGTAAACCCCTATAGGGGGTTTCCTTTTTCATTTGGATATCCTTTTGGAACACTCACTACGAGGAGTCCAAAGGGAAAAGTAAACCCCTACAGGGGGTTTCCTTTTTCATTTGGACATCCTTTTTGGAGGAGTCACTACGAGGAGCCAGAAGAAAGAATGAAGATGATCCAAAGACGAATCAAGGAAGAGAAGAAGAAGACTGAAGAAATAAAAAAAAATGCCTTATTTTAAGATTTGCGTCATTTCCGGGTTGTTGTCGGTGGAACCCGGCCACCTTTACTTACTGTACTTTGAGATGTAATATTGTATGGCACTTGCCATGGACATTTTTTTTCGTGGGATTTTGTTTCTGTGCTGTGATTTACTTACATTGATTGCGCAGTAGAACCAGCATGCTTTTTATAGGTTTCTTTCTTGCATGTGCTTGTGTCTGACCGCTAGGCTCCTTAGGGATAAAATTTTTCTACTCGCAATTATTTAATAAAATTTAAGATTAACTCACATAGAAACATAACGACTCTAGGGAATAGCCGGAATCGTCCGGGGTGGCATACATGCATTCTCTCACCTCCTAGACAAACTTCCCCGCCTGCGGGTAGAGTCCGGATAATCTGGCCTATGAGGATGAAGTGCCGGACCTGGGGAAGTTTAGTCATTCAAAAATTATTTTATAAAGCCTTTTTAAAATTCATACATATCTGATTTGGAGACTTTGACTAGCATAATTGCATCAGTAACTAATTAAAATTAAGATTTAATTGCAATAGTCTTAGAAGCATTGTACCATTCATAAGTGTGGGATCTCTTAGGAAATTTCTCTAGTTGTCGATCCCAAATTTCAGTGTCTAACTACCCTCCCATCTCTCATACAGACCGGATAGCATGGATTTTACACGATTAGGAGGTTTTAGCTGGCTTCCTTTGTCAGACAAGGAATAAGTCCAGATTGCATTAGCTAGGTCGTAGATGTTAGCGTTGTTTGTACAACACTACATCTTTTATAGATTTAGGGTCTAAAGGTGAGAGGTACGAGTGTACCTCTATACACCTTATTGGTGGGTAAGCTATCCATCCCTTCGGAAGCTATAAATCCTACCCATCCGCGTCACACAGATGACGCCACTTCCCTCTTTCTCTCGTGCATATATGAGATGCGTGGCCTCTTTCTTTTCACCAGTTTTCTCTTTCTCGGACCAGCCGGATGTTGATTGAACCATGTGTGATTGATTGAGCCAAGTTGAGACATTTCCCCTTTGATTAGGAAAACCTAGAAATCCCTTGCACTAAACCCACTTTAGAGGAGATAATCTAACGTCCTTAATCGAGAGTCTTCTTAGATCGAGGTCTAAGATGTAATTAACTACGGGGGCTTGCGCCCGTAGGAAACCGATCCCCACAATCAAATAAACCCTATTCGATGCTGATGTATCGAATAGGGGAAATCTCGTGAATTTAGGGTTATATATATTATTATCCATCGAGGCTGGTAAGTGAAAACCGCCACCCTCCATGGCTAATCGTATATATAACTCCATCTGCTCTTCCATCGGCCTGCTTGTGTCGATTGTAAAGGTCTGCGACCACTTTGTCCTACGGGATAGTGTGATCGTACCCTTTGCATTCGAACCACACGAGCGGAATCCTTTCGGAGACCCACAGATAAAAGATGCAAAAACTTACAGATAGTGTAATAAAAGGGATAAAGAGGTAGAAAAACTTCCCTGATACCAAAGGAAAAAAACCTCAATGAGATTAAGTAAGAATAATTTACATAAATTTGTCATTAAAGCTTTAATTAGATTTAGAAATAATTCCAAATCAATAATCTCCATCTCATTTTTCACTTCAGAAAAATGAAAGATGACAAATTAGGCTCCAATATTAGAACAACTGCACCCAAATGATTGCCTATGTACCCTCTCCCAAAGGGTCAAGCCGAGTATGATTGTTCAAAATAATTGGACAATCAGTCATGAGTCTTGCACCACTGCCGTGGTGATTGCATCTCAAATCCCACATTAATTATACCCTTCAGATACTTTAGGATACTTTTCACAGCTTGCCAATGATTCCTTCCTATTTCATGTATGAACCTGCTCGTAACGCTAACTGCTTGTGCACTTTTTGGATCAAGCTGCTCCAAAATCATATCATACTGTGCTACAAGTGCCAAGTAACTAGGGGTTGGAGGATTCTTAACCATTCACTAGGAGAACACCTCATCATAAGCAATCATTTCCCGTTGCACAAAGCCTTGTACCACAAACTTAGTATTGTACGTAGTACTGTACATTAGTTCCATGAGAGTCTTCCTTTGCATGCATCCATTTGCGCCCAATGATTTTTCTTTATGGACAAAGCTTTATCATCCTCCAAATAGCATCATTATGAAGAGACTCCATCTTTTCAATCAGGACTGCCCATTGCTTTCCTATAGTGACTAGAACTTCAACCTTCATATTTGAAAGTACAAATGCAATGTGATCCCTCAATTAATTTAATTTTGGGACATTCTGGCTCCTAAACCCTTGTTCTTCACAATAGGTTCCTAAGTATGAATCTCATCCTCAACATCATCTTCTACCCTTTGATTTGCAATTGAATCAAGAACCTGGCTAAAAGTGATATGACTAAGTGTAGAAAATGGAGTTGCATCTAACTTCAACTTCTGCAGTGCGCGCATCTTTGGTCCTAGTAAAACTCTCCACATGCTTAGAGTCCCGAGGCTTCAACATGCTCACCTCATTGAATATAACATCCTTGCTAATGATAATCTTTTTCTCTATCAGATCATAGTTTAAAACCCTTGACTCCATGCTTGAGGCTAATAAAGAATATCTTCTTTGCCTGCAGTTCTAGTTTATCATTCTAAACATGATAGTAAGCTGGACACCTAAATACTCATAAGTGCTCATAATCTCTAGTATGATGCAATAAACATATCTTCTCTGGGGTCTTCTTCCTAAAAGCTGCAGAAGGCAGGCAGTTCACCAAGTGACAAACATGATCCATCATCTCAGCCCAATAGACTATCCAACACAGCATTGGATAGCATACATTGAACTTTCTCTAGTAAAGTTCGATTCATCCTCTCTGCCATCCTGTTCTATATACTGTGATGTCTCTCTAACAATGAAGTGGTGCTCTATCCCAAATCTTTAACACTCCTACAAGAATACATCCGACGTGTATTCACCCCCATTATGGTTATCGTGGCAAGCTCTTTTTAAAAAAAACAAGCACTCCATGATTTATCTTTATAACTCCTGCCTCAATGACTACTTTATAGCCCTTGGTCTCTAAAACCCCAACAGACAATTAATTCTTCCTTATATCTGGAACGTGTCACACCTCAATCAACTCTCTCATAGTACCATCACGCCTTTTGATGAAGATGATCCTTATACCAATTGTCCTATGGTCACACCACCACTATCATTCTCCCTATAGGTACCGAACCACTCTCTAGTGAGATAGATATAATAAGTAGCACCAATATCCAGAATCCAGCATGACCATTACAATATTGCTTTTTTATATAGCATAACAACAATAATGATGTCCCAAACACACTCTTAACAGGGAAACGATAGACTGTAATAAACTTAAATTTTCGTTCTTTCTCACATCCCCTATCATTGATGCCAAGACAAGAAAACTTGTTGTTCCTTACAACCAGTTCATACGATATCCTTTGTAAATTAGAATTGCTTTCTTATTGCTTCTTAAAGTAATTTTATAGTACAAAAATTAATTTTGGTACAAAAAAATTGTTTTAAGAAACAATAAGAAAGCCATCCCACACCAAGCCTAAGTCGAATTTAGATTTTTTTTTAGCTATTATTTTTTAAATGAGCAAGTATAAATTAATAAACAATTTTTTATTAAATGTTTTACTTAGTATACCAATATTATTCACCCGCCTATCATTAAATTAAAAAAAAAAAGTTCAAAAAATTTAAAACTACAATAATTTGATCCAAATTTAAGCTGAATAGTCTCGTTGGAGTTTAAATGAATCGAACATAAATATAATATAGACAAATAATTTTAAATACGCGTTGATCTTAAATATGACATTCACTGCGTTTTCCTCGTTTACAACCTAATTAAGAAGCGCGGAAGACCAGAAGAAAACAGTAATAAAATCCATCGACTTACTTCTGGTTCTCAGTTCCCATTCATCGCCTGACTTTGGAGACCATATTCGTCACCCCTACAACTCCTATATAAACCAGAGATTCCACCATAAAATCTCCACACATAACTAGCAGCAACTTAGAAGAAGTATAATACAAAGAAGAGAAAATAATGGGTACAGTTCTCTGCGCGCCTCTCTGTAATTCCTTATTTCCAAAGTTCGAAACTGGTTCTTACATACAGATCATTTTTTCTTTTATTCTTGCTCGCAGAATCCATCCAGTTCAATCAAACGGTAGCCAATTCTTCGAGCACTTTAACCCCCATGATGGCCTTTCTTGCGTCGGATGAGATGCTCGGCACCTTCGTCCCCATTGCAGTTTATTGGATATATTCAGGCATCTATGTCATGCTCGATGATTTGAACGAGTACAGGCTTCACACAAAGGCTGAAGAGGAAAAGAAGAACATCGTTTCAAAGGGAACCGTTGTGAAGGGCGTCCTCCTCCAGCAAGCTTTCCAAATAGCCATCTCCCTCCTCCTCTTCACGGTATGCACGTAACACTACCACCATTTTTTCATATCTTTTCTTCGTTATGTTATAAATTCATTTTGCTTTGTGTTCATGCAGTTCAAGAACAGCGACAGAAGCTTTATCCTGCGTCAACCTTCTCTTCAGGTGATCTTCCTCCAGTTCATCGTGGCCATGGTGGTGATGGACACATGGCAATACTTCATGCACCGACTCCTCCACATGAACAAGTTCCTCTACAAACATATCCACTCCAAACACCACGCCCTCGTCGTCCCCTACCCCTATGGAGCTATGTACAACCATCTTCTCGAAGGGCTCATCCTCGATATCATTGGAGGAGTTCTCTCCTTCCTTGTTTCAGGAATGACACCTCGCACTGCTATCTACTTCTTCTCCTTCACCGCCATTAAAAGCGTCGACGATCATAGTGCGATGTGGCTTCCTGGAAATTTGCTACATGTTTTCTTCAACAACAATAGTGCGTATCATGATATCCACCATCAGCTCTATGGCACAAAGTACAACTTCTCTCAGCCATTCTTTGTCACTTGGGATAAGATCCTTGGAACTCACATGCCTTTCACGCTTGAGAAGAGAAAGGAGGGAGGGTTCGAGGCCCGACCAATTAAGAAGATAAATTGGTCGTAAGAATTGTTCAGTAGCATACCTTAAGCTTCTTCTTCTTCCTGGATATTTGGAAAATAATAATATATATGTAGTCAAGCACACATGGTAATTATGCACCGCTATAATTAGTCAATTATAAAAATGTATGTGATTGAATTGAGTAATGAAATGTTAATTAATCGTGCTCTTTACTTTGTCATATGAGGTTGGTAAGCATATTTTAAACAATATTTTGATGTATTGAAATAGTTAATCCGGTAAGCTTAATGAGAAAAAAACGAGAAAATTTTCATATGGGAATGTCCCTGGCTAAACTTTGTGACACCGGACAACCCAGAGGGGTCTCGTCTATCAGTCTGATGAAAACAGAACACTGTGGTTCTTCGGAGGAAGTCACTGGATCTCCGACGATGCATTCCGTTCCTGCAAGAAAACGAACACCACCACCTGACGGAAGGTCAGGATACAGAATTCAAAACAAAGGAAATTATTTACCCGCTCAAATCAACTATCCCTTTATTCATCATCTTTCAGCTATTTATAGTCACTTGTCGGAACAGTGACGGCTACACAGGAAGATGGCTATACAGAAAGTAAGAAGAATTAACATAACAAAACAAATACAGATATCTGAAGTTGTTTATAACACCAGGTTACGGTGGTATTAGTAACTCCGGCGTCAGGGGTTCTATGCTCCTCAGCTCCGGCGTCAATCCACCGAGGTAGGTGGAACTTCAGGTTCATAGTAAGGCGATAAGTCAGCGAAATTGAAGGTTGCTGACACGTTGTATTCGCCTAGTAAATCAATCTGGTAGGCGTTATCACTGATCTTTTTAACAATGCGGAAGGGACCGTCAGCTTTTGGTTTGAGTTTCCCGAATGCTCCTGGAGGAAACCGATCTCGCCGTAAACGTATCCATACTCGATCTCCTTCGTTGAACGTAGCATATTTTCGTGTCTTGTTAGCAGCCCTTTGACATTTCTGATTATGTTTGGTAATCAGATCTTGTACCTCTTGATGAAGCTTTTGAATCTCTTTACTTCGTTGTTCTCCCTCTTTGCTGTATTGTTGGTTTTGAACATGTGGAATCAAATCAAATGGAGAAGTGGGATTCATACCATAAACTATATGGAAAGGGCTGTGTCCAGTCGCCTGATTAACAGATCTGTTAAACGCAAATTCAATTTGAGGCAAGATAAGATCCCATTGTTTCAAATTATTCCCCACAAAGCACCGGAGTAAATTACTGATGATTCTGTTCACAGTCTCTGTTTGACCGTCAGTTTGAGGATGCGTAGTAGAGCTGAACTGAAGTTTAGTCCCAAGCTTACCCCATAAGGTTTTCCAGAAATGACTTAGGAATTTAACATCTCGATCAGATGTTATAATCTTAGGAATGCCGTGCAAGCGCACGATCTCTTTGAAATATAAATCAGCTATGTGAGTTGCATCCAAAGTTTTATTACAGGGCACAAAATGTGCCATCTTGGAGAATCGATCAACCACTACCATAATGGAATCTTTGTTTCGTTGAGTTCGAGGAAGACCAAGCACAAAATCAAGGCTGACATCTAACCAAGGACCTTCAGGGACGGGAAGTGGCGTATACAGTCCCAATTTTTGTCCTTGTGTTTTAGCTAAAACACAGGTCCTGCATCGTTTTATGAAACGATCAACATCTCGAGCTAACAGTGGCCAAAAGAAATATTCTTTAACTAAGAACACAGTCTTGTCTCGCCCAAAATGTCCAGCAATTCCAGCTTCGTGGCATTCACTGATGATGGCTAACCTCATAGAACCCTGAGGAATACAGATACGATTGCCGAAGAAGAGGAGATATTGTTGAATATGGTACAGCTGGTGTGTTCCTTGTAAGCATTTCTTCCAGATAGCACCAAAATCGACGTCTTGAGGATAAACGTCTTTGAGTAGTTCAAAACCAATCACCTTAGTTTGTAAAGTGTGGACTAATAACAGGCGTCGGCTAAGGGCATCTGCCACTTGGTTGTGTTTACCTGATTTGTGCTTAAGTACAAAATGGAAAGCTCCCATGAACTCCACCCAAGATGCGTGTCTCCCCTTTAACTTCTTTTGACTGTTAATATAACATAAGGATTCATGATTTGAAAATAGAATGAATTCACTCGGTAGTAGATAATGATCCCAATGATGTAAGGCTCGGATAATGGCATAGAACTCCTTATCATAAACTGAATATTTCTGCCTTGTCTCATTAAGCTTTTTGCTGAAGAAACCAATTGGATGACCTCTTTGGCTTAAGACAGCCCCTATTCCCACATTGGATGCATCACAGTCCAATTCAAAGACTTCATTGAAATTGGGTAGTGCAAGAACAGGTGCTGTTAAGACAATTAGCTTTAGCTGTTCAAAACTGCGGCTAGCATTGTCATTCCAGAGAAACTTATATCGCCTTTCAGTAGCTCTGTGATAGAAGCAGCTACGGTGCTGAAGTCCTTTATAAACCGGTGGTAGAATGATGCCAGTCCTAGAAACTACCTGACTTCGGTAATAGATCGTGGAACATGCCACTGTATAATGGCTTCTACTTTGCTGGGATCTGCTTCAATCCCGTAAGAAGATACCATGAATCCCAAAAACGATACATTTGTAGTCAAATATTGACATTTTTGCGAATTAGCATACAGTTGTTGTGTTCTGAGAATATCCAACACATTTTTTAAGTGCAACAGATGCTCTTGAATGGAAGAACTGTAGATTAAAATGTCGTCGAAATATACTACTACACATTTACTCAGCAGAGGTTGAAAGACTTGGTTCATAAGTCTCATGAAGGTACTGGGAGCATTGGATACTCCGAATGGCATCACAGTCCATTCATATAATCCTTCCCGCGTTTTAAACGCGGTTTTCCACTCATCGCCGGGTCGAAGGCGGATTTGATGATATCCGCTCCTTAGATCAATCTTGGAAAAAATAACAGCTCCATGTAGCTGATCGAAGAGATCGTCAATGCGAGGGATAGGAAATCTGTATTTGATAGTAATCTTGTTTATGGATCTACTGTCTATACACATACGGAAACTTCCATCATTCTTCGGCACCAATAAGGCTGGAACGGCACATGGGCTAGCACTCGGTCGGTCAAAGCCTTTCCGGACCAAGTCATTGACCTGCCTTTGTAGTTCTGAATGTTCATCTGGCCGTAAACGGTAATCAGGTCGGTTGGGAAGAACAGAACCTGGAATTAATTCCATATGATGTTGTATATCACGCAAGGGTGGTAATCCGTCTGGGAGTTCGTTAACCAGAACATCTTCATAGTTCTGTAATAACGGGAGAACTTCTTCTTGAACAGCCTGATGCTCTTCGTTTTCTTCCACTAGTAAGACTAGGAATCCTTCCTAAGACTAGGAATCCTTCCTGATTATTCCGCAATTCTTTAAGAAATAAACTTCGGCCCACTATGATAGACACATTAGATTTCTCTGGCTCCTTAATCTGTAATGGTACAAGAACAATTTGTTGATGGTTATGAAGAAATGACTAAGTATTGGAAGTACCGTGGTGAGTAGTATTTTTTGTCGAACTGCCATGGACGTCCTAACAGCAAGTGACAGGCATCCATTGGAACTACATCGCAGAGGACTTGATCATTAAAATGGCCAATAGAAAAGTTCACCAAACATCTTTTGCAGACTCGTACTTCTGCATTTTTCTGTATCCACGATAGTGAATAAGGATTGGGGTGATCTGTGGTAGGTAGTTGTAATTTTTCAACCATGAGATTGGACACCACATTTTCACAGCTTCCACTATCAATGATCACGTCACATACTCTGTTTTTAACGGTACACCTTGTTCTAAATATGTTGTGTCGTAGCCACGATTCTTCTTTATGAATATTAAGAGCGTGTCTTAATACCAAGAAATCTCCCTCATCACCATGGAGATAAGTTGTTTCTGCTTCACTTGGCTCAACAGCATTGTTTAGAGAGCTTTCTTCAAAATCAGGTTCTTCTATCATAGTGACGACTCGTCTGTTGGGGCAGTTCGATGCTATATGGCCGAAACCTTGGCACTTAAAACATTTACGAGGAGGTAAAGGAGTAGGGACTTGACTATTGCGGGTCACAGTCCGAGGAAATCGCTCTTCCGATGATCTACTCGATCCTCCTGCGTATTTGTGGGACTTAGTTTCTTGTTCAATCACCCCTTAGTTGGGACGATCTTGTTCACCGGCTTCTTGAAGCGACTTTGTTGTTTTTCCACTTTTAAAGCTAAATTTACCACGTCCTGAAATGTCCAGTAAGACTGGAGTTGAACTACATTGCCAATGGCGGTATTCAAGCCTCCCAAGAAACGGGCCACTGTATGTTCTTCGGGTTCTACCACATCGCATTTGACGGACAGTTGTTCGAATTTAGCGACGTATTCTTCCACTATCATTTGTTGCTGCTGTAGCTGAGTGAATTTTAAAAACAGATCTTGCTTGTATTGATCGGGAATGTACTTCCGTTGAAGCTCCCGCTTCATTTTGCTCCAGGTCTCAATCTTACTTCGACCTTCTCGAATTCTTGATCTCTTCAAATTCTCCCACCATAACGATGCGGCTTTCTTTAATCTGATAGCGACCAAGTTAACAATTCGATCAGCTGGAACTTCTTTGAAATCAAGAATTCGTTCCACGGATTGTAACCATCCAATAAACTCATCAGGATCCATTCTCCCATCAAATTCAGGGAGTTCTAATTTAATTCCAAAATCATTATGTCTTCTTCTATTGTTCCGCTCCCGTAGTCGTTGTCCCATATCATCATCGCTGGAATTTTCTTGATGAAATGGATTGACGTCTTCTTCTTCATTCGGTTCAACATTGGGTTCTCTTTGTTCACTCCGGGTGAGTCTCTGCTGTAAATGTTCAATTTCTCGCCGTAGATCTTCGATCAACACTTCTTGGACAGATCGTTGAGGAGCTCTTCGAGGCGGCATCTTTGCCGGCTCTGATACCACTTGACACCGGACAACCCAGAGGGGTCTCGTCTATCGGTTTGATGAAAACAGAACACTGTGGTTCTTCGGAGGAAGTCACTGGATCTCCGACGATGCACTCCGTTCTTGCAAGAAAACGAACACCACCACCTGACGGAAGGTCAGGATACAAAATTCAAAACAAAGGAAATTATTTACCCGCTCAAATCAACTATCCCTTTATTCATCATTTTTCAGCTATTTATAGTCACTTGTCGGAACAGTGACAGCTACACAGGAAGATGGCTATACAGAAAGTAAGAAGAATTAACAGAACAAAACAAATACAGATATCTGAAGTTGTTTATAACACCAGGTTACGGTGGTATTAGTAACTCCGGCGTCAGGGGTTCTATGCTCCTCAGCTCCGGCGTCACTTAGGCTCCGTTTGGGACATCATTTTTAATGTTTCTTGGAGAAGATTTCTAGTAAAAAAGTTTAATTTTTTACTAAAATTCTGCTTTAAAAAGTTATAAGAAAGCCATCCAAATGAAGCCTTCGGACAGCTTTTTTATTGCTTTCTAAAATTGTTTTTCAAAAAAAGAAAATCTAATTCAAAAATTTTTTTAAGTAAAACACTGTTTTAAAAAGCATAAAAAATGCTGTCCCAAACCACTCTTAATCTACGATGCTAAGATATGTTGTAAAATATTTATATCAAATTTTGCTACAAAAAAAAAAAAAAGCGTTTGTAGCATTAATAAAGAGGTTTTGTAATAGTTTTTGTTCATCATCACAGTGATTCCTGCAGTGATCTTTAAACTGCTACAAGATCATCGTATTTTCATTCTGCTATAAACTATTTCGTAATTTTTTTTACAACCGATGGGTAAAACTTTTTCTACATATATATATATATATATATATATATATATATATATATATATATATATATATATATATTATATATATATATAATTAAAACCCACGGAGGGGCCTACGTCTTAATTTCAAAAATCGGTTACAAAGTCCTTAAAAGGACCAACCAGCTTACTACTGCTCTGAAGAGCTACAATCCAAAAAAGAAAGAAAAAACCTAGAAGCCGGTCGGTCCTTATCCTACGATTACAAAATTGATAGCAAAATCTATCGGGCTGTGAGATGACAGCACCCAAAAAAGGAAGATCCAATAAATAGCTTTTGGCACGAACTTCCTGCAAAAACTCAAAAGGAAATAGAAATAGTAGAGAAAGATAGGAAAGAGAAGAACCTTGCAAACTTTACAGCTCCCAAGACAGCAAATATTAATTTGCCTGCAAGAAATACTCCAAATACAAACATTAGGATCACTCATAACCGGAAGATTGGTAATAAATTCCAGATTATGATTCCCATCCAAATCAGGAATAACCAACTGGCAGAGAATGGAAAAATTAATATTACTCATCCTTTTAATATATTTCCCTCTACCAATCCAGAGCCTGATATTCTTAGAAAGCCAGAAAAAGTCAGAAAAACCAAACAAGCGCCCAGGACTCTCAGTCCCCAGAATGAACTTCAAAAAATTAATGACCCTATGAAGAAAACAATGATGATTGCTAGAATTCTGGGACATAATACCGAAAATTAAATTATAAATGTTCTCCGCATTAACCATATTCTCCAAATTACCATCTACTTGTAACTGACAATCATCAACATCCAAATTAGGAACCCAAACAACATGACAGCGGCCAGCACTAACAATATTCGTAAACCACTGAAACAAAATATGGTAAAAAACAGTAAATTTTAAGTAAATATCAGTAAATCTGCAACGGTAGACTCCACCAGAAATCACAACAGAGATAATATAGTAATTGGAATTGTGAAACAAGTCATAATAGTTCAAATCAGCCCTCACAATGCTAATAAAATAGAAACCCAAAATCATAAGACACGACCATTTCTAATGTAAGGGAGAGAAGTTTTATCCAACATTATCATACCTTTCAAAAAAGGATTTAAATTAGAAGTATTAAGATCTTGATAACTCTCAAGCTGACAACCAAAGTTAGCCAACCAGTCAGCACAAACATTAGCTTCTCGATAAATGTGAGAAATATAATAGTTAAT
This sequence comes from Dendrobium nobile, assembly GCA_022539455.1. Lineage (NCBI taxonomy): Eukaryota > Viridiplantae > Streptophyta > Magnoliopsida > Asparagales > Orchidaceae > Dendrobium > Dendrobium nobile. Next base: position 39,288,764 of record CM039731.1, on the reverse strand, counting down.
AGTAGCAAGAGACTTTTTAATTTTCCTAATAAGATAGAAGTTTTGAGGGTTACCCTGAACTTTATTGTTAATGATTTGAACCACAAGCTTAGCATCCACCTCAATCCAAACATTACGAAACCCCAAAGTAATACACTTATCAATCCCCAATTGAAGACCGGAGAGTTCAGCAGTCAGAACAGAGCAAAATTGCAAGGGGGAAGCAAAAACAGACAGCACCTTACCATGATGATCCCGAATGATGCCCCCAGTGCCAGCTAAAAAGTTCGTAACATAACCATCAGTATTCAATTTGACATAGGGAACATTCGGTTTTCTCCAAATTACCATCCTGCTAATACTTTTGGCAGCATTGATATTCATGTTAATACCAAAAAACTCAGCCAACTGCTTAGCATTTCTGCAATTTTTACTAGAGATTAAATTACAAGAAGAAAGATGAAGAATTTTATGGTTAATATTAGAAATGATAACAGAAGCTTCCATTTTAATGCCAGCATGCTTGGATTCATTTCTCGATTTCCAAATGAACCATAAAATAAGAATTGGGATAAGGTTAAGAATATGACCTTTAGAATTGTTCATCCAAAGATTTAAAACAGGGGTAAGATCATTATAAATAGTCCCCTGATTAATATTAGCCAAATCAAAGTAGTAATGTCAAATCTTCCTCGCAATTTGACCATTAAGAAAAATGTGGTTGATACTTTCGATATTCTCACAACATTGACATTTAGAAGGCAAGAAAAAGCCTTTTCTTTGAATAACAGTGTCCACAGGAATAAACCCCTTAATACATCTCCAAGCTAAAATAGAATATGAAATAGGTATACTATTATGCCATAAGGAAGAAAAAATAATAGACTTATCATACTTAATCCTAAATGCTTCCCAAGCCTTTTTCATTTGGAACAAACCCGAAGAAGACAAGGAGAACAAAATTTTATCCTTACTATTCAAATCTAAAGGGATCAGCCTAATTAAATCAACAAAAAAGGAAGGTAAGTTCTGCAACAGTTTAAAAACATTCCAAGACCCATTAATTAAAAAATCAGAAACTTTGACATTCTCAACAGAAGTAGTATTAGAGTAATTATCAATAGAACAGGGACCCATCCAATTATCTTGCCAAAAGAATACATTACCTTCACCAATACCCCATTGAATGTACTGTTCCGCATGCCACCTTATTTTGCAAAGCCTTTTCCAAGTAGGAGAATTAGTAGGATTAAAGACATTAAGCAGAGGATGAGAATCTTTGCAATACTTAGTATTCATAAAACGAGCCCATAAACTCTCATTAGTACGAAAGGAAAACCAAAGTTTATGAGAGAAGGCTTTAGCCATATCAGTAACGTTTTTACAACCCAAGCCACCTTCATTGTAAGTGCCGCACATATTATTCCAAGACGCCCAATGTATAACATTACTATTATATTTAGAAGTCCAAAAGAATTTATTTATCATTCTTTCAATACGAAGGCAAATAGTCGCAGAAGGGTTGAGAGAATGAAACAAGTAAATGGGTAAAGAGTTAAGAACAGACTTAATAAGAATTAACCTACCCCCATGAGATAAAAAGTTAGAAGACCAATGATGCAATTTTTTTTGAATAGAAGTAAAAATATCTTCAAACAAATGATTCTTCTTTTTACCTTTATAAATAGGCGTGCCCAAATACTTAATGGGAAAGTTTATAGATTGAAAACCACAACGTCTTTGGATAGCTAGAACTCTATTTTTATTAATAGTTTTACTGGCAACAAAAGAACTTTTAACCTTGTTAATAGCTAATCCAGAAACCGAATGAAACTCTAATAAAAAGTTACTTAAAGTGGAGATATTATTGATAGAACCATTAGAGAACAAAATGAAATCGTCAGCAAAACTAAGGTGAGAAACAGGCAAGCCTCTAACAGTTCTAAAATAAAGATTAGGATTACGGGTATAAAGATCTTCAATACCCCTAGACAAATATTCCATAGCAATAATGAAAAGAGCCGGGGAGATATTATCCCCTTGTCTTAAACCTTTGGTAGACTTGAAGTAGCCATGATTCCTACCATTAATCAAAATAGAGAAATAACAATTATCAATACTGTTCTTAATAAGCTTTATAAAAGAATCAGAGAAACCAAATAAAGACAGAATATTAAAGAGGAAATTCCAGTTAAGATTATCATAAGCCTTAGAAATATCCAATTTCAAAATGATATTGTCACCTTTCACCTTAGTGTTAATTTCATGCGCCATCTCTTGGGTTAATAACACATTATCAAATATACTTCTACCTTTAACAAAACCAGTTTGATTACTCGAAATAATTCTAGGAAGAATATTCTCCAATCTTTTAGAAATAATCTTAGAAATAAGTTTATTAAAAAAAGAGCAAAGACTTATAGGTCTAAAATCATTCCACGTATTAGCCCCCATAGATTTAGGAATGAGCACGATATTAGTAGAAGTAAAAAATTTCGGGTAAGGAGTTCCCTTGAAAAAATCAATAGCAGCTTCAATAATATCATGTTTAATCATCTCCCAGCAATTTTGAAAAAATTTAGTGGTGTAACCATCAGGACTCGCAATGGAGCCCCCATTCAAATCGTTAACAGCATTGAAAATTTCCTCCTCAGAAGGGATCAAATAAAGCAACTCATTATCCTTATCATCAACAATTTTAGGAATGATATGAGGATTAGTTAAAGGACTATTATTAAAAGTACTCTGAAAAATATTCTTAAAATGATCCACTCCAGATTTGCATATTAGCTCCTCATTATCAATGAAAGAGCCATCATTAATCATAATTTTGTGAATATAATTCCTATTTATATTACGGTTAGCCATAGCGTGGAAAAATTTAGTGTTCCTATCCCCTTCAACAGTAAATTTAACATTCGCTTTTTGTTTCCAGAAAATTTCCTCTTGATCCTGAAGACAAACAAGATAATCTTTAGCACTATTAAGAGAAGTCAAATTATCATTGGAAGGATTATTCATATAACCATTCTCGAGCTCTTGCACTTTCAATTCAGCTTCCTTAATGTTAGTAAAAATGTTCTTGAAAACATTTTTATTCCACCAGTTTAAAACATGTTTTAATCTACTAAGTTTAGACCAAAGTCTAAGCATGCCCTTGATGTCATTATTAGGAAATAAAGGCGCATTCCAGTTTATTCTAACAACATTCTTGAAATCCTGATGATTGAGCCACATATTTTGGAATCTGAAAGACGTATTGCCAATTCTACTATTAGCATTGATACTAAGCAGTAAAGGACAGTGATCAGACAACGTTTTACTAAGATGCTCAACAGTAGTTATGGAAAAAGTAGACAACCAATCATTGTTAAAAAGAATTATATCAAGACGCTGCCAAATAGTAGCATGGTTCCAAGTAAAAGGATTACCACTAAAGCCTATATCAGTCAAAGAACAATCAGAAATAACAGAATTAAAATCTTCCATAGCAATAGAATTAGGCAAATTACCTCCTCTCCTTTCCGAAGCATTAGAGATAATATTAAAGTCTCCACCAATGCACCACGGTCCACTAACATTATTAGCAAAATGACGCATTTCCTCCCAAAGAGGAAAACGATTCCCTCTAGAAGAAGCAGCATAAACAAAAGAGCCAAAACACTTATAATTGAATAATTCAATTTCACAGTTGATAATTTGAGGGTGATCCGATAAAATATTGACATTGATATTACTGTTCCACATGATCCAAATTTTGTTAAAGCAATTAGAAGCAAAATTAGAAAAACCTAATTTAGAAGCAGTAGTGCCAATTTTACTATTGGCTATAAGAGGCTCAATTAAAACTAAAAAGAAAATACCATGAACTCTAGAAAGATTCTTAACTCTAGCAATGGAGTCTTTTCCCCCAATTCCCCTAACATTCCAAATGAGAGCTTTAATCATAAGGATGTTTGGAAGAATTATGGGCACGGGTCGACCGTGGGGTAGAAGGTTGAGAATTTTTCGCATTCTTACCTTTCTTTTTGTTCACTTTCGAAAAGCCACCATCATCAATATTTTGAAGATTAGAAGTATAAGTATTAGAAAAAGAAGCAACCTCAGAATTTTTTTTTTTGAAGAATTATCATTAGTAGAAACAGTTGATAGGGCCAATTTATTACTCACAGAATTTTGGATATTTTGAACCGTCTGCTCGATATTTTGCTCTTCGTTGCAAGGATGAAGAAATTCCCCTTCTTCATATAATTCATCACTACCATCACCAGCCAGTTCTCCTTCTCTATTAGTAATTGATGCAGAGTTTTTTTCTACAATTTCCTTGTTAGTCAATAAAGCATGCTCATTATCACTACTACCAATCTCTTTAAGGATGGATTCAACAGAAATAAAAATTTTAGGCTCAGCATCCTCATTAATTTTTTCAACAATACCATTCTTCTCCTTCTCCAAAGAAATATTAACATTAGGATTTTGCATATTTTCTTGTGAAACAAGACCTTCATCTTCCGTTTTGTCAGATGATGGAAGCGGTTCCAACCGATCTGTCTGTATTAGCTTCCCTGTAGGCACGTAGATTTGATCGGAGGATCCAAGCTTACCATCCACCTGCAAATTTGATTTTTTGAGTTCAGGATGAAGTTTAAAACAATCCGAGTGTGCATGACCATGTATTTTACAGTGCGAACAGAAATCCGGAACTTTTTCGAACTCTACTTTCTGCATATAACCGAAAGCTTTCGATCCAACCCAAATTTCCTTCGAATGTTTTTTGGTAATGTCAACTTCGACTAAAATTCTAGCCACAGAAGGTCTAGTGCGTGAGGCAGTAGCCTGATTCATTTGGAGAGGTCTACCAAAAATAGAACCCAATGCATGTAAAATTTTTTGATTGAAAAAATGAAGCCGAAGGTTAGGGAACGAAATCCATATAGGAACTATGGGAGATTCTTCCTTGATATCAAAAAAAGGGGTCCATTTTAAAATACGCATTTGACAGTTGAAAATAAAATAAGATCTACGAGCAAATATCCTACTATAATCAAGATCATTCGAGAGTTGTATAGCAACATGCCTCGAATCCAACAGACCGATAGAAAAAAATCCCGATAATTTTAAGTTAGTGAAGAAACTGCGAATGGAATCGAGATTAGGTCTGTTAAGACCAAATTTACCAACCAAAGTGTATTGGAAAGGAGAAGCTAACTTAAGCACATCTTCATCAGATAAAAGAACAGCAGGTACACCATTGAAAGTCGATTGAGATAAAGTAGGAACGGAATCACCTGATCCAACGAGAACTTCCTTAAACGAACGCGTTTTAGAAGGAGAGGACTCCTCCACGTCTAGGTTAAAAAAACCTTTGTTAGAGATCGACTAATCTCCAGACATCGATCCCCAAGGATTTTGGGGTTTCGAAGCAGCCATAAGACACCAAGCCCCCACAGGGCTTAGAGCAAAGAAGCGACCAACGCAGCTCTAAGAGAAATCACTCCTCAAACAAGCAGAAAAAAACACACAGGAACGAAAGCAGTGGAAGAGGAAGACGGAAGCCCTAAATCGCCAGAGCGGCGGGTTTAGGGTTCGCGAGAGCACTCTGAAAAATTCCAAAACTTTTTCTACATATGTTGAATAATGATTGAATTAAAATACTAACAAAAATAATGTAAGTCCAGTTGATCTCTAAGGCAGATTGGGAAGAGGAGATAAGTCTCCCATGAAAGAGAATAAATGAGCCTTAATTGATTTCATAAATAATTGCCTCTATTTGTAACCCAATATCTGAAGTCTTAATAAAAATTAAACATATCATTATTTGATACTTTCTCTCTAATTGGCTCAATTAAAAAAAAAATAATAAATAAAATAATTTTATTCAATTTCACGTGAAATTAGGAACTTTTATTACGTCCTCTGACCGGACGTATCTCTATGTTCGGTCAGAGGATTGTTATTCTGTTTTTGCTCGGTATTTGGTCAGTATTGTTAGGTATTGTTTGGTAATAATGAGGAATACCACTCTGTGAAGACCAATACTGAGTAATACCGAGCAATACCGAGTAATCCCAAAAAATACCGAGTTTTTCTAGAAAAAACTCGGTATTTTTTGGGATTGCTCGGTATTACTCGGTATTTTGTCTTCACATAATGGTATTTCTCGTTATTGTTGGTATTGCTCGGTATTTGCTCTGTATTTCTCGTTTTGTGCCTGCGATCTTAGTGCTGGCCGAACGTAGCTCTACGTACGTTCACCGGACCAAATAAAAGTTCTGAAATTAGAAGCTTCACTCCGAACTTAAAATCCGTTACAAACTTAGTGTTCCTTTGTTTTCTTTTTAATTGAAATTTAAGATAAAATAACTTCGTTTATATCTTAAATTAAAAAAATTGTATCAGATATTTTTTACCGTAGAAAAGTTGAAGTACACAGCTCACCTTGGCTTGTTGGTTGAGAGCTTATGCTTCCAACTAAGAGGTCTTGGGTTCGAGTCTTTGTTTATGCGTTGTGTGTGTGAGTTCGCCTTAAATGACCTAAATGTCCCAAAAAAAAAAAAGTTGAAGTCCGCACCACCTACTCTGGTCAACGACAAGACAAGCGGGGAACTGCGAGTCTTTTTTTTTTTGGGGACAAATTTTAAAATTAAAATCATTTAAAAATTTTTTGAGTAAAAACAAATCTAAATAGAGAATATTTTTAAAATGATTCTGGAACAATCACTGGTTCTGCTGATGTGGCGAGCAGTCCAAGTGGCAGGCGAGCTGACGGGCGAATAGGATGGGAACCAATTGGCTAAGCCAATTCTTAAAAAGCCAATGACCGGAGAAATTATTCTGTGCGATTTATGGATTGTTCAGAGGTGAATCATAGCGCGACACATCACTCGGTACACAGAGGTACCGAGCATCGGTACCTGACAAACGGGTGACATGGCACATTGTGATTCAACTCCGGACGGCTTTTGGAATCCACATAGAATAATTAATCCGATAATTGGGTAGTAGAGCATAGTCTAGCCAGACGGGCGGCGAGTGAAGAATATTAATTATTATAATATACCAACTTCACAATAATGTATAATTATACTTAACAATAAGCTTCAACTTTTAATTATATTTTTAAGATAAGCTTCACATTATATTTGTATTTTCATAATTAATTATTTTTTATTTTAAAATAATGTAATAAATTTGAAAAAAATGCCCTTCTACATTTGGAAAATAAAATAATTAAATTTTTATTTAAAAAGTACTCTTCTAAAGTTAAAAATAAAATAATTAAATTAAAAAATTACTCTTCCAAATTTAAAAAAATAATATGATTAAATTTAAATTTAAAAACTACTCTTTTCACTTCAATTAAATTTAACATACTTTCTTCTAAATTTGAAAAGCAAAAAAAAAAGTTGTTGTTTACCGACCTTTCAATTTACAATAAATAAAATATTTATAACAAAATTATATAACTCAATTATTAATTATGAAGTTATTTATAGATTTTTTTTTAATAATAATGAAATTAAACATTAAAGTTATTCAATTACTTTAATTAATTTAAATACTAACTAAATTGTGAGTTAATTTTATACTAATTTTAATTAATAATCTTAGCCAAAGGCTGCTCGCTGCCCGTATCATGATGCCTACGAACATGAGCTAGCCCGCCAGTCGGTTGGAGGAAAAATTATTAGGTGCGGAGTGCGCACAATCTGCACAAGCACTGGGTACCTAGTGGTACTCAGCGGTACCCAGCGGTACCGAGTGCTGGTATCTAGCGCCAAACTAATGCTTGTGCGGACGGTTCTTCCCGTCCGCACTCCGTACCTAATAATCTCTCTGGTTGGAGGGATGTCGATTGGCTTAGTCATTCACTAATCGAACAAGTGGCCAATCGTTCGAATTCCAAACGACTTGCCCGACCTGCCCAACCAGCATGCCAAATAGCTCAACCAGCTAGTCCAATCGATCTTCCCACAGAGCCATTCGTTTGCTTTAAAATCCATAGCTCAAAATTTTTTACAATAAGATAAAGCATGTATATTACCACTATAGTTGACCAATTTATTTTAAATAATATTTTGAAGGACTGAAATATTCTACAATAAGTGGGAAAACTTTTGATGGCAATGTCCCTAGCCAAATTGAATTTAGGATGCAAGATAGTTCTTGGTTTATTTCAAAATTTTTCATATCAAATTATAATGCATCCCTTTATATTTTACAAGGCTAATCAATTAGATAGTATTTTGTGCAAGTAGTTGGGTAAGTAACGCTAGGGAGCTCAATTTCCTTAACTTACAAGATTGAGTATAGAGACAATCTTCTTGCGAGAGGTGTAAATGAAAAATAATGATGGTAGTGTTTGAAGCAAACCAAGAGATGAAAATTGAGTATTATTAGAACAATTTTCTCATGAATGGTGAAGGGAACATAACCATGAGGAGATAGATAAGGGACTGTAGGAAGGTATTTTAGGAGGTCATTGAGGATGGTTGAGATGATTGTCCTTTGAAAGGAAATGTGACATGAACTTAAGGTTGTAGATGAGGCAGCACAAGAATATTTGAGGTTGCCACTAGATATGATCGGGATAACCCTCTACTCAAAAGGATGGAAAGTAATACAATTTACGTTAAAAATAGTACGTTAAAAATAGTAAAAATCACCTTATCAAACACAATGAGATTGATTGTAATAGCAAAGTTCCTATTTTCTTTGCGAGCAATACTGTAACACCGATATTGGCCTCCTGGACGTTGAGTTCTTAGGTTTTTGGACCAAAAAAAAAAAAGTTTTGAGTGTATGCAGCGGTGTCAGGTGAGGATATTTTAAGAGACCTGGAAGATTCTTTGGGAGCGCAACGGTGTTGGGAGAACTAGCGTCATGACATTATGTCAGAATAGTGATTTTTAAAATAATAAAATATTTCAATCCATTTCATTAACTCCTTATACCCAAAAATTTCTATCATTTTGCATGCCTTGCGGGAGAAGATAGAGGAGAGGAGAAGGGGAGAGGGAGAGAGAGAGAGAGAGAGAGAGAGAGAGAGAGAGAGAGAGAGAGAGAGAGAGAGAGTTGCTTGGGGCATTTTCATTCGTCAGTCCTATCACAAAATTTCTTCTGATTGTGATAGGTAACAAAAATCCAATCTTTATTTTCAGTGATTTTATGTTTTATGAATTAAATCTCACACAAATGGATAAACATGTATTTTTTCTTAATTTATTAAACTTTCATTGTGTAATTATATATATATATATATATATATATATATATATATATATATATATATATATATATATATATATATATATATATATATATATATATGAGTATTTAGATTGTAATATTATTGAATTTTATTGATTAAATTGATATTTATGATTTTATGAATTTAATGAATAATGTATAGATTTCATGGTATTTTGTAGATTATTTTATTTCATACATAATATTGAATTACATAGAGAAAATAATATGCTTGATATATGATAAAAATGACATTTTCATGTAAACAAGAATGTCTGGCTATAAATGTTATAATTAATACGGACTTGCTATTAAGATATAATATCATGTATAAGAGGGTGGGTGGGTCGATGAGCTTTCTTTAAATTAAAGGTTGTGATAATCCTAAATATTAGCATGTAACTGATTGACTGATTACAATGATAGATAGAGAGTGCCTACTTTTATTTTATTTTATTATTATTTTTTAAAAATCAAAAAAGGGCCTACGCGTTAAGCACAAAAAAAGAATATTACAAAAATCCTTAAAGAGGAACTCCAGTTCGCTAAAGCTCAAAAAAGCAGCCAAAAAAGCCAAAAGAAGACCTAAGAACAATAGTTCCCAAAATTTAAAACAACAGGAAAGAAAAAGCAAAAACAAGGGCTGCAAGGAGACAGCACCCAAAAAGAGGAAGAGTATGGTAAATACATTCATACAGTCTTCCCATCAAAAAAGATAACAGATATCATATTGTTCTTCATAATAAAAGACATGAGAAAGTTGCAATCATTGATAATCCAGAAGTAAGTGGAAGTATTAGGCCAGCAGACAGCATCTTGAGTAGTCTTCCTAATCAATATGACCTGCAAAAAGCAAAGCAAGCAAAAACACAATCTAGCACCACAAAGAGTGTTAGCAGCATCAAGGAAGTCAAAGGGGAAATTATAACCAGAAGAACTTAAAAAATTAAAAAACAACCAAATACTGCAAGTCCTAAGTATCAGACTATGAGAGCTCAGGAAATTCTTAGAAATAACAGCTTCATCAACCCAATCCAAAAGCCGCTCGATCCTACACAAGGGATTCCAGCCAAAACACTGATCTAAAAGCCTCCAGTATAACTAGAAATAAGCAGTATAAGATATAGTCATGATCAAAGACATATCAAAGCACGGCCAGGCAAAAATAAGCGCCCAACCCAAACACCAATCCAGAAAGTAAACAAAATTACCAGAACACTTCCAGCCACCCAGCATATACTTACAGGAATGAATCTTCCCAGCAAACCACCAAATTAAAATGAGCCAACCCAACCAACAGTCAACCATCCCAGTAAGGAGAGCAACTAAAGAATTGGGATTCTATCGACAAGGCCACGACATCTGTGGGCTCCGAAAATTCGGCCCCGGCCTTCGCTTGCGTTTCTTCTTTTTTATTCGGTGAGGGGGAGTTTTAACAAAATAAATTCCGGGGTAAATTTTTGAAGGCAGATGGGTTTGTAGATAAGACACTACCCAGAGATTTCTCCCTCATTTTACGAGGACTTTATGATCTGAGTTCTGGTTTCCTATAGGCGCAAGCCCCTATAGTTAATTACCCCTCTCAATCATGAGAGAGAACTTTTGATTAAGGTTAATCGTCAATCAGATACGTGTAATCTGGCATATAGTAGCAACAATGGATTTAGAATTGGGAATTTGGAAATTTGAAAGATTTAATATTTAAAATAGAAAATTTCACCATCTTGCACTTAGAGCGGATGGTGGGGGGATGATAGACCCGATCAAGATCCCATGGTTCCATCATCCCGGGCCATCATGGTCCCTGGTCTACTTAGTCAGAGGAGGTAGTCGACCCAACCTGACAGAAGGATCCTTGTCGGCAGCCATGGGTTGCTTCGTTCAAGGGGACCTTGTAGACCTGGGGTGAATGTTTGTCTAAGGGGACAAATTTGAATTCACCTTAGCTGACAGAGGGCTTTATGCCCTATCGATCATATCCTATTGATTCATATCTCAAGATTTTATGCCAATAAGAAACGTAACGGCGATGGCCATAACCGATATTTGTGGTGCCATTTGGCGACAAAACCACTCGGTTCAGAGGGCCCCGGGTCGTCGTAATCGTTTATCTTGCGGTGCCGCGAACCGCCGGTTAGAGGACACGTACAATGTCCTTAATGGCAGGAGTCTTTTTGAGAACGAATCCTAGTGATATTTTTGACTAGGCATTTAGCTCTTTTATGAGCTGAAGTAAATTTGAATTTGTCCACCCTGACAAACTGTTGTGGAGGGTGGATGGATTTTGTTTTAAATTTGTGTATGGTTGGATTTCAATTTTAAATATTTTTGAAATTTGGGATTTTATGATTTTTTTTTGGATTTTTTGATATTTAGAATAGACTTTTGGGAGGCATTTTAAAGTATTTGTAAACCTCTCCGGTTGAGATAAATATTCAACACGGCCGTCATCGGGGTGTTCAGGGTCATTTCTCTTTTGTTGATTGAATCTTGTCAACTCTATTAAATTATCGATAGAGGATCGAATTTTGTATGTTTTATATCTTTATTAGTGAATTCATATTGTTATAGACCTTTGAAGGCCTAATATGAATGTATTAAAATAAATATATTGGTCGTCATCACCATATACTTGTTTGATTGTTCGAATTCTATCGACTCCTATTTACTCGCTTAGGAGGATCGGGTTTAAACTTGAATTCACTTATTGACCCGCGCAGTATCCCTAGACGTCACATGTGTACCAATAACATGCTCGTCGGGGCCCATGCGAGTTTGGGGGCATTTTATAATTAAACCCTGTCGATTCCTTTTTACCTGCTAAGGAAGATCGGGTTTAAAATTTGATAACCCGCGTAGCATCCCTAGAAGTCACGTGTGTACCAATAACACGCTCGTCAGGGCCCATGCGGGTCGAGAATATATTTTACTCTTTAGTGTACCTATGTGTATACAATTTATAGTGCACATGCAGGGGATACTTTGAAATAATTATAGTTATGCATATAACTATCATTTGGATGCACACAACTTTTCATTTAAGAGCTTATACACGCCTTCTGTCTGCTAGTACGAGTGTTGCGGATCCGGTGGCATTGCGTTGTAGATTGTAGACGCCTTTTATCTGCTTGCATAAGTGTTGCAGATCTGGTGGCCTGGCGTTGTAGTTGTGGATGCCTTATGTCTGCTTGTACGAATGTTGCAGATCATGTGGCGTGGCGTTGTAGTTGTGGACGCCTTCTATCTGCTTGTACGAATGTTGCAGATCCGGTGGCGTGGCGTGGCGTGGCGTGGCGTAGCAGCTTCTGAATAGATTTGTTCGCTGCTTTGTATAGGTAGACTGTCGTGCACTATTTACTTTTTGCAGGTGAACCGTAGTGCACTAACTAATCTCCTGCCTTAGATCATATGAGCTTGCACTTGTCGTATTCTTTATGCATTTTATTGTGGTATTTGATCTCATGTAGTATATCCGCCATTGCTACAAGTAGGCAGATAGATGTATTCCTTCACAGACTGAAATTAACTTCAGGATACTGTATTTACTGAAGTCTTTCTGCATCTACTCATCATTGACATATGACACATACATATGTCTTTGTAGAAAGATCGTATGTGTTGTAGATCTTTTGGAGTTGAATTGTTGCTGATCATACGAACTTCCACATTCTACTCCATGACTTGTACGAAATCTTCTTCTATTATATTGCTTGTAAGGTAGAATATGGTTGATTGTAGGAGTGTTGTGACATTCACCACCTTCATTTGAGTTGTACGGCTTGTATGAAGTTCATTTGAATGAAACTACTTCAAGCAAATTACATCACAAATCCTTAGCATATGCTTGTGTATGAATTGTCACAATCATTCATACTCTTTATGGGTTATTCAAGCCAAACAATTTGCATGACCCTTCACTATCATTTGTGAGTGAATGATGTTACATGTCACACAATCTTCATTATCCTTGAATATAACTTGTAGTTTGAAAGGGACTTCTTTTTGGATGATAATTTAACTAAGCACCTTGTGTCGATTGCTTGGCACCAATCATCTTCAATTCACTTTCAATCACTTAAGAGCACAATATAGATACATTGCTTGTATTCATGGCATGCCTCATTTTTGTTCTATCATTTGTCACTTAGGAGTGAATTATACCCAATATTATAAATTGATTTTCGTGCTCCAAAGTTCTCATATGGATGGCTTCGTAACCAAGCCATACCTTCTTACAATTTTCTTCTTATGTGCTCTCCAACATCTCCATTACAATTTAGATGATAATTAAAAATTCTTTATTATCCAAAACTTCACCTTTAAGCATATGATCAATTCATGCTTGAATCTTTGATTTTATCAATCATAGTTCATGATTTTGATTTTTTTTTATCATTAAGCTTTAATCCAAATTGGATTTACAATAATTTATTCAATGCTCATTTGAATTCAAGTTTTGAGTTCAATGTTCTCATTTAGCTCATTTAATGTCAATATTCAAACTCAAGTCCAAGTTCAAAAACATTGGAGCCTTGCTTCATGTTCAAATTCATCACATGTTCAAAGTCATTTGATTAAAATCTATTTGAGTCCAAGATGATTTCTTTATCATCCAAAATTAGTGTTTGAATAAAATTTGAATTCATTTATTTTAGATTCAAGTATCTTATTAATCATTTAAGTTTGGAATATGTTTAATGTTGTCCAAAATCAAGTCCCCTGCTGTCCAAAAATGAGTCCACTGTTGTCCAAATAATGTCCAAGTCCTTGTCTTTTTCAGACAAAATTTCGGCAGCCTCCTGGCATCTCCCCTGTTTAGGGGAAAACTACGGAAAACTAGGCCTCCCGCCACGCTAGAGAAAAGCGTGTACGGTAGGTGCCCTCGTATGAGGACACCGCGGCCGTGTAATCGTCGCCTCCCCACCACGCCAGAGAAAGGCGTGTATAGGTCTTCGGTACCTGTTGCAAAAGAGAAGTAGTTGTTTTCCCGCGAGTGGGTACTTATATAAAAAAAAACAGTTGTTTCCCCGCGAGCGGGTACTTATGAATATTTCGGTCTCGTTGTAAGTGTCGCACCGGGTTCCCATCCCACCACGCTAGAGAAAAGCGTGTATAGGCGGTTTTCCGGTGCACCACGAACGCCGAGAATAGGATTTGGAACCGAGGGACTCTCGCCTACCTTGTCGTGGGTGTCACACCGGTTGCCCCTCCCACTACGCTAGAGAAAAGCGTGTATAGGCAGACCACCGACTTGACACGCATGCCGAGGTAGGGGAGAGAGAAAGGGTTCGAAAATCAAGAGAGCATATATTTTTTTTCTCTTTTTTTTTTTTTTGCTTTCTCCTTTTCTATCTTTTTCTTTACAAGCTTTTTTTTTTTGTTCTTCTTTTTTTTTTCTTTCTTTTTTTTTTGGAGAAATCTCTATTTCTTTTTTTTTTTTTGAGAAATCTTTTTTTTGGCAAAGTATATATATATATATATATATATACATACATACATACACGTTATCAATAATGACAATAACATTCAGTAACATTACAATTCATTATTAGCACTTATAATAATAGTTGATATTAACAAACTAAGACAAAGTGGATAGGATGAAACAATGTAAAATGAGAGAAGTACATAGCAACAAATAACTTAAAGCTTAGAAGTAAAAAAAAAGAATTTACTGTGTATGCTTTGGCATTTGAAAGCAGCCACTTCAAATGGAAGTGGATTTCTTTTTATATACGGGATGAGTTAATTCTTAGTTCATGGGCCTTTCAGTGGGCTGAAATGCAAGGTCTAATTTAGTGGTATATCACTACAGCAACATTCTCATATTAAAAAAAAAAACTTAGGCCGGCCCTTGCATTAGTGGCTTTGTCTCATTTGACCTTACTAAAATCCAAACCAAATAAGCTTTAATAGTTCACTGCCAACCTATCAAATTGCTACAGAACTATTTATCTCTTTATTAGACCGTCCTGTATTCACCTCTAGCAAGCACAGGGATGACTAAAGCACAGGGAATATTCGATGTAATAAAAAAAAATCATGTCAGAATCTCTCCTATACCCTTTTTTTTTCACGTGGGCGTCAAAGACAACACCTTTTTTTTTTACCTTAAAGCACGGGAGGAGTGGAGAAGATCGGCGTGAGCTTTATGTGGAAGAGACGACAAGCAGCTTCGGCGTGAGTTTGACAGATTGCCGTGGGAGCTTGTAGTTTTCACAGGAGGTTGATGAACTAGCTTGCAGGTTCTGGCCGAGAAGTATTAACGTAGACTGGTGATTACTGGAGGAAGATAGGTGTGGTATTATGGATTTTACAGCTTGAAGGTTTTGTGGAGCTCAGTAGGAAGAGATTGACGGGTTAGAAAAGAAAATAGATTGGGAGGAGAAGCGAGAGCTTGGAGACGGGTTGAGAGCAGGGAAAGGATTTCTTGGCTTGTTCTGTGAGTTGAAGTGGAGATTGACACAGGAAGGGAGGTGAAAAGGAGTTTGAAGTTGTACTCTGCAACTGGAAGAGGAAAACGGATGGGAGTTCTCGTGTGGACGGGCTTCAGCCTTGGCAGTGGAGGAGAGATCGTGGACCTTGCCTCAAGCTGTTTTGGAGAGGAGGGGCCGTGAGCTGCAGGGAAGCTTGCGAATAGTGAGATGGGGTGTGGGGTTGACTGGTACAGTGAGTAGAGCTGGAAGTTCCTGTTTTGAAGATTGGGCGTTTGAACAAGCAGGGAGGTCGGACAGTTCGTCGGATTCGACGACTTGGAGCAGCAGTCTGACTATTTGATTGGAGTTAGCTGGGTTGATCGATTTGCTTGGGTGGATGGGAGGCGAAGCAGGGAGAAAATGAAGGGTTTTCTTTTGTTGCCTTGCATCTCTAACCGAGAGAAGAGATGGCCTTCTCGTTAACGAAAGGGGGAAGTAGCGATGGAAGAGGACTGAGCAGAACAACAGAGACCTCAGCGGGATTTCAGGAGATTTCCTTCGACAGAACAAACGAGGTAATTAAATGTTGATTTGATATTTCATTTGACTTGTAATCTTTTTATTAGATTAGTAGTAATTTTAAGCTGCGCTCTCAATATTCCTTTGCTTGAAATGACTACAAAGTTATCAGTCAATTAGATTAGCTTTGAATTGTGTGCAATTTCTCAATTTGTGTGCATTCCGCATCGAAATCCGTGCATATTTTACCTCGATTAACATGTCAAATTCCTCGAATATCAAAATTAGATGAATTGATAATGCATTTAGGGTATTTCCGATGTCCGGGTTGCAATGATGTAGTCTGTTTCGCGATCAGACATCATTTGGGTGGCGACGAGGCTTAATTCCCTTAAAATGCTCGTTGTCTCGATTTGCGTTCAAAACCTTATTCGAACAAATTGGCAGCGCATTCATAGTATTGACGGTGTTCCGGACCCAATGATGCAGTTTGTTTTGCGATCGAACATCGTTTGATCGTCGTCGAGGCTAATCTCCCTCGAAATGCGTGCCTTTGCAACATATTTGAATCCCCTTTGAAATTTAGGACGTCATATCAAACGATCCAATTTAATCAAATAAAATATATATTCCTAATGCCAACGACGTTTTGGACGCAATGGCGCTGTTTGTTTATCGATCGGACTTCATTTGGGCATCGTCAAGGCCTCGTTTTCCTTGTAGTGGCATGCCTTCACATCATATTTAAATCACCTTTGAAATTTATGACGCTACCTTAAATGATCCAATTTGATCAAATAAAATGTAGACTCTTAATGCCGACGACGTTCCGGATGCAATGGAACTGTCTGTTTGTTGATCCGATGTAGTCCGATCGTCTTTGAAGCCTCGTTTCCGTCGTAACGCAGGCCTTTATAACATATTTGCATCGCCTAGAAATTCACCACCATCTTGGATGATCCAAATTTATTAAAAAATATATATATATATCCTGAATGTCGACGACGTTCCGGACGCAATGGCATTGTCCGTTTGTCGATCGGACGTCGTCCGAGCATATTTGAGGCCTCATTTCCGTCGTAACGCAGACATTTATATCATATTTGAATTGCTTAGAAATTCGCCACCATCTCAGACGATCCAATTTTATTAAATAAAATGTATATTCTGAATGTCGACGACGTTTCAGACACAATGGATCTGTCCGTTTGTCGATTGGATGTCGTTCAAGCACCTTCGAGGCCTCATTTTCTCAATATGCGCATCTTTGCATTACATTGGGATTTGTGCTACCAATCTAGATACCCCAAATAGAATAAAAAAATGTAATTTTCATAGGTTGACAACATTCCAGATGCAACGATGAAGTCTGTTCGTTGATCCGAGATTGTTTGATCAGTCTTGCACTTTAATTTCGGGTGTCGGTCGTCCCTATTGATCAATCTCGTCCGATTCAATTGCAAGGGGTCTCGACCCAGCAGAGTTCAGTGTCCTGATCTCATCGATACCATCCATTAGGCATTCGGAGGTCATTTGACCCCTTAAGTGATGCATTTTGCCAAGGTGCGTAATGCTTAATTCACCAATTTGGGTCCTTTCTCTCGTGGTTTAAGGTATAGGGGTCAACAACATCACAGCACCAATCTAAACTTTTATTAATTTATTGAAAGAAACCTTTTAAAGTAAATAATGAATAAAAATAATTGTTGTTATTATGTGTCGACTTTAATAAATCGTGTTGTATTGTTGCCTTGAACTTCAACTCAGTTTGTCGTGGTTGTTGGGAGGTACAGGGGGTCCTCCCTAATGTTGTGTACCTGACACTCCAAAATAGCACCGCAGCACTGCGAAGTCGATTGGACAATTTTTCTTAAGGGTGGCATCCCTTAGTGGTATTTATTGTATATATTTGTTTGTTATTGTGTACGAACGGTGTAAGATAGATGACAAGCAAGGAGAGAATGAGAGAGAAGAGAGATTTGTATAAATTTCTCCCAATTTTCATAGTTAATTTCTTAGTGTAGTGTGGCTCCTTGGTTGTTTCCCGATTTAAGATTTTTTCACGTTAAATTATGGTGTTTTTTACTTTTCATAGTATTTCTATTTTTTCCTGCTTGTGTTTGTTGCATATTTTACTTCCACCTCAACAATTAAAAGATGTGATTGTTAGATAATGATGGTTTGAAATGATAGATGAATGACAAATTGAAGGATGAAAATATCACATAAAAACTAGATGTCCTTCAATATTATATAAATTTATATGATAATGATGCTTACATTGACATGCATACTTGAAAGCATATGGAGACCCATACATACAAAATTGAATACATGAGTATACGGTAAATACACTCATAAAAATGGTAGTGAATGAGCATACCAATGCAATATTTACATGTGACTGTAGCATTGATAGTAGAGATGGAGAAATTCATGATTCGTATGCAATATATAATGAGGACAACTGGTTCTACTGTAGCCAACATTGTGTTGATTATCCTGATATATTTGCTTTTCCAATATGTGATATTGATTTATACATTCTTGTGTGTAGTAATTTCTGAGCTTTTATTGTGTACTGATCATATTGATTCATATCACAAATGGTTGATCGTTGTTCGATCATACTGATAGCTACTAATTTTATATTGATGGAAAGAAATATGCACATTGATTCTTGAGACATTGCATTAGAAGCTTTGATAATTTTTGGAGTATTTTTGGGCTTAAAAGCTCATCATGTAGATTTTATTGATTTCAGATCACGGAAGTGATTAGGATCGTACGGAGTGTGGATCGTACGGAGTGTGGTTGATTGGGATTCTTAGGTTTCTTTTGGTTCTGCATTTGTTTTATTTTTTGTCGTAAAAAATTTAGTGAGATAGATAGACGTTGCCACTTGCCAGTAATCTTCACCCAAAAAACATGATTCTGCATCACATGACCTCCAGAATTGCGATCTTGCATAATGCCACCAACAACATATATTCATTGTCAAATCGTGATCTTGACTATCATGCATATATGAGATATGTCATCACATTACTCATGTCACCGATGATGTTGTCATTCATTATCAGTTTATCACACCTTGAGTCTAAAAGGTACGTGGTACACCTCAATAATAAGATTCAAAAGCCAATTAGATCAATTTAAACTCATTTTCCATTCATAAAAGAAAAGTTCATATATATATACAAGTAAATATAAATATTAACAGTAAAGAAAACTAAATAATATTTTAGTTTTTTTTATATAGTCCATAATAATGGTAAAAAAAAAAAAAATATTAGCTAATGATAAAAGAAATGGAAAAAATAAATAACTACATTAGCAAAAACTATCAAAAGTCACTAGAAGTATGAACTATAATATAAACTTAAATATAATGAATGAAATTATACACTTATGGTGATAGTTTATCAAGTAACCTAGTTAAGTACATTATGAGAAGAAAATTATGATTAATTTTGATTTCTCAAACCCTTTAAGCAACTCCTATTTATTAAAGCATAAATGACAGAGACTTTCGGTATGTAGCATGAATACACTACAGGAAAATCATCTATGACCAACTGAATTTTCTGGCGGTTTTAGAATTTACCGGCGAAAAAATTTGGTCTAATGGTCAACTAGAATAGTTCTTATCTTACACAAAGATTTATTGATGGGGGTCCTTATTTGGTCTAATGGTCAACTAGAGTTTACACATAAAGATTTATTGATCAAAACCCCATAGTAGATGCCTATCTAGTCATCTAAATCAATTGGTTTAAAATCTCAATGGTTTTCTCTTGTGATCAGCTTTTCTAAATCATGCTTTGGATGAGATAAATTATAAATATTTGATTATTTTTTTCTTTATTAGTTATTGTAAGATAAGTTATAATAGTAATTCAATTATCTGTCGAAGACTAGAATAGTTCTTATCTTACAATTTTTCCCCATTTGTCAAATATTTTGACAAGGTTTTAAATGATAAATTCTATGTTGCCGGAAAAAAGAATTATGGTCTCAAAAGCATTAAAAATTCATAATAAAGCATGAGCAGGTGGAATCAATCTTAATTTTAGGTTGAGGGAGCAATTGCCTAAAAATTATAGTTTTAGAACTTTTAGGAGTGACAACTGACAACTACATAAAAGACCCTTGTAATAAAAAAATAAAAAATAGAGGAAGGAAGGCATATTAGTTAAAAGAACCATGTAATAAAGAGTAAAAGATCCGCCCTGTGCGGAGTCAGGATGTTGTCCAGAGACCAACAAAAATATGCCACATCACCCCCAAAAGTGTACCGTGCTCGGTACCAAGTGGGGAACCGGACGGTTCTCCCGGCTGCTGTCCGCACAGAATAATCTCTCCTAATCACCCGGAATATATCCCAGTCGATCAATAAAAACTAGCAGCAAGTTAATAGTAAGTAGTACAAAAAAGACGAGGAAAAAAAAGTGTAGAATAACTCTTTGCCTCTCCATCTATTTCCTTAATTCTAAAGATTGAAACTGGGAGGAGAATCCATCAAGTTGGATAAAATTAACAAAGCAATTTAAAGTCCATGATGGCCTCTCTTGCGTTGGATGACTTACTCTGTACCTTTGTGCCTATTGCTGTTTATTGGATGTACTCAGGCATCTATGTTTTGCTCAGTGATTTGAAACAGTACAGGCTTCACAATAAGGTTGAAGAGGATAAGAAGAACATTGTTTCAAAGAAAACCGTTGTGAAAGGCGTCCTCCTGCAGCAAGCTTTCCAAATACTCGTCTCTCTTCTCATCTTGACGGTAACCTTATAAAACCCTAAACATCTTATATATTCATATATTTTCTTCTTTAGGCTTCGGTTGGGACGTTTTTTTTTTCTGCTTCTTAAAACAGCTTTCTACTGATGCAGCTCATGAACGATGACAACCGCGTTATCCTGCCGCAGCCTGCTCTTCACATGATCTCCCTCCAATTTATCGTGGCCATGGTGGTGATGGATACCTGGCAATACTTCATGCACCGACTCTTCCACATGAACAAGTTCCTGTACAAACACATACACTCCAAGCACCACGCCCTCGTCGTCCCCTACCCCTATGGAGCTATGTACAACCATCTTCTCGAAGGGCTCATCCTCGATATCATTGGGGGAGTTCTCTCCTACTTTGTTTCAGGAATGACACCTCGTACCACTACGTACTTCTTATCTTTCAGTGCAATCAAAAGTGTCGATGATCATAGTAGTATGTGGCTTCCTGGAAACTTGTTACATGTTTTCTTCGACAACAACAGTGCGTATCATGACATCCACCATCAGCTCTATGGCATAAAGTACAACTTCTCTCAGCCTTTCTTTATCACTTGGGATAAAATACTCGGAACTCATATGCCATTTTTGCTTGAGAAGAGAAAGGAGGGAGGATTTGAGGCCCGCCCGATCAAGAAGATTAATTGATTGGTTTAAATATTATTTAGCTGCATACCTTAAGCTTGTTCTTCATAGGTATTGTAACAGAGATATATATAGATTGGCTGTGATCCTTCCTAGAATCATCTCCCCGGGTCAAATTGGGTTTGCGAAAGGTCGTGATATTTTTGGTAATGTGCTTTGTGCACAAGAAATTATTCTTGATGTTTTTTTTTTTTTTGTGAAAATATTCATGATGTTAATTCTAGGATGAAGGGGGGTAATATTATTTTCAAATTGGATATAAGTTTATGATAATATTAATTGGAATTTTCTTTATAATGTTTTGGTTTTGTTTGGCTTTAATTACTCTTTCATTAAGCATATCAGATATAGCATTGGAAATTGTTGTTTTTTTTGTGATCATTAATGAGAGGTATCATGATTTTTTTAAGTCTTCTCAAAAACTTAGACAAGGTGATCTTATTTTCCTATATATATATATATATATATATATATATTATATATATATAATATATATATATATATATATATAATTATATATATATATCCGTTGCAGTTTTAATGAAACTTAAATATTAAAACTATTCTGCATTAATTTCAAACATGAAGGTTGTATTTATGTTTTCAAAATTTTAATTGACTAACAAGTTAACATCTCTCTCTCTAATATTGAACGTTTAAATTTGTATATTTGAATTGATCTTTTCTTGTGTAAGTTGATGTCAACGCCTAGTTAAATGAAATTAAAAAATCATATTCAATTACATAAGATAAGGCAAGGAAGGAAGAGGGTGGCAAATAAGAAATGCATGCAGGACAATGGTGGTCGATGGCCGATGATGGTGGTGGTCGTGGTGGTGGTGGTGGTGGTTGGTGGTTAGCGACAGTGGTGGGGGTTGGTGGTTGGCGACAGTGGGGAGGGTGAAAGTGGCCAACGGTGGTGGGTGGAGGTGGGTGGAGGTTATCGGCAGTGGCAATGGTGTCTGGTGAAGGGTGATGGCCTGTAGTAGTCTGAGGCAGGTTGAGGTGGTCGACGGTATTGGCCGGTGACGGTCAAGCGAGCTTGCTTGCTGTGTAAACAGTTCTTTCTCAAAATTGGACGGGTTTGGTTTATCTCAAAAATGAATTAGAATATTTTACATTGCATTTACTTACTTTACATTCTTTTTCAACCAACTAGACTATAAAATTTTTAAAGGTCTTATATTTGAAATACTTTATACCCTTATACCCTCATGCAATCCAACCAAACAACCCCTTAATTTATTGGCCCCATCCCCATTTCCCCATGCAATCAAGCCCTAACTGCATCTCTCCTCACACGGAGAAATTATTCTGTGCAAAGTCCGGACATAGCTCTATGTCTGGACTACAATAAAATGCTTACACATGGGTATTTAATATTTATAGTATTTTTCTTACGACCCAATGACCTGGCCCGATTGAGTCATTCTTTTTACCTTTTCTTTAAAAGAAACCCGCGAAAGCGCCCAAGTATTTAAGGTTTTGGTGGGCAAAATATCACCTTTTACCTGTTGAGAAAGAAAGATGAGAAATAGGCGAAGAAGATGAAAAATGGTTTGGAGGACGTTGCATTCTCCTAGGAGATGAAAAGTGATATGCAAAATGTCTAGGAAGAGTTATTGCAACCAACCATGGAGAGAAATTAGGGTTATTATCGATAAATTTTAAAGTCCTCCTAACTTTTATTGTGTTTCGTGTGAAAATGTAATTTTTTAATATTTACGGTGTATTCTTCAAATATTATGTGGTGAATGCCGTGAAGAAGCATGATTTTGTTATGTAAGGATGATTTTAATGCAAATATATAATTTTTTTAGGGTTTAGAGTATATTCTTCAAATTATATGTATTTGTGAAATTATGTTAGAAATAATTTTTTTCCTAATACAAATTATGTATTACTGTGTATTTACTGTGTACAATCTTATATACAAGTTTATAGTAGTAGACATGAAAATTATGTTGTGAATTTGTTTATTTTTTATTAATAAACACTATGTTGAGCTATGTATTGAATTGTGCATTGTTATGTATTGAGCTGTGCATTGTTGTGTATTCAGCTATGTATTGATGTGTATTAAGATGATAACAACTGTGTATTATTGTGTATTGAGCTGTGTATTGTTGTATATTTAGCTATGTATTGTTGTGTATTAAGCTATGTATTGATGTGTATTATTGTGTACTAAGTTGCATATTATTTTGTATTATTGTGTACTAAACTATCTGTTGTTGTGTACTGTTGTATATTACTATGTATTGTTGGATACAAATCGTGTATTACTGTATATTATTTTGTGCTACTGTGTACTTAGCTGTGTATTTGTGACGACCCCAAGATCTAACTTGGAAAGAATGTCAATCGATTTCACAACAATTTACCAGAGTTACTATAAACCTTCAGTAAGCAACTATCAACATCAATAAAATTTAAACATCAATATCAAGTCGATTCACATCTCAAAACATCATATACAATATCAGGAACTAAACTATCAATACAAGTAGAGAAATCTATCCTGTCCTGAGTACAAAAAGAATCATCTATCGATCAAAAGAACTAAAACCTGTCGATCTGGATCAACTCCTATCTCCTCTCCCACCCTGACCTGAAAATATCAACCACAATAATGAGCTTTACAAAGCCCAGCAGGTCACCTAATACCTAAAACTGGAATCAAAGCACGGCGATGCTATCGATATGCATGTCGTCAATCACAGTCAATCAATCTATATCAATCAATGGTCAATGAGTCTATGCAGTGGAAATCAAATCAGAAATCGATACAATCCGAAAATCAATAGTCAATAAAACCAGCGATGCAGCGGCAGGCAAATCAATCATTTCAATTCAATCAATCAATCAATATCCGTCAATCAAATCAATACGGTCAAATCAATAAAACAGTCGAGAAAACAATACGGAACAATGAATCAATACGACAGTCATACGGTGCAGAACAGTAGCAACAGCGAGTCTAAAAATCTATAGGCAGCAATATCAATGAATCGGTAGGCAGTAGTACGATGTCCATGTTCAAGCTATCAATACAGTATCTATATCTATCAATGTCCATATCATGCTCAGTAATCAATGCTCGGTAATCAATCGATGAAATCAATGAATCCGATCAATCAATAAGGCAAGAAATCGAAAAAGCAATAAATCCGTAAATCAATACAGTAAACATGCATTTCAATACTATATACTGAACAAGTACAACTACTGGCTATGTTGCTGTTGTAGATTCGTACATTGGTTCTATCAATAAGAGTCGTCACTCTTTTCGCCCGTCGGCATATCAATAAACTCCTTATGTCTCCCTTCAATAATCAATAATCAATGTTTAAAGGAAAGCCCGTCGGCCACCACATCCTGTACAGGTATCAATATCAATCTTCAAACAATGTTCAACCAGGTTCCACTTGCGATCAGTATCAATAGTCAATTCAATCAATAAGCAATCCAATAGTCAATATTAAAAGCAATCATATCAATTATCATATTCATATCGATTCAATCTATCAATTCCAGACAATTCAGAAATCATACGAAAATCGGGCAGAATAACAGTAGTCTATCGAATTTACACAAAAATCCTGCAAAAGACACAAATTCAAATCTTTCCAAATTACAGACGAAGATCTACGGCATCAATACAAAACTATTTTCTATAGAAACCAAGTCAGAAAACATCCTGAAAATTTTCTATTCGATAAAAACCGCGTAGAACCAATTCCGAACGATAAAATCTTCGTAGAATACAGTCAAATCGTGTGTAATAATCATATCTATAACATATCAGAAGTTTGTGCGGTGAAAGTTGTGTCAATCTCAAATCGGGTCAATTATTCGACTACAAAAATACAAATCCGGACATATCTCGATAAAAATTACAACATCTTTGAAAACAGAAAGGGTTCGGAGTCCTTACTACGAGATCTTCACTTTTCCCAACAGCAGCGTCGGACGAAAAGCGCTCCGCGGTCTCCGAAAACCAGCTTTCCTCTTTTTCCTTTCTCTCTTTCTCTCTCCTCAATATTTCTCTCTCTTCAAAATATCTCATTTCCATATATATCCACACTGATCGTCCTGGACGATCGAGCATCATCGTACGGACGATCCATGAAGAGAAGAATTTCGTCCAGACGAAAAATCACATATCGTCCTGGCGAAGGGTTCACGGGAGAATTTTCGTCCAGACGATCCGATTTCGTCCAGACGAACCATACAGCCAAACATGATTTTTCTACACAACCTGCACCGATCGTCCCGGACGATCCAACTTCGTCCGGACGAACCTGAAGCAAAAGCTGATATTACAATCTCCCACCTTAGAAAAATGTCGTCCCGACATTTCCCTAAAGGTACGGAGCAAAACACGAAGCAAACCAAATCGATCGAAATCCAAATCCAAAACAAAACTCGTCGAAATCCATACAATCACACAATGCAAGCAATCAATGTCAATATGCAATGTTCATATGTCAATATCAATCGGTTAGTCAAATCAATTGTCACGACCCGACCCGAGACGAGACGGATCCCGCCCGCGCCGGATCGCGACGGAGGATAATAGCTAACCAGGATCTGGCTTTGGATTAGGTTACTGAACTGATCTTCCAAATTCTTAACTCAACAGAAACACACAGAACAACAGAGCTACTAAAAACATCAAATGCAGCGGAACAAAACATCTATCTTTTCATTTCCTCAAAATAATCATCTACAGAACAGTACATGGCTTTCAACAGAAAGAAAGACAGAACAGGAAAGCCATGACTGTACAAAAATCAAAAGTACAAAAGTACCTAATCTGATCAGACTCCGGAATCTAATCCTGGACCTCCTTGCCCTTCCCAGAACCTGAAAACCACCAGAAAGCAAGGGTGAGCTCAACAGCTCAGCAAAGCAACAAACCACCAATCTAAATTCTCAGAAAACAAAACCAAAACTTATCAGACAGAAATCAGATCAGAAGTCGGAACAGAATCGGAAATCAAAACTTACGGACAGATATCAAATCACATCAGAGTCGTACAGATCGTATCAGAACAGAACAAATCAACAGAGTCAGAAACAGAAATCAGAATCGTACGGATCATATCATATCATAATCACAATTTCGTACAGAACAGAACAGATACAGAAAGTAGTACAGATACATATAGCGAAATGCCCTGACACTGACGGAATCTCTACGGATTCCGGCCCCTTATGCCTCCCTTCCCAGACACTGACTGAATCTCATAGGATTCAGGCCCCTTATGTCTCCCTTTGTGCTCACGGCACCAAAACAGATGTGCTTATAGCACCAAAACAGAATTCATCGGATCCGGAACAGAACAGATATCAGATTTCAGATTGAGCTCATTTCAGATTTCCCGTTTCACTAACTGAATCTCATAGGATCCAGGCCCCTTATAACTCCCTTTGTATAGCTTATACACATAGCATTTCAATTCAGAAGAAATTCGGACAATTCCGAAATTACCCAAAAATCGGGCAGCACAACGGCAGTATACGGAATTTACACAAAAATTCCTGCAAAGAAAATTTACCGAATTCGCACAGAATACAGATATCAACATTTCAGAATCTTTATTCTACTGCACAGATAAATTCCAATTTCACAGAAAAATCCGGTCGACTAAAAACACAGTCGAAACAAAAATACCCGGACGAAAATCTTCAGAAAATAACCAAAATGTGCACACTCGGCACGTCAACAATATACAGAAAGTTACGCGGTAAAAACTGAACCGATCAAAAGATACGGACGAAATTCGCTAACGGAAACAAAACCCGGACAGAATATACCGCCAAACACGACGGTTCTGAAAATTGAGAAAGGTAGAATGTGCCTTACCTCGTGCACAGCAATTTCCTCAACAGTCACTTCGATCGAAAACGGCTCCGCGTCGTCCGAAAATCCACTTTTCCACTTTTTCCTTCGTTTTTCTCTCTCCTCAGCTTTTTCTCTCTCTTCAAAATATCTCATTTCTATATATATCCAGACTGATCGTCCCGGACGATCGAGCTTTGTACCGGACGATCCATGAAGAGAGGAATTTCGTCCAGACGACAAATCACATATCGTCCCTGGCGAAGGGTTCACGGGAGAATTTTCGTCCAGACGATCCAATTTTCGTCCCGACGAATTATACAACCAAAACTGATTTTCTGCACAACCTGTACCGATCGTCCCGGACGATCCAACTTCGTCCCGGACGAACCTGGAGCAAAACTGATATTACAATCTCCCCAACTTAAAAAAAAAATGTCGTCCTCGACATTATCCAGTCCAAACTCAGTCAAAACAAGTACGGGTACGACCGTCTCATATCAGACTCCTTCTCCCAAGTTGCTTCCCGTGCAGTCCGGTGCTTCCACTGGACTTTAACCATCGGAATCTCTTTATTTCTTAACTTTCGGACGTCGTACGCCAAAATAAGTTCTGGCTCTTCCTTGTACGCCAGATTCTCCTGAATCTCCACCTCATCAGCTGACAACTTCTTCCCAGAGTCTGAAACCCACTTCCTCAGAGTGGATACGTGAAACACATTATGCACATCAGGCATAGATTCAGAAAGCAATAACTTGTAAGCAGCTTTTCCAATTCTTTCCAAAACTTCAAAAGGTCCAACATACCTTGGACTAAGCTTGCTTACCTGACCAAATCTGCTCACACCTTTCATCGGGCTGACTTTGACGTACACAAAGTCACCGACCTGAAATTCAACAAATCTGTGCTTCTGATTGTAATACTTCTGCTGACGATCTTGAGCGGCTTTCAATCTTTCTCTTATCAAATTGATCTTCTGAGCAGTTTCATCAGCAAAAGTGGCCCCCAAAGCCTGTCTATCTCCGAAGGAGGTCGGAGTCAAAGGAGTACGACACTTCCTGCCATACAAAGCCTCGTACGGTGCCATACCGATACTGGACTGAAAACTGTTGTTATAAGCAAACTCAATCAGCGGAATATGATCCTCCCAACTTCCGCTAAAGTCCAGAACACAAAGCCTCAACAGATCTTCCAGTACCTGAATCGTCCTCTCAGACTGTCCGTCGGTCTGAGGATGAAAGGCTGTACTGAAATGCAGTTTCGTACCCAAGCCTTGCTGAATGCCTTTCCAAAGTCTGGAAGTAAAACGTCCATCTCGATCAGATACGATCACACGAGGCACACCGTGCAATCTGACTATCTCCTTCACATAAATCTGTGCCAAGCGATCAACTGAATCCGTCTGTCTGATCGGAAGAAAATGGGCTGACTTGGTCAATCGATCTATAACCACCCAAATGGCATCATGTCCTTGTCTAGATCGAGGAAAAACCCATCGCAAAATCCATCGTTACCTCCTCCCATTTCCACTCAGGGATAGGCAACGACTGCAACAGTCCACCCGGTCGCTGATGCTCTGCCTTCACCAACTGACAGGCTTCGCATCTCGACACAAACTCTACCACATCCTTCTTCATCCCAGGCCACCAAAACAAAAGCTTCATGTCAGCGTACATCTTACCACTGCCTGGATGAACAGTGTAGCCAGAATGGTGAGATTCGTACAGAATCTCCTGCCTCAAGTCTCCAGACACAGGTACCCACAACCTGTTCTTACAGAAAATAGCACCAGAATCAGAAATTCGAAGTTCAGGAGTCTTACCAGATCCAATCTGAGCTATCAACTTCGAATAATCAGAATCTGACTTCTGGGCTTCTTGAATCCGTGCTTCCAAAGAAGACTGAATACTCATCTGAGCCAACTCCAAATCACTGGAGGAAACCACCTCCAACTGCAATCTCTCCAAATCACGAATCAGAAAGTCATCACAGGTAAGCTGAATACCTGAGAATCCAGAAGACTTCCTGCTCAGAGCGTCCGCTACCACATTCGCCTTCCCAGGCTGATACTGAATAGTCAAATCGTAGTCCTTGATCAACTCGAGCCACCTCCTCTGTCTCAGGTTCAGATCCTTCTGAGTAAAAATGTACTTCAGGCTCTTATGATCAGTAAAGATCTCACATCTGACGCCATACAGGTAATGACGCCAAATCTTCAAAGCAAAAACTACTGCAGCTAACTCCAGATCATGCGTCGGGTAATTCTTCTCATGTGGCTTTAACTGTCTCGAAGCATAAGCAATTACCTGACCATGCTGCATCAGAACACAACCCAGTCCTTTCAGTGAAGCATCACTGAACACCTGGAAACCCTCCATACCTGACGGAAGTGCCAACACTGGAGCTGAAGTCAAACACTCCTTCAATCTCTGAAAACTAGCTTCACACTCCGGTGTCCAAACAAAAGGTACTGACTTCTGAGTCAGTC
Organism: Dendrobium nobile; assembly: GCA_022539455.1. Classification (NCBI taxonomy): domain Eukaryota; kingdom Viridiplantae; phylum Streptophyta; class Magnoliopsida; order Asparagales; family Orchidaceae; genus Dendrobium; species Dendrobium nobile. Next base: position 39,258,829 of record CM039731.1, on the reverse strand, counting down.
TCGTCAGAGGAGTCGAAATCTGTGAAAATCCTTTCACAAACTTCCTATAATACCCGGCCATGCCCAAGAAACTACGTACCTCAAATACCGTAGTCGGCCTTGGCCAATCAGCAACAGCCTGAATCTTCTGGGGATCTACGAAATGCCTTCTCCGCTAACCACGTGCCCCAGAAATGAAATGTTCTTCAGCCAGAATTCACACTTGGAGAACTTGGCATACAGCTGATGCCTCCTCAAAGTCTCCAACACAATCCTCAAATGTCTGGCATGCTCATCCTCAGATGCAGAATATACCAGAATATCGTCAATAAAGACGATCACAAACTGATCCAAATACTCCCTGAATACTCGGTTCATCAGATCCATGAAAATCGCAGGCGCATTGGTTACCCCAAAAGGCATAACCAAAAACTCGTAGTGCCGTACCGAGTACTGAAAGCAGTCTTCACCACATCAGTTTCCTTCACCTTCACCTGATAGTATCCGGATCTCAAATCAATCTTCGAAAATACCGAAGATCCGGAAAGCTGATCAAACAAGTCGTCAATCCGAGGCAAAGGGTACTTGTTCTTGATCGTGACCTTGTTCAAATCTCTGTAATCAATACACATACGGAGTGTACCGTCCTTCTTCTTCACAAATAATACAGGTGCTCCCCAGGGCGAAACACTAGGACGTACAAACCCTCTGTCAACCAACTCCTGAAGCTGAACTTTCAACTCAGAAAGTTCTTTCGGTGCCATCCTGTACGGAGCTTTCGATATCGGAGCGGTACCCGGAAAAACATCGATAGAGAACTCCACATCTCTATCCGGAGGTAAACCAACCAATTCCTCAGGAAAAACATCGGCAAACTCCCGTACCACAGGGATCTCAGAAACAGAACCAACCTCCAGGTTCAGATCCCGCACCGAAGCCAAAAATACCGGACATCCTTTCTTCCACATCCTGCTCACCTCCAACGCAGAAACCAGACTGGAGAGAATACCTCGTAATCCCTGAAATACAACTCTCTCTCCAGCCACAAGCAAACTCACTTGCTTCTTCAGACAGTCTATCTGGGCCTCATACTGACTCAGCCAATCCATGCCCAGAATCACATCATACGAAGAAATCGGCAATCGAATCAAACTCGATTTCCACTTCTTGCCAGAAATCTCGATCTCACACAAACAAAACTGTCGAGCAACCAATGGATTCCCAGCCGGTAAAATCACAGACAAAGAAACCGGTAAAACCATCGAATCCAAATGTAAAATCTCAAAACAATGCTCGGACAGAAAGGAATGACTCGCTCCAGAGTCAAACAAAACACGACAGGGCTGATCAGAAATATAAACCGTACCTGTCACAACATCCGGAGCATCACGAGCCTCCTGCTGACTCAGACTGTAAACTCGTGGCTGAACTGGAACAGGAGCTGAAGCAACAGAACTACTCTGCTCCCTCTGAATCGTAGGTGGTCTCCGTGGTGCAGAACTAGAACCACCACCTCTACCAGCAAATCCCTCAGGGCGTGGAGGAACAGTCCTCGGTCTTCCTGCTGCTGAACCAACAGGTCTGACAAAGCTCTCAGATCGCTGCTCATATCCCATCTGTGGACATTCTGCAATCCTATGTCCCGGCTGACCACATCTGAAACAAAGACCAGCCATCCTGTAGCACTGGCCATGGTGTCGTCGTCCACAACTCTGGCACACAGGTGCCGTACTGACAGATCCAGAACTAGTCGTACTGGTAGCAGTACCAGACGATCCTCCGCTCTTCCTGGAGTCTCCAGATCCAGATCCAGGAACAAATCTCCTCTTCCCAGAGGAACCACTGCCAGATGTCTCTCCTCCAAACCTCTTCCTACTCGCAGTCCACCGCTGCTGAGTAGCCGTCATGTCATTCTCAATCAGACGAGCTCGCTCCACAAGCTCAGAGAAATCGGTGATCCGGAACGGTATCAGGGGCTGCCTCAAAGTGTCTCGCAATCCCCTCAGAAATCTGTAGCACCTCTCAGCAGATGTGCTAACCAGCTGCGGAGCGTACCTGGCTAATGCAGTAAACTCAGCCTCGTACTGCATCACCGTCTTGCTCCCCTGAACAAGTCTCAGAAAACTCTCCTGCATCTGCTGTCGTGCAGAAGGGGGAACAAACCAGTCTCTGAATACCTCAGTGAACTCCTCCCAAGTGATCAAAGAGTTCAGTCTGCCCTGAAATCTGGCTGCTTGCTGGCCATCCCACCAGTGCTCAGCCTCTCCGTCCAACAGAAAAACAGCTAACGGAACTTTCCTGTCTGCAGGACACTGCATCCCGTCAAAAGTCTTCTCCAATCTCCTCAGCCACTCCTCGGCTGCTCTGGGCTCAACAGCGCCCTCAAACCTCGGAGGCTTCAACCTCAAAAATAACTGCAGGTGTCGATCAATGTCCTCAGATCTAACAGTCGAAGCTCTGCTCTGAGTCTCGCTCATCATCTGAGCAACAAGTGAAGCAAACTGTGAAAGCGTATCAGCACCGACCACTGGGGCTGTACTCCCCACTGGTGCTGCTGATCGTCACTCTGACCGTCTGTCATGTCTGGGTCTGGCTGATCCATACAGAAAATCCAGAAAAATCCGGAAAACTATCACAAAACAACACAAAATAACACAATAAAAAGCCAAACGACCCAAAACTACCTCCCAGACAGACGCACTGATCACTTCCTAGAGCTCTGTTTTACAATCCAACCTGTTTCCAAAACCAGTGCTCTGATACCAAAAAAAGCTTGTCACGACCCGACCCGAGACGAGACGGATCCCGCCCGCGCCGGATCGCGACGGAGGATAATAGCTAACCAGGATCTGGCTTTGGATTAGGTTACTGAACTGATCTTCCAAATTCTTAACTCAACAGAAACACACAGAACAACAGAGCTACTAAAAACATCAAATGCAGCGGAACAAAACATCTATCTTTTCATTTCCTCAAAATAATCATCTACAGAACAGTACATGGCTTTCAACAGAAAGAAAGACAGAACAGGAAAGCCATGACTGTACAAAAATCAAAAGTACAAAAGTACCTAATCTGATCAGACTCCGGAATCTAATCCTGGACCTCCTTGCCCTTCCCAGAACCTGAAAACCACCAGAAAGCAAGGGTGAGCTCAACAGCTCAGCAAAGCAACAAACCACCAATCTAAATTCTCAGAAAACAAAACCAAACTTATCAGACAGAAATCAGATCAGAAGTCGGAACAGAATCGGAAATCAAAACTTACGGACAGATATCAAATCACATCAGAGTCGTACAGATCGTATCAGAACAGAACAAATCAACAGAGTCAGAAACAGAAATCAGAATCGTACGGATCATATCATATCATAATCACAATTTCGTACAGAACAGATACAGAAAGTAGTACAGATACATATAGCGAAATGCCCTGACACTGACGGAATCTCTACGGATTCCGGCCCCTTATGCCTCCCTTCCAGACACTGACTGAATCTCATAGGATTCAGGCCCCTTATGTCTCCCTTTGTGCTCACGGCACCAAAACAGATGTGCTTATAGCACCAAAACAGAATTCATCGGATCCGGAACAGAACAGATATCAGATTTCAGATTGAGCTCATTTCAGATTTCCCGTTTCACTAACTGAATCTCATAGGATCCAGGCCCCTTATAACTCCCTTTGTATAGCTTATACACATAGCATTTCAATTCAGAAGAAATTCGGACAATTCCGAAATTACCCAAAAATCGGGCAGCACAACGGCAGTATACGGAATTTACACAAAAATTCCTGCAAAGAAAATTTACCGAATTCGCACAGAATACAGATATCAACATTTCAGAATCTTTATTCTACTGCACAGATAAATTCCAATTTCACAGAAAAATCCGGTCGACTAAAAAACACAGTCGAAACAAAAATACCCGGACGAAAATCTTCAGAAAATAACCAAAATGTGCACACTCGGCACGTCAACAATATACAGAAAGTTACGCGGTAAAAACTGAACCGATCAAAAGATACGGACGAAATTCGCTAACGGAAACAAAACCCGGACAGAATATACCGCCAAACACGACGGTTCTGAAAATTGAGAAAGGTAGAATGTGCCTTACCTCGTGCACAGCAATTTCCTCAACAGTCACTTCGATCGAAAACGGCTCCGCGTCGTCCGAAAATCCACTTTTCCACTTTTTCCTTCGTTTTTCTCTCTCCTCAGCTTTTTCTCTCTCTTCAAAATATCTCATTTCTATATATATCCAGACTGATCGTCCCGGACGATCGAGCTTCGTACCGGACGATCCATGAAGAGAGGAATTTCGTCCAGACGACAAATCACATATCGTCCCTGGCGAAGGGTTCACGGGAGAATTTTCGTCCAGACGATCCAATTTTCGTCCCGACGAATTATACAACCAAAACTGATTTTCTGCACAACCTGTACCGATCGTCCCGGACGATCCAACTTCGTCCCGGACGAACCTGGAGCAAAACTGATATTACATCAATCTTACCAGTAGAACCTTCTGGTCGTTGCTGATCCTCACGATGCTGTAAACTCTGTAGACTGTAGATGCGTGGCACCACTGGAGGAAGTGTAGGAGGTCGTGGTGCAACTGTCTCCCTCTGATCTCTGACAGTCCTATCATCCATCCGGTTTCCTGATCTTTCACTGTAGGCCCTCGAGCCAACAGTCCTCTGCTGTCCTGTACCTGTGCCAGAATCAGTCCTTCCACCCAGTCCTTTCTGAGGACAATCTGCTGCTCTGTGTCCTTGCTGTCCACAGTGAAAACACTGTCCCGTCAATAGGTAGCACTGACCTGCATGTCGTCTACCACAGTGAATGCACGTGCCAGAACCACCAGACGATACTATCGATGCTGATCGTGATGCAGATCCCGATGCAGATCCCTTCGAACCCTCATACCTGCTTCTCTTCTCTCTATCTCTGTCTCTATAAGAATCATCTCGTCGTACCTCATCTCTCCTCCTTCTGGTATCCTCGTACCTCAGTACCGGTGTTGCTAAATCAATCTCTATCAATCGAGCTCGCTCCACTAGCTCAGAAAACTCATGGATCCGGAAAGGTACTAGTGGATGCCTCAGCTCTCTATTCAATCCATGTAGAAATCTATAGCACTTTTCTTCGGGAGTAGGAATCAGATGAGCAGCGTACCTCGAAAGTGCAGTAAACTCGGCCTCGTACTGCATCACTGACTTACGGCCTTGCTCCAATCTCATGAAAGCTTCCTGCATCTGTCGCTGAGCTGACGGTGGTACAAACCACATCCTGAATACTGCAGTGAACTCATCCCAGGTGATCTCAGCATTGGTCTTCCCCTGGAATTTCTCTCTCTGCTGTCCGATCCACCATCTCTCTGCCTCACTCTCCAACATGAATACTGCCAATGGTACTTTTCTATTCCCCGGACACTGCATGCTATCAAAAATCTTCTCCACCCTCATGATCCAATCCTCAGCAGCCTGTGGTCCTACAGCCCCTTTGAACAACGGAGGCTTCAGCTTGTGGAACATCTGCAAGTGTCTGTCTACCTCTTCTTCCTTACTTCCACTCATCTTGCTCTGAGCGTCCCCCATCACATGTGCAATCGCAGTAGCCAACTGCATCATACTCTCTGAAGGCACTGGAGCTGCGCTGTGTTGCTCGTTTGGTATACTGGATTCTACTGGAGGATCCATATCTTTTCACCTGCACAATTCAAAACAAATGATACACACATGCAACGATGTATGCCAATGAAGCTCTTAAAGCTACCCAATCTACCCAATCTCTCAATCCAACCCTACAACTCTGGTAACAATCCATTCTTCCAATAACACTGCTCTGATACCAACTTGTGACGACCCCAAGATCTAACTTGGAAAGAATGTCAATCGATTTCACAACAATTTACCAGAGTTATCTATAAACCTTCAGTAAGCAATCTATCAAACATCTATAAAATTTAAACATCAATATTCAAGTCGATTCACATCTCAAAACATCATATACAATACTCAGGAACTAAACTATCAATACAAGTAGAGAAATCTATCCTGTCCTGAGTACAAAAGAATCATCTATCGATCAAAAGAACTAAAACCTGTCGATCTGGATCAATTCCTATCTCCTGCTCCCGAGCCCTGACCTGAAAATATCAACCACATATAATGAGCTTTACAAAGCCCAGCAGGTCACCTAATACCTATAACTGGAATCAAAGCACGGCGATGCTATCGATATGCATGTCGGTCAATCACAGTCAATCAATCTATATCAATCAATGGTCAATGAGTCTATGCAGTGGAAATCAAATCAGAAATCGATACAATCCGAAAATCAATAGTCAATAAAACCAGTCGATGCAGCGGCAGGCAAATCAATCATTTCAATTCAATCAATCAATCAATATCCGTCAATCAAATCAATACGGTCAAATCAATAAAATCAGTCGAGAAAAGCAATACGGAACAATGAATCTATACGACAGTCAATACGGTGCAGAACAGTAGCAACAGCGAGTCTATAAAATCTATAGGCAGCAATATCAATGAATCGGTAGGCAGTAGTACGATGTCCATGTTCAAGCTATCAATACAGTATCTATATCTATCAATGTCCATATCAATGCTCAGTAATCAATGCTCGGTAATCAATCGATGAAATCAATGAATCCGATCAATCAATAAGGCAGAAATCGATAAAGCAATAAATCCGTAAATCAATACAGTAAACATGCATTTCAATACTATATACTGAACAAGTACAAACTACTGGCTATGTTGCTGTTGTAGATTCGTACATTGGTTCTATCAATAAGAGTCGTCACTCTTTTCGCCCGTCGGCATATCAATAAACTCCTTATGTCTCCCTTCAATAATCAATAATCAATGTTTAAAGGAAAGCCCGTCGGCCCACCATCCTGTACAGGTATCAATATCAATCTTCAACCAATGTTCAACCAGGTTCCACTTGCGATCAGTATCAATAGTCAATTCAATCAATAAGCAATCCAATAGTCAATATTAAAGCAATCATATCAATAATCATATTCATATCGATTCAATCTATCAATTCCAGACAATTCAGAAATCATACGAAAATCGGGCAGAATAACAGTAGTCTATCGAATTTACACAAAAATCCTGCAAAAGACACAAATTCCAAATCTTTCCAAATTACAGACGAAGATCTACGGCATCAATACAAAACTATTATTCTATAGAAACCAAGTCAGAAAACATCCTGAAAATTTTCTATTCGATAAAAACCGCGTAGAACCAATTCCGACCGATAAAATCTTCGTAGAATACAGTCAAATCGTGTGTAATAATCATATCTATAACATATCAGAAGTTGTGCGGTGAAAGTTGTGTCAATCTCAAATCGGGTCAATTATTCGACTACAAAAATATAAATCCGGACATATCTCGATAAAAATACAACATCTTTGAAAACAGAAACAGGGTTCGGAGTCCTTACTACGAGATCTTCACTTTTCCCAACAGCAGCGTCGGACGAAAAGCGCTCCGCGGTCTCCGAAAACCAGCTTTCCTCTTTTTCCTTTTCTCTTTCTCTCTCCTCAGATATTTCTCTCTCTTCAAAATATCTCATTTCCATATATATCCACACTGATCGTCCTGGACGATCGAGCATCGTACCGGACGATCCATGAAGAGAAGAATTTCGTCCAGACGAAAAATCACATATCGTCCCTGGCGAAGGGTTCACGGGAGAATTTTCGTCCAGACGATCCCGATTTCGTCCAGACGAACCATACAGCCAAACATGATTTTTCTACACAACCTGCACCGATCGTCCCGGACGATCCAACTTCGTCCCGGACGAACCTGAAGCAAAAGCTGATATTACAATCTCCCCACCTTAGAAAAATGTCGTCCCGACATTTCCCTAAAGGTACGGAGCAAAACACGAAGCAAACCAAATCGATCGAAATCCAAATCCAAAACAAAACTCGTCGAAATCCATACAATCACACAATGCAAGCAATCAAATGTCAATATGCAATGTTCATATGTCAATATCAATCGGTTAGTCAAATCAATTGTCACGACCCGACCCGAGACGAGACGGATCCCGCCCGCGCCGGATCGCGACGGAGGATAATAGCTAACCAGGATCTGGCTTTGGATTAGGTTACTGAACTGATCTTCCAAATTCTTAACTCAACAGAAACACACAGAACAACAGAGCTACTAAAAACATCAAATGCAGCGGAACAAAACATCTATCTTTTCATTTCCTCAAAATAATCATCTACAGAACAGTACATGGCTTTCAACAGAAAGAAAGACAGAACAGGAAAGCCATGACTGTACAAAAATCAAAAGTACAAAAGTACCTAATCTGATCAGACTCCGGAATCTAATCCTGGACCTCCTTGCCCTTCCCAGAACCTGAAAACCACCAGAAAGCAAGGGTGAGCTCAACAGCTCAGCAAAGCAACAAACCACCAATCTAAATTCTCAGAAAACAAAACCAAACTTATCAGACAGAAATCAGATCAGAAGTCGGAACAGAATCGGAAATCAAAACTTACGGACAGATATCAAATCACATCAGAGTCGTACAGATCGTATCAGAACAGAACAAATCAACAGAGTCAGAAACAGAAATCAGAATCGTACGGATCATATCATATCATAATCACAATTTCGTACAGAACAGAACAGATACAGAAAGTAGTACAGATACATATAGCGAAATGCCCTGACACTGACGGAATCTCTACGGATTCCGGCCCCTTATGCCTCCCTTCCCAGACACTGACTGAATCTCATAGGATTCAGGCCCCTTATGTCTCCCTTTGTGCTCACGGCACCAAAACAGATGTGCTTATAGCACCAAAACAGAATTCATCGGATCCGGAACAGAACAGATATCAGATTTCAGATTGAGCTCATTTCAGATTTCCCGTTTCACTAACTGAATCTCATAGGATCCAGGCCCCTTATAACTCCCTTTGTATAGCTTATACACATAGCATTTCAATTCAGAAGAAATTCGGACAATTCCGAAATTACCCAAAAATCGGGCAGCACAACGGCAGTATACGGAATTTACACAAAAATTCCTGCAAAGAAAATTTACCGAATTCGCACAGAATACAGATATCAACATTTCAGAATCTTTATTCTACTGCACAGATAAATTCCAATTTCACAGAAAAATCCGGTCGACTAAAAACACAGTCGAAACAAAAATACCCGGACGAAAATCTTCAGAAAATAACCAAAATGTGCACACTCGGCACGTCAACAATATACAGAAAGTTACGCGGTAAAAACTGAACCGATCAAAAGATACGGACGAAATTCGCTAACGGAAACAAAACCCGGACAGAATATACCGCCAAACACGACGGTTCTGAAAATTGAGAAAGGTAGAATGTGCCTTACCTCGTGCACAGCAATTTCCTCAACAGTCACTTCGATCGAAAACGGCTCCGCGTCGTCCGAAAATCCACTTTTCCACTTTTTCCTTCGTTTTTCTCTCTCCTCAGCTTTTTCTCTCTCTTCAAAATATCTCATTTCTATATATATCCAGACTGATCGTCCCGGACGATCGAGCTTCGTACCGGACGATCCATGAAGAGAGGAATTTCGTCCAGACGACAAATCACATATCGTCCCTGGCGAAGGGTTCACGGGAGAATTTTCGTCCAGACGATCCAATTTTCGTCCCGACGAATTATACAACCAAAACTGATTTTCTGCACAACCTGTACCGATCGTCCCGGACGATCCAACTTCGTCCCGGACGAACCTGGAGCAAAACTGATATTACAATCTCCCCAACTTAAAAAAAAAATGTCGTCCTCGACATTATCCAGTCCAAACTCAGTCAAAACAAGTACGGGTACGACCGTCTCATATCAGACTCCTTCTCCCAAGTTGCTTCCCGTGCAGTCCGGTGCTTCCACTGGACTTTAACCATCGGAATCTCTTTATTTCTTAACTTTCGGACGTCGTACGCCAAAATAAGTTCTGGCTCTTCCTTGTACGCCAGATTCTCCTGAATCTCCACCTCATCAGCTGACAACTTCTTCCCAGAGTCTGAAACCCACTTCCTCAGAGTGGATACGTGAAACACATTATGCACATCAGGCATAGATTCAGAAAGCAATAACTTGTAAGCAGCTTTTCCAATTCTTTCCAAAACTTCAAAAGGTCCAACATACCTTGGACTAAGCTTGCTTACCTGACCAAATCTGCTCACACCTTTCATCGGGCTGACTTTGACGTACACAAAGTCACCGACCTGAAATTCAACAAATCTGTGCTTCTGATTGTAATACTTCTGCTGACGATCTTGAGCGGCTTTCAATCTTTCTCTTATCAAATTGATCTTCTGAGCAGTTTCATCAGCAAAAGTGGCCCCCAAAGCCTGTCTATCTCCGAAGGAGGTCGGAGTCAAAGGAGTACGACACTTCCTGCCATACAAAGCCTCGTACGGTGCCATACCGATACTGGACTGAAAACTGTTGTTATAAGCAAACTCAATCAGCGGAATATGATCCTCCCAACTTCCGCTAAAGTCCAGAACACAAAGCCTCAACAGATCTTCCAGTACCTGAATCGTCCTCTCAGACTGTCCGTCGGTCTGAGGATGAAAGGCTGTACTGAAATGCAGTTTCGTACCCAAGCCTTGCTGAATGCCTTTCCAAAGTCTGGAAGTAAAACGTCCATCTCGATCAGATACGATCACACGAGGCACACCGTGCAATCTGACTATCTCCTTCACATAAATCTGTGCCAAGCGATCAACTGAATCCGTCTGTCTGATCGGAAGAAAATGGGCTGACTTGGTCAATCGATCTATAACCACCCAAATGGCATCATGTCCTTGTCTAGATCGAGGAAAACCCATCGCAAAATCCATCGTTACCTCCTCCCATTTCCACTCAGGGATAGGCAACGACTGCAACAGTCCACCGGTCGCTGATGCTCTGCCTTCACCAACTAACAGGCTTCGCATCTCGACACAAACTCTACCACATCCTTCTTCATCCCAGGCCACCAAAACAAAAGCTTCATGTCAGCGTACATCTTACCACTGCCTGGATGAACAGTGTAGCCAGAATGGTGAGATTCGTACAGAATCTCCTGCCTCAAGTCTCCAGACACAGGTACCCACAACCTGTTCTTACAGAAAATAGCACCAGAATCAGAAATTCGAAGTTCAGGAGTCTTACCAGATCCAATCTGAGCTATCAACTTCGAATAATCAGAATCTGACTTCTGGGCTTCTTGAATCCGTGCTTCCAAAGAAGACTGAATACTCATCTGAGCCAACTCCAAATCACTGGAGGAAACCACCTCCAACTGCAATCTCTCCAAATCACGAATCAGAAAGTCATCACAGGTAAGCTGAATACCTGAGAATCCAGAAGACTTCCTGCTCAGAGCGTCCGCTACCACATTCGCCTTCCCAGGCTGATACTGAATAGTCAAATCGTAGTCCTTGATCAACTCGAGCCACCTCCTCTGTCTCAGGTTCAGATCCTTCTGAGTAAAAATGTACTTCAGGCTCTTATGATCAGTAAAGATCTCACATCTGACGCCATACAGGTAATGACGCCAAATCTTCAAAGCAAAAACTACTGCAGCTAACTCCAGATCATGCGTCGGGTAATTCTTCTCATGTGGCTTTAACTGTCTCGAAGCATAAGCAATTACCTGACCATGCTGCATCAGAACACAACCCAGTCCTTTCAGTGAAGCATCACTGAACACCTGGAAACCCTCCATACCTGACGGAAGTGCCAACACTGGAGCTGAAGTCAAACACTCCTTCAATCTCTGAAAACTAGCTTCACACTCCGGTGTCCAAACAAAAGGTACTGACTTCTGAGTCAGTCTCGTCAGAGGAGTCGAAATCTGTGAAAATCCTTTCACAAACTTCCTATAATACCCGGCCATGCCCAAGAAACTACGTACCTCAAATACCGTAGTCGGCCTTGGCCAATCAGCAACAGCCTGAATCTTCTGGGGATCTACCGAAATGCCTTCTCCGCTAACCACGTGCCCCAGAAATGAAATGTTCTTCAGCCAGAATTCACACTTGGAGAACTTGGCATACAGCTGATGCCTCCTCAAAGTCTCCAACACAATCCTCAAATGTCTGGCATGCTCATCCTCAGATGCAGAATATACCAGAATATCGTCAATAAAGACGATCACAAACTGATCCAAATACTCCCTGAATACTCGGTTCATCAGATCCATGAAAATCGCAGGCGCATTGGTTACCCCAAAAGGCATAACCAAAAACTCGTAGTGCCCGTACCGAGTACTGAAAGCAGTCTTCACCACATCAGTTTCCTTCACCTTCACCTGATAGTATCCGGATCTCAAATCAATCTTCGAAAATACCGAAGATCCGGAAAGCTGATCAAACAAGTCGTCAATCCGAGGCAAAGGGTACTTGTTCTTGATCGTGACCTTGTTCAAATCTCTGTAATCAATACACATACGGAGTGTACCGTCCTTCTTCTTCACAAATAATACAGGTGCTCCCCAGGGCGAAACACTAGGACGTACAAACCCTCTGTCAACCAACTCCTGAAGCTGAACTTTCAACTCAGAAAGTTCTTTCGGTGCCATCCTGTACGGAGCTTTCGATATCGGAGCGGTACCCGGAAAAACATCGATAGAGAACTCCACATCTCTATCCGGAGGTAAACCAACCAATTCCTCAGGAAAAACATCGGCAAACTCCCGTACCACAGGGATCTCAGAAACAGAACCAACCTCCAGGTTCAGATCCCGCACCGAAGCCAAAAATACCGGACATCCTTTCTTCCACATCCTGCTCACCTCCAACGCAGAAACCAGACTGGAGAGAATACCTCGTAATCCCTGAAATACAACTCTCTCTCCAGCCACAAGCAAACTCACTTGCTTCTTCAGACAGTCTATCTGGGCCTCATACTGACTCAGCCAATCCATGCCCAGAATCACATCATACGAAGAAATCGGCAATCGAATCAAACTCGATTTCCACTTCTTGCCAGAAATCTCGATCTCACACAAACAAAACTGTCGAGCAACCAATGGATTCCCAGCCGGTAAAATCACAGACAAAGAAACCGGTAAAACCATCGAATCCAAATGTAAAATCTCAAAACAATGCTCGGACAGAAAGGAATGACTCGCTCCAGAGTCAAACAAAACACGACAGGGCTGATCAGAAATATAAACCGTACCTGTCACAACATCCGGAGCATCACGAGCCTCCTGCTGACTCAGACTGTAAACTCGTGGCTGAACTGGAACAGGAGCTGAAGCAACAGAACTACTCTGCTCCCTCTGAATCGTAGGTGGTCTCCGTGGTGCAGAACTAGAACCACCACCTCTACCAGCAAATCCCTCAGGGCGTGGAGGAACAGTCCTCGGTCTTCCTGCTGCTGAACCAACAGGTCTGACAAAGCTCTCAGATCGCTGCTCATATCCCATCTGTGGACATTCTGCAATCCTATGTCCCGGCTGACCACATCTGAAACAAAGACCAGCCATCCTGTAGCACTGGCCATGGTGTCGTCGTCCACAACTCTGGCACACAGGTGCCGTACTGACAGATCCAGAACTAGTCGTACTGGTAGCAGTACCAGACGATCCTCCGCTCTTCCTGGAGTCTCCAGATCCAGATCCAGGAACAAATCTCCTCTTCCCAGAGGAACCACTGCCAGATGTCTCTCCTCCAAACCTCTTCCTACTCGCAGTCCACCGCTGCTGAGTAGCCGTCATGTCATTCTCAATCAGACGAGCTCGCTCCACAAGCTCAGAGAAATCGGTGATCCGGAACGGTATCAGGGGCTGCCTCAAAGTGTCTCGCAATCCCCTCAGAAATCTGTAGCACCTCTCAGCAGATGTGCTAACCAGCTGCGGAGCGTACCTGGCTAATGCAGTAAACTCAGCCTCGTACTGCATCACCGTCTTGCTCCCCTGAACAAGTCTCAGAAAACTCTCCTGCATCTGTTGTCGTGCAGAAGGGGGAACAAACCAGTCTCTGAATACCTCAGTGAACTCCTCCCAAGTGATCAAAGAGTTCAGTCTGCCCTGAAATCTGGCTGCTTGCTGGCCATCCCACCAGTGCTCAGCCTCTCCGTCCAACAGAAAAACAGCTAACGGAACTTTCCTGTCTGCAGGACACTGCATCCCGTCAAAAGTCTTCTCCAATCTCCTCAGCCACTCCTCGGCTGCTCTGGGCTCAACAGCGCCCTCAAACCTCGGAGGCTTCAACCTCAAAAATAACTGCAGGTGTCGATCAATGTCCTCAGATCTAACAGTCGAAGCTCTGCTCTGAGTCTCGCTCATCATCTGAGCAACAAGTGAAGCAAACTGTGAAAGCGTATCAGCACCGACCACTGGGGCTGTACTCCCCACTGGTGCTGCCTGATCGTCACTCTGACCGTCTGTCATGTCTGGGTCTGGCTGATCCATACAGAAAATCCAGAAAAATCCGGAAAACTATCACAAAACAACACAAAATAACACAATAAAAAGCCAAACGACCCAAAACTACCTCCCAGACAGACGCACTGATCACTTCCTAGAGCTCTGTTTTACAATCCAACCTGTTTCCAAAACCAGTGCTCTGATACCAAAAAAAGCTTGTCACGACCCGACCCGAGACGAGACGGATCCCGCCCGCGCCGGATCGCGACGGAGGATAATAGCTAACCAGGATCTGGCTTTGGATTAGGTTACTGAACTGATCTTCCAAATTCTTAACTCAACAGAAACACACAGAACAACAGAGCTACTAAAAACATCAAATGCAGCGGAACAAAACATCTATCTTTTCATTTCCTCAAAATAATCATCTACAGAACAGTACATGGCTTTCAACAGAAAGAAAGACAGAACAGGAAAGCCATGACTGTACAAAAATCAAAAGTACAAAAGTACCTAATCTGATCAGACTCCGGAATCTAATCCTGGACCTCCTTGCCCTTCCCAGAACCTGAAAACCACCAGAAAGCAAGGGTGAGCTCAACAGCTCAGCAAAGCAACAAACCACCAATCTAAATTCTCAGAAAACAAAACCAAACTTATCAGACAGAAATCAGATCAGAAGTCGGAACAGAATCGGAAATCAAAACTTACGGACAGATATCAAATCACATCAGAGTCGTACAGATCGTATCAGAACAGAACAAATCAACAGAGTCAGAAACAGAAATCAGAATCGTACGGATCATATCATATCATAATCACAATTTCGTACAGAACAGATACAGAAAGTAGTACAGATACATATAGCGAAATGCCCTGACACTGACGGAATCTCTACGGATTCCGGCCCCTTATGCCTCCCTTCCCAGACACTGACTGAATCTCATAGGATTCAGGCCCCTTATGTCTCCCTTTGTGCTCACGGCACCAAAACAGATGTGCTTATAGCACCAAAACAGAATTCATCGGATCCGGAACAGAACAGATATCAGATTTCAGATTGAGCTCATTTCAGATTTCCCGTTTCACTAACTGAATCTCATAGGATCCAGGCCCCTTATAACTCCCTTTGTATAGCTTATACACATAGCATTTCAATTCAGAAGAAATTCGGACAATTCCGAAATTACCCAAAAATCGGGCAGCACAACGGCAGTATACGGAATTTACACAAAAATTCCTGCAAAGAAAATTTACCGAATTCGCACAGAATACAGATATCAACATTTCAGAATCTTTATTCTACTGCACAGATAAATTCCAATTTCACAGAAAAATCCGGTCGACTAAAAACACAGTCGAAACAAAAATACCCGGACGAAAATCTTCAGAAAATAACCAAAATGTGCACACTCGGCACGTCAACAATATACAGAAAGTTACGCGGTAAAAACTGAACCGATCAAAAGATACGGACGAAATTCGCTAACGGAAACAAAACCCGGACAGAATATACCGCCAAACACGACGGTTCTGAAAATTGAGAAAGGTAGAATGTGCCTTACCTCGTGCACAGCAATTTCCTCAACAGTCACTTCGATCGAAAACGGCTCCGCGTCGTCCGAAAATCCACTTTTCCACTTTTTCCTTCGTTTTTCTCTCTCCTCAGCTTTTTCTCTCTCTTCAAAATATCTCATTTCTATATATATCCAGACTGATCGTCCCGGACGATCGAGCTTCGTACCGGACGATCCATGAAGAGAGGAATTTCGTCCAGACGACAAATCACATATCGTCCCTGGCGAAGGGTTCACGGGAGAATTTTCGTCCAGACGATCCAATTTTCGTCCCGACGAATTATACAACCAAAACTGATTTTCTGCACAACCTGTACCGATCGTCCCGGACGATCCAACTTCGTCCCGGACGAACCTGGAGCAAAACTGATATTACATCAATCTTACCAGTAGAACCTTCTGGTCGTTGCTGATCCTCACGATGCTGTAAACTCTGTAGACTGTAGATGCGTGGCACCACTGGAGGAAGTGTAGGAGGTCGTGGTGCAACTGTCTCCCTCTGATCTCTGACAGTCCTATCATCCATCCGGTTTCCTGATCTTTCACTGTAGGCCCTCGAGCCAACAGTCCTCTGCTGTCCTGTACCTGTGCCAGAATCAGTCCTTCCACCCAGTCCTTTCTGAGGACAATCTGCTGCTCTGTGTCCTTGCTGTCCACAGTGAAAACACTGTCCCGTCAATAGGTAGCACTGACCTGCATGTCGTCTACCACAGTGAATGCACGTGCCAGAACCACCAGACGATACTATCGATGCTGATCGTGATGCAGATCCCGATGCAGATCCCTTCGAACCCTCATACCTGCTTCTCTTCTCTCTATCTCTGTCTCTATAAGAATCATCTCGTCGTACCTCATCTCTCCTCCTTCTGGTATCCTCGTACCTCAGTACCGGTGTTGCTAAATCAATCTCTATCAATCGAGCTCGCTCCACTAGCTCAGAAAACTCATGGATCCGGAAAGGTACTAGTGGATGCCTCAGCTCTCTATTCAATCCATGTAGAAATCTATAGCACTTTTCTTCGGGAGTAGGAATCAGATGAGCAGCGTACCTCGAAAGTGCAGTAAACTCGGCCTCGTACTGCATCACTGACTTACGGCCTTGCTCCAATCTCATGAAAGCTTCCTGCATCTGTCGCTGAGCTGACGGTGGTACAAACCACATCCTGAATACTGCAGTGAACTCATCCCAGGTGATCTCAGCATTGGTCTTCCCCTGGAATTTCTCTCTCTGCTGTCCGATCCACCATCTCTCTGCCTCACTCTCCAACATGAATACTGCCAATGGTACTTTTCTATTCCCCGGACACTGCATGCTATCAAAAATCTTCTCCACCCTCATGATCCAATCCTCAGCAGCCTGTGGTCCTACAGCCCCTTTGAACAACGGAGGCTTCAGCTTGTGGAACATCTGCAAGTGTCTGTCTACCTCTTCTTCCTTACTTCCACTCATCTTGCTCTGAGCGTCCCCCATCACATGTGCAATCGCAGTAGCCAACTGCATCATACTCTCTGAAGGCACTGGAGCTGCGCTGTGTTGCTCGTTTGGTATACTGGATTCTACTGGAGGATCCATATCTTTTCACCTGCACAATTCAAAACAAATGATACACACATGCAACGATGTATGCCAATGAAGCTCTTAAAGCTACCCAATCTACCCAATCTCTCAATCCAACCCTACAACTCTGGTAACAATCCATTCTTCCAATAACACTGCTCTGATACCAACTTGTGACGACCCCAAGATCTAACTTGGAAAGAATGTCAATCGATTTCACAACAATTTACCAGAGTTATCTATAAACCTTCAGTAAGCAATCTATCAAACATCTATAAAATTTAAACATCAATATTCAAGTCGATTCACATCTCAAAACATCATATACAATACTCAGGAACTAAACTATCAATACAAGTAGAGAAATCTATCCTGTCCTGAGTACAAAAGAATCATCTATCGATCAAAAGAACTAAAACCTGTCGATCTGGATCAATTCCTATCTCCTGCTCCCGAGCCCTGACCTGAAAATATCAACCACATATAATGAGCTTTACAAAGCCCAGCAGGTCACCTAATACCTATAACTGGAATCAAAGCACGGCGATGCTATCGATATGCATGTCGGTCAATCACAGTCAATCAATCTATATCAATCAATGGTCAATGAGTCTATGCAGTGGAAATCAAATCAGAAATCGATACAATCCGAAAATCAATAGTCAATAAAACCAGTCGATGCAGCGGCAGGCAAATCAATCATTTCAATTCAATCAATCAATCAATATCCGTCAATCAAATCAATACGGTCAAATCAATAAAATCAGTCGAGAAAAGCAATACGGAACAATGAATCTATACGACAGTCAATACGGTGCAGAACAGTAGCAACAGCGAGTCTATAAAATCTATAGGCAGCAATATCAATGAATCGGTAGGCAGTAGTACGATGTCCATGTTCAAGCTATCAATACAGTATCTATATCTATCAATGTCCATATCAATGCTCAGTAATCAATGCTCGGTAATCAATCGATGAAATCAATGAATCCGATCAATCAATAAGGCAGAAATCGATAAAGCAATAAATCCGTAAATCAATACAGTAAACATGCATTTCAATACTATATACTGAACAAGTACAAACTACTGGCTATGTTGCTGTTGTAGATTCGTACATTGGTTCTATCAATAAGAGTCGTCACTCTTTTCGCCCGTCGGCATATCAATAAACTCCTTATGTCTCCCTTCAATAATCAATAATCAATGTTTAAAGGAAAGCCCGTCGGCCCACCATCCTGTACAGGTATCAATATCAATCTTCAACCAATGTTCAACCAGGTTCCACTTGCGATCAGTATCAATAGTCAATTCAATCAATAAGCAATCCAATAGTCAATATTAAAGCAATCATATCAATAATCATATTCATATCGATTCAATCTATCAATTCCAGACAATTCAGAAATCATACGAAAATCGGGCAGAATAACAGTAGTCTATCGAATTTACACAAAAATCCTGCAAAAGACACAAATTCCAAATCTTTCCAAATTACAGACGAAGATCTACGGCATCAATACAAAACTATTATTCTATAGAAACCAAGTCAGAAAACATCCTGAAAATTTTCTATTCGATAAAAACCGCGTAGAACCAATTCCGACCGATAAAATCTTCGTAGAATACAGTCAAATCGTGTGTAATAATCATATCTATAACATATCAGAAGTTGTGCGGTGAAAGTTGTGTCAATCTCAAATCGGGTCAATTATTCGACTACAAAAATATAAATCCGGACATATCTCGATAAAAATACAACATCTTTGAAAACAGAAACAGGGTTCGGAGTCCTTACTACGAGATCTTCACTTTTCCCAACAGCAGCGTCGGACGAAAAGCGCTCCGCGGTCTCCGAAAACCAGCTTTCCTCTTTTTCCTTTTCTCTTTCTCTCTCCTCAGATATTTCTCTCTCTTCAAAATATCTCATTTCCATATATATCCACACTGATCGTCCTGGACGATCGAGCATCGTACCGGACGATCCATGAAGAGAAGAATTTCGTCCAGACGAAAAATCACATATCGTCCCTGGCGAAGGGTTCACGGGAGAATTTTCGTCCAGACGATCCCGATTTCGTCCAGACGAACCATACAGCCAAACATGATTTTTCTACACAACCTGCACCGATCGTCCCGGACGATCCAACTTCGTCCCGGACGAACCTGAAGCAAAAGCTGATATTACAGTATTGCTGTGTATTATAACGAGAAATTATCTTTGAAATATACATATGCAAAATACTCAGTAGCAAACAACAATACCAAGTGACTTAAAAGAGAAATAATAGCATTTCTCATAAAATTTCTCAAAATCACAACTATGAAAAAGCTTAAAAATGTTTTTAAATGAAGAAATACAACAATGTCTGGTTGCCATAAACTTGTATCATGAAAATATACAATAATAAATAACAATATACAGCTAAATAGACATCAATACACAATAGCATACAACAAAATATATAACAAAATAGATAGCAATACACAACAATACACAATTGAATACACAACAATACAGACCAATACATAACAAAACATATCAAAATACATAACAGTACACACATGAATACACAACAATACACAACTGAATACATAATATTACATAACTAAATACAAAATAATACACAACAATACACAACTAAATATACATCTCAATACATAGCAAAATACATACTAGTACACTGCTAAATATACAACAATACACATTGACTTAAGAGAGAGAGAGAGAGAGAGAGAGAGAGAGAGAGAGAGAGAAATATTTCATACAAAATTTCTCAAATCTCAAGTATACAGTTGTGAAAAAAGCTTAAAACAGATTTTCAAATGGACAAATACAACAATGTTTGGTTGATATAAGCTTGTATGTCATGTAAATATACAACAATACCCAATGAGTTAATAGAGAAATAATAACATTTCCCATAAAATTTCTTAAATACACAGCTCTAAAAATCTTAAAAAGATTTTCAAATGAACAAATACAACAATGTCTGATTGCCATAAGCTTGTATCATAGAAATACACTTCAATAGATAAAAATACTCAGTGGCTTATGAGAAAAAAATAATATTTCCCACAAAATTGTTCTCAAATACGCAACCGTGAAAAAGCTTAAAGAGTTTTCAAATGAACAACTACATCAATGTTTGGTTGTCTTAAGCTTGTATCATGTCAATACATAACAATACCGAGCAATACCAAATTTCTATTAAGAAAAAAAAATCATATTTGACATAAATTTTACATAAACCCTATACCATAAACTCTAAATTCTAAACCCTAACAACTCATAAACCATTTACAAAACAATCATATATTTGACATTTCAACATATCGAGTGATGTAGAGCTACTATGGAGATAAATTTGACCTTTAATTCTTGCCTGGAAGAAGAAGAGCAGATATGAAGACGAAAAAAATTTAAACTCAGAATGCAAACACTTCTGGTTTGAGAAAGGTTTCACGTCCGGACGTATTAATTTCTCAGCTAGAAGACTCAATCCTTGTGTGAAGATGAAAAACACGTGCCTAAACTGAGAGCGGAGAGGAACAAAAATTTTCAATACCAGAAGATGTAACGTCTGAATGCCGTGACTTTTGGTTTGCATAGATTTTAAAACTTTTACAGACCGGATTTTTCACCTTTGGACCGGTAGACTAGGTCGGGTCGTCAGGTTTTTCGCCTCTAGACCAGTTCGGGTGGTCGGGCCACACATGCATTTTAAAAAGCCGAAGTAGAGCTACGTCGGGACTGCCCATAGAATAATTTCTCCCCCACACAACTGCTTCCCCGAGCCGGTGACCGAGATACTGCATTTCTCCTAATGCCTCTAAATTTCTCCTCACGCAACTACTGCTCTCTCGCGTCGTGAGCTGTGATTGAAATAAATGCCGTATCCGGCGTCTGCGGTACAAATATCTACGATCTAAATGCTACCGCCGATCTATTACGAGGTATTAACCTAAACCACCTTCTCCCTCTTCAAGCCTACTTCTCCTTCAAGATCATTGTAATTTTCTCCATTTTCTTCGCTACAGGGACGCCGACCGACTTAGGGTTCACTCGCTGAGCTAAGAAGGAAAATCGAACAACAAATTTCCTAGCAGGTTTGATATTGTATAAACTCATTGTTACAATTTATCACTTCCAAAGGTAGCTAGAGGAAATCGTGGAGGTAATTAACGGATGAGTATTTTAGGGAAATAAAAATTATGTTATTTTTATAGAGGTGAATGACTCATTTTACTTTTGTTTTTTTCCTATAACAGTAAGTCATAAAATGGGTTTGAGTGCTATATAATATTATTTTAAAAATATGAGTTATATTTGCACATGAATCAATTGAAACATAAATATAAGTTTTTCATCTTTCATGTGAAAGAATTTTATTTACTCAAAATAGGATGTTAGCAAAATGAAAACGGAAGATCAGGATCATATTTTTACTTAAATATATTTTATTTTATTTTAGTCTATCAATTATGAATATAAAATACTAAATCTCAACAAATTATAAAGCAACTTTTTTTTAACTGCAAAACTAATGGTCACTTCTCGCTAGGAGTGTCAAAATCGGGTTTCGAGTCGGGTTCAAGTCGAACTCGGAATTGACTCGGGTTCAAATGGGTTGACCATAATCTGACCCAATTATATAAATGGGTCGAAAGTTTAGACCCGGACTCGACCCATCAGGTTACCGGGTTGACCCGACTGGACTCGGTAACCTAGATTTTACCGGGTTGAGTCACTCGAGTGAGAACGTTCGTTACACTTGCTCTGCAATCGCGCTCGTCCTTAGGGTGCAGACACCGCATCTCGCGAGCTAGGTGTGTGGCAGCCAGGCAGCTAGAGTGGCGGAGCTGGAGCGAGCATGGAGGAGCCAGCGACGGGCGACCTACGGTGCATGTCTTGTGGAAGCGCAAAGCGGGTAAGGCATGAGCTAGCCTGGTAGCCCCTAGCTAGGATGCGGTACAGTGCAGACTGCGGACCTAATTGCGGGAGGGCGCGACCGTTGGACTACGGGAGAGGCGAATCTAGCCGTCTGGGTCTCGAGTGCTAAGCAAGAGGGTAGATCTGGGTCGAAAACGGGTCATTCTAGGGTGAAACCCGAACTTGACCTATTTTTTGAAACGGATCAATTTGTTGAACCCAAGACGCATGACAAATAGGTTGACCCTAACTTGGAATTTTTGGGTCTGGTTCGGATCGGGTTTTCGGGTTGTGTCAAATATTGACACCCCTACTACTCACTTTGTTGTAGTTGTCACATAATTTTTATGTCATTTTAGCCTTCTTGTTAGATGAGGGATTGAATGGGCCGTAGAAGATTTTTTTTCTTTTCATATTTATTAGTTATCATTGAATATATATATAATTAGGCTTGAACTTAGCTTAAGCTTGAGTCGAGCTTATGGCGAGTTTGAACTTTATTGACCAGAATGAAAAAAAGCGGGCTTGAGCTCAACTCATGAACTTAAGCATAAAATTCTAAAACCCACATTACAAAAAATTAGTTGCCATTGATATGATCTTGCTTGACATGGCATCAAAAGAAATTATAGGACAAGTATGAGAAGTTATGAAGGGAACTTGTGAGAGATGGTATTGATAGGATTAGCAAGAGCAGTCATGGTGGAAACTCACAGGAAATCACATTGATGGGAACAATGAGGATGTTGTCACAAGAGCTTGTTGGAGAAGGCATCGATGGGACCATTGATGTTTGCAGAAGAGAATGAGTTTGCAAGAATTGCGGATTGAAATTTAATGCTAATACTAGTTGGCTCACAATGTAATGATCAAGTGCTGTCAAGCTAGAACTCGACCTCGCAAGGCCAGCTTATTGACTAGCAAGCTCATTAGTGAGTCAAATTTGAGTTGACTCGAAAGTCAACTCAGCTCACTTAAACTCCTAGTTATATTTAGTTTTAAAGAAATAAAAAATAAAAAATATCATGATCAAAACATATATATTATTCTCATGAAAATAGGAGCTTGAAGAATATTGAGGTACTCTTTTCAGCATGTCATTTATTTTAAAATATATAAGTCTCATAAAATTACAATTTTGAATGAAAAATTTCTTGAAAAAAAAAAGTAAAAAAAAAAAAAACAAAAAAAAAACAAAAAAACAGAGAGAGAGAGAGAGAGAGAGAGAGAGAATAATGATGTCTGTATTTTTCAATAGATAGCACTAATATGCTAAGATTAGCTTTCTGCTTCTATATGCTATTGGTAATGATCAACAAATAAATGGATAATAAGAAAGTTCGATGCATATTTCCTGCTTAAGGCCCATTGCCCATGTAATACAAATGATCTTTGATGTCCTTCAATCTGTTCCTGAAAGAATTAATTTTTTTTTATTACATTAATGAATTTAATTTGATAGAAATCAATCCAAAGTGTAAAAAAACATAAAAAATATGAATTAGAATGCAACACTTCTAGAATTAGAAAGGCATAAGGCCTCACCAAGGAATAAATGCCAAAAATCTACTTAAGATTACAAATGAATCAATAAGTCCAATATGTAAACTTGGAGAAATAGTACAAATAACTTTTCTCTCTCACTCTCTCTTTGATTTTCTTCACTCTTGCACCATTCTAACAGTATAATATACAAAGAAAAAATACATAAAACTGTTAAGGAACGCAACCTTCAAAGAAAAATGAGATAGAAAATTGCCCACCTATCTTGCAGTGCTACAACACTCAACTCTCTGTCTCCAGTCTGCTTGATAGCGCCGTAGTGCCATGCTTTGGAGCATGACAAGGCTACATCGTTTGTCTTTCTCCAAGCAAACTATGCAGCACCAGGGTGCTCTGGTACACAACGCAAACACCTGAACTCAAGAAGGGGGAAGACTCTCTGCAACCCCCTGTGACCTCAATAGACTGAATTGTTGTTCGAGACAATAGTACAATATGATTGATCAACAAAATCAGATTATGTACGGAACTAACAAAACTTGCATGCCTTGTTAATTAGTAAGAAGGATAATTAATTGATCAAAGAATTGTTCAGAGGCATATCTTATTCTTCCTGTATGTTGCAAGATCACAAATAGATTTATGTACCTCTACATTTATTTAACTCATGGTTTAAAATTGCGCAATATGAGGCTCGCCTTGAGGCCCGCCTTTGCGCAATTCCAGTAAAAAACGCCTTGATGCTTACGCCTTGAGTTTTTTTTTATGAGGCTTGCGCCTCAACTTGGTTGAGGCCCGCCTCGCCTCACTGGCATGAGGCTTACGCCTCACGCTATATATTTTAAAACTTACATAAATCTTGAAGTAAATACCAGACATTGGACTCTATAGGAGAGGAGGAAGGGGAGAGAGCAGTTCATCGTAATGATGATTCAAATGAAGAACCCCTTAGTGATGACTATGTTGATGACTTATGAGTTCTTATGTGATATGTCATTACTATTTGTTTTTGAAAATTGGAATTATATGTTAATGAAAAGAATACTTGAATTTAGGAAAGATATAATTTTGAGTTGAACTATATTTCATATTTTATTATTGGGATATTTTAATTTCAATTCATATCTTATGCTTTTTTATGTTTTATATTATTCACTCATTAGTATATAAAAAATTTATCATTTTATGTTTACGCAATCTTTTGATTTTGAGGCTTACGCCTCAAAACGCCTTGAGGCTTACGCCTCATCTCACGAATGAAAAACGCCTCAATACCCGAATACGCAATTTTAAACATTGATTTAACTAAGGATATATGTTATTTGATTGATCCATAAAATTTTAATTTATTTTTCCCCATATGCTGTGGCTAAGCATAGCTGTGAGCCTGTGATTACTATACTTTTTTTTTTCTTAAATATTTTTTCTTGTCTAACTATTTGATGACTGTCTCACTCTCTAATGTTGAATTTAGGAGTTTAGGTATCTGTATGGATCTTTTTTGGTCAATTGAGGACGGAGACCAATCAAATTAGATAAAATTATAACGCAACTCTTTTTGTTTTATTATTATTTTTTTATTTATTTTTTATATTTTTATTATTTTAGGGGAAACTCACTGCGGGGCCTACGCGTTAATATAAATCCAAAAATACAAGGTCCTTAGGGGACCTTCAGCTCACTAATGCTCCAAGGAGCTACAACCAAAATTAAAAGGAAAACCTTACGAGCCAAAAGTCCCATACTACACCAAAATATAAAAATGCCTAGAAACATTCTATGGCGGCTAGAAGACCGTGCCCAAAAAAGAAAGCTAAAAAAATTCACAATCAGTGCAAACTTTCTACAAAAAATGTCGAGCAAACAACCAAAATCTTCAATCAACCCACGCAACATAGATCTAACTCTTTTTGTTTTATTGTCTTGTGTAAGAAGATCAGGGGTGTAAACAATTCGAGCAGAGTCAGTTAGTGGCCATAGCAAGTTTAGCTTTTTAGTTAGAACATTGGCTCGAACTCAAGCTTGAGTTCAGAAGACGAGCTCAAGCTCAACTCGTCGCACTACAGGTCGGCTTGTCTAGTGGCTCGAGCTTTGCTTGTTTGATTTTCCCGTCCGTGTTTCTAAAACCCGCTCGCGTTTCGAATTCCTGCTCTGTCCCATCAAGGGCACAAGGCATCCGCTCGGTCCCGAGTTACGCTCCATCCGGTTGGGTGCACGCCTCGTTGGTCTGCACACGCACACAACTCACACTCCGTCCGGTCGAGCGCACAAGGCCCTCTTCCCGTGACTCCCACTCGGTCCCGAAGTTCGCCGCCCTTTTCACGCTCGGTCCCGAAGTCCGCCGTTTGCCGACCTCTTCTCGCTCGGTCCTGGGGTTCGCCTCGAATTGCTGTATAGTTAATATATTAGGCTTTTTTAAATATTATTTTTTTAATTGAGTCGGCTCGACGAGCTCATGAGTTAAGTCTGGCTGTTCTCGAACTCGAGTTTGTATAATACATGTGCTCGATTATAAGATCAAACTCGACTCGTGAGCTCGATAAGCTCAGCTCGCGAGCACTTAAACGTATCGAGCTTGAGCCGGTTCTCAGCTCACTTGCACCCCTATAAGAAGTTGAGTAGGTAGTTAGAGAATCTCGATTGGCTTAGCTTTGAACGTTAACTCATGCATTATAAGACAATCTTTTTATGAGAGATAAAAATGACGTAACTTAAATGGCAGCGTATGAAACACACTGAAAGATTGGTGAATCCATAGATGATCGTTTGGTTCTTATATTAATGATGAAGGCAACACGGACTTAAGGATGTTGATAAGTGATTATAGGAACGTAATTTGAGGAGGGCATTGAAGATGGCTGAAATGATCCTCCTTCTGAAGGCAAAAGTGGCATATGAGTTGACATAAGAAAAGATGTGGTTGCCGTTGTCTATCATCAGGATGATTTTCCTCTTGAAGATGAAGTGATGTGATGTGACGAAGGAAAGTTTGAGATTGAATTAGGGATAAGTAAGATGAGCCATCCATGATGAGAGGGCAGGACAACATTAAGGAGGTGTTTGAGGCAATGAAAGACATTTATAGGAACGCCATTAAGGATGGTCAAAATGATCCTAATCTTGGAAGTGAAGATTTTGTGACTCTAGCGAAGGTTTACCGGGCTCTTCAATTGTTGAACTATTGAATGATTCTAGCTATTTCAATTGCTTATCGCTTATCTTCTCTTTATAGCTGGAAGGTTTCATCTGTTTTAAACGGTGCAAGTTGGTCTCTACCATTATGTTTTGAGGGCTCGATTATTACTAAAGTTCATGATATTCCCATTAGTTCCATCCCTGTAAACCATAGCTGGCTGGGATCCCATAATCCCAAATTTAAGAGATTTAACGACCAATTCTACTCTCTGTTTGAAGTAGTTTCGTGGCATAAAAGGTCTGCCCTCCGTTTTTCTATGTACACCTGGTTAGCTTTCAAAAGTGGACTAAAAACAGCAGATGTCTTAAAAGCCCATGGGATTAACAAAGAATCAACTTGCTGTTTTTGTTTTTTAGAACATGAAACTATCTCCCACCTATTTTTTGAGTGCAGCTTTACTTTCAACATCATAAAGCACTTTCTCCCTTGGCTGAGTAACCTCCTTATGAGACTGAATATATGCCAAGCCTTTGATAGTATTCTGAAACAAGATTTATCTGGGAATTGTATTTGCTACTTCAAAGTTGTTTCCTGTGTTGTTATTTACTGTGGGCTCCGAAAATTCGGCCTCGGCCTCCCCGTCGCGCTTTTCTTTTTCGGCGAGGGAGTTTTAACTGAATAAGTTCCAAGGTAAATTTTGGAAGGCAGATGAGTTTGTAGATAAGACACTACCCAGAGATTTCGCCCTCATTTTGTGAGGACTTTATAATCTGAGTTCTGATTTCCTATAGACGCAAGCCCCTATAGTTAATTACCCCTCCCGATAACGAGAGAGAACTTTCGATTAAGGCTAGTCGTCAATCAGATACGTATAGAATACGTGTTATCTGGCATATAGTAACAGCAATAGATTTGGGTATTTGAAACGTTTAAAAGTTTGGGAATTTGGGAAAATTTTATTTTTAAAACTGAAAATTGCACCATCTTATACTTAAAGCGGATGGTGGGGGAATAGATGATGGACCCGATCAAGATCCCATGGTTCCGTCGTCCAAGGCCATCCTGGTCCCTGGTCTACTTAGTCAGAGGAGGTAGTCGACCCAACCTGACAGAAGGATCCTTATCGGCAGCCATGGGTTGCTTCGTCCAAGGGGACCTTGTAGACCGGGGTTGAATGTTTGTCTAAGGGGACAAATTTGGATCCACCTTAGCTAACAGAGGGCTTTGTGCCCTATCGATCATATCCTATTGATTCATATCTCAAGGATTTAACGCCATTAAGGAGCATATTGGCTCTAGCCATAACCGCTATCTGTGGTGCCATTTGGCGGCAAAACCACTCGGTTCAGAGGGCCCCGGGTCATAACCGTTTACCTGCAGTGCCATTTGGCGGCGAAACTGCCGGTTAGAGGACACGTACCACGTCCTTACTGGCAAAAGATTGTTTGAGAATGGATCCTAGTGATATTTTCGACTAGGCATTTGGCTTTTTGTGAGCTAGAGTAAATTTCAATTTGTCTACCCCGGCAAACTGTTGCGGAGGGTGGATGAATTTTGCTTTAAGTTTTTGATGGATTTATTTCATTTTAAATATTTTTTGGATTTTTGGGATTTTGAGATTTTTGAATTTTGTGGAGTTTTTGGATTTTTGGGTGGAGTTTTGGAATATTTGAAATAAACTTTGGAAATTTGGGAGACATTTGAAAATATTTGGGAACCCCTCCGGTTGAGATCTGCATTCAACACAGCCATCATCGGGGTGTTCGGGGTTATTTCTATTTGTTGATTGAACCCTGTCGACTCGACCAAGCTTTTGTTCGAGGATCGGGTTTTGTAGGCTTTGAGCTTTTATTAGTGAATTCATATTATTATAGGCCTTGAAGGCCTAATATGAATATTTTAAAGCAAATATACCAGTCGTCACAATTTTATATTTGCTTAATGGTTCGAACCCTGTCGACTTCTATTGACCCGTATAGAAGGATCGGTTTCGAACCTGAATTCACTTGTCAACCCGCGCAGCGTCCCTAGACGTCACGTGTGTACCAATAACACGCTCGCCGGGGCCCATGCGGGTTGAGATTGTATTTACCCCTTTTAGTGTGCCTATGTGTATACAAACTATTGTGCGCGTGCGGGGATATTCTTGGAATAGACACCTTCTGTCTGCTCGTACGAATGTTGCAGATCCGGTAGCGTGGCGTAGCAGCTTCTGAGTTTAGTTGTTCGCTGCTTCGTACAGGTAGACTGTCGTGCACTATTTGTTGATTTTTTGTAGGTGGGTCATAGTGCACTAACTAATCTCCTGCCTTACATCGTAGGAGATTGCACTTGTCATATCCTTCATATATTTTATGGTAGTATTTGATCTTTTCAGTACATCTTGCTACTACTGCATATAGGTAGGTAGATGTCTTCCTTTTCGTACTGAAATTGACTTCAGGATACTGCATTTACTGAAGTCTTTTTGCATCTACCTGCAGATGGTATATGACGTTCACATCTGTATTCGTAGACTTTTATGTATTGCAGATCTTTTATTCTTGATTGCTTGAGGATCAATGTGCTTATTTGTATCTTGATGTTGACTACGAGG
Source organism: Dendrobium nobile (assembly GCA_022539455.1). Taxonomy (NCBI): domain Eukaryota; kingdom Viridiplantae; phylum Streptophyta; class Magnoliopsida; order Asparagales; family Orchidaceae; genus Dendrobium; species Dendrobium nobile. The sequence continues at coordinate 39,229,119 of CM039731.1, read as the reverse complement.
ATACTAGAGTACCCTTGCTACAAGAGTCCGCGGGTGCTTGTATTTGTTACATTCTTTATGCATTTTGTTGTGGACTTGGGTCCTTTCAGTACATCCGCCACTGCCTTGCTTGTAGGGTTCATATGAATGTTGCACATAAGATGGCATCTTTTGTAGGTGATATGTTTGCTAAAGAACTTTGCTCCTTTAACTGTGATCAAGTTATATATCTCCCTTGATTTTTATTGCTTGCAAGATTTGGATGATGACGAGTTGTATTTATCACAATTCTTTCTGTACCTCTATTTGTTGAAGATTGATGCATTCAACTATTATTGCATAGTTCCTGACTATAAGGGTATCGTATCATCTACTGCTTATTACTGATTAGCACTTGCAGACTTATCATGTATATGAAATATTCTTTATCGTCGTTGCAATCATTTCAAATCACTAGTTGCATGATCCTTGATACTATTCATGAATAGTTCACTACATACATTATAGATCCTTTGTTGATCAATGTATTTGCTTGCAATTGAGGTTATTTGTTTGTAGATGTTATCATGAATGATCATATTTATATTTCAATCAATTTGGCGGTCTATTGATATCTCACTTGTTGCATGTCTCTTTCAAACATGTCATTGCCTCCACCATTAGTTTCTTGCATATGTTTGTAGGATTTGATTAGTGTTATTGCAAGTCTTTGATCCTCAATTACAAGAAGAATGGTTGTGTTACAAGTTTCCTCTCCATGCTCATAGTTTGATCGGTTGAAGATGATAATTTGCTTTAATCTCTTGAATGGATGTTCATTTGAATGTTTTGGATCATTGATTGGCACCTTGATCATTTCATTTGAAGTCTTTGCACAAGTCCTTTGTTGTCATTCGAGCTCATGACCATGCTCTAACTCAAGTTTTCATTGCAGTTCATTTGCAAGTTCAAGCCTTATGTTTTGATTCAAGTTATTTGAGCTTGAATGTTCAATATCAAGTCCACTGTGATACTTGTAGAGTTCGATCAAGTTCCAGTCCTTCCTTCTTCTCATTTGATTTTTTTATCAAATGTAGGCTCAAATTTTGTATTTTCAAGCTTATTTGAGTTTGAGTTTATTTAAGTCAATTGAATCAAGTCCACAAGTCCGTTGTCTTTTCAAGTTCAAAGGCTCACAAGTCCGAGTCCAAGTTTGAGTTATTGTAGTCATTTGCAAGCTTAAATGTGAGCTCCTTGTTTGAGATCAAGTTCAAATATATTGAGTTATTGTTCATGTCTTCTTTGTAGTCAATTTGCATGTACCAAGTTCTTTTTGAGCTCAAGTGGTCCACCTCTTGTTTTGAGTTTTGCTTAAGCCATTATTCATCCAAGTTTGATTTTAGCTCAATTGATGTCCAAATGAGATTCAACATTTTTAAAGTCCTTGGATTTTCAATCCAAAATTCGGCAGCCTCCCGGCGACTCCCCCGTTTAGGAGAAAACTACGGAAAACTGGGCCTTTCCCACCACGCTAAGAAAAGCGTGCATGGTATATGCCCTCTTTCGAGGACACCGCGGCCGTGTAATTTTTTGATCCCCCACCACGCTAAGAAAAGCGTGCATGGGTATTTTTTTTGAAAATATTTTGTAAGCAAAGTATATATTTTTTTGAAAGTATTTTGCAATAAAAACAGTTATTTCCCCGCAAGCGAGTACTTATGGGTATCCCCGCTTCGTCGTGCGCATCGCACCGGGATCCCTTCCCACCACGCTAAGAAAAGCGTGCATAGACGGGGTTTCCAAGACGATACGAACTTCGAAGAAGGAATTTGGTATATGCCCTCTTTCGAGGATTTTCGCAGTATTTACGGGGTTTGGACAGAAGCGGCGCCGATTTCTGCGGGTTTTATAGGTTCGACAGTCCGAGGTGCTCAGCAGGATATCTAGGATTCGAGCAGGACTTCGACGACGTACAAGGTATGCGGTATTTCAGTGATTCGACGAGCTACGAGGTGAGTACACGGGATTTTGGTTTGAGCTTTCTTCCCTCTTTTGATCTCTTGGGTATAACATGAAGGTCAACAAATGCCCCCCCCCAACAAATGTGGTACGCGCCCAGAGCGAATCACGTTTGTTGTAAGTTGTTTGACTTTGTGGATCTCTAGATATTTGTTCTAGATGTCACACAAGGGCTTTCATTTAGTGGATCTCCAAAAGCTTTCTTGGATGTCACACTAAGATTTTCTTTCTCCATAAGCTTCTTGTACGTATCAATAGATGATTGAGATGTTGGTTTCTTTTGTCCTGTGCTTTGTGGTGCGGACATTGATGAAGAATTACCTGATTTATCTTTATTGATTTGTCAGGTGATTTTTGTACCTTCGGCCTTATGCTTCTAGCTTTGACGGGCTTGATAAAGGAGTAGATGCCGGTGACCTAAACCCTTAGGTTTGTGTTAGGTCGATGGCGAAAGGTCATCGGTCCAGTGCTTTGTGCCTGACGGACTTGTTGGTGACGGAATCTACTTAGTTCAACCTTAGGCTTCGTGTGAACTTTGGGATAATTTTCTTCGGTCCTTTGCTTTGTGCTTTGACGGACTTGTTGAAGAAAGATTCCTTCGATCCTCGCTTTGTGCTTTACGGATTTGTTGAAGGATTTGCAGGTTTTGAATTCAATTGATAGTACCGAACGTAGGTAGTATCTTGATTCTTAACCACTTGAGAAGACTTTAATCTGAATCACTTGAGTTCGTCAGATCGGGAGAGCTTAGGTTTGACAACTCTTCGTCCTCTGGTTGTTGAAATGGGGGTTCCTCTACTGCGGCCTTTCTTATGGCTTGTAGAGTAGACGGAGCTGCCAGCGATCCGGCCATATTTGGGCTTGTTGGATCCGACCTCTTACACTCATTCAGGCTTCAGACTCGAGCTATGGGAATTGCGCTCCCCAATGCTGATTTTGCTGAAGTTGGTAGATTTGGAGTCATCCTTTGTGGTTGTAGATTTTAGAGCCTACGAACATTTGGTAGTTGTTCGAGACTCATCCTTCCACTAGAACTTTGATTCTCCAGTCACTTAGGAGAATTTTGTAGACTACGATCACTTGAACTTGTCGAGTCAAATTGCCTTCGTGCTTCCTACAGTCCCTGCTGACGGGTTGACGAAGTGGGGGTTCTGCTACTACGGCCGTTCTAATGGCTTGTTGAGTAGACGGAGCTGCCAGTGATCCTGCCATATTTGGGCATGTTGGATCCGACCTTTTACACCCATTCGAACCTTAAGCTTCAGGCTGTCGAAAGACTTCAAGCTTCTTCGGCTCAATTTTGTAGGAGTGTGTAGCCACAAAAATCACTTTCTTGACCTTTGAGTCTTAGTTTGTTGGAGAAGGTGTTGTCTCTATCTTTGAAAGATCACCTGCATATACTTTAAAAAACAAATATTTATATTCTTTAGCACACAAGAATATATGGATTGATAATTTTAAATATTTATTCGAGGATCTCGGCATGCAGCGCGATGTCGACCCGAATAAATATTAAAATGCCCCCTATCTCGCAGGGACATTTCAGAATGAACTAGATTTGGAATATAATATTTTAAATATTCATTTGGGGATCTCGGCGTATAGCACGATGTCGACCCAAATGAATATTTAAAATGCCCACTATCTCGCAGGGACATTTTGGATAGGCTTTTTGTCTTTGAGATTTTAAATATTTATTCAGGGATCTCGGCACGCAGCGCGATGTCGACCCGAATAAATATTTAAAATGCCCCCAGTCTAATGAGGGATTTTGAAATGCATTTGCTATATAAGAGAATTTCAAAATATGAGCAAACATGCATTAATAAATATGCATATAAAACTTTGATTATCACAAAATACATCAGATATGAAATTTTCATGCGTGATATTTCTTTAAATGACGACCGTTGATTGGCGGCATATGCCTCTGACCGTTCAGATCGATCAACTGATATGCTCCTCCTTGGTACACTTTGTCGATGACGAAGGGGCCTTCCCAATTGGATACGAATTTGCCACCAATTTTTCGATGTGGAATGATTGGTCTTCTCAACACCAGGACCAATTCCCCTTCCTGAAATGATCGAGGACGCACCATTCGATCAAAGGACTTTGCCATTCTTTCTCGGTAGATTTTCAAGTTTTGTTGGGCTTGTAACCTGAGTTCATCAAGTGCGTCGAGTTCCTCCATTCTGAGGCGGGCATTTTGTTCTTGAGTGAGATCATTCTGAACTGCTACCCGAAGTGACGGTAACTCAATCTCTAATGGTAATACGGCTTCAACACCGAACACCAATGAATAAGGAGTGGCTTTGATTGGCGTCTTGTAGGTTGTACGATAGGCCCATAGAGCTTTTGCCATCTTCGTATGCCACTCTCTTTTGTTCTTGGTAAGGATCTTCTTCAACAATTTCACCAACGTCTTATTGAAGGCTTCTGCCAATCCGTTTGCCCTTAGATTATATATAGATGAATACCGCCAATCGATTTTATGCCGATCAACGAACTTGTAGATTTTTGTACTTTTGAATACAGTACCATTGTCTGAAATTATGCGGCGTGGCACACCAAATCTGTAGACGACATTGTGGGTAAAGAAATTGATCACATGCTTGGATTTGACCTCTCTGAATGGAGCCGCTTCTGCCCACTTTGAAAAGTAGTCCGTCGCTGCCAGAATAAATCGATGTCCTGCTGATGACGGCGGATCTATTGGTCCGATAATATCAGTACCCCAGCATTCAAATGGTCAGGATGCTATTGTTGGGTGCAGTGGATTTGGAGGTTGATGTATAACATCACCGTGGATTTGACACTCGTGGCACCTCTTAGCATGGTCAATACAATCTCTGACCATAGTTGGCCAATAATAATCCATTCTCTTGATTTTAGCGGCCATTTTGGGACCTGACTGATGTGCTCCGCAAAACCCTTCGTGGATTTCTGCTATCACTTTATCAGCTTCCTTGGTCCCCAAGCACCTTAGCCACATTTGATCAAAGGCTCGTCTGTACAACGTGTCATTAACAAATGCGTACCTCAACGCCCTTTTTCGAATTTATGCGGCCATAAACTTTTCTATCGGGAGTTTGTTTTCCTTGAAGTAGTCAATGAATGACTGTCTCCAATCATTTTCGACTTCAATATCTAAACAATGCCACCACGATTCTGAAGCTTGACTAGCTTTATGTCTCTTGGCCACGTGATATTCTTCTGGATAATTCTCCATAACGATCTGATGGAGAGGTTGAGGGCCAACTGGAGTTTCATCTTGCTGACTTGAATCCGGAATTCCTTCTACCCTCGAGAATTGTAGTAGAGCAGATTCCAACACTCTTCGAGTGTAAACTCCGATGAATATAGGCTGCTCTTCATTGATGTTCACCATTTCTTTGGCTAATTTGGCCAGACAATCTGCTTTAGCATTCTATCCTCGAGGAACTCGAACCATTTTGACATTTGGTACTTGTTTCAAAAGTTCGAGAGCTCGCCGGTGATAGTGGGCCAATTCAACTTTGTCAACCTTGTAAATTCCAAGTACTTGATTTATTACAAGTTGAGAATCACCAAAGATTTGGAGATGTTGGATTCTGACATCGATCGCAATCTCCAACCCCGCTAATAAAGCTTCGTATTCGGCTTCGTTATTGGTCCGAGGTTCAGTTAAACTGAATGAGAACCTCATTATGCCTCCCTTGGGTGCTACGAAAATGAGACCGATGCCGGCTCGGGCTCTTGCAATATTCGGAGGTCGAACAGGTCTAATCGATGATGCCCCGTCGAAGTACATTTCCCAGAATGGTAGCCTTTCATTCTCCTCGACCTGCATTATCTGCTCATCGGGCAAATCATCATTTAGTGGAGAATCAGCCGGGATTGGGTGTGCAGCAAGAAAATCTGCCAAGGCCTGTCCTTTCACCGCCTTCTGTGGCATGTATATGATTTCAAATTGCAGTAACAATACTGCCCACCTGGCTAGACGACATGTCAACGCTGGTCTTGTCATCAAGAACTTCAGCGGATCGATCTTTGATATCAGTGTGATTTTATGGGATAACATATAGTGGCGGAGTTTCTGAACTGTAAAAATCAGCGCCAGACAATGCTTTTCAATAGGAGAGTAACGGCTTTCTGCTCCGATCAACCTTCGACTAATGTAATAGAGTGCATTTTCTTTGCCTTCTTCATTATTCTGGGCCAATTGTGCTCCGAGGGATTCTTCTAGTGCAGCTGTATACAGTATAAGAGGCTTCCCCGGAATTGGCGCTGCTAGGATGGGCGGATTCAACAGATATCTCTTGATGCTATCAAACGCCTCCTGACATTCTGCATCCCATTTGAAACGGATATCTTTCTTCATTAATTTTGAAAACGGCTGGCACCTACCTGATAGATTTGATATGAATCTCCGAATGAAAGTCAGTTGTCCTTGCAGTGAGCGAAGCTGTCGAAGGTTCTTTGGAGGTGGCATCTCCATAATTGCCTTGATCTTATTGGGGTCGACTTCGATACCTCGATGACGGACAACGTACCCCAAAAATTTGCCAGAAGAGACTCCAAAAGCACATTTGAGAGGATTCATTTTTAGATCATATTTCCTGATCCTTTCAAATACAATCCTCACGCCATCTAGGTGATTTCTTCGATCCATGCTCTTGACAGCAAGGTCGTCCACATAGCACTCGACCTTTTGATGTATCAAATCATCAAATATATGAGTCATTGCCCGTTGGTAGGTGGCACCAGCGTTCTTCAGGCCAAAGGGCATGACTGTGTAGCAGAAAATCCCGATAGGCGTCCTAAACGATGTATGCTTTTCATCTTCGGGCGCCATTTTAATTTGATTGTATCCTGACGATCCATCCATGAAGGAGAACATGTCGTAGTTGGACGTATTGTCCACCAGGAGTTCGGATACAGGAAGTGGAAAATCGTCTTTTGGGCACGCCTTGTTAAGGTCCCTGAAGTCAATACAGATACGAATCTGGCCGTTCTTCTTCTTTACTGGGACGATATTTGCGATCCAATCAGCATACTTTTCTTCTCGGATGAAGCTTGCATCTATTAATTTCTTTGTTTCAGCAATCACTTGTTCTTCAATCTCCAATCTCATTCTCCTTGGAGCTTGTTTGACAGGTGTTACATCCGGTCTGATCGCTAATCTGTGAACTGCTACGTCAGGGGATAAGCCAGGCATCTCAGCATATGTCCAGGCAAAGCAGTCCCTGAATTCACAGAGAAGTTCTTTTATTTCTTCTATTTGATCCTCGGGTAGAAGAGAACTAATGAAGGTTGGGCGAGGATCTTCCTCAGTCCCCAAGTTGACTTCTTTTAGTTCATCCATAGTGGTTGCCTGCCCACCATCTTCAAGCTCTTCTGGTGCAGGTTCGGTTTCTACGGGCTGTTCATCATAATCATCAGCTTCGTATGTCTCTTCAGCATCACCATCATCGGATTCAATTTTCATGCATGTGATTGCCTGACAAGTCTCTTTTCGGAGGAATTTTCTTTTGATGAATCCGATACCTTTATATACATCTGTATCCTTTTGTCGTAACGGACGCGGACTCCTTCCATACCAGAGGCCCAAGCTTGTACGAAGCTGTCGTTTGGTAGTAGGAATATTGACTTGTTTTCGTAGCATTCTTTGAATATTTTTGGTATTAAATCTAGGTAGCCTCGTAGGAAATAACTCTTCGGAGTCGAGGATCATGCAATCCCAGTCATGATTCTCCTCTTCACGAATTCCCATGGAATATAACACATTCTTTGGCACAGTCCCATTTTTACGGGGAGGAAGATAGAGAGTAGCGAGTTCTTCAACTTTATGAATCTCACGCGAAATGAGTTCTTTGAAATGCTATAAAGAAACACGTGTGACTACGAGTACGCTGTTTGAAATTGACAGACTGTCGATTCTTCTGGAGAACACACTGCACTGAGTTCATGTAGATTGAGTCGTAGTCATAATCATCATTTGAAAATTCAACATGCCTACTCCATTCATCTGTGGACTGGCATACTTTCCGAGATTTAGCAGGAGTAACATCATCTTCATCTGTGTCACTCCCAAGATGAGTACAAATTTCTTCTCTTTGGGAATGGTCGGTGCCTTTGGAAGAGTCGGCATTGCCGTCTTTCTCCCCACCTGCTTCTTCTCACCTTCTTGTTCAGATCGCTTTGCAGCCTTTGAATTTGATGCTCTAGCCTCGAGAGAGCTCGAAGACTTTTGCTTCTTTGGCATGAAATACCGTGCATCTTCATAACTGTTGCTTCATGAACTGTGAAGGGCTGAATGTCACCAGAGATCCTGAATTCTTCTCCATCTTTGAGATATTTCATACACTGATGTAATGTTGACGGGACAATGCCATATTCATGCAACCAGGGACGACCTAGTAGCGCCTTGAATGAAGTATCCGCATCAATCACATAGAATTTAGCTTCTGTGTGGAGCTCTCCAAATACAAGAGGGAGCATAAATGATCCGAGGGTCTTCTGCCCTTTTTCGTTGAAACCATGCACCATCAATTTATCTGGCCCGAGGTGTTCCACATCAAGGCAGAGGGATCTCAGTGCTTTCAAGCTTATCAGATTGATTGAGGATCCAGGATTGATTAGGATTCGACTGATAATCAACTTATCGCTCTCTGCAGTAACATACAGAGGACGGTTATGATCTGCAGTTCCAAGCATCATGTCCTCATCGGAGAAAGTAATGAATGACTCATTTCGAGCTTGTAGAACTTCAGTCAAATTACGTTCAACAAAATACGCCTCGTATCTTTCGGGATCTTTGAGAGCCTGAATCAGAGTCTCCCAAAGGTCTTTAGACATCACCAAAGCATCGTATATGCTGAGTTGTGCTGAGATTTTTCTCAGATGGGATAAGATATTATAATCTATCCCATTGGATGAAGTGTTCTTTTTCTTAGGATATTCAGGGATAATATCATCGTTGATAACTATCTCTTTCTCTTTATCTTTTTTGGAGACCCCTTTCTTCGGTGGAGGCGGTAGCACCTTGCCGCTTCTTAACTGCACTTGAGCAATCTCCTCCGGTTCAGAGTCATTTAACTGTATATTTTCTTCAGAGTCAGCCATCGTTGCGTCTAGGGACTCATTCGTTGATTCAGAATCACCACCCAGGTTTACATGTCCCATCCGAGACGCTTTGCTAGGGTCTGATTCGTCTCCCTCTGGAAAATACAAATCCTCCTCCGAGCTGTAATCCATTGGCAAAACCATCATACAGGATTCAGAGGGTACTTCTTCTGTATATTCCTCTTTTATCGAGGTACTCGGCGCCACTGAGATGACCCGACATACTTCTGTTGGAAGAGAATTCTCATCATCTTCTTCAGCTTCCTCAATTTTAAGCTCTGCCATGAAGTCAGTAAGCTTGATAGGTCGCCTCACAGTCTGGTAGTATTCATCCAAACTGTCGATAACTCTCTGAGTTGCAGTCATCTTCTCCTTGGGCTTCTTTAGTTTGGTCTTCTTCTTGGATGATTTCTTCTTTCCAGTCTTTGAAGGACCAACTTGGTTGGAAAATTGTTTTGAGGTAGAAGGTCGTACCACCGACAGTGCTTTCAAATCTATCATTGGCTCAGTAGGAGACTTCCATTTTACACCTGTAACTCCTTCAAGCTGCTTCAATATTTTTACAGTTTTCTTAGAGACCGTAGTCTCCCACTGTTCTTCTTGAGCTGACTTTTTTTCATTTCTTCTTTCTTCAATCAGGGGTACAGAAGAGGACGTGACCACCCGAGTCGATTCTTTTCTGGGATGAGTCAACACATTGTCTGATAGTGTGATCTCTCCCTTCTGATATTTTCTTTCAAGTCAATCCTTGAAGATGTAGCAATCTTCAATAGGATGGCTAAGTACCCGATGATATCGGCAATAATTTGGGTCACCAGTGTGCTTCGATTCCTCGGGTCTCTTGCATTCAGGCAGTTCTAAACCCGATTTCAACACTTGTCGAAATAATTTGGCGACACACTCCCTCTTGAATGAATATTCTTTATTCATTTTGTCTTTGAGGGATTGGAACGTTCTATCACCAGTTCCTATTGCATGTCTCGGGCGTTCTCCTCCACCTTGATAAGTTTGTGGTTTATCATTGCCCCCTAATATCAGCTTCGGTTGGGGGTTGGGGTTGTAGACTTGCTTAGGCTTTTCTTGATATTGTATCGGTTGTTTACCTTTGTCTACGTTGTAAATCACTTGCTTTTCTCTATCAGCTCTGGAGAAGAACATAGAGTCAGCCTCACCCCTTCTAGCACCTGGGGCCTTAGCCTTCTTGGGCTTATCAGTATGATTTTTCGATCTGGATAAATTCAGTTTTTCAAATTTGGTCACTCTATCGATCAAGTCTTGAAATGTGTTTATTGTAGCCATGCACAGGAAGGGTTGCATCTTGTCATCAATATTTCCCATTAACAACTGTAGAACATGCTCTTCTTCTAATTGCTGTGTGACATATTTAGTGCTCAAATTTCGCCAGCGAGTGATATATTTAGTCACTGATTCTTCTCTTTTTCTCTTATCCATAGCGAGGTCAGTGATCGTTATCTTCTCTGTTGCACTGGCGAATCTCTTCACGAACATATTTTCCAACTCTGCAAAGGTCTTCACAGAATCATTTGATAGTTCAGTGTACCATTCGAAAGCAGTTGCTGTCAAACTGCTGACGAATTGTCGGTAGAGTAGGGCGTCATTTCCTCCCGTATTCCCACAAGTGGCTTTAAACTATGTCAGGTGTTGTCTGGGGTTGTTATTACCGTTGAAAGTGTTGAACTTTGGTACATAATATCCTTTTGGGTATGGTACTTGGTCATATTCAGCAGGATACGGACGACCTTTGCCCACCAACTTTTCTGCTTGATCGACGGCTATAATAGCCCTGATCTTTTCTGTAATGATTCCTTCCAATTGTGCAGCAGTTACTGGTTCGGAAGTACTTGCAATATTTTGTGGGGTGGGCTGACGGATGACATTATGAGCCTCATGACCATCTTCAGGAATACCTCGTACTCCTGAAACTTGAGGCATTTGGAAATTTGGAGGATCAGCAGGAGGATTAGGCATGGCACCAACAGCGGCACTTCTCTGCATCATCTGCATCATTTGCATCATCGCCCCTATTTGGGCCATCATCTCAGTCATCTTCTCATTTAACTGAGAGATTTCCCTATCTTTGGCCCTCATTTGTCGCCGCATTTCAGCGAGTGTGACATTTTCAGCATCTGAATGATTATCATCTACTTCCTCCACTTCTTCTTCTTGAGAATGACGACTTCTGTCAGTGGTGGACCTTTCTCTACGACGACGACGGTATACTTGCCTGGGTGGCGGTTGCCAGCGCTCTTCATCTTCATCATCATCGTAATTGGCACCATCATTAACGTCTATATGTGTCACCATATAGACAACTTTCATGTCCAGAGTGTCATTTGTTTCTTGGATTTCTCCTTCTAGATTTTCCTCTAGAAACTTATCAATATTTTCTTCCCCTTCTAGGTATTCTTGTATATTTTCATCCTCTTCGAGGAATTCCTCTTCTAGATTTTGATCATCTATATTTTCTTCCAGTAGTCAGATTTCCGAGCGACGACGCCATTGGATTTCCGGTTCTTGATTAGGCACGGGGACTTCTTCGATCAGTGGGCTGCGATCGAAGTTAGTCTCTTCCTTTGGAGGAGATGGAGGACGACAGGATCCCCTGGAGGATTCTCCAAGGTGTCTACCGTCTGGAGGAATATCATTATGGGTCCTTTTTGGGGCCCACTTCTGACGTTGTTTGTAGATGGGGGCGGATCTCCGGGAAGCCTCACCAGATGTCACGCCCAGATCAGTCCTCCTTTCTCTTCTATCTTCCCTTTCATTTCTTCGAGGCTTTGGCCTCCATACTTGTTTTCCTTTCCACCGGGACCTTTTAGCGGTGGATCCCTGAACATATGGTTCAGGTGTCACACCCTGATTTTCACCGCGTGGGGTATATCTTCTTTCTCTTCCTTCTACAGCAAAGGACAGACGCTCCCTTGGCGGGGTTCTTCTAGTCTCGATCACTAAAGGTCGTTGAAACTTCTTCTTCTTAAGACCTTTATCCTTTACAGTCTTCAGGACCCGATAGACCCGGGCTGAGAGAGTTTCAGGTTCCCTTCTCCTAGGAGGGGCTGGGACTTCACGTCGTTGCTCCCAGAAAGACTTTTTTAGCTCCCCAGTGGAGCTATTCCTTTTCACCCATTTTAAATCAAAAAATTTATTCCGGGTAGGAACATTGGCTTCAGGCACTTGGGTCGACAGATTGGAGGGATGGATCGGCAGTTGTTGATGTTGAGCTCGGAGCTCAGCATTCATCTTCCTTCTTTGCCTCCTTGTAGGCCTTCCTCCAGATGAAGAGGCTTCAGCATTGTACTCTCCAGGCGCAGATAACCTGGTCGGCAAAGTAGTGATGTTGGCAGTCACCACTGAAACTTTTCCACCATTCACAATTCTTCTGGTGGTAAGGGCCTCAGGCTGTGATAGCCTCTCGAATACAGAAACTTTATCACGAGTATTTTCAGCAACAGGTCGTTGTGCTGGCAGATGCACACGACGGGTGTTAGCTTCAGTAAAATGGGGCCTCCTGGCAGACCTTTCAGCATTCCTACCATTCACAAGAATGGCGGCAGTCTTTGCAACGACTACAGGAAAATCAACACTACCAAATTGGATGGTAGCTCCAGTGTTTCCGGTCTCAATAATAGCATTAGCCAGCTGGATCCTGGCTCCTTGTCCCAGCTGGACAGTCATCGGGGTGTTCTGTAGATCCATCTGCATAAATGAAAGGCAAGAGTTAGTAATCAGAATCTGATACATCACCCCGCACTTTCAAAATGCAGAGACTTGCACAGAACACAAAAACACAAATGGACAAAAATCATTAGCATAAGAAAACAATAAAAATAAATTTAAAACACTGCTGAATGCCAAATGAATTTGTTGAATGATCATTTTGAAAGGCTCAAAATCTTGAGCACGAGTTGATATGACAGCTACTATAGAACTGAGACGAATAGCCAAAGATGGAAAGAGAAATCAGACCCCAGCGGAGTCGGCAGAAATCTGTGGGCTCCGAAAATTCGGCCTCGGCCTCCCCGTCGCGCTTTTCTTTTTCGGCGAGGGAGTTTTAACTGAATAAGTTCCGAGGTAAATTTTGGAAGGCAGATGGGTTTGTAGATAAGACACTACCTAGAGATTTCGCCCTCATTTTGTAAGGACTTTATAATCTGAGTTCTGGTTTCCTATAGGCGCAAGCCCCTATAGTTAATTACCCCTCCCGATAACGAGAGAGAACTTTCGATTAAGGCTAGTCATCAATCAGATACGTATAGAATACGTGTTATCTGGCATATAGTAGCAGCAATAGATTTGGGTATTTGAAACGTTTGGAAGTTTGGGAATTTGGGAAAATTTTATATTTAAAACTAAAAATTGCACTATCTTATACTTAAAGCGGATGGTGGGGGAATGGATGATGGACCCGATCAAGATCCCATGGTTCCGTCGTCCCGGGCCATCCTGGTCCTTGGTCTACTTAGTCAGAGGAGGTAGTCGACCCAACCTGACAGAAGGATCCTTATCGGCAGCCATGGGTTGCTTCGTTCAAGGGGACCTTGTAGACCGGGGTTGAATGTTTGTCTAAGGGGACAAATTTGGATCCACCTTAGCTAACAGAGGGCTTTGTGCCCTATCGATCATATCCTATTGATTCATATCTCAAGGATTTAACGCAATTAAGGAGCGTATTGGCTCTGGCCATAACCGCTATCTGTGGTGCCATTTTGCGGCAAAACCACTCGGTTCAGAGGGCCTCGGGTCATAACCGTTTACCTGCAGTGCCATTTGGCGGCGAAATTGCCTGTTAGAAAACACGTACCACGTCCTTACTGGCAAAAGATTGTTTGAGAATGGATCCTAGTGATATTTTCGACTAGGCATTTGGCTCTTTGTGAGCTAGAGTAAATTTCAATTTGTCCACCCCGGCAAACTATTGCGGAGGGTGGATGGATTTTGCTTTAAGTTTTTGATGGATTTATTTCATTTTAAATATTTTTTGGATTTTTGGGATTTTGAGATTTTTGGATTTTGTGGAGTTTTTGGATTTTTGGGTGGAGCTTTGGAATATTTGAAATAAACTTTGAAAATTTGGGAGACATTTGAAAATATTTGGGAACCCCTCCGGTTGAGATCTGCATTCAACACGGTCATCATCGGGGTGTTCGGGGTTATTTCTATTTGTTGATTGAACCCTGTCGACTCGACCAAGCTGTTGTTCGAGGATCGGGTTTTGTAGGCTTTGAGCTTTTATTTGTGATTTCATATTGTTATAGGCCTTGAAGGCCTAATATGAATATTTTAAAGCAAATATACCAGTCACCACAACTTTATATTTGCTTAATGGTTCGAACCCTGTCGACTTCTATTGACCAGTATAGAAGGATCGGTTTCGAACCTGAATTCACTTGCCAACCCGCGCAGTGTCCCTAGACGTCACGTGTGTACCAATAACACGCTCGCCGGGGCCCATGCGGGTTGAGATTGTATTTACCCCTTTTAGTGTGCCTATGTGTATACAAACTATTGTGCGCGTGCGGGGATATTTTTGGAATAGACGCCTTCTGTCTGCTCGTACGAATGTTGCAGATCCGGTGGCGTGGCGTAGCAGCTTCTGAGTTTAGTTGTTCGCTGCTTCGTACAGGTAGACTGTCGTGCACTATTTGTTGATTTTTTGTAGGCGGGTCATAGTGCACTAACTAATCTCCTGCCTTGCATCGTAGGAGATTGCACTTGTCATATCCTTCATATATTTTATGGTAGTATTTGATCTTTTCAGTACATCTTGCTACTGCTGCATATAGGTAGGTAGATGTCTTCCTTTTCGTACTGAAATTGACTTCAGGATACTGCATTTACTGAAGTCTTTTTGCATCTACCTGCAGATGGTATATGACGTTCACATCTGTATTCGTAGATTTTTATGTATTGCAGATCTTTTATTCTTGATTGCTTGAGGATCAATGTGCTTATTTGTATCTTGATGTTGACTACGAGGATACTAGAGTACCCTTGCTACAAGAGTCCGTGGGTGCTTGTATTTGTTACATTCTTTATGCATTTTGTTGTGGACTTGGGTCCTTTCAGTACATCCGCCACTGCCTTGCTTGTAGGATTCATATGAATGTTGCACATAAGATGGCATCTTTTGTAGGTGATATGTTTGCTAAAGAACTTTGCTCCTTTAACTGTGATCAAGTTATATATCTCCCTTGATTTTTATTGCTTGCAAGATTTGGATGATGATGAGTTGTATTTATCACAATTCTTTCTGTACCTCTATTTGTTGAAGATTGATGCATTCAACTATTATTGCATAGTTCCTGACTATAAGGGTATCGTATCATCTACTGCTTATTACTGATTAGCACTTGCAGACTTATCATGTATATGAAATATTCTTTAACGTCGTTGCAATCATTTCAAATCACTAGTTGCATGATCCTTGATACTATTCATGAATAGTTCACTACATACATTATAGATCCTTTGTTGATCAATGTATTTGCTTGCAATTGAGGCTATTTGTTTGTAGATGTTATCATGAATGATCATATTTATATTTCAATCAATTTGGCGGTCTATTGATATCTCACTTGTTGCATGTCTCTTTCAAACATGTCATTGCCTCCACCATTAGTTTCTTGCATATGTTTGTAGGATTTGATTAGTGTTATTGCAAGTCTTTGATCCTCAGTTACAAGAAGAATGGTTGTGTTACAAGTTTCCTCTCCATGCTCATAGTTTGATCGGTTGAAGATGATAATTTGCTTTAATCTCATGAATGGATGTTCATTTGAATGTTTTGGATCATTGATTGGCACCTTGATCATTTCATTTGAAGTCTTTGCACAAGTCCTTTGTTGTCATTCAAGCTCATGACCATGCTCTAACTCAAGTTTTCATTGCAGTTCATTTGCAAGTTCAAGCCTTATGTTTTGTTTCAAGTTATTTGAGCTTGAATGTTCAATATCAAGTCCACTGTGATACTTGTAGAGTTCGATCAAGTTCCAGTCCTTCGTTCTTCTCATTTGATTTTTTTATCAAATGTATGCTCAAATTTTGTATTTTGTAGCTTATTTGAGTTTGAGTTTATTTAAGTCAATTGAATCAAGTCCACAAGTCCGTTGTCTTTTCAAGTTCAAAGGCTCACAAGTCCGAGTCCAAGTTTGAGTTATTGTAGTCATTTGCAAGCTTAAATGTGAGCTCCTTGTTTGAGATCAAGTTCAAATATATTGAGTTATTGTTCATGTATTCTTTGTAGTCAATTTGCATGTACCAAGTTCTTTTTGAGCTCAAGTGGTCCACTTCTTGTTTTGAGTTTTGCTTAAGCCATTATTCATCCAAGTTTGATTTTAGCTCAATTGATGTCCAAATGAGATTCAACATTTTTAAAGTCCTTGGATTTTCAATCCAAAATTCGGCAGCCTCCCGGCGTCTCCCCCGTTTAGGGGAAAACTACGGAAAACTGGGCTTTTCCCACCACGCTAAGAAAAGCGTGCATGGTAGATGCCCTCTTTCGAGGACACCGCGGCCGTGTAATTTTTTGATCCCCCACCACGCTAAGAAAAGCGTGCATGGGTATTTTTTTTGAAAATATTTTGTAAGCAAAGTATATATTTTTTTTGAAAGTATTTTGCAATAAAAACAGTTATTTACCCGCAAGCGAGTACTTATGGGTATCCCCGCTTCGTCGTGCGCATCGCACCGGGATCCCTTCCCACCACGCTAAGAAAAGCGTGCATAGACGGGGTTTTCAAGGCGATACGAACTTCGAAGAAGGAATTTGGTGATTACCCGCTTCGTCGCAAGCGTCGGGACGCACTCCCTCCCACCACGCTAAAAAAAGCGTGCATAGGTGGTCGTTTTGTCTCGACGAATGCGTTGAAACGAGTTCTCGGAGTTTTAGGGTTTAGGAGTTATACCTGCGGGGTCGGCGACGGATCGAGGGAGAAAGAGGTATAGCACTTGCATTTCATTTTCATTTTTATTATAATTAATTATAATTAATTAATTAATTACAATTATAACTATCAAATAATTAATTATAATTAATAATGATTAATTATAATTAATTAAATAACTATAATCAATAATTATTTATTAATTAGTTATAATTAATTAATAATTAGTTATAATTAATAAAAATTAATTATAATTAAATAAATAATTATAATTAATCATTAACTAATTATACTTAATTAATAATTAATTACAACTACTAATAATTATAATTACTTATAATATATAAAAATAAAATAAAATCCCTCCTCTCCCTTCTCTGGCTTAGGGAATTTGGCCGAATGAAGAGCATGGAAGGGAGATATTTACCTTCAAAGCAAGTGAGTTCCCTGTGTTGCTCCCGATCAAAACTTCTGATCCGAGAGGCAGGGGAAGTTTCGGGTGAGGCTTAAGAGGAGGAAGCGGCTTCGGGCTCAAGGGATCGGGAAGAGAGATCGGGAGGAGGTCGGGGATTCGACGTCGGCTGAGAGGAAGGAGTTCGGACGGGAGAAGAGGCGAGCGTGGAGAGCAGCCGAATGGAGGTGTCTTCCTCTCCTATTTAACGACGAGGTGCAGCGTCGTTTTGAACAACGGTCGCAGGATTTGCGGGAATAGACGCGAACACAGCAGGATTTTCGCAGGATTTACGGGGTTTGGACAGAAGCGGCGCCGATTTCTGCAGGTTTTATGGGTTCGACAGTCCGAGGTGCTCAGCAGGATATCCAGGATTCGAGCAGGACTTCCACGACGTACAAGGTATGCGGTATTTCAGTGATTCGACGAGCTACGAGGTGAGTACACGGGATTTTGGTTTGAGCTTTCTTCCCTCTTTTGATCTCTTGGGTATAACATGAAGGTCAACATTTACTATGTTTGGAGAGCCATAAATGATAGAATCTTTGGAAAAAATTTTGAATGCCAAGCGACGGTGACTACAAAAATTAAAAAAGCTATTATGCGCAAAACCTCTAACTGGAAAGACAAGATTTCTACTTAGCTCCAATCTTATTTCTCATCTTGCTGACTGTTTCCTGGGAGTTTTGGAAGGGCAATGATGATTGCTGAATTTTTCAGCTGCCCCTTGGATGGTCTCATTGGCAACCAGAGAATCTGCTCTTGTGCATCTCTTTGGTGCTGTTTTGGTGTGTCCCGCGATCCTACAAGAGTTCCTGAGTCCTTCAATCTTTTTGATTGATTTTTGTTTCTTGCTTGGCCTTCTTGGTCCTTTTGATATCTAGGTTTCTCGTTTGTTTTGAGATCCTGTAATTTGTTTTTGTTTTTAGTCTTTCACTTGTAATTGCTTTTTATAAATGATATGGGCTTTGCCCCAAAATTTTCCAAAAAAAAAAAAGATTTTGTGACTCTTGATATATAAGTAAAAATTTTATCTTGATCGGGTGCAAATCTTGAAGCAAAATTGAGTGATAAGCTTTTGAAATTAAATCTGGGATCATTTGAACTCTGATTGCAACAAATTTATAGTCAAACTAAACATCTCAAAATTACGAAACCAACGACACCAAATTCGACTCAATCCGAGCCCAAATGAGCCTAAATCAAAGACCCAAAACACATTTGGAAGGTTCAAACCATAATTTGAATTACCAAATGGTTTCCAAACGTGATTTTCTTATAGTCAAATCGAGCGGCTCGGCGAGACAAATCCAACGAGCCCAAGATCACTGAATTCTGATATCATTAAGACATTCAAATGACTATTAAATAGTCCACGATCAAGGGGATCAATATCGGCCGTCCATTCAAACCACTCCCATTTTAACCTTAATCCTCCACATACTTACAAGCCAAGACACTATAAAAAAACTATAAATAGCCCCCACTCTTCTCATGAGAAGGAGGGAGAATAATGAAAGGAAAGGGAGGACTTTGGGAGCTTTCTTTCCACCGACCACCGCTAGAGTTCCTCCCGACTGCAGCCGGAGTTTCTTGCCAACCATCGCCGGAGTTCCTCTCAACCACCGCCAGTGTTCCTCCCGACCACCGCCGGTGTTCCTCCCGACCACCGCCGGAGTTCCTCCCGACTGCAGACAGTGTTTCTTGACGACCACCGCCAGAGTTCATTCCAATCACTGTTAGAACTCTTCCATACCACAGATGGACTTAAGCCCGTCCGCCGACCACCGCAGAACTTTTGCCCGTATGTCAACCACCACCAGACTTCCATTTGTCTGCCGACCACTGCCGGACTTCCGCCCGTCCACCAACCACCACTGAAGCTCTTTCCAACCATCGCTCAGTAGGCCACACACAACAATATGAAATTTCAATAATTTACCCTTTATGTATGCTAAATAAATTTAAAAGCAACTGATGACAATGCATTATACTTAGTAGAATATAGCTCCAGATAACTAAAATAAAATAAATTATGCATTAAAATATATAAACAACTAATTCATATATCATAACTGATGGGGACATCGACAAGTGGTTTCGACGCGTTTATCAGAGGCGACAAAGGAGATCGATGGCCATGATGGAGTCTTTACTTTTGATGCATTTCTGTATTAGTATTTTATGTATTGATCATTTTATTTCAGTTTTTCCGTTTTTGCCCTTATGGGTAGTTGGTCGCTATTGTAGCCCAAGGAGGCATTCTAGTCTTTTGTTTTCCTTGTCATTTTGAGGCCTATATATATGGCCATCTTCTTATATGAGGATTATTGATGAATTATTGAATGAAATTTCTCTTTTGATCTCTTTGTGAGTTCGTGAACCTTCCAAGATCTCTTTGTGAGTTCTTGAGGAGGAGGCGCTTGTAGATCTCTTGGTGAGTTCTATTGGAGGTGTTGTGCAAGGTTGGTAGATCTGACAACTTCTCTTTCTCCAGGAACTCAATTTTTCTTCTTCTCCACCTAGTCGAAATTCTCCTCCTCCCAAACTCCCTTGCCACCGCCCCCTCCTGAACCGTCCAGGCCGCCGGCTCCCTGGCAGCCACCACCCGTCGGCCACCCTCCCCGCCCCTTGGCCCCGTCCCCTCCCTTTAGTCGCCAGCCTCCCTCCTTGGGAAATTTCAAATTTGAAATTCAAATTTTCCGCAAGAGGCATTGAAGACTTTCCTAAAATAGCTCCTTGATTTAAGGCTATCATATTAATTGAATTTCAAATTCCTAATTGATAGCCCTATTATTTGGAAACTTTTTCTTTCTTACAAAATCTGAAATTTAATTCCAATTTTTTCTTAATTCTTTTGATTAGTGTGTGGGCCCCATTTATTTAAAATCAAAAATATCTCTTTCGTATACATGTGGCCGGCCCCCCTTATTGGCTTTCCCTCTCTTCTTAAATTACAATTAAAGCTCCACTAATTCCTCCCCAATTCCTTCCTATTGCCGCCCTCTCTGCCCTTGGCTTGATTTGAATTTTCTAATCAAATTCCTCTCCAATTTCAGAAAATCTGAAACTATTTCAGATTTCTCAGTTTTCTAAAATTCTTCTTAGCATCCCCATCCTAGCCGACCCCTCCTCTTCTCCTTGCCACCGTCGTTGCTCCTTCATCTGTCAACAGGGATGCATGGTGGATCCGGAAGTTGACCACGGCTTCGCATACAACGAACACGGGGAGATTGACATCTACGAGCTGGATTTGGAGTACGACATCACAGTAGAACAATACGTCAACCGGATCGTGTATTGCCTTGCCCACATCATTGAGCTTCAATGACCAAAGATCACGCATAACATACGCATAGAGTACTCACAACATATGCACAAGAACGCATAGTGCAGAAAACATGGGACCAAGTTATATGCACGTATAAAGTACGCACAATATAAGCAAAGATCACACACAGTATACGCATAACATACGCATAAAGTACGCACAACAGACACATTGAGTACACACAACATACGCATAGAGTACTCGGTGCTTAAAAATTAGTTAGGGTTTATGTTTCAAATTTCAACATAAATTCATAAACCCTAAATACAGAAAAAACACGATGGCATCAAAGTATCAAACATTTAAAAAGTTTCGAAAAGCAACGCATACGCATAGCATAAGCATAAAATACGAAGAACTTCAAAATCTTGAACACCTACTCATAGCATAACCATAAAATACGCAGAACTGAACAGAAAACATGGCAGCAAATTACCTTTTTCTTTGGGGGTGACGACATCTGAGAAGGAACTTAGTGAATGCTTGAAATTGCTCTGGAGTGAATGCTTGAAAGTTGGAACGTTTGCTGGAAGTTGAAAATCGAAACGCCGTGTTTGCCATTCGACCTTACTAGGGTTTAAATGTTGATCCCACGTCGACATCTCACTAGGCTATTCAGGACTCCATGTTTGCAATTGGGGGTCCGAACTGAAAAAAAAAATATTAGCTTAATTTTTTTAGAGGAGGCGCCTAAAAAATGTGAGGTGAGGCGCGCCTCAGTAAACTTGAGGCGTAAGCCTTATAACCTGAACTTATTGCGTGGGCTTTGAGGCTTAAAGGGACCATATTGCGCTGAGACGCGCCTTTTTTTGCACAATTTTAAACCACGGTGCATATTACTGATAACATAATTGTAAAACACAAGGCTTTGAAAACTGGACCGTTCAATGAACCGGAAGAAGAAGATGTTAGCTGTTCGATGGTTCGACCATGGTCAAATCGGGGTCGAACCGGATGACGTAATAAATATTTATTAGATTTAAATATTATAATAATGACACAACTATTTTTAAATATATAATAAAAATTGAACATAATTATAATATAAAGCATAAACAATAAATATTATATAAAGTAAATAAGAAAACATAATTTGAAGGTTGACCACCAACTTAGATTAATAATCAATGCACCATTAGGTCATCTCTAATGAGATATTTTTACTACTAACAAATTCTATTATTGAACTATCTATGATTAGGTTTTTGTTTTATCTTTTAAACTCCTTGATTTTGATGTGCAGGGCGTATGAATAAGTGTTTTAAACAACACAATTAAAGCTTGCACTGAAGCAATAGAGAACGAGAAGGGTAAACTCATAGTGAAGGAAGCACCAAGAGCTGTAAGTTGTCAAAACTTTTATCAAACTATTCAACTAAATATGATTAGGTGAAGCAGAAGTACGATATTCACCTTTCTGTTTTGTTGCCATTTCTCTAATATTAAAACAAGATCATCTGTCTATTAAAAAAGAATACGAAGAAGAAGAACATGTGAATAGCCCGGTATAAAAAAATGGCACTACATGTGGATAGCCAGTATACAAAAAACATGAATATTATAAAAAATCAATCATTCACCTCACATTCCAAATCTGAGAAAGCAATATGTTTTTTTTAAAAAAAAAAATCAGAAGTTGAAACAAACCAGAACGATTGAACGAGGCAATGTTCGGCCTTGCTTCACTTCGTGAATGAGCAGGCCTGCAGGAAATGACTGTGTTGGCTTCTTGTTTTGTGCACGAGCAGCACGGAAATGGTGTTGGCTTCGGCGCTTCGCATGCCGTCGAGGAAGAAGATAGGTCGAAGGCAATGAGGGTTTTTTTTATCCTTTTGTTGAAGCTCAAAGACGAAGAGGCGAACCGTTCGCCACGAACGAGGGCTTTTTTTTTCGCTCCTGTCGTACAAGCTTCCCCTCCCGAAATGATTTAGGCCGTTGGATTTGGCTAATCATCACCATAGCCAAACCGGCCGGTTATCAAAAACCGGTGCTGGTTCGGCGGTTGAACCGCCGGTTTGAGCGGTTTAATCCCGGTTTGATGCGAAACCGGTTTTCATTTGAACCGTAACCGGCCGGTTCGCGGTTCAACCGGTTGAACCGGCCGGTCCGGTCCGGTTTTAAAAGCATTGGTAAAACATATTCTCTCTCATGTAGGAATTATGATATGTCAACCTAAAGAATGTCACTATGATACCATGCTTTGAGACCATACAATCTCACAACAACCCACCAGCTCCACTGCGACTATGACATGATAGACCATCTTTAGGCAGAATGACAGCTCCCTCAAGATGGAGGGAAAAAGTAGGAGGGAGATACATATTTGACAGGGAGAGGGACTTGGATTTTTGTTCACCTTCGCTCATTAGGGCTCAAGAAGCCTCAAATCGCTTGACTCTATTTTAATTTGACCATGTAACATAAATTCAACATCGTAATTCTTTGGAAGCATGGAGTAAGTTGTGGGCCTGTGGCCTCTTCCTCGAGAGATGACTCCAAATTCATAGGATATGATCATATATCATGTCTCAATCATCAATACCACCTAATTTTCATTTCCTCATAGAGCTTGGCATTTCTTCTCACAACTCTCTTCATACATCTCTTTATAGTTCAAGTATAAGAATAGTTTTTCTCTCTTTTAATCCTTTCAGCTCAATAATGAGTCGCTAATTTCCCCTATAATGTAGTAGATCATCTTGATGAATCTCACGTACGGTAGGTGTAGTTCACTCAATCAAACTACTCTAAAAACTTTCAGTGTGTGATCTTTATTGTCACAATTCTGATGTTGTTCTCCTTCCATTTTCTTATAAAGTTAACCCTATAAAAAGCGTGTTCACATTTCTTCATGTGTCTTTGATGACTGTACTCACCATTGCTATCTCAGCCTAACAAGATTTTTTTGTTAATAGGTGGCAAACCTCTCTCTCTCTCTCTCTCTCAAGCCTTAGTTGCATAGGTGGTCTGAAGTTGAACTGTAACAAGTCCCTCATAGCTAGATATTTTAGGGCACCCAAATTCGTAAGTAATTAGGAGGAGGGGTGAATTAGAAGTGCGGAGGAGATAGAAATGTAATAAAGTGGGAAAAGGGTGAGATATTAATGTGCAATCTTTGCTTAATTACAAATTGATGCATTCTAAAAGAATCAAACTTAATTAAAATTTAGATGGCTGAGTCAACAAAGATAATTTTCTTTTGTGGAAAATTTGCCGAGGAAAGTCGTACTTTCATAATAGATATACACACATAATAAGTTTAATCTATGTTAAAGAGCATGAAAGGCTTCTCCTCCTCAGAGATTCTCCATTACATAATCTAGCTATTATGTGAACTTGAAGATAATAAATCCCATATTCTTACCGCAAATATTGAATGTAATAGAATAGCTTTCATCATCTGTATCATCAGCATTTATCAGCAGCTTATAAATTAAGACTAAGAGCATAGAGCATTGTAGGAAAGGAGCATTATAAATTCTTTAAGAGGGGTTCTTTTGTCCTCTCAAGCAATCAAATCAGAACTTTCAAATTATTTTACTGTTCTCCTATTTTCAACCTAATATCAAAGCTCTTAATCAAAATAAAACTCAGTAGCTTCCTAGCTCTTAATCAGAACTTTCAAATTATTTTACTGTTCTACTTTCTAAAAACAGTTTCCTAGTACAAAAATTAAAATTTTTATACTAGAAACTTGCTTTAAGAAGCAATAAGGAAGCTGTCCCAAATAAAGCCTCAGTACTATTTGAAACATGCTTTAGATTTGGCTCAATTAAAATAAAATAAATCATTTCGACTCAACTTAAGGTTTAGTTTGACATTCACCTCGAACTCAAAAAGCAATTACATGTCATTTTTTTAATTTTAACATAAAATTACTTTGCTTATATAATTTTTTGAGATATTTAGGTTAATTAAGGTAAACTTATACACATATTGTCACGACCCGACCCGATCCAAGACGGATCCCGCTCGCACCGAGCCGCGACACGGAAACGAAACGGACGGACTGACCAGGATCTAGTTTTGGAATTGGTTCCGGAACTGAATCTTCCAAATTAATCAACTCAACAGACACACAAACACAGAGCTACTATTTATCATCAAACACTGCGGAACAAACATCTATATTTCTTTTTTCCTCAAAACAATCATCTACAGATACAGTACATGGCTTTTGAACAGAAAGAAAGACAGAACAAAAAAGCCATGACTGTACAAAAATCAAAAGGTACAAACAATACCTATACTGATCAGAACTCAGAAATCTATTACTGGACTTCCTTCCCTTTTCCAGAACCTGAAAACCACCAGAAAACAAGAGTGAGCTCAACAGCTCAGCAAAGCAACAAACCTCCAATCAAAACTCTCAGAATCCAAAACCAAACTCATCAGACAGAAATCCGTACAGAAATCGGAACAGAATCATATCTCGAATCAGAACAGAATCAAAATCAGAACTTATACGGACATATATCAAATCAGAATCA
Organism: Dendrobium nobile; assembly: GCA_022539455.1. NCBI lineage: Eukaryota > Viridiplantae > Streptophyta > Magnoliopsida > Asparagales > Orchidaceae > Dendrobium > Dendrobium nobile. The sequence goes on along the minus strand of CM039731.1, from coordinate 39,203,859 downwards.
GAGTCGTACAGATCAGATCAAATCGGAATACAAATCAGAACAGATTAAATCAACAGAGTCAGAATCGTACGGAAATTATTATCGCTTACAGAACAGATACAGAAAGCAGAATCAGATCAAATCAGATATCAGATATCAGATATATATTTAATAGCTAAATTCCCTGACACTGACTGAATCTCTTTGGATTCAGGCCCCTTATAACTCCCTTTGTGCTCACGGCACCAGAACAGATATACTTATGTGCTCACAGCACCAGAACAGATTTCATCGGATCCGGAACAGAACAGATATCAGATTTCAGATTGAGCTCATTTCAGATTTCCCTGACACTTATTGAATCGCTTAGGATTCAGGCCCCTTATAACTCCCTTTTTATAGCTTATACAGATAGCATTTCAATTCAGAATAAATCCGGGCAAATCAAAAATCAGACAAAAATCGGGCAGCACAACGGCAGTATACGGAATTTACACAATTTTTCCTGCAAATCAAAATTCACCAAATTCGCACAGAATGTAGATAATCACATTTCAGAACATTTATTTTACTGCACAGATAATTTCCAATTTCACAGAAAAATGCAGTCGACTAAAAACACCGCCGAATCAAAAATACCCGGACAAAAATCTTCGGAAAATAACCAAAATGTGCACACCCGGCACGTTAACAATATACAGAAAGTTACGCGGTAAAAACTGAATCAATCAAAAGATACGGACGAAAATCATTAACGGAAACGAAATCCGGACAGAAAATACCGCCAAACACGACGGTTCTGAAAATTGAGAAAGGCGGAATGTGCCTTACCTTGCGTACAGCAATTTCTCGAACAGTCTCCTCGGACGAAAACAGCTCCGCGTCGTCCGAAAATCAACTTTTGCAAATTCCACCTCGACTTTCTCTCTCCTCAAAAGATATTTTCGTTTTTATAAAATTTTCTCTCTCTTCCAAATGAGCTGAAATCAGCTTTATAATCTTCAGATCGGCCCGGCCGATCGCCAGATCGTCCCAGGACGATCAGACCAATTTGGATCGTCCTGGACGGTTCCCAGAACTATTCTCAGGCCGACATTTTCTACAGTGCCGATCGGCCTGGACGATGTCCTCAATCGGCCTGGACGATATGTACAGAAAATCACCTGGAGCAAATCTGGGCAAATTCTGGAGCAAAATTCCACTGATCGTCCCAGGACGATCCAGATCGTCCTGGACGATCCTGGAGCAGATTTTTGATATTACACATATCATATACGGAATACTCGAATCTATGACCACTTAATTGAAAGTCAAAGCTCGCAACCAACATACCAAGATGAACTGTGGCTTATATTTTATATTAATTAAATTTGTTTTGATATCATTTGTCGTTTGAAATTTGCATCAGAAAACTCAAAACAAAAAATGTTCTTGCAAACAAAAATGGACGTCCACAATCCACGCATGACCCATTCAGTCGCGAACGAGTCAATTAACACGGAATCAAGCGAATATTGAGAGCTTCGATGTTCTTTCCCATGTCTCCTCTTCATAGTTGTTGATGCCAAGACAAGAAACCAAGGGCCGGGCCGAGATAAAACAAGAGAAGACATCAGAGGAGAAGCCAAATCTCTATTCGCTTTCAGTTCACAGTCATCGCCAGACTTTAGAGACCACTTTCCTCATCCTCCTTTCTTCAATATAAAGCAGAGTCGCCTCCACAACTTCTTCACACAAAACAACTATCAACAGGTAACAAGAAGAAGTTATAATATCAAGAAGAGAATAATGGGTACAATTCGTTGCCTCTCTGTTTCCATAACTCCAAAGTTTGAAACTTGTTCTAACTTACAGATCATTCTTTCTATTATTCCTGCGCGCAGAATCAATCAAGTTCAATCCAACAGTAACCAATTCTTCGAGCAGTTCAACGCCTATCGTCATGGCTTTTCCTGTGTCGGATGAATTGCTCGGCACCTTTGTGCCTATTGCAGTTTATTGGATATATTCAGGCATCTATGTGATGCTCGGTGATTTGAACCATTACAGGCTTCACACAAAGGCTGAAGAGGAAACGAAGAACATTGTTTCAAAGGGAACCGTTGTGAAGGGCGTCCTCGTCCAGCAAGCTTTCCAAATAGCCGTCTCCCTCCTCCTCTTCACGGTATGTATGATCTTCTTTCAAAGGAAGTTAAAACTGCTTAATTGCTTACTAATTTTCCTTCATACACATATTTTGATTCAGTTCATGAGCGGTGACAGAGGCGTCGTCTTGCCTCAGCCTTCTTTTCCGGTGATCATCCTCCAGTTCATCGTGGCCATGGTGGTGTTGGACACATGGCAGTACTTCATGCACCGATTCATGCACATCAACAAGTTCCTGTACAAACACATCCACTCCAAACACCATAGCCTCGTAGTCCCCTACGCCTTTGGAGCTCTCTACAACCATCCACTCGAAGGGCTGATTCTTGACACAATAGGGGGAGCTCTCTCCTTTCTGATTTCAGGGATGACACCTCGAACCGCCATATTCTTCTTCTCCTTCGCCACCATCAAAACTGTTGACGACCATTGCGGTCTCTGGCTTCCCGGAAACTTGTTACATGTTTTCTTCAACAACAACAGTGCTTATCATGACATCCACCATCAGCTCTATGGCACAAAGTACAACTTCTCTCAGCCATTCTTTATCACTTGGGATAAGATCCTTGGAACTCACATGCCTTTCTCGCTTGAGAAGAGAAAGGAGGGAGGATTTGAGGCTCGCCCGATCAAGAAGATTGATTAATTGAGTAATTTAAGAATTATTTCTTTTGCTGATCTGCTTTCATGTTGCGCAGAAGTCGCCATTTTTAGTTTGATATTTAATGTAAATTAATGATTTACTTCTTTTGAATGAGCAGAGATTAATATATTAGAAAAATATGTTGAAAATTTATTGATTATAAGATATTGAAAGTATCGATTTACTGATTTGGTCTTACGAACAGAACTAATGAGATGAATTAATGAGAATATAAGCTATTACTTCATATATAGTTAATTGAGCTGCACGTCAGTAGCCATGCTTATTTTAATAGCCATGATAATATTAAATATATAGGCATGGAGAATTTGTAGAATAGATTAAGAAAGTCAGACGTATGCATATATTAAAGTAAACTAGATGCCTTAGACATCTTTTAGATTTTGTTTGGAAGAGGTTGTTTTCTGATTTTTAAAGCAGATTTGTAATATGAAAATTTTGAGTTCATAAAATTTTTTATTAAAAAGTTGTTTTATGATGCAGTAAGAATGCCATCCCAAACAAAGCCTTAGACTTGTTTAGAATAGCTTTCTTAAAAGTACATTTTTTAAAAAAAAATTGAATTTTTATATTAAAAATGGCAAGTCATACTCCACACCTAACAATTCTATGTAAAAAGATTCAAAAATATTATTCATTCTTTCAGGCTTTGTTTGAGATATTTTTTTATTGTTTTCTAAAATAAATTTGTAGCATAAAAATTTCTATTTCAAAATTTTTTTACTAAAAAATTACTTTAAAAAATTAATAATAAATTAGCTGCCTCAAAGGAATGTACTGTGCTAAACGACTAGGGGTGTCAGTATTTGACACGACACGAAAACCCGACCCGGACCCGACCCGAAAAATCCGGGTTGGACCCGACCCGATTTCAAAACGGGTCGGGTTAGGGTTCCAGAAATCGACCGTTTGAAAAACGGGTCGGGTTCGGGTTGACCCGATGGGTTGCCAGGTCAACCCGCGAACCCGTTTTAACCTAACCCGTGGACCTATCCGCCCCGCTGTCACGCAAAAAAAGGCACGACCACGGCCCGCTGCCGCGCGAATCGCGACCCTGCCTTGCTGCCGCGTCGCGCGTCCCCGCTGCTGCCGTGCCGCGCGACCCCGCTGCCGCCATGCCACGCGAGCGCGACCCTGGGCGAGAGCAAACCCCGCGCGAGCGCGACCCCGACCCTGCGCGAGAGCGACCTTGCCCCGCTCTGCTCGCGACCCTGCCCCGCTCCGCGTGCGACCCCGCTCCCGGGTCGGGTCGGGTCAACCGGCAACCTGCCGAGTCGGGTCCGGATTTGCATTTCCGACCCGTTTGAACCCGGTCAGTTCCGGGTCCGACCCGAACCCGATCCATGATCTGAAATTAACACCCCTAAGAAGGACAGAGGCATTGGCGGACCACTTATTCTCCAACACCTTTTATTTCATCTGAGCTCAGCATGTAATTCTAACCGTTAATATTTGCGATTGTTTGCTCACATGCCAAAAATATGTTAAAGGTTTAACGTAACAAAAACGTACACCTTTGAGGCTCTGACCAATAAATCAATGTTCTCTTTGTTTCTTAATTTCATTTATTCTATTGAATTTTTTTTAGAAATATTTTGATTAATTAAGACAAATTCATAGACAGTTAATATACGAAAAATTCAAATCTAAAATTTTTTAGTTGGGAATCAAAAACTCCAGCCTAAGTGGCATTGAAATTTAATTGATTTTTAATTTTTTATTAGTACACTGTTCGGTGTGCTAATTCAATATTTTCATTTCTACAAGTTTCTTGTGTAGGAAGAAAAGGTGAGAGAAATTATAAAATTTATATTGACTTTTGTGGGTTGTTTGGTTGAGAGGTTAGGGGGTCCAAGGGGGCATCATCCTAGGAATAAATTTTGGCTATATAGATAATTTTGGAATTTTGTTTGTTTTTCCCAGTGCCCTAATTTTGTCCTCTAAATATGTTGTAAAGGGTTTATAGTTTGCGAGCCTTTTGTACTCCACCTCTTTCTCTATAGTGAAGTCGTTCTCCCTCCTGCCCCAAGTTTTTTCCTAAATTTGAGTTTTCTACGTAAATTTGTTGTGTTCATTTGCATTTTGTAGATCATAATTTATTATTTCTCTTTGTGCAATTTCGTAGCTATGGTTCCCCATCCACTGTTGTTGGCTCCTGCCACCATTGCCTATCGCCATCCATCGCCAACAATCTTTGTAGTGGCAGCTGCCGCCAATCACCACCCTACAAAATGATTATGTTACAAGCAATCAAACATAAAAATTTGCAGGTATTCCTCATAAAATCCTTAATTTTTCATTCACAATCTAAATTTGGCGGGAAAAAGGTAACAAGATTCATTATTTTTATTATTTTTCTTAATTCCTTCTATTTCTGCTAGGGATGAAGCGAGATGAGTCTGAGTATTTGTTTGATGAGCAAAACTTATGTAGTTTTTATTGAGCTCCAGCTCGACTCGAGCTTATTTAATAAACTCAAGCTCGACTCATTAAAAAAAAATTTATAGGTTCTAGCTTGACTCAATTATTAAGGGACAAATTTGTTTTTTTAAAAAAAATCATTTAATGATTAATTAGGCAAAAAGAAAACAGATATATATATATATATATATATATATATATATATATATATATATATATATATATATATATATATATATATATATATATATTAGTGATGGGTCGTTTATCTGGGCGCCTATTTGGCACCTATTTCGGGTTAGCGCCGGTCGTCAACTTTCATCACGACTACAAATTTTTATTAAATAAAAAAAACAAGTTGTTAGCAATGATTGGTTATAGCATTTTTTTTTACTTTTTATAAATATATATAAATTTAATTAAATTATATATTTATAAATAAAAAAATTGTCAAATAAATTTTAATTTAACTATTCTTTTTTTTTTCTCTTTTTAAGTTTTTATTTTTCATAAACTTAAATATATATTATTTATAAAAAAAGAAAAAAACAATAAAAACATTCGATATTTTTTTTATTATTATTTTAATTAAAAAGAATAATAAATTGACATTATTTTATTAGTTTCTACAGTTTTTAAATTTTAAATTTTTGTCTTTTAACTATTTATTTTTAATAAATGATATTATAAATAAATAAGATTATAAACTTAAATATATAGTATATGTAAAACCAAAATAAAAAAGAAAATTTAAAAAGAGCAAAAAAAAGTTAAATAAAAATTTATTTGAAAGAAAAAAAACAAAATCAGGCGTTAGCGCAACTAACGACTTGATTTTTTTTTCCTTTTTCGGTAAATAATATTTAGTTTTTTTAAATAAATGATATTATAAAAAAAAAGAAAAACTGAAAAAAATTAATTTAAATATTATATTTCCTTTTTTTCATTTTTATAAATATATATAAATTTTAATATATATTATAAATGATTTTTTTTTGTTTTTTTAAATAAATGATACTATAAACATTTGAAAAATCTGAAATAAATTTGCATATATATAAAGTATATAAATTTGTACTAATCTAATTTATTAATTTTACTAAAATATAATTTACTAATTTAATTTATTATTTTAATTTGTTTGTTTTACTAAAATATAATATACTAATTTAATTTATTAATTTAATTTATTAATTTTACTAAAAATTAATTTACTAATTTAATTTATTACTTTTACAAAAATATAAATTACTAATTTAATAGATAAATCTAATTTGTTAATTTTATTAAAATATAATTTATAATTTATTAATTTAATTCATTTTCCATTTCAAGGCAACCGTTTGGAAAGAACTACTTGCGGCGCCGGTGGTTCCGAGAGAAAACCCCTCCTCAGCCCGCCCGGCTGCGCCAGCTCGTCAGCTTGTCTTTAATAAAGTTAACGACTGGTCTCCTTTACACAAATCAATTTAATATTTTTTTTTCGCCTATTAAATTATTTATTGTATTACTTTTAAAAATTTATTCAGCTCATATTTTAGTTTCAAATTAAAAATTTTCAATTTGTATTTTTAATATAGACTTAATTTAAAATGTTAAAATATATTATATAATACTTATTTAAATTAAATTTTAATTATATTTAAGTTAATCGAGCTTACTAGCTAAGCTAGGCTAAGCTCTAGCTCGAGCTAGTTAAATATACGAGTCTAAGCTCGTTTAATTTACAAGCTCAAGTATAGGCTCGAACTCGAACTTGTGGCTGGGGCTCAAACTTGTAGCTTGATGAGCATGACTCGTGAGCTCTAGGGGTGTCAATTTTTGACACGACCCGAACCCGACCTGGAAAAATCTGGGTTCGGGTCAACCCGAACCCGAAATGGGTCGGGTTTGGGTTCAACAAATCAACCCGTTTTAAAAATCGGGTCGGGTTCGGGTTGACCCAGCAACCCGAAATTGACCCAAAAGTGACACGAAAACTCATTTTTGACCTGAAAGCTCGAGATTGACCCGTTTTTGACCCGAAAACTAGCAATTTTGGGTCAACCCCAGGTCATTCGTGTCGGGTCGGGTTGACCCGGACCTGCATCGGGTCGGGTTCGGGTCCAAAAACCTGACCCGTTTTTAAAAACGGGTCGGGTTCGGGTTGACTCGAATAGTGCCGGGTCAGTTCCGAGTTTGACCCGAACCCGACCCGAATTGACACCCCTAGTGAGCTCGTTAACAAATCGAGCTCAAGTATAGGCTCGAGCTCAGACGTGGCCCGAGCACAAATTTATGGCTCGAAAAACTTGACTCGTGAGCTCATTAACAAGTAGAACTTGAGCTAGCTCAATTCACTCAAACCTCTAAAATCTGCCAAAGAAAACACTATTTCTCCTGCTTTCTCTTTCAACTAAAATTATTAAAAGAAAAAAAAATCTCCTGCAAGAGCTGATGATAGTTTTTCTAATGTACATTGACATGCATGAGGCTATTCGTTTATTAATCAGAGATTATTTTCTCCCTTTTACCATTCAAAGTTTTAGGCTAAATAGATCAAAACAAATCATTAAATAAATCAATGCTCATTATTTGACCAAATTATGATCTGTCCTAACACCTAATCTTATTAATTAAATGAAAATTTTCAACTTTGAAGGTTTTTATTTCCCACGACGACACACATTAGGCTATGGATTTCAATAATAGGGAGTAAATAAACAAAATTGAATTATCATTGGAAAAGATGGCCAAACTCCAACCATTTTTTTTTAAAGCTGTTGAATTATTATTATTATTTTTAGTATGGGCTACTTTTAGTTAATAATTTAATTTAATGGATTTAAAATTTGGTTATATTTCTTAAGCTTATTTTATATGGGTGTCAATAAATGACACTATCAGAAAACCCAACTCAAGTCCAATCTAATATTTTTTGAGTTTGGGTCAACCCGTTTAATAAATGAACTAGTACGAGTTCAATTTCTCCACCTATTTCCTTATAAGGTTAGGTTCAGTTCGATTCGTCAACTGCAGTGTTTTGACTCATATTGATGGGTGTGCTTGATGTATCATTAAATTGACATGTTTCTTTGATATATCAATGTTAACTAAAAATTACCTTATTTAGATTTGTTAATTAGTATTTGTTGGAAAGATTCAATTAATATTTTCATAATTTTTGCGTTGTCTACTTTGTTAAATTTTTTATTTTTTAAACATAAACAGGCCAGGTTAGTGCGTTGAGTAGGATCAAACAAGTTGTTGGTTAGTCGGGTTCAGGTCTAGGTTTTGACTAGTTTAACAAATGGTTCAGATTCAAGTAGGACGGGTTCAAAGCGAGACAATTTCAGAATGACCTCGAATCAGATCTATTGACCTGTTTTGACACCCTTGTTTATTCATGTCATCTCATTATTAGTCTTTAATTAATGTTTCATTAAGTCCAAAAATGGCATATTTTTCTTCCCCACAAGGAAAAAAACAAAGAACCATTTCATACATAGGATTATTATCTTATGCTTATTGGATTAAATGTTCAAAGTTTATGTATTATTTAAATTATTTCCGTTTACTAAAACTGGTCCCATTTTAACGCTTGACCACTTTCTCCATCCCTTCTCATGGTGACATGGCTGGTGCATCCTCTTGATAACCATCATGCACGCCCACATCAAAACTTGGCTTGTTGAGTGGAACCCTCGTACACAAAATTAAGCAAATAAAAATAATTTAATTAAGGCAAAATTTTTATGTGCGAAGACCGGACACAGAAAGTCGTTCGAAGACCAACCATAATGCATCATGTCAGCAGTACCAAGCGGTACCGAGTAGTACTGAACCAGGGTGTGGCGCATTCTGGTTGGTCTCCGCACTACAGGAAAATCAGTTATTACCGGCGGATAGAATACGATGGTAAAGATAAAATTTTGACAGAAAAAGGATGTTTCCGTCGGATTTTCATACGACAGTAATTTATGCGTCGGTAAAAACCTTCTGACGTATATAATACACTGGAAACCTTTCTAGCATACGTTCCAATGCACAACCGGCGGAAAAGTATATGGTAGTTACGTCACTTTATTATATTTGTTTACATATTAAGACGCCTATAACGGTGGATAATACGTCGGAGACATGCCGGCGTATATTAAGCTGGTAATTCCGCCATAATTTTACCGTCGCATAAAACGTCGGTAAAAAATGTCGTAAGTTCCGACGTATACATTTTCGCCGGAAGCTCCAACAGTAATCAATGGTTTTCTTGTAGTGTTAGATGATGCCTGTACAAAATAATTAATCTCGTTTGGAATCGAATCGATCTTTTGAGTCTTTTTTTTTTTTGTTCTTTTATGAAGCAGCTTTCTATAAAAAAAAATCTAGTTAAAAAAAATCAATTAAAAAATTACTTTAGAAGGCAACAAAAAAGCTGTCCCAAACTATCCATGCAGCTTGTACGACGGTGTGGGTAATCACCTAAAGTCTCATTTCGGCGTTCGCGGTGCACCGAAAAACTGCATATACATGCTTTTATTAGCGTGATAAGATGGGAATTTGGTGTGGCACCTACGGCAAGACGGGGTTACATATAAGTACCCTAGAGCAGGAGAAAGTCACTGTCTTGTAAAACAAGTATCTTTAATGACCCTTTTTTAAATTTTCTTTAATTTTATTTCATTTATTAATTTTATTAATCTATTATTTTTTATTTTTTTTAATTAGTAGAATTAGATAGATTACGATCACTTAAACTTGTCAGGTCAAATTAGCCTTTCTACTTCCTATAGTCCTTATTGAGCATGATACACGCGACATCTATGAATGATGTGCGGGTCAATAAGTAAACATAAGTTCGAGTTCGATCCTTCTATGTGACGGGATAGAAGTCGATACGATTCGAACCATTCAATAGATATACGGTCGCAATATCGACTGGGATATTTGTTTAATATGTTCATATTAGACCTTCAATGCCCTTGATAAGAAAGATTCATCGATAAAAACTTACATTCGACAATGGAATCAATCTTCTGTCGAATAATAGCTAGAGTCAACAAGATCCAATAAATGAAATAGAAATATCCATAAGCTACCCCAATGATGGTCATGTTGAGCGTATATCTCAACCAGATGGGTTAATTCCAAGCATTCAATCAAATGCTTCCAAAAAACCCACAAAATTTTAAAAATCTAAAAATATCAAAATTCAAAGTATTTAAAAATCAAAATTCAATCATCCAAATACTTAAAGAAAAACTCATCCATCATATGCAATAGTTTATCGAGGTGAACAAATCAGAAAATTATTTCAGCTCATAAAAAGCTAATGTCTGGTCGAGAATATCATTATGATTCATTCTCAAACAACATTCTGTCAATAAGGACATGACACATGTCCTCTAATTAGCGGTTTTTGTCGCCAAATAGCGCAACAAGTAAATGGTTATGATCGGGGCCCTCTGAATCATTTGGTTTGCCGCCAAATAGTACCACTAAATTATGGTCATATTCAGAATCCGTAAGCTCCCCAATGACATCAAATCTTTAAGATATGAATCAATATGATATAATCGATAGGGCACAAAGCCCTCTGTTAGCTAATGTGGATTTAAATTTGTCCCCTTAGATAAATACTTAACCTAAATCTACAAGGTACCCTTAGGCGAAGCAACCCATGGCTGTTGACAAGGATCTCTCTGTCAGGTTGGAATTACTACCTCCTCTAACTAAGTAGATCAGGGGTCACGATGGTCAGGGATGACGAAACCATGGGATCTTTATCGGGTCCATCATACATTCCCCCACCATCTATTTTAAGTGCAAGATGGTGATATTTTTAATTTTAAATATCAACTCTTTCTAACACCCCAAACTCATGCTGCAACCATATGCCATTTAATATGTAATCTCATCAGGAGGGGTAATAAACTATAGGGGCTTGCACATATAGGAAATCAGAACCCATATCATAAAGTCCTCACAAAATGGAAAAATTATTACATCCGGACAAAATACCGAGCATACCGAATGTTGTATCGAGCACAGTACCGAGCACTTGAGTGACGTGGCATTTTGTTATTGGTCTCTGGATGCATTCGGTGTCCGGACACAATAATTACTCCACAAAATGAGGACAAAATCTCTGGATAATGTCTTATCTACAATCCTAATATGTCTTCCCAAAATTTACCACGGAATATAATCCGTTAAAATTCCCCCAAAAAGCAATAGAGTGGCCGGGGCTAAATTTTTGGAGCTCACAAATATATAGACAGAATATTCTTAAGAAGACATAATAATTAAAATACTTATTCTATTAAGAAGAAGAAGAAAAAAAGTTCGGACGGCTCTTCTTAGATGTGTACCGTACCTGATTGCATTCATGAATTAAATCATTTTATCTGAAGTTGGATGCATGTGAAAGAGCCATTAATCAAGATTCAAAATAAACAATTATCTTCACATGTAATAAATATATCTTATACTCAAATAGTTAAATCATAAATTTGTATAAATGCGTCATTGATTTATACTTTGTTTATCTGTAAGAATCATTATCTTATGACTTGGTTCTCTCGTTGCCGTGTTAGTGGTCACGATATTTTTTTATAGCAAAGAATCAAGATGCGTGCTTGACTGGGTTACTGCTCCGGTAAGGTAAAATAATATATTATTTTCTCTCAATTAACGTTCAGCTTCAACACTTAATAATATCTTCTTCAATCAAGAAATGTAGAATTTTGTGCGAGGAAACTTTCCAGGAAAGACTGATTCTTTGGAGGTTTGGGGAGGTTTAGATGTAGATGTCTGCGACTTCTCCCTCCTTTGAGTTGATTGGACGATCAACAGTCGTCGCCCGGCTTTGTAGACCGCTGCCCCCTTCTCAAATCTACCCCCTCTCTCATCGCTTCGGCTTATCCTATATAAGGAAGAAAAACCACCATACCTTCTCAACCCAGAGCGTTTTGACACAACAGTAGCAGGTTAATTATAAGAAGAAGAAGAAGAAGAGGCAGAGGGAGAAAGAAAGGGTACCATTATTTAATTCATTAATTTCATAGCTTACTCACTGTCAGTGTCTGGTCAGGCCAGTCATGGCTTCTCCTTCGTCGGATGAGTTGCTCGGCACCTTCGTCCCCATTGCTGTTTATTGGATATACTCTGGCATCTATGTGATGCTCGGTGATTTGAACCAATACAGGCTTCACACAAAGGCTGAAGAAGAAACGAAGAACGTTGTTTCAAAGGGAACCGTTGTGAAGGGCGTCCTCGTCCAGCAAGCTTTCCAAATAGCCGTCTCCCTCCTCCTCTTCACGGTATGTCTGATCTTCTTAAATTATAACTAATTAGCACCTACATCAGCTTAATTGCTTACTAATTTTCCTTCACACACATATGTTGATTCAGTTCATGAGCGGTGACAGCGGCGTCGTCTTGCCTCAGCCTTCACTTCCCGTGATCATCCTCCAGTTCGTCGTGGCCATGGTGGTGGTGGACACATGGCAGTACTTCATGCACCGATTCATGCACATCAACAAGTTCCTGTACAAACACATCCACTCCAAACACCATAGCCTCGTAGTCCCCTACGCCTTTGGAGCTCTCTACAACCATCCACTCGAAGGGCTAATTCTCGACACAATTGGGGGAGCTCTCTCCTTTCTAATTTCAGGGATGTCACCTCGAACTGCCATATTCTTCTTCTCCTTCGCCACCATCAAAACTGTTGACGACCATTGCGGTCTCTGGCTTCCCGGAAACTTGTTACATGTTTTCTTCAACAACAACAGTGCGTATCACGACATCCACCATCAGCTCTATGGCACAAAGTACAATTTTTCTCAGCCATTCTTTATCACTTGGGATAAAATACTCGGAACTCATATGCCTTACTCGCTTGAGAAGAGAAAGGAGGGAGGATTTGAGGCCCGCCCGATCAAGAAGATTGATTGATTCTTTCAAGGATTATTGAATTTGATATCTTGCCCTGTTATGTTCAATACTTCCTTTCTGATTTGTTTGCCTGTAGAGGTGTTGCAACTTGCAAGGACACCAGTATTTTGTTTTGTAAACTAGCTTAAAAAACTCAGTGCAGGCAAAAAAAATCTATATAATATATATTGTACCATTGTAATTGATTAACTAATTATATGTTATTGGAAGGAGTAAAAAAATCTTGAATTTATCGTGCCATATACACCTCTCGTTGATTAGGTAAAATAGTACTGGCAGTACATCACCTATGACTATATCCACAGATATGGATGTATCAGGAATAAAATTCGTCAAGAAATTTTATATGGATAAAAATTCTGTGGCTTCATATTTGAGTCTGAAGTCATACGGACAGAAGCCTATGAAATCACATTAGAACAGTGTCAGATATAGAGAAATTATTATGTGTGGCGTCCGGACGTAACGTTCATTTGAATTTCAATCAGAACAGGTCATGTCAGTATGTACACATACTGTGTATAATTTATGCATAGATTGTGTACAAATTGTACAAAATGTATAAGTGACTTGGTCGATTCTGATTGGAGTCCGGACGGAAGCTACGTCCTGACCCCGCACATAATAATTTTTTCAAGATCTATGTGAGAAGAGTTGTTAAGGTGACATTGAATGGCTATGTGGAGCTTAATTTCGTCAATTAAGATCTCCATAATTTTACCTATATATATATATATATATATATATATATATATATATATATATATATAATTCTGAAATTATTTTGAAAATGTATAGTTTTCTTTTGACTTTTGAGCCGATTAAGATAAATTTAAACAAATATTATATATACAAAGTTCATAGCCAAGAGCTCTTTATTAGTAGTCGAAATTCTCAACTAATAAATCAAAATGAGCTGCATTAAAATCCTATTTAATATGATATTTGCTATTTGTTTTATTTTTTGGCATGTGCGATAAGATTAATGACTGTAGGGTTGACATCAAATTTAATATTACAAATCTAGGCTTCAGTAGCCATTGGAGTTATTTGCAATTTTTTTTTATTTTTTATTTTTTGCTACAATAAAAAACACAATTTATATTTGTCAATGCATTAATCTATAATATATCTTGTACCATTGTAATTGATTAACTAATTATATGTTATTGGAAGGAGTAAAGCAATCTTTAATTTATAGTGCCATTTACACCTCACGTTGATTAGGTAAAGAAGTAGTGGCAATACATCACTTATGACTACATCCACAAATATGCATATATTAGGAATAAAATTCCTCAAGAAAATTCATGTGGATAGAAATTCTGTCGCTTCATATTTGAGCCTAAAGTCATACGGACAGAAGCCTATGAAATAAGATTAGAAGAGCGTCATAATCTAGAGAACTTATTATGTGTGGAGTCCTGATGTAGCTTCCATCCGGACTCCAATCAAATAGGTCATATCAGTCCGTACGCACATTGTGTATTGTACACAGTGTACAAGCGACTTGATCGATTCTGATTTGAGTCCTGATAGAAGCTACATTTGGACCCCGCACGTAATAATTTCTCTAGGATCTATGCGAGAGGACTTGTTAAGGTGACATTGAATGGCTATGTGGAGTGTAATTTTTTCAATTAAGATCTCTATATATATCTTTGAATTTAAAATTTATATTTTTGGTGTGTGCGATAAGATTAATGACTGTGGGGTGGCCATCATATTTAAAATTAGAAATTTAGCCTTCGGCAGCCATTGGAATTATTTGAAACTTTTTTTTTGCGACAATAAAAAGCACAATGTATATTTGTCAATGCATTAATGTGTCACAAAATATTTGAGACCAACAAAATAACGACTAGCTCTATGACACTATAACCGGTCACTAATTAGTGGCTGTAATGAGATTTGTGAGAGGTTAGCCCATCGTAAACATGTTATATTCCAATAGTGGCACTTGATGAAATCCTTTCACAAAGAATGCTTTTGAGATGAAAGATATTGGTTTAGAAATCAAAGAATAAAACCTCAAAAAAAAAAAAAAAAAAAAAAAAAAAAAAAACTATGAATAAATATGTTAAGATACTTAAATGTTAAAAGAATAGCCTATTATCAAGAGAAGTTGATATGTCACTTAAAATCATCTTGATAAGGCACGAAACATGTAGGGGAGTCAATTTTGGGTGAAGGGCCGGGTTCGGGTCGAACCCGAAACTGACCTGATACTATTCAGGTCAACCCAAACTAGACCCGTTTTGGCAAACGGGTCGTATTTACGGACCCGAATCTAACCCGTTTTGGGTCCGGGTCAACCCGACCCGACCCGAATGACCCGGTGCCAATAAAAAACTGCTATTTTTGGTCCAAAAATGAGTCAATCTCCGCTTTTCGGGTAAAAAAACGGGTCAATCTCGGGTTGTCGGGTCAAAAACGGATTTTCGGGTAAAAAAACGGACCAATTTCAGGTCAAAGGGTCAACCCGAACCCGACCCAATTTTTAAAACGGTTCAAATTGTTGAACCTGAACCCGACCCATTTTCGTTCGGGTCGGGTCCAATATTGACACCCATAGAAACATGAATGTTTGAATTGAAAACTTTTAAAATTAAATTCAGGACCATTCAAACTGTGATTCCAACAACTGAAAGTCTCAATGAGACGAATCAAACGACACCAAAATGGGCCTAATCTGAGCCAAAATGTTCCTAAATCAATAGCTTGACCAATTTGAAAGCTTCAGAATATTAATTTGGTGACCAAATGATATCCAAATATAACATGTTTATAGTCGAATTGAGTGACTTGACTAGAAGAATCCAACGTGCCCAACTTCGCTTAATTATGACATCATTAAGGCACTAAAATGCTTGGGTTAGAGATTCAAAAGGGCTCTAAGGCATGAATCTCAGAGCTCCACCCGAGTACCACCACTGGTGAACTCTGGCACCACTGAACTTTCATTGGCCGATTGTCGCAAGAAGTCCACCTAGCCTTTGTCACAGGGCCTCAGCTACACTATCGCCATCAAACCTCCTCCAGATCATCGTTGTCGAACCTCTACTTGACCATCGTCATTGAACCTCTGTTTGTCCATTGTTACCGGGTCTTTGCAATCTAACTTCCAACCACTGTTCATTTGATTTAAGTCGCTCGCCAACTAAGGTCCTCAGATCACAGGCACCCTACTATGGTCCTCGGACCACTGACACTTAATACTATAGTCCCACCAACCTTTGTTGTTGGACTATGGTACCACAAACCTCAATAGCCCAACTGTGGTTCCTCTGACCTCAATCGACCTACTACGATTCTTTCGACCTTTGTCGCCCGCCAATCACGGTCCTTCCAACCTTAATTTGATCCCCCTCACTACGGTCCTCGAACTACCAACACCCGACTATGGTCCTCAGGCCATTGTCGCTCAACTATGGTCTTCAAACTACTGTCGCCCGACTAGGTCCTTCCGACCTCTCTCACCCGAAAACTATGCCCCCCTTGACCACTGTCTCCTGACTATGGTCTCTTTAATCGTAATCACCCGACTAGATCTCTCTGACCACTATCGCTTAATAATGGTCCCACGGACCTCCGTCGCCAAACTACGATCCCTCCGACCATAGTCGCCATACTACGTGTGAAACCCCATAATTTAAATGGAAAAAATTACACTTCATTCTTTCTTTTACACATCAACTAGAGCTTACAAAATCCAATGTAAGTAGAAAATATATTTACATTATTATTCATTAAATATTTACATATCTAACAAGTTCTCAAAAATATATACAATATATAATAGCCAAAACAGACTGCAAAATAATCGATAAAATTAAAGAGCGAGAAATAAAAATCTAAACTATCACCCGTTGACTAGCCTCGCTCTGCAGGCTCCTTAACCTTACATGAAAGCATATACTGAGGACATAGCCCAACAAGTAGTCAAAATTTATCATTGCATTTAATGCAAGCAAAAGAATCGATATGTCTATTTCAGTTCCAGTTAATATCAATTAATGAGCTATCAATATGAACTATAAGCAATATATGAAATCAATATCAATTAATAGCAACACCAATATGATCAATAAAATCGTATTATTCAATAATAAAAAAAGTTTATCAATTTATAAGAAAAATTAGTAAAAATACTATATATTAATAATAGGTCTTATACAATGAAACATGCCTCAATTATCTATATGTTATATTTATGCTGATGATTTTATCATATGCTTCTATCAATCATTATAATTATATATCAATATGTCATATTAATGTGTTATGTCATTATGTTATATCAGTATGCTTATCAGTGTACTGTATCAATATGTCTATCAATATTCAATAATGTCCATTTTATATGCTATATATGCATATTATATTAGTATTAATTCAGGTTTTGTCTATCAACAATTCATATGTTATCATATAAATACAATTATAAATATGAGTATGAATAGCAAGACATGACAACCATCATTAATGTGATATTTTTAACATATTCAATCTCAACTATCGACCAATTGGTCATCAATCTTTAATTTAACTCAAACTATCAATATTTGGTCATCAATCTTTATCTTACCATTATGATTCATAAATTTTAAATCAATTCATATGTGACTTTTAATAAATCATTAAGAGTCATCACCCTCTACTCTTCGATGAAATTCAGTTAGTCAATTAAAGGCTACAATCAAGATTACACCACAAACTTTTATTTTGAGGAATGCTCATCAGCCCACCCACCTTTATCGGATATTATATTTTAGGAGCAAACTTATATTAAATATAGTGTTGACAGTCAGTCTTCCTTGCTTATATCAAATGCCACATTTATCTTATAGCATTCATGCAATTTCCTCTATGCAATATAAATTAATATCTTGTATGAAATGCATTAATTTATGAAATGCAAAAAAAATTATACATTATATATTAACTTTAGAAAATCATAACTATCAATTTATTTGATAAAATTTAATAATATTTCTATTAAAATACTCATTAGAATCATATCTATCATATACCAAAAAATTACATGGTGAAAAATCAGTAAATTAAGAGAGAATATATTTTGATAGATTTATGAGAGATAGAAACCACATAAATAAAAATCATCAAAAATAAGTGTAAGAGTATAGTTGCCTACATCAGTTAGAATAAAATTCATAACAGAAGTGACGAACGAAAACATCTCAAAGCACTTCCTCTCTTTTTCTCTCTCCCTTCTTTTCTTCTCTACATTTCTTTCCTTCCCCGTTAAGCCAAACGAATGAAGGGAAGGGTAATGGGTGGTGAGGGATATTTAAATGAAAATTATTTAAAATTTTATTTTTAGTGTCTGGCTCCGCAACGAGTAAGATTTTGCACTGCATGCAACCCCTAAGTTACTATTAGACAAAGAGCTCAGTGTCGTGAGGATTCTTTCTCTGCAGCACGACGGCGCTTTCCCGGTGCCACTACGCTTGCTAGCCTAGTACTACAACACTACCTATTAGATTAGATTTTTATGTTTTTAAAATAAATTCATTTTAAACTTTTAGGTTATTACACTATGGCCCCTCAACCTTAATTGCCTGACTACAGTCCCTCCGACTACAATTGCCCAATCATGATCCCCCTGATCTCAATCGCCTGACTAAGATTCCTCCGACCTCCATCGACTAACTACAATCCTTTCGATCTCTGAAGTCCACCAAGTATGGTCCTCAGACCATTGTCGCCCGCCAACTATAATCCTCGAATCACCGATGTCCGACTACGACCCATTCGACCTTCGTCAACCAACGACTATAGTCCCTCCACCTCATCGTCCGACAATAGTCCCTCAAACCAACATTGTCATATTACTAAACCTTTGAACACCTTCACCCGACTTCAATCCCTCTGATAACCATCATCTGACTACAGTCCTGCCAACCAAATGAATAAGTTAATGCTCTCTTAAGAATAGCTCTTATGTCATTGGATTCTTCGAAGTTCAACTATGTAATATGCTCTAAATAATGTATATTTACTACATTGAGCAAATGTTTTCTCTTGAGAAAGAGCATCATTTGTAATCAACGACAAACAATAATGGAATCATTTTAACTCAGCTATACCCTATGGTTTTTCCCTTTCATTGGTTTTATTTTTCATATTAAAAAATTATGTTTTTTATTATGATTATTACCCCCCCCCCCCTCTTATTTGTGTGTTTGTTGGATCTTCGTACAAAGTTAGGATGTCAAATACTCTATCTCTCTACCGCCGTGAATTTTCTTGCATGCAACAAAACTAATACATCTTGTTCAATGGAATGTTTTATGTTTTGGCTATATTTATAGGACTATCGCTCAGCTGCCACTATTAGACTATCGCTCGGCTGCCACTATTGGACAACAACTTAATCATTGTCATTGGACCATTGCTAGCTTGATCATCTCCATTGGACTGTAAAAGTTCAATCATCAATGTCGAAGCACTCCTGTCCAACTTTGGACCTCAACCAGCATCGCTTGACGACAATCCTCCGATAAATATCATCTGACTATGTCCCTTCATCCACCAGTGCTCGACTAAGGTCCTGCAACCATCATCTCTTAATTATGATCATCTCACTATTCTTGTATGACTATAATCCTCCAACCATCATAATTTGACTACTATCATCAAACTATTATTACTTGATTGCATCCCTTTAACCACTATCATCTTATAATGGTACTTTGACTGCCATCACTCGACTATAATCATCCACCATATTTGTCTGAATATGATTCTCTAATCACTGTAGCTCGATTACAACCCTATGGTCACCATTACTCAATTACAATCCTTTGACTACCATCGCTAACTATAATTTACTATCCACTGTCACTCTATTATAATCTTCTGATCATTTTTGTTCGATTATAGTCTTCTAAAGATCATTGCTCATAATTTATTTAACAATGTAGATGTTAAAAAAAAACAATGTAGATGTTAAATTCTTGTGAAAATAAGTATAGCGTAAGAATAATAATATAATTTGTATTACGATTATTAGAATAAATAATTTTAACATAATTAATTCCCATCTCCATGGGACTTTATTAAGAATAAATAGTTAAATACTAAGTGCGAAAGATCAGGGACGAAAGTGTGAGGAAGGAAATAAAATAATTTATTACTAATTGCAATTATATTTTATTATCAGGAACTGACTTAGTTAACGATAAATTATAAAAAAACGAGGGTATTTTAGGAAAAGAAAAAGTTGATTTAACACTAATTATTAAAACTTAAAGTCCATGGCGCTCTCTTACCGGCGACACAGTCAATTTAGACGGAATCAACAGTGAACTTTCAACATTTCTCTCATTCTCAACGGCTCAAAATCAGCTGTCAAAAATGTCGCCTTTATCTCTCCGTTCCCCTAACGCAGAGAAGTTTCACTCATCGCCCGACTTCAGAGACCACGACTGCTCTTATTCTCTGGACCTCATCCTATATAAGGAAGACATAAATCCATGGCCTTTCAAACCATCACACCCAAGTGGCAACTTAGAAGAAGAAGAAGAAGAAGAAGAAGATAGAACAAATGGGTACCGCCCTTTCTTCTGCAATTTGCTTCCACAGCTTGCAAGAGGTTTTTTAATGTTGTTCTGTTTGCCTGATCTAATATACAGATATGTTCTTTATTCTCGCAGAATCCATCATATTTGATCGAAGGATGACCAATTGTTCAAGCAATTTAACGCCTACTGTGATGCCTTTTCCTGTTTCGGATGAGTTGCTCGGCACCTTTGTTCCTATTGCTGTTTATTGGATATACTCAGGCATCTATGTGATGCTCGGTGATTTGAACCAATACAGGCTTCACACCAAGGCTGAAGAGGACAAAAAGAACGTTGTTTCAAAGAGAACCGTTGTGAAGGGCGTCCTCATCCAGCAAGCTTTCCAAATTGCTGTGTCCCTCCTGCTCTTCACGGTATGTATGATCTTCTTTAATTCTGGCACAGAATTAAGCTTAATTGCTAATTGATTTTCCTTCATACATATATTGATGCAGTTCATGAGCGGTGACAGCGGCGTTGTCCTGCTTCAGCCTTCTCTTCCGGTGATCGTCCTCCAATTCATGGTGGCCATGGTAGTGATGGACACGTGGCAATACTTTATGCACCGATTCATGCACATCAACAAGTTCTTGTACAAACACATCCACTCCAAACACCACACGCTCGTCGTCCCCTATGCTTTTGGAGCTCTCTACAACCATCCACTGGAAGGGCTAATTCTTGACACAATAGGGGGAGCTCTCTCCTTTCTGATTTCAGGGATGACACCTCGAACCGCCATATTCTTCTTCTCTTTTGCCACCATCAAAACTGTTGACGACCATTGTGGTCTGTGGCTTCCCGGAAACTTGTTACATGTTTTCTTCAACAACAACAGTGCGTATCATGACATCCACCATCAGCTCTATGGCACAAAGTACAACTTCTCTCAGCCATTCTTTATCACCTGGGATAAGATCCTTGGAACTCACATGCCTTTCTCGCTAGAGAAGAGAAAGGAGGGAGGATTCGAGGCCCGACCGATTAAGAAGATTAATTGATTCCTTCAGTACTAATTGTTGTCTGATGCATATGTATGCATACCCAAATCCATTATCATGTATTATTTACTTTATTTTGTTTTTTATATTAACATAGATATTTTCCCAACAAAAGTGACTTAGAGCAATGCACATCGATATAAATCATTTCAGAGAAGTTTCAACTTTATCTTAAAACAAAACCTGATGAATGTTATATGAGGACATAAAAAATAAATTTGAATGCATGAGAACATTAAAAAATATCGAAGGAAGACATTATACACCTAAATTATACTTGTTGAATGTTATATGAGGCTCTTTAATTTGGAGTATTTTATGATGACCCTTCATGATAGATTTATTCAACATTTAATGAAACTTCAGTTCATCTCTCCGGATAAAACTACTATAAATATTAGTAGCAAGGCCTCCCATGGTCAATCTACATGTGGGCTCCTAAAATTTACGCCCTGGCCTCCCCTCTATTTTCGGGGGAGTTTTAAGGGATTAAGTTCTGGGGTAAATTTTGGGAAGACAGGTTGGGTTTGTAGATAAAATACTACCCAGAGATTTTGCCCTCATTTTGAGAGAACTTTATGATTTGAGTTCTTGTTTCCTATAGGCGCAAGCCCCTATTGTTAATTGCCCCTCCCGATAACGAGAGAGAACTTTCGATTAAGGCTAGTCGTCAACCAGATTTGTATAAATACGTGTTATCTGGCATATAGTAGAAGCATGGGTCGTATTGAAAATTTAATATTTAAAATAGAAATTTAACCACATTACACTTAAAGTGGATGGTGAGGGAATGGATGATGGACCCGATCAAGATCTCATAGTTCTGTCGTCCCGGACCATCGTGGTTCCTGGTCTACTTAGTCACAACCTGCAGAAGGATTCTTGTCGGCAACCATGGGTTGTGTCGTACAAGGGAATCTTGTAGACCTGGGGTGCATGTCTATCAAAGGGACCAAATTTGAATCCACCTTAGTCAACAAAGGGCTTTGTGCCCTATCGATTATATCTTATTGATCATATCTCAAGGATTTGATATCATTGGGGAGCATACGGGCAATGGCCATGACCATAATTTAGTGGTGCCATTTGGCGGCAAACCACTAGGTTTGGAGGGCCCCCGGTTATAACCGTTTACCTGCGATATCATTTTGCGGCAAAATCATTAGTTAGAGAATGTGTGTCACGTCCTTACTGATAAGAGATTGTTTGAGAATGAATCTTAGTGATATTCTCGATCATATATTAGTTCTTTGTGAGCTGAAGTACTTTTCAATTTATCTATCTCAGCAAACTATTGCAAATGGTGGATGGATTTTGTTTTAAGTGTTTGAAAGCTTAATCCAATTTTAAATATTTCAAAATTTTCTCCTTTCTTTTATTATGCATTCTTCATTGTTATTAGACTGCGAGCGCGATGATGGGGTTTAGGGATTATAATCCAGTGTTTTTATTTTTATTTTTTATTTTTTATTTTTATTTTGGGTGCTATATGTAAAAAATTAAAATTTTTATTCTAAATATGTACATGTGACATGTAAATGTTTTGAATGTTATACATGTAGTCATGTAGTATATATATGATAAGATAAATAAAAAGGTTGTAATAAAAAAATGCATGTACATGTTAAATGATAGAGCTCACCTCCTTATAATTTTGGCTAGGGATGTTCATATATGGGTGTAAAATGATTTCATGTTCTTAGATTTGAAAAAGGTTTGGAAACAATTATGCATTATTAAGTGGTGCAAATTTAGATGGTGCCCTTATGATGGAAATATTTAATTAAAATATAATATATGCTAGTATATGATAAGATTATTTTCAAAGATCAAGTTACCAAATAATAAATATTATTTTCTCTTCTTGAACAATACTGCAAAGGTGTCTGTTTTAAACTCTTATTAAGATGAGATGTTAATGTTTATTTGTGATGACCTATATACATAAACGATTAAGACATAATGTTCATATGGAATAAAGGTTCTTATATTTATATCTAATCAAAGGCATAAATTGTGCTCTGTTGCTCAACGGTGATAACGCCACTAATATATATGCTTAAACTTTAGAATTAGGCACTTCAATTATAGAGGGCCTGTTTGGAGCACTGACAAAAAAAAATAAGGTTGTAAACCCTAAACCTTTCCTAAATTTCTGCATTACCAAAAATCTTGTTTGATGGAATATGACTTCATTTTTTAATAATAACCTAGTTGTGGTATGATTAATGCTGTAAGTCAGTCTTGTTTGTAAACGGCAATGGAACAAATCCGTCAATTTATCGGAAAATTATTAGGTCCGGACACCGGACGTAGAGATACGTCCGGAGTCCAATAAAATATTGACATGTGAAATGTACACGTGTCCGAAGAATTTTAAATCAAGCGCGCTAAAAGTGCATGTAAAGCGCAGTCAAAGCACAGTAAAAAAATGCAGTCAAAGCGCAGTCCACGTGTCAAATTTTAATTGAATATCCGGACTTATTTCTAGGTCTGGTGTTCGGACCTAATAATTTTCCCAATTTATCATTCATGAACTGTCCTACACTTTCACTCTGGCACAATAACAACCTTACATTACAAATGCTTCGATGCAAAAATAGTGTCAGATACATTAACTTATGGCTCAGAGAGCAGTCTAGATATAAATTGAATTGAAGAAATCTTCATTATCATTAAGTTCAATTAAAGAACACCTTATAATTCAACAAACCATTATGACAAAGTAGGAATGAATGTTGAAGTAGCTACGTGATACCTCATGAACATACACTGGAAACAAAAAGGAAGATAATATAAGCCAAAGCAAAGTCATCCCCACCTCACAATTGCAGAGCCCCAGGTCAGCCCAGCTCCAAAGCCTGAGACGGCAATCATGTCCCCTGTCTTCACTTTGCCGGCCCGCACAGCCTCGTCCAAGGCAAGAGGAATGGAGGCAGCACTTGTATTCCCATAGTTGGCAAGATTTGATATGATCTTCTTTGAGGGGATCTGCAAGCGGGTAGCCACGGCATCTATGATCCGCTGGTTGGCCTGCAGATTATTTTTTCGCATTTGGTTTACAATGTTAGGAGGGTGCATCATCAACATTTGATGATATTATATCTGAGTTGAAGGTCAAAATAAATAGCGTACAAAATCTTGTTCTCATAATATTGAATTAGCTTTTTATTTATTTCTTTTTTTGAGAACGGGAATAGTTCGATATATTGAGATATCTTGATGCATATGAAGACACTGCACACCTCAACAAGATAGTTAGTAGCCTTATCGCAATTATCTGTGATCCAATAGATGAATTTCCCTTCATACCTCAACAAGATAGTTAGTAGCCTTATCGCAATTATCTGTGATCCAATAGATGAATTTCCCTTCATTCATTCACAGTAAGTGTTCCATGAGGTGTTCAATTTATTTTGATCACATTTTAGTGCACAAACTCTAATCATATTGCATTCAATCAACTATTTTTCTATATGATATAGTCTTACCACTGCATTTTCTACACTCCAACATACATAATCAGATCAAATAAATTTATTTTCTATTAACTTATCTATATATTTTTCTTAAAATTATTATTTCTATCGCTCTCCTTATCTATCAAACTTCTTTATAGCTCAACAACAACAGCAATAACAACATCAAGCCTTTGTCCCACTATGTGGGGTCGACTACATGAATCCTTTTTCGCCATTGTGTCATGTTAAAAGTCAAATTCTCATTTAAATCTAATAAAGAAAGATCATTTCTAATATTTTCTAACTAAGTCTTTTTAGGTCTACCTCTACCTTTCTTAACATAAGTCAAATCTAATACATCAACTTTCCTAGCCGGGTCATCGGAAGGCCTCTGTTTAATGTGACCAAACCATCTAAGATGATTCTCTCTAATCTTATCTTCCACTGGAGCTACTCCAAACTTCTTTATAGCTCAATGCTAAAAAAAAATATAGCATAGTCAGACTAAATAGTATAACATTGAACTGGTTACTCTCGTTTTTGCTGCCCTTATGATTATGCCACATTATTGTGCTAGACCAACTGTATAAAATGTCAATGCTTAACCCTAGACTAGTGAATTGAGGTTAGCAGCTATGAACACCTACAAAAGCCAATTCCATTAAGATCAGCTTGTTATTAGCTCAATGCATGAAAGTATAACTATACATACAAATTTGTATACAAAAAGTTCGATTTTATTTGTAAATTTTATAATTAAAATCCATCAACTACTCCAAAAATTATGATCAACATCTATGTTACAGGTTGCACAAAAGATGCCCTACAGAATCAATTTTTTTTTTCTTAAATCCAAAGCCATCAAATAATAAATTATCGATACATTTGATAGTCCTCAGCTTGGCTTGTTATTTGTGTTCAGCTCGATAATAAAGAAGCTGAAAACAAACAAAATCTAACTTCTTAAGGAACCAGAACTTGAACTAGCCAAACATCACACTAGGTCAGTCATGGTTGCCTTTGCCTCATTATATATGTATATTTTGAAGTTAGAGACAAAAGTCAAAATGATCATCCATAGGCTATTTGTATGGAGCCATTTTAGTCTGACCTACTTAACATGTTCAATTTAATTCTTAAACTTCTCATATAAGATCCCAAATAGTTCTTTTTGTTGAAATATTTTCGATCAAATTTAAGACATCAAGAAACTATTTTAGATTAAATTTGAGTAGTTAGTGGATTAAATTGGACATTTGATAATCTCAGATTAAAACAACACTATAAATAATCTAGAGATCATTTTGACCTCTCTCTATTTTAAGTTAAATGCCTAACAAGCATATCTTTTGTTTCCCTTCATCACAATGTGTATGCTTGTTAAAGTTGGTAGAGAGATTACTACAAGTACATATACTGGTAAAGGCCCCAAGGCGTCCAGTTCCTTCGGCGACTTGCACCGTCATCATAGGCTTAAGAGCTCATGTTGACGGCCACAAATACAGATACTTATGGTACAAATAGTCAATAGCTTAGAGTTGATTTTAGAGTAAAAGGGCTAACATAAATCTACTCAAAATTATCTCAGCAAGAATATGCAAATGATCAGGATGAAAGCAAACCTGATGAAGTAGGAGCCAATCAATGCTAGCAAAAGTGAGGCCAGCTTCCTCAAGCGCAAACTCAATGGACTGAGGCACACAGCGGACAGCAAAGCGGAAAACCTCTTTGCCATTCATTTGTATGCACGAATAGGTTGCTTTTCTTGGGGGAAATACCGCCGCACCATTTGTGTTTAAGATGGTGTCTGTTTCACTGTCCTTGGTTGTGGCGTTTAAGTGTCTGAAAATTGAAGTGATAAAGAGCATCAGGTGGGAATCACGTGGGAAGCTTTGAAGAGGTAAATAAATACCTGTGACCGTGGCCATCACTGTGCAAGTCAAACCCGAGTAATCCATCTTCATCGGCACCGCTGGCCTGAAAAGATGATGATTACGAATCAGAAGCAATTTACATTTTAGGAGAAAGGAAGCTAAATTTGTAGAGAAGCATGAACTATTCGTCAAAAAAAGCTTTATTATTTCATTCTTGCTGAGAGTTGGGATCAGATAATCATGATGTGAGCATTGCAAGGAAGATGAAATTACCAATAACTTTATCAAAACCAATGTATTGATGGGTTTTAAGGCTTCGCTTGGGACTGATTGTTTATTGTTTCTTAAAGTAGCTTTCTAGTATAAAATTTTTAATTTTTGTATTAAAAAGCTACTTTAAAAAGCAATAAGAAAGTCGCCCCAAACGAAGCCTAAGAGTGAAACTCACCATCATCTTTAGTTATCTCTTCTTACTTTTGCCACACTTTTATTGTAGCATTCCCATTACCGAAATGATCAACTTAATTATCATCCACACTTTTTATTGTCTAACTCTTAAATCCACAAAACAGTCGGTCTTATTATCATAACATAGGGTAATAAAGAGATTTCAACAACATTATAATAAATTCAGGTATATTACAACCCAAGAACAACAAATTGACTGACAAATGATGAACAAAAAAAATTGAAGCAGCACATATTATACTGTGCTAATCGAGAGAAAGGTAAATACTTGCACAAGCACCGCACCAGCAGCATCTCCAAAAAGAATGCAGGTGCCTCTATCCTTCCAGTCCACATATCGTGAAAGAGCATCTGCTCCAATTACAAGAATATTCTTGTAACCACCACCTATAGTTGGAGTAACCAATTCATCTCAAACAGAGTACAATAAAAAGAAAATCTCATTGTCAAGAAAATATATATTTAATACCTTTAATAAAACGAGTGGCAGTGATTAGTCCAACAACAAAACCACTGCAAGCAGCCGTAATATCAAAAGCCCAAGCATTTCTGCAACCTAAATCACTCTGAATCTGGAACAGGACAGATCAACCAGAAATTACTAAAACTATATATATTGACCACACAATAAATATTTAGCAAATCTATCACTAGTTCAGAAAATTAAGTCCGAAATATATGCCAAAAGGAAAAATATTTCTTATGAGTCTTGAATAATGTTAGCAAGAGAATTAGTATAATGTACATAGCACAAGCTATAATCATTCCTTGGGCGTAATCATGAATGTGGATGTTTTCCATACTTGTCAATGGTGAATGACATACACGGCGCAAAATTCTTCATGGAGCCATGGTGCATAGTGCACGGCACAGAGCGTGTCATTTTAAACATGACACACAATATAAAATATATATATATATATATATATATATATATATCATTAAATAACAAACAATAGGTTGATTTTAGAAAAATTTAAACATAAATATTCTGCCAAACAACAAAAATGACAACTTTAAATCCTACAGAAACTTACATCGATAGATTTGAGTAATATTTAAGCACAATTTAGCCTAAATAATACCAAATAGCATAAATGACAACTTTAAATCCTACCAAAAGTTAAATCCCGTTCCTTTTTCATTTTAATTTAATGCAATTTAACGGAGAAGCATGTGAAAGGAAAAAGGTGATAGTTACATCGATAGATTTGAGTAATATTTTTATAGTGCAATCTTGCAAAGCATGAAATATTGTTCAAGCAAAACAATTCCTAACCCAATGGGATCAGAGTATACAAGCACGTCCAAGACATTAAAAAAATAAAATAAAAAATAAAAAAGCACATTCAAGACATTAAAAACTACTACTTTGAGTCCACTGGAATATGTGTAAGAAAGCATACCTGAGTGTGTGTACGTATAAGTGAAGTGCATTTTTTAAAAGAGACCAGATGTCGCATGTGCTCAATGAATCTTTAGCAGTCACCAGCATGATTATATCTACCAGCAAATGCCATGCAAGCCAGTCATTGCATGCTATTCCCAACAAAGACGCATAATGGAAATTTGAAAGTGTATTTTTGTAGCAAATCAATATTCTAAGTTTTAACATCTACTTTAATTGCTTTATTTCAGAGGTATTAATTTAAAATGCCTAAGAGAATGGGATATATTCTCTAGTGTTCTTTGATGAGTAAGGTTATTGTTTCAAGTGTTTTAATTCAGTTCTCGTTGAATTTCCTAGTTCAGCGCTTCTGATTCCCTGATCCTTTATACCGTCGACCTCGATTTAGAATTCATTTTGCTATCAAAGTGGCTGCACCTTTTTTTCCTTCCCAAATACTACTACACTTAAGCACAATTCAGCTCCAACTTGCAGTTGCCGATGCCCGATGGTGATGCTTGCGATGAATTGCTTACGGATTGGCCTGTGATTCAAGCGATCTTATATTAGAAAACTTGCATGTGCTGGATTAGATGGGTTACTGTAGCCAGGATTGCTCTATCACTATTTTCTCTCTACTTTTTTTTTGTTGTTGTCGACCGTTCTTCATTGCAGTTATTCCCATCTGGCACTAAATTGGATTATGGGTGTTGTGAGTTCTCTGATTTTGGTCAGTGTGAATATGCAGCAATTTTACCTATTACGAATGAACAGCTGAAATCAAGCATTTGAAGTTGCTTCTTTCAGTGTAATTCAAGATTGATGAAGTCATTTTTTACAATTTCTGGCCAGATATTACAAGATACTAGGAAATAATTAAGTTTTAGTCTGTTGGAGTTATAAATAGGACATCTGAGGCATGATTTTTAACATGAATTACTAGATAAAAGTTCATGCTTTCCTCTCAAATTTTTAATTGAGCCTGTTGATTATGACATGATTTCACATAACTCATTGGAGGTGAAGCATTTGGAGCCAATTGTGGCACAAGTCATGCTTACTCAAGTCCAAAGGGAAGCACCATTCAGATACACGCTCAATCTGCATCAGCCTACTTTGGTTGAGTTATCGAAACTAGTCAATAGTCATATTAATGCTTATGAATAAAACAGTGTGTCATTTGTATCAACCTCTAGTAAGCCACACGAATTCGGTCCGATATGGAATTGCAAGCAATTTCCTAAGAAACAACAAAGCCGCCCTAGGAATCACAAGTCGGGTGAGATACCACTCTACTAGCATCCACAACAACAACACCATCGACTACAATTGCAAGACAATCTCCCTGAAAGGTGCAAGTACAGGAATTTTGAAGCAACAAGAAGGGAAAGGTTGCTCTACCATATTCACTCCTCTAAGAGCATCGATGACTGAAATTATGGAAATCATTTGAAATAAGAACTATTTATGCCAACCCACACCAATGAGGGTCGATGCTCACACCGAGATCTAACAAAGTACTTTGCTTTCCATAATGACTATATACACAATATGGAGGACATTCGACACCTTTGAAATTTGATTGAAAACTAATCAAGGCAGGCAAGCTAAAGAAATTCATCTTGTTTGAGCTAGGGAGAAGAGTTAGCAAGGCATATGTAAAAGCGCAGTGAGATGAACCAATCCCAGCTCAGGCAATTCATATAATTGAGGTGGTTCCAACAACATTGGGGGAGCAACGGTAGAAGCTTCCTGCTAAGCAAGCCTCAAATGACTTAGGTTGAAATAGGTCAGCTCAATCAATACATCCAATACTCCTATTACTAAAGTAGTCCCTATCACTTTTTATGAAGCAAACATGCTAGCGACCCTTTAGTTGATGGCACAATACTGTGCTACTTTTTATAGTAATTGCATTGCCAATTTGTTGGATCGGTCCAGCCGGTCCGCACGGGACCGGCATTTCGCAATTGACGCGGGATCTCCGCCTCCTACGGAGAACGGGCGGCCCGACCGCCCAAGCAGAGCATTTTAGGAAGGATTTTTGGGGGGATTAAGAGAGAAATTTGAATGTAGGGACTGCTTAGGGATTTCCTTTTGATTTGTATGCATTAAATACTTTGTTTTCCTAGGGTTATGGCATCTTGAATTTGGCTGAAATTTGAGATCTCCTAGATTTAGGTTTTCTTTGGGCTCTAGCGGCGTCTAGAGATTTGGGAGAGATTGATCCTCCTCTCGAATTGAGGATCAAGTGTATCTTGCTATTTTTCATGTTCCTTTCATCAAATAATACAAATTATCTACTGTTTTTGTGATTTGTGTGGATTTTTGTGAAGAATTCTCGCTGTTTTCCGAAGATTGATAGAAAATACTTGAGATCTACAAGTGTTTCCTATCACAATTATATGGAGAGAATGAAAGCATCAATGCCTAGCAATGTTTAAAATTGCGTATTAGGGTATTGAGGCGTTTTTCATTCGTGAGGCGAGGCGTAAGCCTCAAGGTGTTTTGAGGCGTAAGCCTCAAAATCAAAAGATTGCGTAAACATAAAATGACAAATTTTTTATATACTAATGAGTGAATAATATAAAACATAAAAAAAAACATAAGATATGAAGTGAAATCAAAACATCCCAATAATAAGACAACATGAAATATAGTTCAACTCAAATTTCTATCTTTCTCAAATCCCAGTATTCTTTTCATTAACATATAATTCCAATTTCCAAAAATAAATAGCAATGACATATCACATAAGAACTCATAAGTCATCAGCACTGTCATCACTAAGGGGTTCTTCATTTGAATCATCATTATGATGAACTACTCTCTCCCCTTCCTACTCTCCTATAGAGTCCAATGTCGGACATTTACTTCAAGATTTATGTAAGTTTTAATATATATAGCTTGAGGCGTAAGCCTCATGCCAGTGAGGCGAAGCAGGCCTCAAGGCGGGCCTCAACCAAGTTGAGGCGCAAGCCTCATAAAAAAAACTCGATGCGTAAGCATTGAGGCGTTTTTTACAGGAATTGTGCAAAGGCAGGCCTCAAGGCGAGCCTCATATTGCGCAATTTTAAACCATGATGCCTAGCAATCACTACTGTCATTTTAGTTGATGGCTCGACAAACTAAAATGCAATCTTTGGTCATCTGCTCCTCAACGCCTTCAAAACTATAGTCTCCCCATATCATGTTGCTATGAGGTTTACAACAGAAGTAGAAGTCACCATAGTCTAAGAAAATTTGCCACAGTTGAGAGCAAGATATCTGAAGGTTGTTGAAATTGTTCAAGAGGAGTTTTTACAAAAAGTGGTTCATATAGGAGAAAGGCTCAAGACATTGGAAGTAATTAAGTCATTATTTCTAAAGAAGATCAAAGTGGAACTCCATGTGTCAAAACTTTGTTTGATGAGGACCGAAAAGGCAATTTTGTTAGTGCCTTCTAAGAAAATAATAAAGTTTTTGACTGGTCAACTGCCGAAATGCCATGAGTAGATATAAGCATTGCATGCCACTGACTCAATATATATAAATGGGCCCTATATATAAACTTGAAAATCTGACAAGTTGCTGCAAAGCTAACTAAGCCTATTCTTTGAGATGTGCAAAAGTTATTGAAAGCATGACTCATCTGAGAAGTTCAATATCAATAATACTTTTTTTTTGTTCAGAATTCAAAGGAAAAGCGGAAAATATGCATTGATTTTACCAACTTGAATTCCACCAATCCAAAGGCACGCTTCCAAGAAATAATTGTACGGTCGGTTCTCCCGTTATGAGTTTTTTTAATGACATTTTTGGCTAAATCAAATAAAAAAAATATTTTGTAGTTTGTAAAAAAAATTAATCATTATAGGTCCACGTCCCAGCAGTTTCAAGTTTTTAGTTGCAAAGAATCTTCCTAGCACTATAGAAGGCCTACTCAAAAAAGTCGTTAAGTTTATTGGAACAAAAAGAGTTGGTCCACAAGACAGAATTCCCAGCCAAAAATCTTTATGCCTCTCTTGGGAAGAGGGAGAACTAGGATAGCAAAAATAACATGTCTTCTCATTCAAAGAAGAAGAGCAAGAAGACCAACATCTCCCACCGCATAGGCGATTTCAAGAAACCCCAACATGATCCTAGGAAGCATCATTTCATTCCACCTCGTAAAATTCTATGAAGCTCGCCTACCACCAGTCAATATATCAGTAGCCAAAGTCATGATCACCATTCAAAAGAGAGAGTATTTCAAGCTTCCCACTCCTATGAAGAAGCCTATTGAAATCAGAAATAAATCAAAGTTCTGCTTACAACATAATGATAATGTTTATGATGCCAAGAGATGTTGATGCAGATATCCGATCATGAAGATTTTCAAAGGAGGAAACGACGATCGACGACAGAGATCATTCCACCTTATCTTAATTTGTTATTTGTAACTTTTTTATTTTTATTATGAATTTTTCATTTTTACCCTTACTTAAGATGGTCGTCCTATGTAAGCCCTAGGGGCATATATGTCTTGTTTTAGTTTATTAGGTCTATATATAGAGGTCATTGCTTGTGTAATGTGATGATGGATTTAGAATAAAATTTTGTATTTCCACTTGTGTTCATTGGGAAGAACCTTGGGTGAGATTCCTATGGGAGGAATTCATAACTTCCACCAGCCGCAGGATGTGTCAGGGCTCGTAGCCTGAAGTCCCTTGGTGAAGGACAATGTAGTACCCATCAGCTGCAGGAAGTGTTCGGGCTCACGGTTGTATCTTTCTTTTCCTAAATCCTTTTCTCCTCCTCCCTTAACCGCCGGCCAAAATCCCCCACGTTCCACCGACCGATTCTCCCATAAACTCTTCTACTTCCACAAAACCAGCCTCCCCTTCTCCCTCCCCACTGCCTTAGCTCCACCTCCAACACCCCCGCCAACCTCCCTAGTCGCCAGTCTCACCAAACTGTTGGCCACCTTCTTTCCCCTTGGCTCCACAAATCTCCCTTCACATTCAAAGCCCTTTCCTATTTTAGCCCTTCTAACTTAGTAACAAATTGAAATTTAAAATTCAAATTAATTGGAATTTGAATTTTGTTTCTAAAATTAGGATTCTTATTTTAGAAAAGT
Source organism: Dendrobium nobile (assembly GCA_022539455.1). Lineage (NCBI taxonomy): Eukaryota > Viridiplantae > Streptophyta > Magnoliopsida > Asparagales > Orchidaceae > Dendrobium > Dendrobium nobile. The sequence goes on along the minus strand of CM039731.1, from coordinate 39,169,840 downwards.
ATTTGAATTAGGTCCAGTTAATTATTTAATTGGATGTGATTTAAATATTACTCCCTAATTTAAGGTTCCAATGAAAGTCTTTTTTAATTCTCTTTCCATAACCTCTCCTCCCCCTTTTAATGTCACTGGCCCCTTCCCCCCCTTCTTCCTCTTTGCCTCCAAAATTTGAATTCCCCTTTGATTACTTTTCTTTTATCAAACGATTTAAGTTAGGAAAATATTTGATGTCAAATTCTAAGTAATTTTGAATTTAAAATACTTTCCTAATTTAAGATAGTCTATTTTAGGAAAGTTACTTAAATTAAATCTAATTAGGTTTCTAATTGGATTTGATTTGATTTAATTATTCCTAATAATTTGATCTCAATTAAAGCAAGAAATTCAAATCTCAGATGTCCCTCATTTTCCCTTTTCGTTCTACATCAGTTTGGTATCAAAACATGGTTACCCGGGGTGCGGACTCGACGAAGTCGAGCTCTTTCTACCCCGAGAGAATGATGCAGACATCCGATCATGAAGATTTTCAAAGGAGGAGACGACGATCGACGGCCAAGATCATTCCACCTTATCTTAATTTATTATTTGTAATTTTTTTTATTTTTATTATAAATTTTCAGTCTTTACTCTTACTTAAGAGGGTCATCCTATTTAAGTCCTAGGGGCATATGTGTCTTGTTTTAGTTCCTTAGGCCTATAAATAGAGGCCCTGGCTTGTGTAATGTGATGATGGATTTAGAATAAAATTTTGTGTTTGCACTTGTGTTCTTTGGGAAGAACCTTGGGTGAGATTCCTATGGGATGAATTCATAGCTTCTACCAGCCGTAGGATGTGTCCGGGCTCGTAGCCTGAAGTCCCTTGGTAAAGGACAACGTAGTACCCGTCAGCTGCAGGATGTGTCCGGGCTCATGGTTGTATCTTTCTTTCCCGAAATCCTTTTCTCCTCCTCCCTTGACCGCCGGCCAAAATCCCCCACTTTCCACCGGCTGATTCTCCCATAAACCCTTCCAATTCCACAAAATCGACCTCCCCTTCTCCCTCCGCACGGCCTTAGCTCCACCTCCAACACCCCCCGCCAACCTCTCTAGCCGCCAGTCTCACCAAATTACCGGCCACCTTCTTTCCCCTTGGCTACACAAATCTCCCTTCATATTCAAAGCCCTTTCCTATTTTAGCCCTTCTAACTTAGTAAAAATTTGAAATTTAAAATTCAAATTAATTTGAATTTTAATTTTGTTTCTAAAATTAGGATTCTTATTTTAGGAAAGTATTTGAATTAGGTTCAGTTAATTATTTAATTGGATGTGATTTAAATATTACTCCCTAACTTAAGGTTCCAATCAAAGTCCTTTTTAATTCTCTTTCCATAACTCTCATCCCCTATTTAATGCCGCCAGCCCCTTCCCCCCCCCCCCCCCTTCTTCCTCTTTGCCTCCAAAATTTGAATTCACCTTTGATTACTTTCCTTTTAGAAAAAAGTGCTTGAGAGGGCTGGTTTTCCTAAGGCTTTTTCAAATCTCATTTTGGAATGTGTCAAGTATCCTAAATTTTCTGTTATGATTAATGGCACAAGTTCGGAGTGGATTGATGGTAGTAGTGGATTCCGACAAGGATGCCCTCTCTCTCCTTACCTTTTCATTCTGTGTGCTCAACTTTTATCTGATGCTTTTGATCAGTTTGGTAAGGGTGTGGGTATCAAGGTGGCACCGGCTGCTCCTTTGATATCTCATTTAATGTATGCAGATGATGTGTTGGTTTTTTTGGATGCTAGCTGGGCCAGTTTAAAAATAACTATGAGAATCCTCTTTGATTATTGCAAATGGACTGGTCAGAAGATTAATTTGTTGAAGTCTTCTATTATGTTTGGTAAGGCAGTTAGAAGTAGACGATGTAAATTGGCGAAGAAGATTGGCTTCAGGAAGGTGTCTGAGATGGATTATCTTGGAGTGAAGTTGGTGTTGAGAAGAAAGGTTCTTGCTGACTTCCAAAATCTGTTGGCCAAAGCTAACAATAAATTGAATATGTAGGGAAATATATTTATCTCGCAAGCAGGCAAGCTTACTTTGATTAAATCCTCGTTTCTTACTCTTCCTCTTTTTATAGCAGCTCATTCTCTCATTCCTATGAAAATTCTTAATGAATTTGATAGAATGTGTAGAAATTATTTGTGGCACAGTAACAATGGTACGGTTGGCTTACACTATGTTGCTTGGAATATTTTGTGTTTGCATAAATCGAAGGGAGGTTGGGGTTTACAATCAGCTGTTAGGAAGATTGGACCTCTGAGAGCCAAGTTTGCTTGGAATCTCATTTCAAATCCGAATTCCTTGCTTAACAAATCTCTGGTAGCCAGATATGGGAGTGATCCTTGGCAGGTGGGTAGGAAGAGAGGTTTTTCTCCTTCGTGGAAAATTATTGTACAAGGTGCTGATATGTTACTTCTTCTCATCAGATGGAGTATTGGGATTGGGTCAAATATCAGTATACTGAAGGATGTTTGGATCTTGGATAGGAGGATTGATAGATGGCCTACGTTTGTGGATAGCTCTATTTTGGAGGAAGATAAGGTATCTGATCTTATTAAGGATGGAGCTTGGGATGTGGATATTCTGAGACGTAAATTTGGTGCTTTATTAATAGAACTTATTCTTCAAGTTCCTATGAGCGGTGTTCTGAATGGGGATCGTGCAGAATTGTTATATACTCATTCCGGTAAAACTATAGCTGCGCTGGCTACAGAAAAGTTATAAGAGGAAACGGGAGTGATGATTTTCTGAATTGGTTAAAGAAGGTTAAACTAAGGCCTAGAGTTGAATTTTTCTGGTGGAAATTGAAGCTTGGTGCCATTCCTTCCATGTCATTTCTATTCTATAGAAGATTATCAAACTCTGAGTTATGCCCAAGGGGCTGTCCAGCTGTGGAAGATGGGTATCCTGTGGCTGTTAAATGTGCGAAATTGATTCAGGTTTTTGCTGTTCTGGCGAACTGGGGTTACTTTTTCCCTGAGTTCAGTTCTTTTGAGAACTGTCTATTGTTGTTCATTCAGCATTGTTCTCGACAGAGTCCCTTCCTAGGAAATTTATATTGTTCTGTTGTTTACTTATGTTGGCAAAGTAGGAATAAGGTGAGGCATGGTGGTTCAGAAGATTGTATTTCTTTTATTGCTGTGTCTGCAGTTAGCTTTGCTTCAGCATCTTTTTGTTTTGATCACATAAAGGAAAGATGGGATACTAATCAGCTTTTAAAGCTGTCTCCGAAATCTTGGTATCCCCCTCCTTCGGGATGGCTCAAAGTAAATTTGGATGCCTCCTTAGCTAAATCAAATATGGCAGGAGTTGGCTGTGTTCTTCGTGACAGCAAGGGGGGATTTATAAGTGCTCTCATTTGGATATTCTCACTGTTTCGTATCTTGGCAAGTTTGTTCAGAATTGGATGTATGATTGGAATGGCATTTGTATAGAGGGTGATAACTTGAATGTTATCAAATTTTTTTAGAATTCAGTGAATAAGGTGGATTTTAAAGTGGGGGGCTTGAATCCAAAGGATTTCCTCTATCTCAAAGATTTCAGCCACGTTATTTTTCAGCATGTGCATAGAGAGGGTAATAAAGCTGCTGACTTTTGTGCTAGGTTAGCTATTTCTGGTAGTTTTTTTTTTTGGATTCTCCCTTTTGTAAGGATATTCCTCCTCCCTTTCTTTCTTTGTTAGAGGAGGATAGTAATTGTTTGTAATGTGTTTTCAATAAATTGCTTTGGCACTTCTCAAAAAAAAAAAAAAAACAATTTAAGTTAGGAAAATATTTGATGTCAAATTCTAAGTAATTTTGAATTTGAAATACTATCCTAATTTAAGATGGCCTATTTTAGGAAAGTTACTTAAATTAAATCTAATTAGGTTTCTAATTTGATTTGATTTGATTTAATTATTCCTAATATTTTGATCTCAATTAAAGCAAGAAATTCAAATCTCAAATGTCCCCCCTTTTCCCTTCTCGTTCTACATCAAATGTAGAGTGTTAAAAGAAATGCTTTAAAAACTGGACCGGACCGGCCGGTCCGACCGGTTCAACCTGAGAACCGGTCTGAAAGCCGATTCGGTTCAACCTGAAGAACCGGCCTAGCATCAAACCGGCCGGTTTAGGCAAGAACCGTCGGTTCAACCGGTGAACCGGTCCCGGTTTCTTAAAACCGGCCGATTCAATTTTTTTTAATATAAATAATTAAATAAATATTAATCTTAATCAATTGATATAAAACTTTTAAATTTATATTAAGTACATGATTAAATATTAAGTTGAACAACCTCATGTCTTCATTTCTCCAAATGAGCTCTTGGCATGAGAGAAAGTAAAAAGTTATATAAACTATGCAAAGCAAAGCTTTCCAAGCAATGTGGGACTAAACCATACAAAGCAAAAACCCATCTTTATTTTCATAGTTTTATGCTTTGTATAGTTTTGTATTATTTTTTTTAAACAAATTTTTTTAATTAGTTTTTATAATATGAATAATATTAATTTTTTTAGTTGATAATATTTATTTTCTTAGTTCATAATATTTATTTTTTTTATATTTTTCATTATATATATTATAAAATTTATGTGAATTCATTTTTGTTTGTCAAACCACTCAAGTAAAAAATATATCATATAAATTATAATAGAAATAATTATTTTTTATAGTTGAATAATATTTTTGAAATTTTTTACATATTTAGATGTCCAGTCATAATATTATGACGTAAAAAACTTTGTAAATTTTAACATATTTACAAAACTTTGTAAATATTAAGTTTTTTAACATATTTGGTAAATATTATATTGTTAAAAAACTTTGTTATCAAATGAAATACTTTTATATGTTATCAAATGAAATACGTTAAAATTTACAAACTTAAAATATTATAGTAAATTTTGTAAATATAGTAAATTTACAAAGTTTTTAACATATTTATCAAATCAAATACGTTATCAAATATGTTATCAAATCAAATATGTTATCAAACTTAAATATAAATATGTTATCAAATGAAATACGTTAAAATTTATATATTTAAAAAACTTTGTAAATTTGATAACATAAATGAAATACTTTTATATAAAAATATTTAATTATATTTATAATTTTATATTATGAACTTTTAAATAATTTATGTTTATAAATTAAATCTAAATATGTAATATAAATTAACAATAATTTATATGGAATTATATGGTTATTATATTTCATTATTTTGTTAATTTTCTTAATTTTTATAATAATAATATTATTTATTACGTCATCCGGTTCGACCCCGGTTCGACCGGTCAAACCAGTCGAACCGTGAACCTCTCTTTCTTCCGGTTCATTGTCCGATCCGGTTTTCAAAACCTTGGTTAAAAGCTTTGCTTAAGAAGCATATTCAAAAAAGGTCATCTAAAGGAATTCCCACTTATCTGCAACACCAAAGAAAGCCATCAATATCATTGAAAATATGCAAGACATCACCAAAAAAGCTGTTCTTAAAGCCGCTCAAGGGCGCAAATTTGAAGAGAGCCGCCAATTTCAAAGTCCATGCATCTAACTTCTCGTCTACTACCTTTCTCTCTTTCTCTGAAAACAACTTGCCCACATACAGAAGCATATAAGATGATGCTTTAAGAACAGCTCTTTTGCGATGTCCTTGCCAAAAGCAACCAGTATAAAACCATAAACCTCTTCTTTGTGATGTGGATTCTCTATCTACTCATAGAGTAATCTAAATAATACTTTTCTAATCTTTTTTCCAAATTCTTTGATGTATATTTTATCTCCATCTCTCGAAATAATGAGTTTATGCCATTCACACCAAGCCCCAATTAAAAACTCCAACAAAAAAAAAAACTATTTTCAATTACATCACAATTATTTAAAGATGGAGCATATTTGCATGACTTTGCCAACAAAAAATAGCTAGTGCAATGGCTGCTTGAACTCTTACCAAAATGTATTGCAAGCTCTAACAAACAGGTTCTTACACCTTTAAACTCTTACATAACATATGAAAAGCACAAAGTATACAGATGATTAGAATGGCACGATTAACTTCTTGATACTTAATTTGATATGGTGCAAAGGTGAAGAGAAGAAAAATCAGACAAATGGAAAACTTAATTATGTTTACTTGGTGTTACAATCATTCAAATAAGTATTCAGCTAATGGGTGTTACGATCATTCAAAAAAAGAATTCAGCTAATGGATGTCACTTGATTAAGTTATTAATCACATCATTAAAAAAAAATACAAGAAGTTGATTTGGACATGCAAGAACTTTTTGATGAAGACATCAGCCAAAGATTTCGACAGATGTATCATCGACGGAATCGTAGATCGACCGCAACGATTCAGAGCCTTTACTTTTGATGTATTTTATGTTTTATTTATTTTGCATTTTAGTTTTTCTAATTTGCCCCTATGGGTAGTGAGTTCTTATTGTAGACCCGAGGGCATTTAAGTATTTCTTCTTTTCTTTATTATTGAGGCCTATATATAGAGGTATTTTGCTTTGTATGAGGTTAATGAATGATTAAATAAAAATTTCATATTTGTCTTCTTCTTGTGTGTGCACTAGAGAGAAGAGAGAACCCTAGGTGAGGGTGAACGCAATACTCGCCAGTCATTGGAAGAGTCCTTGGCTCACGGTTTATCTTCTTCTTCCCCTTTTCTCCCCACCGGCCGACCTCCATTCACCTCTCCAAGCTGCCGGCCGTACCCTCCCATTGCCCCAACCGTCAGCCACCTTCCCACCATCCTCCTACTCCGTGGCTTCTAGCCCTTCCCCATCCAGAACCGTCGGCCAAACCCTTTTCCCCAAGCTCCAATCCTAGCCACATCCTCCTTTTCCTTTTAATGATGAGTCCAATCATCATTATTACTTACCTAAATTAGCCTAAGTAATTTGGGAAATAAATTAACTCAATTTGAAATTCAAATTTTGAATTTCAAATAATTTCCTAAATTAACAAAAGCTAAATTAGGAAAGTTCTTAAATCTAAATCTAATTTGATTTTAAATTAGATTTGATTTAATTCCCAACTTCCTAAATTAACTATCTTGATTTGGAAGCTTTCACTTGCTCCCCAAAATCCCCTCCCTCTCTCCACATGCCGCCGGCCCCTTGCCCATGCTGCCTCTCCCCCTTATTAAATCCACCCTTTTCTCTCTCCAATTGGCTCATTAACTCCTAATTAAATCTTCTCCGATCCTTTAGCCCCTTAGTCGCCACCTCTTCTAAGCCCAAATTTGGGATAGTTTTGAATTTCAAAACAGCTTCCCTCCCATAGAAAATCTAAAATCAAAATTTCAGATTTCTCCTACAACCTTTAGTCTTCCTTTCCCTATCCCAATCTCTTGGAACCACACCCTAATCTAGTCAAAATCCTCCCCTTGCCTCTCACCTTCATAACATCTCCTCCTCCAACACAAATCCTTCAAGGATCGAGTCCAACAAACTGACGTCGCCTCCATAAATGGCCGATCCTGAAGTCGACCACGGGTTTGCAAACAACTCCCCAGGGCAATTCGACATCCTGCAGTCGCCCTTCTTTGATCCAGACTGGGAATTCGAAGATACAGTGGAAAGCTACGTAGATCGCATACTTTATCATCTCGCCGAGATGATTGTCGAACAACGACCAACTGGACATTGGCAAATCGTCAGCCAACCATCAACTTCTTCTCCTCCGGTTACTTCTCCAGCGAACAATACCTTACGCGTCACTTGTCTTGTGGTGGCATCACTAGGGTTACTTCTAACCTTTCTCATCTAAATACCAATTTCAAGAGGGGGGGTGAGGGAACTCAGGGTGAACACTTCTCATTGTTAAGCCGTGGATTTTTGTTTCATTGTCATTAGTTTTACTTATTTACTTTGTTGTTATTTGTAAGCGTCCTTTTAATCTCGTTTGTAACCGTATGTTATTACATGACTTCTAATTAAAATTTCAAGAATCTAACTTGGTGAAACACAAGATTTACAATTGGCAAAGTTTTGTTCAAATTATTATTAATCTTGAAAAGTAATTCTTGTTTCCATATATGTTTCACGTCACTTTTGCTTCAGTAGTTTCATCTAATTTAGTTAACTATAACATCAATGTTCCATACAAATATAGTTCAAAAAGGATTTATACTCAGCATACCTGACCACCACCTCCAAAGAGATCATCTGGAGTTGATGTGCACATTATGATGAGATCAACATCATGCGGCACAACACCAGCCATCTGAAGAGCTCCGTTTGCTGCTTCCAGGGCCAATCCATTTAAAGTTTCATCTCCTGTCAGATTGTTAAATACTTTAAATGTAAAGACGTACTTCCAAGAGACATAATAAACAAAGATTCCCCAATAGACTAATAAATTTCCAGCAACAATCCGAAATGGGATTAAAAAAAGAAAGAAAAAAGAGTTTTGATTATCCGGAATCAAGCGGCTTTGATGCCAACTTGATCTGGAATTATAATGTAGAAACTTATGGAACTAGTAAAATAACGCGAACCCAAAGTTTTCATTGAAGATCCAAGGTCAAGATTGGGTCTAGCAAGATTAAGGTTTTTAAAGTTTACTCACAAAAGAGCTTTCATGAATGCAGGGAACTTATTGTTTTATAAAAATTTTCGAGAACTAAAGTTTTCAATCCAAACTAGCCAAGAAATATGCAAGAACTTATGGAGAAACAATGTAGAGGGGCAGATAGGTTCTTTTCCATGCAATTGAAGAAGCATAAACTCTAATTAAAATCTCCCTAGAGGAGCAGGATAGGTTTTTTACCATGCAATTGATGAAGCATAAACCTAATTAAGTTTCTAGAGTTGTGATTTTGAAGAAAGTTATTAGCCATCGGGGATACACCTTCGAACCCAAAAATATTTTAAAGAGAATCAAATATAATATTAGAGAGAGAAGCAAAACTCCCTGGGAGATAGAATATAGATGGATTATAGAAGAGGGGTAAATTGTGAACTATTATCCACTCTTAGTGTCTTTAAAATTACAACCTAAGGGCTTCCTATTTACAGAAAATAGGATTCATATCATCTAATAATAAGCTCCTAATTTAAAATGGTAAATATATCTAATCTAAATTCAAGACACCTGGATAGAATAGGTTATCCAAAATCCTAATAAACATTCAAATGCAAATGAAATAATCCACAAGTAATCCAAACAACAATTATATACCTGAATGCATTTCATTAAAAACTTTAATCATAGGTATGATTGTCCGAACATAAGGATTATTATAATATTTCTTAAACTACAAAACTCTAAAAAATATATCATTAAATGTCATTAGAGAATTGTAACTTAATTCATATTTAATTTCTTATATAAGACCTTTAATGAAATAAATAATGATAACAAAATAATCTTTCATAAAATAATACTTGGCTATAAAAAATTTAAACATATTATAAATACATGTTTAAATTCTTAAATTAAACGTGCAATTTTTCCCTATAATTATTGGAGAGTGGATATTGGTTCCTATATTGCTCTTTATAGTTAAGTATATCCACTATCCAGTTAGTTTTATTTCAGTAAGTTCAATCCTTGAAAATCTATCATATTGTCTCTTTCAAAGAAAATTTTTAGGCTATGTATCCAATTTGAAAGCTTCTTAGAATGATACCTCCCATTGAATGTAGGAATATAATTATGAAACTAGTGCTTACTATGTTGAGTTTTTTTAAAATCATAGCTTAACCGATTTGAAATAAATTACAAATTCTTTTATCATTATATTGACCAACTCATATATAACATTAACATTGTTGTGCAATTTTAAGCTCTAATATCAAAATTTAATGTAGGATGATTTATAGTCTAGGATTTGTTGATACACAAAATCATGTAAACATGCCAATTCATAAATCACAAACTTTTAATTTAAACAACTATTAGTTATTTTCAATGAAAACTAAATAATAAAGAAACCCAAAAAGATAACTAATGGCCTTCTCTTAAAAATAATACATAGAATTATGGAAACATGAAAATCACACAAGCAATTGAAAATCACACCATCATAAAAATTCAGAATATATCAAACTTGATTTAAATCAATCACACATGCAAAGTAATAAAAAGATTTTAGAGAAAATAAATAAGATAAAAGGAAAAGAAGTCACCAAATTCAGAAGCGACAAGCCTCCGCCTATATAAGAAGAAAATCTTTCTCGATAATCTTCAATCTCCTAATTAATCTATGTGAACAATAAAAAGAACGGCATATCCAAATAGAAATTTATTAAGAAATGCTTTATTAACTTGTACCTCAAGACCCCTTTTATAACCAAAAAGTCCCTTTAGATTTACCAAAAAATATAGAAAATAACACTCAATTGCATCAATTGAATATGCACAAATAAAAATCCCACTAGAATAAACCATCCAAAGCAAGCACATTGAATAATAAAACCTACCACAATGACAACATAAGTCGCAACTTCTGCAATGTTGTAAGAACATCATGTCCTAAAACCAACTATAGCCAAAAGTCATAAAACTCTAAGAACCACCACCCAAAATGCAAGTCTTGTATCAAGGTGATTCAAGGGATTGTTGGGCCTTCAATTAAGGAAATTGTTTATACAATACTAAGCATACAATGATATCTTCATCATTAAGATCAACTAAATTGCAAAATCTTTAAGAAAGAATAAGAGAGTTACATGTTTACCACTAAGAACACGTCGGTTACGAATCCCTGTGCGAACAGAAATCCACTCATCAGAAGTTTCAATAATTTGTGCAAGATCATCATTAGAAATCATATACTTTGGCACTGCTGAACCAGATCCAACAAGTCTAGAGCCCATGCCAACAACCCTGCTAGATGTTTATCATATTTAGGAAGTGCGTAAACATTTCGTCAACGTAGTCATTACAATGCTAAAATAATTTAAGATTACATAATATATTTTATATAAGCAAGACAAACACAACAAAAGCATTTAATACATCAGAGAGGAAAAACACGCATAAACATACATAAGAGTCCTAACAATGATTTATGAGACAATTGCATAAAGTCAAGATATTTAGTTTCCATTCTTGATGCAAATTGAAACAGAATATGAATTAGTTACTATGAATCAATTCCATTGGAAAATATATATTTAGTTTTTTAGAATGTATCATCTACAGCACATAGTTGTGAAATTTGTGTTTGCTCCCAATTATCAATTTTTCTAAACTATATATATATATATAGCTATCACATAATTTTTTTAAACAATCGAATAAATTAATTTTGCTAAATCTAATTAAGCGAACTAATTCAATTTGATCGAGCTAAAATTGGAAATTGCTATTGATTAAATAAAAATGATGGACCTTTGCAATTAAAGTAAAATGTTTATGATTGGATGGTGATCGTTATTGAGGTGTGCAATCGGATAGAGAATGTGATCAAGATGGATATAAGATTGAACTGAGATAACGATCGCAGTGCGCACAATAGAAGAAATATCATGATCGCGGTGGGACAAAGTGACAAACAAAGATTGCTATCAACAAATCTTGATTTCGGCACTATTATAGGCACTAAAATTTAGGATCTAAAATTTGAAATCATCAATTGCTTGGCTTTGTAAAAAATGAGATTTTGTTAAGCAAAGAAAAGAAACTTACTATCTTTGATGAAATCCAAATGGGTTGAATTGAAACTTACAATTTTAGGCTAGATCTTATAGAATTCTACGGAATTATTTTTTTAAGTGCTTAGTGAACTAAAAATAAGACCTAAGTATGTAAAAATCATTGAATATTGAATGGTGAAATAAATTACAGTTTTTCTCTCAATCGTATGTGTGGTTGGATGTGGATTCTTCACATCATAGGTCTTAACGATAACTTTCGATGGATGAAACTCCTTGTACCAGCATGAGGTATGAATTTTCAAATTACTGATTTCTATCATTATTCTTTTTAACTAAATTGTCTAGTGATTGGTTTCTAAGTGTGATTGAAATCCTACCAAATTTGATATTTGTCTATTTCCATTTTTTTTGTGTGTGTGAATCTTGATTGTTGTATAGTTTAAAATTCATAGTCAAAATTCTTGCAGAATGTTCAAATTTGGTAGGATTTCAATCACACTTACAATCCAGTGCATCTTCTTCATTTTTCTTTAAAAATATAATTTTAGCAAAGGCTCTCAATTTTTCTTAAAAAAAATCATACCTAGGTATCCGAGGTTTCGACGAAGATGTAGCTCCGACGATGTGGTCATCTACACCCCCGCCGACGACAGCGCAGCACCGGAGGTCGGCCCGCCGCTGCACATTCCTCTCCGTGCAGAAGGAACTGGAAAACAAGTTGAAATGAGCCATACGTACCCGCCGGATGAACGGGGCCGGCGGGAATACGAGCCCAGTCGCTGTGGCCATCCCAATCTGAAACAGAGAGGTAGGAGAGGAGAAACTTTCGGAGATCTCAGAGAGGCGGACGGTAAGGAAGAGCGAGAGGAAGAGGAATAGGAAGAGAAAGCATTGGACTTGAGGATACGTAGTTTCAAGATCGAACCCCCTGCTCGATTCTTCTCCGCCGCTGTTTTCTGTTCTTCGTTGGCGCAATCAGTAGAGCTTTGGGAACTCCGACGAGAATTGAAGCCCGGGTTAGCCACCTGTTCACAATGTCGATTAAAAATGTTATTTTTTTTTTATTTATTTTACGGTTCATTCAGGTTTCATTTTTCTATACTTATTAATATAAGAAGATATTTTAAAAAGAAGAAAGTGCAAATTTTAAATTAGGAATAAGAGCAAAAAACAGTTTGCCGCATTCATTGAGTGCACCAAATTATTTGTCACATTTCATAGAATGCTATAGTTCTACGAAATTTCATTAGAGTTCAGCAACTTGGCTACGTAAAATTCGTTATTAAAGGAAGCATATTTCTCGTCAAAATAAGTTGCAACTTAGCTGCATGAAATTCTTTAATAAAAAGGGGTCAAATTATAAAAATGAGCATATTTAAAATATCTTCCTTCTATTTTTTTAATGTTATTTTGTATATATATATATATGTGAATTATATTATTTTTATACTATAAAAAGTTAATTAGTAAGTATAAAATTTTTGATTTACCACTTCTTTATTAATAAGAATAATTTAAGTGCATTAGTTGGTAATAAATTTTTAAGTTAAGATTTAAATTAATAATACATATTTTAGTTTACTATATGAGCAATATTTTATTTTGAGCTTTTCAACGCCAATGAGATCTGCCGCCTAATTTGTCATATATGTATTGAAGTATTGATAGAATACTTATCAAACATGTCCTTTTCATTCAAATATTATGTTATTCTTGACAAACAAGCATAACTTCATTAGAGTGATATTTACCAAAGAATCTAACATTTAATAACTTAAATTTTGTTCAGTAAATAATAAGCCAAAAAAAGAAATTGGTATTGTTTATGTACTGTCATGTCAATTTTACCAGAGCAGTCAGTATTGTCTGATCAATTTGTATTATCAAATTTGTTTGTATTGTCAAATTAGTCTTGTGATTTATTTTTCACTAACTTATATTAATGATATATGATGGTCTTGTTGTATAAATTAAGCATGTCTTGGTTATTTGGATGCATGAGATCTATATCATGCAAGCTCAAGTTCCTTTGCAAATATTCTTCTATTTATTATATCTTTGTTTGTTATGTATAGGACTCCAAAAATACCTTTGAAAAATTTAATTGTGGAGGGTAGCAGTTGATTGAAGGAATGTTTGGCGCATTCAACTGATGATGGCCTAGAGAACAAGGCCAAATCAAATAATTTTTTTTAGTATTATATGTATTTCTTGTCAGAGGATGGAGATTACATATTGTGGCACACACAATAAAGTTATAAAAATTCTCTTTTACATGGATGAAGCTGGTCTGAGAGATGTAGGTTGGAGATTTCTACAGCAGAGGTTTATGGAACAAATGAAACATTTAGCTCTGATGAACATTCTTAAGGCCAATTTTGCTAAAATTAGATGTTGTAAAGATGGTTCTTTTGAGGTGATTATAGAAAGCCTAACGGATGATATAGATCATTTTATTCTCTACCATAAGTAACATCATGCGACTAATGCATTCCTTCTTGAATCATATGTGAATATGAATCTTATGGCAAATCAAAAAAGGAAGGAGTTTCTAAATGCATCAGATTGACAATAAATCCAGCATGAGTTTCAGTACAAATTCAATTGTAGTTCAACTCAATCTCAACTCCAAGCTCGTATGCGCATGGCAGCCAAGAATGGTTAAATGGCTTATTTTTTATTGAACATTGTTAAGTGTGTTAGTTCTCCAAATTCTGTGTTGTGTTAACATTTATTAAGTTTTATGGATGTGTAAGTTCGTGTTTGTTTGAATGAGGCTTTTAATATGAAGTTTTTTTATTATTGTTGGAATATTAGTTATGAGTTAAGATATTAGTTGTGAAGTTGTATTACCTAAAAACTATATATTATCAAATCAATTTATAGGCTTTTGTTGTCATGTCATTGTAGAAGTAGAAATAAGTGTAATGATTTTTTTTTTTCAGAGCATTAGATCATTTTATGTTTGTCTCATTAATCATTGATAGGAGTTTACATTGTAACAACCCATCATATCAGCTGACATGTAAAGATGTAAGGTCCCGTCAAAAAATATTCTAATTTTAAGTTGCATATGAAGGTGGGATCTGCACAACCCCAGCTATTTAAAGGATATGCATTCACATACCAAGTAAAGTTTTGAAGATCTGAGTTTAGACCTTCAAAATGTATTGGCCATCTATGGAGAGGATTCGAGGGAGATATAATAAAGAAATGTTTAATAATGCAAGCAGAAGAATACATATTTGTATAGCACTGGCCGATGACAATCTGTTGGAGCAAAAGGCAAATGCGAATGAGATATTTAGGTGTGATGTGTATGAATGGTTCGAGGATGAGGATCATTCCCTTTGGAGTGTGCATGTTGAGGTAATGAGGGCAAAACTTTATAGGACGAAAGATTTTCTAAACGTTGTTGGGTGGAAATATGTTCATATAAGATTCTTGGAAGAAAATGACCATCTCGTTAGTCCTCATTTCTTACAGATGTGATATCATGAGATGATACATGAGAGAGAGGGTAGTCATTCGCCAGATGTTGATTATAGCAACCTTGACATTGAGCATGTGATTTTATACCATAAATGACATTCTGATTTTGACTAGTTTATATGATTTCTATATTGATCGGATGAAGGATTCATTACCTGAAGGTAAGCCTAAAAATTTTATGAATGAAAATGATTGGAAAGACCTTTAGTATAAGTTTGAGTTTCATCTAAAGTGATGCCCAAGTCAAACCCAACTCCTATCACGTCTATGTATGCTGCTTAGAAAATAATTAAACTATATAGTACTATAAATGCTAGGACATGTTGTATTTTTTTCTCTTTTAAAATTCTTAGTAATAGGGTTGTCAAAATCGGATCACGAGTCGGGTTCATGTTCAACTCAAAATTGATCTGGTACTTTTCGTCCTGACTAAAGTCCGACCTATTTTTTAAAATGGGTCAATTTTTCAGACCCAAACCTAACCTGCTTCAAGTTCGGGTCAACTCGACCCAACCCATAATTCTTCCACCATTCACTAGTAGATCTCTATTATGGTGCCATCCAATGAGGCATATACATGTTAAATAATGAATATGAAGGTGTATGTTGGGACTAGCTACCATAATAGAGATCTAAAAAATGGCTGACTAGTGCATTAGGGGTGTCAATTTCGGGTCACGGGTCGGGTTTGGGTCGAACCCAGAACTGACCCAGGTTCAAATGGGTCGACCCTAACCCAACCCGGGTATGTAAATAGGTCGAAAAACTTGGACCCGATCCATTGGGTTGGCGGGTTGACCCGACCCGACATGATTTGGCATTTGGCGATGGCAGACATCGAGAGCGCATGACAACTACGACGGGCAGGCGGGCGCGGACCCGAACTCGTGCCAGCGGCGGTGGGCCACGAGTGGACACGAGCGCAGACCGCGTGGTTCGCGAGAATGCACGTGAGAGGGCAGGCGGGGATCCGGGGGCAGCTCGGGCAGCAGCGGGTGCGCGAGCGGGCAGCTGTGGGGCGCGTGCGGCAATTGGCAAGCGGGCAGGTGGGGGCAACTCGGGGCGCGCGCGCGGGAGACAGCTGGCAGGCAAGCAGGCGACTCGGGTAGTTACAGGTAATTTAATTTAAATGGGTTTTCGGGTTGACCCGGCAACCAGTCGGGTCAACCCGATCCCGACTCATTTTTCAAACGGGTCGAATCCAGGAACTCGAACCCGTCGTTTTGAAATCGAGTTGGGTCTAGCCCGAATTGGGTTGGTTGAGTGGCATGACACAACTCTATCTATAGATGTGCCAAAACTACACTATCTATGGACATTATGGCAAATATATTCCAACTCTGAAAGTAGGGGTAACCAATATTATGATATGTGTGATCGTGATGTGTCTAGTATTAGAAAACATCCAATCATAAATATGATGTACGCTAAAAAATGTTGCAAGAAGATAGCTGGATGCAAGTTATTGTAAGATTCTTGAAAAAGCTCCATCTCATTCATCTAAGAGGTACCATGGACTCAATTTGCACAGTACCTAAAGCTAGCCTGGACGTCAGCATCTCTGGGATCATGATACATAATATCACATCTAGGGTGAGTGCCAAGAAGCTCAACACAGTAATTAGGCCAACTCTGCCAGCATAAACCTTCTCCAATAATAGTTGGGCTAGTAATAATAGGACCTGCAACTCAAAGACCTAAAAGGACCTGAACATCCTAAAGTTTAACAGTCATCTCCCTAATAGTAAAGTGGAAATTGTTGGTCATAAGACACCACCTCTCAACCAAATCGTCTAATATAATTAAATGGACGTGTAAAACACTTTCCAAACCACTTTCCTTAAAAACATATAGTAAATGTGGGCAATGAACTAGCCATGCGTAAATGCGATGATGCCACTAATGCAGATGCAAGTAAAACATCAAAGTTTCTTCAACACATTTGACATAATTTGTATGCAAAAGTTGCAAAGAAAAATAATTAAACACCTCTGTAGATTGCTTGTTGAATAACACAACTATATTATAATAAACGGTCATTATTAAACCTTGTATTGGGAGACCATGAGCATGTTTAAGAACTCCTCTGAAGCATTATGAAGCTTTTGTGATCATAACACTAGATTTATGCCCTTTATCGAAAAGTTGTGTCCACTTTACGACTTCGCGTTGAACTAAACAATCGAAAGCCTCTTTCTTTGTCATCCTTATATCAATCATCATGCAATTGAAGCAATTTGTATAATATGTATTTCCAGCATTATACATCTTTGCATCAAGTCGCTCATTATCTTGAATTCCTAGACGTCATACAACCTTCTTGAAGATCTCACGCATGTGAGAAAGATAATGTCTGTGTGCGGCCTCGACATCCCCTAACAAGTCCATGATGCTTATGCATAGGTTTTCCTGTTATTTAATAATTAAGAGAAGATCGTGAAGCATTCGTAAGAATCAAGTCAACGATTTGTTAGTCTCTGCTTCAACAACTACAAATGCAAGTGGAAATAAACTACCATTCCTATCCAAACCAATCACATCCAAAAGGGTATCGCGATACTTCCACAACAAGAAAGTTTTACAAGCTTAAAACAGGGCGACAATATTGTCGTATAGTGATAGATGCACTGAAGGCCCAAAATGTTCTTAAAATGGGAGTTACCGACTACTTCAATGTTGTATATAGTACCCAAGATAACAATGTGGGTTGCCTCAATGAAGTGATAAAGGGAGAGATAAGATTCCTCATATGTACTGAATATGGTTTGTATCGCCTTTCACATGCATCCCATGCCTTACCGTACGAAAGCTTTATATCAAATTTGGACTCCATTTAATCAATTATCTCTCTTGGGTTTATGTCCAGTTGATGACACACAATTGGAGTAACGTATGTGCATACAAATTTTGATGTACAATTGTGATTACTATCCATCGTGATAGCATGTGTACATGTGTGTTGCGAACCATAGTCAGATATTCTCCAAATTCACCTAGTCTATTACTTCGTGATGCATGTAGGAGCACAAGGCCTTTTTGGATTGTCGTGATGAGTACATATAATGGTGAGTCTGCTCTTGTTAGAGCTACATTTGATGTACTCAATATTATTGGCAGTGGACCATTAATTGCACATTGTAAGGCTTCCTTTGTATGAAAAATAATACCCTTCTTGAAGTTCAATGAAATGCGTAATTTTGTTGATGTTAATGTGGTCCCCAACGCTGGAGCATCATAGTCCGCATTGTGGTCCCATTCTTGTGATGTAGTAATTTTTCTATGAAATCATTTGCTAACGAACTTTACTTCTAAGCCTTCGTGATTTTCCTTAGCATGTTCTTGAATACACTCATGCTTGGGTATCTCCATATCATCATCTTAAATTGAAGGATTATAAATTTCTAATACAAAGCCATTGTTAGATGTATCACTACCACCACTATCCATTATTTGGTATTCGTTCATACCATCTTCATTTCCTTCCCCAGGTTCAAGAAGATGTGGTTGTTGTCGTGAAGGCACTTGCACATACGACCTAAAAGAATGAGAATATTCATGGTACTCAAATAGTGACATTCAATCATCTCGTCGATCACTAACAGTAGCACGTGGCTAAGTATCTTGTTGCAAATAAGTTGGGCGCTCTCACAAGCTTAGACGTCCGCGAAAGTTAGCATCCATTACAGTTGAAAATTCCGCACTGATAATAGGTTATGGAATGAATATTGGAGTCGACAAATCAAATAACCACATAGTTCGACAACATTACATTTTTTTTGTCAAAGACCACTAACAAAGAAAAGAAACTTCAACGTTATGTGATAATTTATCGAAATAATTGAGTTGAAGGGCCAACAACAATATAAAATATGAATGTTGTTGTGCTTGTCCCAGTAGACTCTTGGGATAACTTTTTCAGCCTCGACATATACAGTAACAGTGCGCCTTCTAGCCTCCAACAACATATATTCACAAACCTCGTCATTGATCACATGGGTGGCAGCATATCCGCCATTATTACGAATTCGACACGTAAGATCTACTGTCTGTGTCAATGAATTGTATGGTAACACATGAATAATTAGTAGTTTTAGTTGGTACAACGGTATAATGTCCTCTATGATGATTGGATTATTCCTACAACTGACATAGGGGTGTTAATTCGGGTCAACAGGTAGGGTTCGAGTCAAACCCGGAAATGATCCGGCACTATTTGGGTCAACCCGAACTTGACCTGATTTTAAAAATGGGTCAGTTTTTGGACCCTAACACGACCCGATTCGGGTCCGGGTCAACCAGACTCGACACAAATGACCCGGTGTTGATCCAAAATTGCTAGTTTTCGGGTCAAAATCGGGTCAATCTTCGATTTTCAGGTCAAAATGGGTCAATCTCGGGTTTTCGGGTCAAATACAAGTTTTCTTGTCAATTTCGAGTTGTTGTGTCAACCCGAACCCGACCCGATTTTTAAAACTGGTTAATTTGTTGAACCCGAACCTGACCCATTTCAGGTCCGGGTTGACCCCAACCCGAATTTTTCCGAGTCTGTTCGGATCGGATTTCGGGTCGTGTCAAAAATTGACAACCCTAATCATATATAATTGTTCTAACATAAAACATTACGCTAGAGCTTCAAAGAAAACTCAATATTAAATGATGTTATGCAAAAAATGAACTTATAACTATTCACTAATCTAAGAAACTTTACTCCTCAAGCATCGAACGGAGCCAAGCACTTCGTTCTCAATCTTCAGCACAACAAATTTATATAGGTAGCTCAAAAGAAAAAAAAAAAAGCGCACAACAACAAATAAAATCGGCACGATTGCTTTATTCCAGTGTGAAATTCGTGAAAACGAGGCCTTTTCCTTTCTCCCCCGCGTTTCACAGATATGATCAGGCGACCGGTGGAATGCCCCAAATCGTTTGGCACATTCATTAAAACGCGCCATCTCGTTCAGCTGGTTTATACCTTTTTAGATTTTGAGATTGACGTGCCATATTGCTAAAAAACATATTCAACAAGCTCCTTCTTAAAAATTCTGTCTTAATATAATACATTTTTCAAATATTTTAGATAAAGGTGTTGAAATGAGAATTTTTGCCTTCAATTAATTAACATAATTATATTTTAATTATAATATTTTTCACATATTATTTTCTCTTAAATTTATCATTTAATTTTCTAAAAAATCTTAATGCCTGAGATCTATAATCTTAATGGCTGAGATCTATATATTATATATTATTCTCTTATCAATATATCATAATGAGTGTATATATTATTTATTTATGTCAATTGATGCAGGATATCAAATGGTCTTTAAGTCAAATCTTCATTTTTTATTAAATTTTTCTTGCAATAATTTTTTGACTAATTCATAGTAAAAAAAATGAGTAAAAAATAATCTATATTTGAAAAGTTTTTTTACTATTTTTAAAAAAATTATTTTAAAAGTTTTAATAAAAAAATAAATTTAAAGACCAAAATTATAAAAACTAAGATTTTATTAGGTATAGTTTTCTTATTATTTTTTTTAAGTAAAATCTTTATAAAATTTTTTAGTTTCAGTATTTTTTGTTAAAAAATATTTATTTTTTTTCAAAAAAAAAAAAAGAACTACCGAACCCAAATCCGCGGACTGCATTCCAAAGCCGCTTACCACGAGTCGCAACTTCACTAAGCGAGATAAATCAAAATCATGTCTTTTCTGATTCCCAACCCTCGCCTCATCCTCCCTGCTCGTCGCCTCGCTCTTCCCTCATCACGGTCGACGAGCCCGCGTCAACTCCTCCATGGTGCGGCCACCGCCTCAGCCACCCTCTCCTCTCCTCCCAGCAATACCGTCGCCTCCGGGGTACCGTCCTCGGAGATCCTCTCTATCCGAGACTCTCTTCTCTCTCGACGGAGAACGGCATCAGACATCGCCGGCGAGTATCTGGACCGCCTCCATATGGTGGAGCCGCAAATCCGGAGCTTTCTTCATGTTTCGGAGTCTGCAATGAAAGAAGCGGAAGAGGTGGACCGAATGGTCGCTGCTGGAAGGGAGCTGCCGCTACTGGCCGGTGTTCTTGTTGGTGTGAAAGACAACATCTGCACAGTCGACATGCCTTCGACAGGCGGATCGAAAATTCTGAAGGGTTATAGGCCAGCGTTTGATGCCACTGCGGTGAGGAGGCTTAGGGAGGCTGGAGCGATTGTTGTGGGGAAAACGAACCTGGATGAGTTTGGAATGGGGAGCAGCACCGAGGGTTCTGGATTTCAGGTTTGCAAGCTTAATAGTTTGGATTTTATGCTTATCCGGTTTTTACAATAAATGGTCAAAATCAAATATAGAGTTGCATTATTCATTGGAAGGCTATTTATATTGAATTTGAATATAATCAAGAATTCTTGCGAAGCGAATTACGAGATATTTGGAGTAAGGAAAAAAGGGAAATAGATCACCAGTGAAAAAGGTTTAGGTCTCCTGCCAATGTAAAAGGAGATAATTTCCCTTGCAGATTTTTCATCGCACTTGCACTACATTTAAAAGGAATCTAGCATCCAGTGGACTCCGAAATTGAAAGTGGAATAAAAAAAATATTGAATCGAAGTTGATCTGTTACATGCCTCGGTTTGTTGTTTATAGATTTTTCATATGGCTCATAGGGTTGCTTGGTTTTCAGAATAAAGCCCAAAACTCAAAATTTCCGTTGAGGCTGTGATATATTGAATGGCGAAAAAATGGCCTAATTGGACTAGGATTGGAAAAGTTAGAATTCACAAAAGGAAGTGATTGAACAGATAAGGAAAAAAAGGGATTGTTGCAGTGCCAAATGGACTAGGAAAAAAAAAAGAGGCGGCTACAATACTTGAGCAGGATACGGAAAAGAAACTAAAAATTATAAGCCATGCTCGCTAACAATGTAAAGTCCTTCAAACAATTATGACAGGAGGAACTACATTGTTGCCTTTGCCAATTATTCTAAAGGCAAATCCAGATAAAAGAAAAGATATTGGGATAGATGGTTGAAGTCAAATTTACTTGGGTGAAGAAGAGGATTAGTTGTGTTGGAATTAAATTTCTATTGTGCAAAACACAACGGAAGCAAACCATAAATCACACAACAAAAACAAAGAACACGGCGATTTACATGGTTTGACAAATATGCCTACGTCTACGGGGAGGGATGATGATTTCACTATATTGGATAACAATATGGATTATAATTTAGCTCTCTCTAGCTCTCATATACCTACAATTGCCCTCAAATTCTCAATTTATAGATTTGAGGCAAAGCCAATAAGGAAAAATTTCCTAATCTAATCCCTAATCAAATCAACTTAATTAGAAAAATAATCAACCCTTAATCAATTATATAATGAGCTATCAAAGCCTTCTAAATCAAGGCTAATATAGATTTGGAAAAATTTTAAAATTAACAATCTTCACCTCATCTTTAACCTTAGATAGCGAAAATATGACAAACCAGGCTTCAATATTAGTTGAATGCATCTCGATGATTGCCTACGTACCCAACGTACCCCCTCCCAAGGGATCAAGCTGAGCGTAGTTCTTTAAAACAAGTGGACAATTAGTCAGGAGTCCTACACCACTATCGAGGTGACTGACCATCCAATCCCAAACCTATATCAACTGTACCATTCAAGATACTCTTCACAACTTGCCGTGACTCCATACTAGATCATGTATGAAGCTACTCACAACATCAACTGCTTGTGCAATGCCTGGATCGAGCTGCTCCAAAATCAAACAATAGTGTGTTATAAGTGTCAAGTGACCATTAGTCGAGAGATACTTAACCACTGGGGAGAATATCTCATCATAAGAAATCCCTTCTCATTGCTCCAACCTTTTGCCATCAACCTAGCCTTATACTGCACTATTTTCGTCAACATAACAAAAACACTAACCAATTTAGTCGGGAGTTTCTTACAGTTGTATAAAAAAACAAGACAATTATCACTCCGTGGGTATCTACATGTGACATACACGAATTTAATATACAGAGACATTGTGCGGGGTGATTATGTGGGAAGCTGAGTATATAATTTATGTGGAATAGTAAGGAAAAAAATGGATTAATCTAAAGCTAACATGGTTAGCACATTAGCTCCATGAGAATGCCTATTTGCACATAATGGCTTTTCTTCATGGAGAAAGTTTCACCAACTTTCAAATCTTCTGAAGAGACTACATCTCTTTATCCATAGCCTTCTTCCAAAGATCACCATTAGGAATGTCCACTCCTTCCTTATAATGACTAGGAACTTTAGCCTCCGTGACTGAAAGTGCAAATGCAATGTGATCCCTTAGTCAAACTAATATTGGGACATTTTGGCGCCTAGTTTCTTGAGCAGGAATCTCATCCTCAACATCATCTTTTGCCTTTTGATCTGTAACTGAATCAGGTACATGGTAGAAATAATTGGCTTCTGTGGAATAAATGGAGTTGCATCATACTCCAACTTCTGCAGTGCATTTGTGGTCTCAATAGAACTCTCCATTTGCTTGGAGTCTCGAGGTTTCAGCATGCTCACCTCGTCAAATGTAACAACTCTGCTAATGAGAACATTCTTCTTTATTGGATCATAGAGTTTGAAGCCCTTGAATCCACACCTAAAGCCAATAAAAATCACTTTTTTCGCACGTGATTGCAGTTTATCATTCTAAACATGATAGTAAGTTGGACACCCAAACACTCTTAAATATTCATAATTTCTAGTAGGATGTCCTGACCACATTCTTTGGGGTCTTCTTCCCAATAAATGCATAATTCAAATGGTTACCAATTGACATGCATAGTTTATCGCCGTAGCCTAATAGACTCTATCCAACCCAGCATTAGATAACATACATCGAACTTTCTCCACTAAAGTTCAATTCATCCTCTCTATCATCCCAGTGGTGCTCTATCCCATATCTCTGGCACTTTTGTAAGAATGCAGCTGAAGTGTATTCGCCCCCATTGTTTGATCTGATACACCATATCCTTTTACCAGTATGAGTCTTAATTCACTTCTTCTAAGTGCTGAAAATCTTCAATACCTCGCTCTTGCACTCCATGATGTACACCCAAATATATCTAGAATAATTATCAATAAAAGAGACAAAGTATCGCCGCCCGCCGAATGATGTTGTCTTTGTCGGGCCCCAAATATTTGTGTAAACATATTCCAAGATACCCTTTGTATTGTGGATAGTACAAAAAGGATATTCATGTCTTCTTTCCAAACACACAAGGTTCATAGAAATCGAGCTTGTAGGTGCTTGCTTCTTTTATCAATCCTTGCTTTATTAAAGCCATAAGAAAAATCTATATAACATGAGCTAGTCGCATATGCCACAATATAGTGGCATTAGAAGAATGATCAGCAACATCAGTCGTTCCAATCGTTGTTCTTCCCTGAAGATAGTAGAGTTTGTGTTGAAGAACTCCTTTCAGAAAAACCATCGCTTCATGATATATCTTCAGTGCCTTAATGGCTATCTTATAGCTCTTAGTCTCTAAAGCACCAACAGACAGCAAATTCTTCTTTATATGTGGAATGTGTCTCACATTAGTTAGCTCTCTTACAGTACCATCATGTATTCTGATGAATATGCTCCAACAATACAACAAGCTTAATTATTTCTCATGGTCACTACACCACTATCAAACTCCTTGTAAGTACATAACTAATCTCCAGTGGGACAAATGTGATATGTAGCATCAATATTCAAAATCTAGCATGAACCATATGAGTACAAACTCTGAGAAAATGTAAATAGTAATACATCCTAATCTTCGTCATGCTCTTCCACGCTAAGAATTATTTTTCCTTCTTTGAAAACTCCCTTTTCCCTTCTCCTTCACCTTCAAGCAATCTTTCTTCCAATGGCCAGTCTCTAAATAGAAAGCACGCTGATTTTTCCCAAGACCGCGCCCACAAGACTTGCCCTGCTTGTTGTTGCCGCCATTTTTATTCTTCTTCTTTTCAGATCTTCCTTGGAGTGTGAGAGCTTCAGCTGAATCCATCTTTGCAGATTCCTTGTCCCGACTCTGGAACTCATGATTTAACAATGCAGTAGTCATCTCACCATAGTTCAAGACATCATTCCCATGAACGAGTATCATCGTGAAGTTTTTGTACTCATCCATGAGCGAATTCAACATAAGGAGCGCTTTGTCTTCATCTCCAACATCCTTATACAAATTCAAAAAAATTGCCAACAGTTTTGTGAAGTCATTCAAATGCTTATCAATTATAACCTCATGTCTCATTTGAAACATATAGAGCTTGCATTTCATATGGAGACGATTCTTCACACTCTTTGTTAGATAATTGCTCTTCAAAATCTCCAACAATTTCACTGCTGAAGTCTTCATCATCACTCCATACTTAATCTCCTGAGATAGACAATTTTTTATCAAGCCACAAACACTCCGATTCATCTTGAGCAAATTCCTCTCAGACATCTCTTCACGACGTTTCTCGGTATCTACTATCACCTCACATTGCCACATGCCAAGGTTTCTTTTGCTGTCAAATTTTGTCACATTAATTTTGAAGGGATGTGTAATCACCTAATGGATTGACGTCTTCTCCACCGTCGAGGTGGATGTTTCCATGGCTCAATTGAATTTCATAGTCTCCACCAAATTGCAGCCATCTCACATAGTCGAAACTACACCAATCCTGCTTTCTTCCTTCCCCTGGACGAAGCACACGAACAAAAAGAACTGATTGATCTGTCATTCAAGTCGCCGTCAGAAATCCTACCGAAATGCGGCTCTAATATTAATTGTTGTGCAAACACAGTGGAAAACAACATAATTACACAACCAAAATAAAGAACACGACGATTTACGTGGTTCGGCAAAGATGTATAAGTCTATGGGGAGGGGATGATGATTTCACTATATTGGATAACAATTTAGCTCTCTCTATCTCTCATATATCTGAGATGACCTAGATCCACACTCGCGAGTCGTGACCGTCCGC
The DNA here is from genome assembly GCA_022539455.1 of Dendrobium nobile. Lineage (NCBI taxonomy): Eukaryota > Viridiplantae > Streptophyta > Magnoliopsida > Asparagales > Orchidaceae > Dendrobium > Dendrobium nobile. Next base: position 39,143,737 of record CM039731.1, on the reverse strand, counting down.
AATCGGCACCGCTCCTATGCTCGCAAACGCATGCAACGGGCCGTGCTTGCCCTCCTGCCTCCCTCACAAACGTCCGCACCCGAGGTCACACCTGTGTTCGCGCTCGTGTCCGCACCCGAACCTGCGCCAACTCCCGTGATCGCATCGCACCGCACCAGCTCCCGTGTCCGCACACTAGCCCGCTCCCTTGCAGGCCGCGCTTGCTCTCACTCGCACGCTCCTTCAGGCTCACAACCGAACCCCCTTCGTGCTCGCGTCTGTGCCCGAACTATTGTTGTATTTTAGGTTAGCGGGTTAGGTTTGGGCCAGTTGAATTGGACCCATGTCAATTCTTGTTTCTACCTAAACCCAACCCGAATACCCATTTTGATACCCCTATATATAGGTTTCTATATGTGTATTTAGAGAATCAATTAAATAGATCAAATTCTTTCCTGTTATATATCTTTCTAGTGCAATTCAATGGATGTTTATAAGGAAAAGGTATTTTTTATTCCCTGTTTTGGATCTGCATTTATTTTTCAGTTCCTGGGTGAAAGTGCTGGATGCTGGAGAACAATTACAAAAAATACTGTATGCTGTGACATTTGGCGGAATCCATATTGTCTACAGAATTGATTAATGCTTCCTTGACATCATGTTAGTTAGAATCACTGTAAAACAAGGTGTTTGAATTAACTGTCAAGAAAAGCAAAAATCTAGTGGTGCTGTTATCCGAAGGGGATTCAGAGCAAGAAATTTTGATATGAAGTGATATATATTTATTGTGTTTGTCAGATCTCTCTATTTCTCAGTGTCATTTGGCTAACCAGATTGCTTGATTGCGATGGATTGCTTAGTTATGAATGCACGGAAGAATTGTGGACATGACAATATTTGCAATCTGTTAAGTGTCATAATCAATGTTAGATAATTGTTAGAGGTGTCTTTAAGTTTTCTTATTTTTGAATATTCTTGGTTATTATGTCTCAATTTCTACAGTATTTTTATATCTTGGAGGAATTTTGAACATAATGCAGTTTTACTATGGTGATGTATTTATAGGTCACTGCAAATCCCTGGGATCTATCACGGGTTCCTGGAGGTTCATCAGGGGGTTCAGCTGCTGCTGTTTCAGCTAGGCAATGTGTGGTGTCTTTGGGAAGTGACACTGGGGGTAGTGTAAGGCAGCCAGCATCTTTCTGTGGTGTTGTTGGAATGAAACCAACATATGGTCGAGTTTCTCGGTTTGGGCTCATGGCATATGCCTCATCACTCGATGTAATTGGGTGCTTTGGTTCTTCTATTGCTGATGTTGCAATTCTTCTTAATGTGATTTCAGGTCATGACAGATTAGATTCTACAAGTAGCAAGCGGGTAAGGATGTTAATTTGCTTCTTCCATCTCTTTTTTGAAATATTTGGGCTTCCTATTTCTACACTATAATGCTGCTTGAAGTCCACATTCTGGCTGATGTGGTGCTGAGATGCAAAAAAATGTTCTTTATGCATTTATCCTTGGGCCCAACTTTGTGTTTCTACCTTTGAACATATTGGCTAAGTTTTGTGTTTCTACCTCTGATGGTAACTTGAAGTTTCCCAATTTAGTCCATCACCATTTTCGCTGTTGTCTACTAACATTCTTGCATCAGCGAACTAACCAAAAAAGAGGATGCAGAATAAAAAACCATGTATGTGACTGATTTTTTATCAACATCATTTCATCATGTCTTTTTATGGCTCAATTAATTTATAATATTGAAATAAAGTGAAATTCATAGTTGATCACTTTTTTTTCTTTGCATGTGCTTAACTGTGGATTTAGGTGCTTTCTTTTTAACTTGTGTTTCTTCTGGAGGTTTATTATTAAATCAAATTGTTGCAAAAGTTGATTTATGTTCACCTTCTTGTCAGTTGTATTGATACCACTATTTGAAATCACTCTGTTATGATACCAGAACAAGGATTTCTGACCCAGATCTATAGCTTTTCCCCTGCTTTTCAGGATGTGCCAGACTTTGCAAATGAGTTGGTCTCACTAAATAATCTAGATTCAAAACCTTTAAAGGGGTTAAAAGTTGGGCTGATTCGGGAAACTATTGGTGAAGGAGTTGATGCAGGAGTCGTTTCAGCAGTGCAGGCTGCTGCTTCACATTTGGAGCATTTAGGATGTGTTCTAAATGAGGTTTTGCTTCTCTACACTCTTTTTTCTTCTTTTAATGTGTTAGAAGCTACCATACAATAAAATTGTAGATATCAATTGTAGATATCACTGCCTTCATTTTCTCTTGGTCTACCTGCTTACTATATATTGGCTTCATCAGAGGCTTCTTCTAATTTATCACGCTACGATGGTGTGAGGTGATAGCTTCCTATCTTTTTATTGTAATAATCACTGATAAAATCAGCTTCTTTTTGTTCATTGTGAACAGCTTTCTGGTCACTCTCGCAAGCATTTTACTAGTAGATTGTTGATTTCCTGATCTCAGGTATGGAAACCAGGTTGGGAATGGAGAACTGAGTTCTATTTATGGTCATTCGAGAGCTAATGGTTTTGGTGACGAGGTGTGAGAATTATTATATTTTCTTTTTTTATAAGACATTGACATGGTTCACAAAGTTTTCTTAAGAGGTCATCTGCGTATTGTTTATTTAGGTTAAAATGAGAATTTTAATGGGAACATATGCACTTTCTGCGGGGTACTATGATGCTTACTATAAACGAGCACAACAGGTTGGATTGATTTAGGCTTCGTTTGGGACAGCTTTTTTACTGCTTCTTAAAATAGCTTTCTAGTACAAAAGTTAAAATATTTGTACTTAAAAGTTGGTTTAAGAAGTAGTAAAAAAATCGTCCCAAACGAAGCCTTAGTTATCTTTGCATGAGTCATTTTTGAGAGAAATAAAGATCAAAACAAATCTGATTTGCTGTCCTGCAGGTAAGAACATTGATTCAAAAGTGTTTCAGGGATGCAATGAATGACAATGACATACTCATTTCACCTGCAGCTCCATCAGCTGCTTATAAGATAGGTATTCCTCTTTCATATACCATTTGACCTATAGAGGCTCCTATTGAACTTATGTCATTTTATTCACAGGTGAAAAGACCAACAATCCTCTTGCAATGTATGCCGGCGACATCATGACTGTATGTGAATCAAATCATCGATTCAAATAGCTTTCCTTTGTTGGATTTTGTATTTTAGTTGAAAGTTGCAACGTATTATTTAATCTTCAAGGAATTGCTTGAGAAGAATTTTATTGAATTGAATTATTCGCATCATTTATGCTTCAAATGGTGGTTCAACACTACTTTGGTTTCTATTTCTTTTTCCTTCCGTCCATTTGAGAGATTTTCAATTGACAGCCACATGAGGGATTTATGAAAACTGAAACTTTTGAATATGGTGGATTAATAGACGTACTGTTTAAAATTGCTGAAGATGCGCCTCAACGCAATTCACGCTCGGAACGAATCGAGGCGGACACCTCTAGCAGCTCCCGCAAGGCATACGCCTTGAATTGTCTGAGGCGCCTCAAGGCACGTCTCGCCTCATTTACGTGAGTCGTTGGCCGAACAAGTTAAAAAAAAAAAAATAAAGTTTAAACCTAACCTTTAAACCTTGGTTCACCCTCACCCAGTTGGCCTCCTGCAAGGCATACACCCTCACCCAGTTTTGAATGATTTGCTAAGAGCTTCGAATGATTTGCTAAGAGCTTCTTCGCCTTTGTTGACAACGTTGCTTGTTTGATCGGAAGTGAGAACAATGCGTCGATGTTCCCTTTTGGATCGAAAGTTATGTAAGTTCGACGACGCCCTTTCTGTTAGATCGGAAGTGAGGACATGTAAGGTAGAGTTTCGAACGATTCACTCAAAGTTTCTTCGCCTTCGTTAACGACGTTCCCTGTTCGATTGGAAGTCAGAATAGTTCGACAACGCTCCCTGTTGGATAGAAAGTCACGTAAGGTTAGACGACACCTTTTCTGTTAGGAAAGTTGAGATATTAGATTTAACTTATGTTAAAAAAGATAGAGATAGACCTAAAAAGACTTGGTCATAAAATATTAGAAATGATCTTTCTTTATTAGATTTAAATAAGAATTTGACTTTTAACCAGACACAATGACGAAAAAGGATTCATGTAGCCGACCCCACGTAGTGGGACAAAGGCTTGATGTTGTTGTTGTTGTATTATTTGTTATGCAAAACATAAAAAGTTGTCTTTGCCTCCAATTGGTATCAAGCTAATGATAATAATGATGATGGTGGTGAATTCTTTGTCTCATAGTTTTGCAAAATAACTGGGAGAGTTTTTTTTTTTTCACAAATTTTGATTGTTTTGCGGCAAATTCATTTCTTGTTGATTAATCCTGTACATTCGCATAGAAGAAATAGAAAAAAATATAATTGAAGGCTCAAAAATAGTCACGCTCAATGTATTAAAGTCAGATACTGTAATTGACCAGTAATATAAGCTTTTTTTTGTGCAGGTTAATGTCAACTTGGCTGGGCTCCCAGCCCTCGTTGTTCCCTGCGGATTTGTTGACGGTGGACCAGCTGGTCTTCCTGTTGGACTTCAGATAATTGCTGCAGCCTTTTGTGAGGTAAGAGAGATTTTTAAAGCTGCTTTAAGAAGCAGTAAGAAAGTCATCCCAAACGAAATCTTAGTTGCATTCTCAGTTAGCAATACCTGCATGGAAAAGAAAGCAACCTGTTTATGCGAACTCTGAAAATTTTGGGACTCTCCCCTCAACTATTTGATATATCTAGCTACATCTCATTTAGGCTCCGTTTGGGACGGCTTTCTTACTGCTTTATAAAGCAGTTTTTTAGTACAAAAATTAAATTAGAAAGTTGCTTTAAGAAGCATTAAAAAAGCGTCTCAAACGAAGCCTTAAACTATATGTTTTTCCTTCATTGATTATCATTCTATGATGATATTAAGGCTTCTTTTAGAATGGCTTTTTTGTCGTTTCTTAAAGCAGCTTTCTAGTATAAAAATTTAAATAATTGAACTAGAAAGCTGCTTTAAGAAACAGCAAGAAAGTCGTCCCAAATGAAAGCCTAAATGGCAAGCTGGTATTTATGCTTGGGCCATACATTTGTCTGACAATCCTACATATTGACCAGGATACATTGTTGAGGGTTGGCCATATATTTGAGCAAACACTTCAGAACTGCAGATCTGTTCCACCACTGTATGGAGCAAATTAGAGCTCTTGAAAATTAATGGTGCTGATCCTTTGGGATTGGAAAGGGATTCCTTTGAATGCTAATCTTGCTGAGAATTAAATTTTTTTTTTCATTTTTAGATATTATTTGTACTTACAGTGTATACTAATCTCTGTACTAGCATGTATATTTTGGTAAAAGCCACAATGGCTTTCATTAGGAGTAATTTATCAATATTAAATATTGATGTTCTCTGTGTTTGTCTTTTGTGTTTAATAGTCTCATTCAAGTATTCAAATGGATAATCTATTACAATGCTAACAACAACATCAAGCATTTATCCCACTATGTGGGATCAGCTATATGGATCATTTTTCTCCATTGTGTTATGTTAAGAGTTAAATTCTCATTTAAATTTAATTAAAAAAATATCATTTCTAATATTCTCTAATCAAGTATTTTTAGGTCTATCTCTACCTTTCTTAAAATAAGTCAAATTTAATACATCTACTTTTTTAACCGAGTCATCAGTAGGCCGCTATTTTATGTGATTAAATCATTTAAGACGACTCTCTATAATCTTATTTTTCATTGGAGTTATTTCAATCTTTTCATGTATATGCTCATTTCATATAAAGTCTCTAAAAGGGTAAAGCCACTCATCCATCTGAGCATTTTATCTCTGCTACACTTAATTTAATATTATGCTTCTCTTTTAATGACCAATATTTTGCATCATAAAGCATTGTAGATCTCATGACCATCTTATAAAATTTTCCTTTTTAAGTTTGAATGTGAATTTTCTATTACATGGTAAACCCGATGCGTTCCTCTACTTTAGCCATCAAACGTAAATTCTATTAATAATATCTCTATCTATTTTACCATTAGTCTGAAAAATAGACCCAAGATATCTAAAATATGTATTCTTATTAATTACTTGATTGCCTAAAGTCAAAATCCTTCATCTAAATATTTTATTATTAAAATTATGCTCCATATATGCAATTTAGATCTACTCAAATGAAAACATTTAGACTCTAAGATAGATCTTCATAATTCAAATTTACTTTCAACTCCCTCTTTAATCTTATCGACAGGAAGAATATCATCAGCAAATAGCATACACGAGTACCTCTTGCAAATTTTTAGAGAGAACAACCATGACTAAAGCAAAACGATATGGGCTTAAGGCTGATCCTTGACGTAAACCAACAAAAATAGGAAAATACATGGTCAAACTACCTTGAGTTTTAACACATCAACTCTTGCATACATATCCTTAATAATTTGAATATAAGCATTATTAACGCCTTTCTTTTCTAGAACTCCCATAGCACTTCTCTTGAAACTTTATCGTATACTTTTTCTAAATCAATAAACATCATATGGAGATTCTCCTTATTCTCTCTATACTACTCTATCAAACCTCTCAAATATATATCTATTGTTGTCTTAAATCTTTTCTTTCTAAGCATTTAAATGTGCAATGTTGGTATAAACGCACGCACAAAATAGGGATGTCTTTGGGTGTTTAAAGCATAATTGTTTCAAATTATAGCTAAAAAGAATAATCTCAAATTTCCCCAAAGTTAATGAAATAAATAAAAAAATATTTAATAAAAAAATAATATTAGTAATTATCCATTTGAATACTCTGCTAAAAGAATATATTTTCATAATTTTTTATAAGATCACATCATATGAATTCCAGATAATACACCATGGCTATTATTTTTTTCTTCTTTTCTATTTCATTTTAATTAAATTTTCTGTTTTTCAATTCTCCCAACAGCCTAAGCTACTATTATTGCAGTAGGCCTCGCCATTCCAAAGCTTGCAGAGTTTCAGTCCAGTCATCAACCACTTGCACTTCTGTTTATGGAAGTTTAAAGATGTAAATTTTAGTTTTAAATTAATTTGAAGCCATCAAAATAAAATAACTTTGTTGCGTCATGGAATATTTGTGGTAGTAGAGAAATATGAACTTTAACGTCCTAGTTTTGTACGAAGATCTAATACACAAATAGATGAAAGATATGAGTATAATATTCATAAGATACAATAGAGTTTTTACGTAAAAATTCCTGAAAAGGTGGAAAAACTAGATGGTCTTACCCAGTTTAAATGAATATACTACTATTTGCAGTTGATTAGAAATGAGACTCTTCCGGGGGGGGCTTGATTCGATGTACCAAATATACATTATATAGAGTGCATTACATGGTGGGAGTTGGAAGAATCAGTGTTGAGATATTCATTTGGTCGACAGGTCCATAGTTGGCAAGGGATGTAGGTCAGAAGGACTGTGTTTGACGAACAATGTAGGTCAGAAGGATCATAGTTAGGCAACGGTGGTTGGAAGAATCTTAGTCGGGCAACAGAAGTCGGAAAGACCGTAGTTAGCAGGCAACAGAGGCTGGAAAGACCGTAATCAGGTGATGGTGATATCCCCTATCAAGTATAAGTGCCCCTCTTTGTGTAGAATGAACTTTCTTTTCCTTTCATCTTCTTCTCTTCTAGACTTCTTCTAACATTAGAGACATTCCACTATCTGAGATAGATGGCATCCCTATCAAGATTTAGTACACCTCTTTATGTAGAAGAAACTTTCTCCTTCTTTTAACTTCTTATCTTTTGAACTTCTTCTACCATTAGGAGTATTTCATTGTCTGAGATATGTAACATCCCCTATCAAGCTTCAATTCCTTTTTTTTTTGTTCAGGAGGAGTAACCCTTGCCAATCTTTTTCCATTTTCTTTTCATCCAAATTTTTTCTAACATTAGAGATATTCCACTGTCTGAGATTGTTGGCATCTCATATCAAGTTTCAGTGTCCCTCTGTGTAAAAGGAGTCTCGATGAGAGTTTACTCTCTCAATAGACTGCACTTGACAGAAGAAGATCGACTACATCTTGCATGCGAGGGTGATTTCAAAATATCTGATCTAACGGTAATAGCACCCTAGAGGAGAGCCGGTGATTTTCAATAGAAGGGCAAAATTTTGATGATGTTTAAGCATAAGTCCAACAACAGTTGGCAGTCAGGTCGAAGTCCGGTGCGATCGACAACCAGGAGGAATTTCGGTGACAATCGACTGTAAGGTGGAAGTCAGACAACAATTGGCGGCCAAGCGATGCGCTGAAGGCGCTAATTGGAAGGTATGCTGTTAATAGTAGTCGAGCAAGGGGTTGATGATGGCTGATATGAGCCGATGGCGACAGTAAGGAGAAGGGCCGATGATGGCGGATATCTTAATACTCCAAGGAGAAGGGCCGATGATGGCGAATATCTTTGCTTGTGGCTTCTTGAAAAGAGATTGACCGGTGCAGCATATGGACTGAAGTTGACAGTTTAACTCCCAGCCAAGCATCTACATATTGTCCTCCAAATTCAGACGATTGTAGACTTTATTTATCTTAGAGAGTTGCATTATATTAATCTTTGCTTGAAGTAATGAATAACTTATAATTGTGAACTTGTCCTCCCGTTATAGTTAAAGAGGAATTATATTTCCTTTTGCAACTTTTAATCTTCTGGCAATTAAATCAGAGGAATTATATAAAAAAATTGTTTTTTTCACATTTATTTTATAATCATCTTTATAAAAAATTACAGCCATCACAAAAAATCCCCAAGTCATCATTCTCTTGACCGACTAGATAACTAACCATATATATATATATATATATATATATATATATATATAATATATAATATAAATTATATATTAGATGATGACACATCATAGAGTGATTACAGATCTATTTGAGACTTCTTTTTTATTGCTTTGCTTTCAAATAACAATCACAATTTTATTTGGGTATCACTTTCTTGCTACTTTTTCACTGCATTTAAAAATTGTGTGATGAAAAGTTTTTTTTTTTTTTACAACCATAATAGAAAATTTATTTTCTCTAAAACAACTCCACAACCAACTTTCTAAAAAGCTACAGCCATCCCAAATAGATCCTAAGGTTTCATTTAGGACAAATTTTTCATTACTTTCCTCTTCAGATCACAACCACAATTATAATTTGTCCATTACTTACAATAAATTTTTATTCTAGAAAGCTGGTTTCTACAATTTCTCCAAAAACAACTTTACAATCACCTTTATAAAAAATTGCATCAATCCCAAATGAACCCCAAGTAATTTTCATATCTTGTACTCAATATAATGTTGTTGGTCAAGAATCAACTTAGAACATCAATAATGGCCTCAAATTGCAATACTATCAACTCTCTCAAAGGTTACTCTAATTCGACTCTTAGTACCAAACTACTAAACTCAATAATGCAAATAGAATGAGCGCTTTGATGCCCTTTTACACTGCTGTTCAATGGTTCAATAGTCTCATAATTTGTGTAAAATAATTGAAAGCATTCATAATTGCATATTCACCCAACTTGCTATGGCTATTTGCACCAATATTGAAGTCAATGTCTGTTGATCTGGGAAATGAAATATTATTACAGGGGGTTCTTTAGTTGATAGCCTGAGAAACCATATAAATTATACGAAAATCATAAATATATAAAATTAGATAGCTTACTCAGACCCATTTGCATGATGAACTGAGTGCAATTGTAAGAAAATGAGACAGTGAATGAATAAAAATGCATATCAAAAACAAAGTTTCAATCTTCAACGATACCTGCTCTGAAAAGAGAAATCGGAAGAACAATGCGTTGTTATTCTCTAGTTAGGAAGGACTCTGCTTAAGAATTCGTTCACATATTTGTGAAAAAGACTTCACATCGGAACCCCATAGCCTGCAATTTGTCCCAGAAGGAATTAAACTTATAAGAAGCTATAACTGATGTATTAAATAGTACGTAAATAACAAACTAAGAATGGTAGTTAGTTTATCTCATCCTCTTTCCAGTAAACACGAAGTAGACTAAGGCTTCATTTGAGACAGCTTTTTTATTGCTTCTTATAACAACTTTTTAGTATAAAAATTAAAAATTTTGTACTAAAAAGCTGCTTTAAGAAATAGTAAGAAAGTCATCACAAACGAAGCCTAAATTACAGGGAATACTGTACTGATAGAATATAATCAACTTTTAGAAAATAAAAATTTAAAACCAAACAACTAAAACTAAGGCTATAACATATAACGTAGTAGAATTTTTTCATTATCATCATGTAGTAGAATTTTCTTACTATTATGAGACATTTGCACATTATATATTTCTTTTTTTTCCCCACTTTGACTATAAATAGGCTTGTATATGTTGCACAAAGAAAATAACTTAATTGAGATACAATTCTCTCCCATACTCTCTTTCTAATAGAATATCAATGTCAGGTTCCCTCTATTTTGTGATGTCCTCTTTTGTAATGGAGCCAGTTTTCATCCTATCAATCCTTTCACAGGGGGTGGCGAATTGGGACATGCGTCATGTTCGCACGTGCCTCTTCATGCGAAGGCCCTCCGATGCTAAAGATTGAACCCTATTAACAAATGTCGATGTTCATCAAGATCCTCTAATAGGGTTACCAACTAGAGGAACTTGATAATAAAAAACAATAGTTTGCATGTTGGCGGCTTGGGGGTTCAAATATGTGAAGTGGCCAAATATTGAAAATTTAGATTGACTTAATTTTGAGTTTGAACTTGAGTTTAAATTGGGTTAGGCTAGGGCTAACTTTTGTGATGCTGAGTGGATTGGAGTGGGGCTTGATCAAGGAGAGAGGAAGGCCAAGGCAAGGAGTATAAGGTTACAAGGTTTTGGAGAGAAGGTGATGCCTTAAAGGGCAAAGGGAACTAAGGTTTTGGAAGAGAACGTAAGAGGTCGATCCTTGCTTCCTTAAGATTTGGAGTGGAAGCTAGAAAAGTAGACTTAGGCTTCATTTGTGATAACTTTTTTGATGTTTTCCAAAGTAGTTTTTTAATACAAAAATTTCTTGAATAAAAAAATTTTGTACCAAAAATTTGATTTAGAAAGAAGAAAAAAAACTGTCACAAACGAAGCCTTAGGGTTTTAAGGTGACGGTGGGGATGTAATGGACTTGTAAGAGGAGTTGGTTGTAGTGGCTAGTTTTAGTTTTTAGGGTTTTTTTTAGGAGCGGCCAAGTGCTTCAAAAAGAGGGTAAATACATAGTTTTAACTTTTAAGTGAACACCAAGTACAAGAGCTTTTTATTAGCCTCCAAGCTCTCCAAATTGTAGAGCAGCCACCATGATTTTATAGGAGAATTTTGCAGAAGTAAAACTAATTTAATCCAACAATAATCAAACAAAGCTTACGAAGGAGGGTATTTTTAGACCATAGGCATCCTACTCTAAAGGTGGCCGGCCATTGATGATTTTGGTAATATTTTTGGCCATTTATAAGAACTCTCATGGATTGATGAAATGTCTAACAACATAAAGAAAGAAAATAAAAGAAATAAGTTAAATAAATTATATATACAAGTAGTTGCAAAATTCAGCCAAGATTTAAAACTGAACGGAGAGTAGTTCATTTTTTATGCAATCTATAATAAAATCTCCGCATGTATTAGATTGGGGGGCGATCATGCCTTTTGATGTGTAATTAAAAATGATCCCTTCTCCTTACTAGACATTTGTACAAAGATGTACCTTGGTGTATGCATTTTGCTGATGATATTCTTCTTGTTGATAAGACCAGAGAGGAAGTTGATGAAAAACTGTAGTATGGAGATCAACCTTAGAGTCTAAAAGTTTTCATTTAAGTAGATCTAAAACTGAATACATAGCGTATAATTTTAGTAGTAATAGATCTAGCGGTAGGATTGCAACATTGAGTATTCAAGTCATTAAAAAAAGTGCATGTTTTAGATATCTAGGGTCTATTGTTCAAAGAGATTGTGAAATAGATAGAGATATTATTAGTAGAATTCAAGTTGGATGGTTGAAATGAAGGAATGCATCGATCCTGTTGTGTGATAGAAAAATACCCCTAAAACTTAAAAGGATAATTTTATAAGATGTTGGTGAGACCTGCAATGTTTATGGTGCAAAATATTAGCCATTGAAAGACAAGCATAAAATTAAGTTAAGTGTTGCATAGAGGAGGATGCTCAAGTGGATTAGTGGCTTTATAGTTAGAGATGAAATGCTAAAACAAGTACATACGTTAGAATGTTAGAGTAGTTGTAGTGTCAGATAAGATTAGAGAGATTTGCCTTAGATGATTTGGACACAAAATGTCAGCCTTCTGATGACTCTATTAGGAGAGTAGATGTATTAGATTCAACCTATATCAAGAAAAATAAAGATAGACCTAAAAAGACTTGGCTGAAAAGTATTAAAATGACTTTTTTTATTAGATTTAAATAAAAATTTGACTCTTAATATAACACAATGAAGAGAAAAAGATTCATGTAGCCAATCTCAGATAGTGGGATAAAGGCTTGTTGTTGTTATTGTTGTTTGATGAAAATGTGCTCTTTGTGTTGCACACGCTCCAATGATGTCTCTATTCACATGCATCATGCCAATAGAGGACTTCCAATGCCTTGTGTCTAGTGATTGCCCAAAAGGTCATAGTGTTGCCCATGAAAGAACTATCATCGGTCTTCATTCGATCTAATGCAAGCAAATATCTCTCACCAAGCTATTATCGATTTTTCCAGCTCCTCAACAATCACTGAAGTTTATTAAACTTCAGAGCAGATGTCGACAATCAATAAGAGCACCCTCCAAAAAGCTAGATATTATTAGGGGGTTTTACATACATACCACTTTATTTCATGATATTTACATATCTAACACTTAAAATATTAATATTACATGATATCACCCATAGAACAAATTTGGGTTCATGGAATGAAATATTAATTTATAGGATGGTATGAATGGTAGAAATGAATTATAGGAGTGACATATTAGATATTAAAGTTGTATATGGGTGGTATACATGTAATATTAATATTTTGGGTGTTTGATATGTAAATAGCATGAAATAAAATGGTACGTATGTAAATTTCCCATGTTATTATTATATTAAACTATCAAAATGGATATAACATCAATTGGTTCTCTGTTTTATACATCAATCGGACCTCCAACTCTTTATAATTATTTTAGATTGAAGATATGATCATCACTAGTAATTACAATGATGGTATCACTATTCTCAAAAGACATCCCCAACAATACTTTAAAATGAAGGATCCAGGTCACTTCAATCATTTATTGGCCTTAACATCTCTTCCTACTCCACTAGTTATGTTCTCTCACAAACCAAGAAGCCCCTTATCTTCTTGCTAATACGAGCTTCAATGACATGAAGGCAAAACTCCACTTCTCTAGAAGTCTATAGTCATGTCAATATTATTGTAGCGATAACTCTATCAGATCCTATACAATATAGACAATTGGTTAGAGGATTAGTATATCTGACTATTATTCATCCTGGCACTTGCTTATGCAGGTTCATCATATTAGTCAAACTTTCTTGTTGCTTCTCACTTTCCCCATTATGTTGTTCTTCAAATTATTTATTATGTGAAAGACTCCGTATTGTGGTATTTATTATTTTGATCAATATCTACATGTTCTTATTGCCTACTTTGATGCCGATTGAGCTAGTGGTCCTATCAATAAAAAATCAATCACTAGGTTTTGTTTCTTCTTGGACATCTTTTTAATTTCTTGGTGGATCAAGAAATAAAGAAAGTTTCTCGTTTCAATGCTGAAGTTGAACATCATGTCCTTCTAGGCACAATAAAAGGGTTGCAGTGGCTTTGATAATTACTTAACAATATGAGCATTGCCTATGATGGTTCATCTGTGATAATCAATGTACAATTGTCATTGGGCAATATGTCTACCACGAGCACAACAAGCACATTGAGTATGATCGTGAGATTAGCTGTTCTAATGTGGTATCCTTAAATTTATTACTTGCTGAAAGAAACCAACCAATATTTTCACTAAATCTCATCCTTCAAGACAATTTTAACTTTAAATCATACTCAAGCTGACGTCTTTTATATATCTTTGTGTCTTCTGTATATCTTCGAGTTTTCGAGAGAGTAATATATATATATATATATATATATATATATATATATATATATATTATATATATATATATATATATATATAGAAAGAGAGAGAGAGAGAGTAGGATTTTCTCATTATTATGATATATTTGGTCACGTATTTTTTCTGATTTGTTCTTTCATTTTACCCATAAATGGATTGTTATTTGCTGTACAAAGAAGGAAACTATACATAATTCACTCTAATCTTCACGCACACTCCCTCCCCTCCTCTCTCACTCTCTAATAGTCAGAAGCTTACCAGCAATCAATGCCAACTGAGTTAGCACCCACCTTATCTGCCTTCTGATCATCACCCACATGCACAACCTTACCAGCTTCAATACCAATCTGATCTACAAAACATTACATCAAAGAAACTCAACAAAGATACATAAAGAATTAATAGAATTGGATTCATTTATGTAGAAATGGAAATCTTCAAGTTTTGCGGAAAAATAACAAGCATATTCTTGTGGAGAAAAAAAGTTTATTTATGACCCCCAAAATAATTGAAATTGACCACAAAAATTTCATGCGCAGTTTTTAAATTCATTGTCAACTTATTTTAAAGGAAAAAAGAAATCAAGGCTATCACAGAATACTCATTATCCTTGAGAGAAATTGCAGAGTCAGCAATAGAGCAATGTTTATGATATACAAAGACGGATGGTGAGATTATACTCTTTATGGAGCTAAAGATAAGATCTTAAGTACCTAAAGCAGCTAAAAAGATCCCAGCAGCAGGCTTTTCATAACCAACCTCCGAAGATACGACAATGGCATCAAACCTGGCAGAGATAAAAAGTATAAGACCATCTAAAGCTTAACTGCCAAGAATACAATCCACATCAAAAAAAGATTGTAAGAGAATAAATGGCAATACATCTGGTAGCAATGAAATTCTAAGGCATGAAAACAAATTACCTACCTCAGTTTCGAACACCATATGTTTCCAAAGCAGGAAAGCATGATGTACAAGTAAAGTTCAGCTAGCATCTTACCACCAAATCTTCATTTTTAATTAAGGTTAAAATTGATGAATCTTTTTGATGAGGACATCGAAGATCAACGGCTACGATCGTGTCTATTTATTTTCATGTATTTTATTTGTTATTTGTACTTTTCCATTTATACCCTCACTTGAGGGCTTGGTTTTATGTTTGCCCTAGGGGCAATTGTGGTCTTTTATTTTCCTTCATGTATTTGGCTATTAAGCCCTCATCTTCCTCTTGGAAGGGGATGATGAATATTGATAATGAAAAGTTTTATGTTCTTGTTGATCTCTTAGTGAGTTCACGTGATCTCTTAGTGAGTTCATGAGAGGAGAAGCCCGATGAGGGTAATTCGCAATACCCGTCAATCTTTGGAAGTGTCCGAGGTTCGCGGTTCCTACAATCTCTGTGTGAGTTCGTTAGTTATCTCTATCTTTCTCGTATTTTCTTGGTTATCTCCTTTTTCCCTTCTTCAAGCAACATTCTTCTTCTCCACCACTTCCCCCACGCCTCCCTTCCTTAGCCTTCCTTGGAATTTGAATTTCAAAATTCAAATTCTTTCCAAATTTGGAAATTCCTAATTAGGAAAGTTCTTAAGTCCGCATTATGACGAAATTCAAATTCAAATGGACTTCATCATAAGCTTTCCTAACTCCCATGTGCTGATTTGGAAACCCCTCAATGGCTCCCACACTCTTCCCTCTCTCCACATGCCGCCGGCCTCACCTTGGTTGGAGCCCATTCCATTTCCCAATTAATGCATTGATACTCCTTGAATTTGAAATTAAAATTTCAAATTTAATACCCTCCAAATGCCTCATGGATTTTGAATTTCAAAATTCAAATTCCCCTTAATGACTTTCCTAAAATACCTTTCTATTAATATGGAAACTTCTTGATTTGAATTCAAACTTATTTGAATTTCAAATTTAATCCCATATTAATGAATCCTATTTTGGAAACCCATTCAATCTCAAAATTCTGACTTTAATTCAGATTTAAGCCTATCATTAACTTGATTGCATGGGGACCACTATTATTTTGAAATGACAAAATTCAATTCTCTCTTCCAAGTAATGCAAACGTGAGTCCCTAAACTCTCTGGCACGTGGCCCTCAACCTTCCCCTCATCTTCTACCTGCTGTCCACTCTCATTCCAGCAAGTTCCCTTGCTAACGGCACCCAGGAAAGCTGCAGGCTGTTCTTCCTTCATTTGCATGCATATTCTCTGAACTTGTTGCATTTAGATATATGTACTCATCTACTAAATCTATTAAATTAAGCACTAACATAGTTTTTTCAGTAATTGTTTAAGTTCAAGTTTTAATTGTATTAAACTTGATGTGAATATTTTGATTGACGTTGCTTTTCCTTGGTAATAAATTTCATATAAGGGTTAAATAATGGATTTTTAAAAAGAAAAGAGAAAATATAAATTGTATATTAATACTCCCAACAGATCCAGGACTCTGACTTCCTATTTGGAGTTATGATGTAAATGATAGAGATAAGATCTGGAGATCATATCTATTGAAGGGACCTCATTAAAACATCAACCGAGAAGTCATCAATTTTCTCAAACTTTATATGAAAATATTGCACGTAGGTTCAATCCGAAATGGTTTGATGAATGCTCTGATTGGTTATAGTACATTGTGCAAAAAGATGTTATTTTTTATCTTTATTACTATCTATTTAAACCTTAACAGCATATTATTAAAGGTCAAGGTGGTGGAGATTCATTTGTTGGAGAAGGTTTCAAAAATTGGAAGAAGAAAGATAAATTATTATGTCACATTGGAGATCACAATAGTATACATAATAAGGATAGAAAAAAATGAAGATTTAATGAAAAAAATAGGAATACAGTCTTCCAGCTTTATGGTTAGCAAAGATGATAAGAACAAAAAATCTAAGGATCATGTTGACTGCAACAATTGATTATGTTAGATTTTTATTACGTCAGGGGTAATCATTTTGTGGGCATGATGTCTTCCAATTCAGATAATCAAGGAAATATTTAGAGTTATTTGACTTTCTAGTTGATCAAATGAATAAATTAAGACAGTGACATCTGCATATGCTAGTTCAAATCTGAAGTTAATTCACCAAAAGTCCAAAAAAAGAAATATGTATTGTTGTCATCAGCTGAACTTTAAAATATACATGAGATATTGGTAACTCATACTTCTCAATTATAGTTGATGAATCTCGTGATGTTTCTACGAAGGAATAAGTTGCTATTGCTGTGAGATATGTAGATAAGTTGGGCCAAGTGATTGAAAGATTTATAGGTATCAAACATATCACATCCACTAATGCAGTTATACTAAAGGCAACTATTGAAGACATTCTAGCCAAACACTCTTTGAGTATACAAATGATACGTGGTCAAGATTATGATGGAGCATCCAATATGCGAGGGGAATTTCATGGTTTAAAGGCCCTTATTCTAAATGATAATCCTCAAGCATTTTATATTCATTATTTCACTCATCAACTTCAATTATGTTTGATAGCAATGTCAAAGAATCATTGGCAAGTAAAATATCTCTTTGAGTTCACTTCTAGAATTATTAATACTATTGGGGCTTCCTGTAAGAGATCGGATGTTGATTCTTAAAAGTATTCATCATGATAAAGTCCTTTATCTTAAAAATGGCAATCTCATAAGTGACAAATATTTGAATCAAGAGACTAATTTACAAAAATCGAGTGATACTCGTTGGAGAACGAGTTCGCATTTTCATTCTTTGATTAGTCTCATGCGTATGTATGCTTTTGTCATCGAGGTCCTAGAGATTGTTAAGGACGAAAGGGTTCATGATTAGTAATCGGTTGAAGCGAATGTTCTTGTTGATATAATAGAGTCTTTTGATTTTATTTTTACAATGTTTTTGATGATTAATATAATGGGCATTACGAATGAGTTATCACAATCATTGTAAAGAAAAGATCAAGACATTGAAAATGCTTTGAAATTGATTCAAATATCTAAACAACGACTGCAACAACCAAGGGATAATGGATGTAATGCTTTACTAGACGAAGTGTCACATTTTTGTGGTATTTTTGAAGTTGTTGTTCCAAACATGAATGAAACATATAAAACACGTCGTCGATCAGTGTGAAGAGGTGACGAAATAATAAATCTACATCATTATCGTGCTGATCTATTTTATACTGTAGTTGACATACAACTTCAAGAGCTAAATAATCAATTTTTTGAATCAAGTACTGAGTTATTTCCTTATGTGTCATGCTTAAATCCAAGTGATTCTTTTTGTGCTTATGATGAGAGGAAGTTGATAAGTCTAGCAGAGTTATATCCAAGTGATTTTTCTATAATTAAGTTTGTTGCTCTTAAAAGTCAATTATCAACTTATATTATTGATATGCGGACCAATGAAAAGTTCTCCTCTCTAAGAAGCATTGTTGATATTGCAAAGCAGATTGTTAAATTCAAGAAGAATGATGTGTATCCTCTATTTTACAGACTTGCTAATTTAGTATTAACTTTACCAGTTGTTATTGCTACAGTGGAGAGAGCATTTTCAGCAATGAAAATTATCAAACATTGATTGCATAGTAGGATGGGTGATGATTGGCTCAACAATTATCTTGTGCCTTACATTGAAAAGATGTATTGGATTTTGATTCCCAATGAAGATGTAATCCAATATTATCAAAAAAAATACAAAATAGATTGATAAATTGTAACGATTTTCATTTTTCTTCATATTGGAATGCAAGATTTCACTTTAAATTATGTCCTCATTTTTGTTTTTTTATATTTATCATTAATAAGAAAATTTTGCCCCCCATAAGATGAAAGACTGGTTTCGCCCTTGTTTACATTGATGAAGCTAGTCTGTTCTTTGCTTCAGTATAACACTTAGGATACTCATCTATATCACTATAAAATGTCAAAAATTAGTCTCACATCTTATAAGTTGTAGAACCTTGAATTGTATGCTTTTTCTTATTAAAAATAGAATTTTCTCAACCCTTCCAGAATTTCAAAAACTGCTTAAAAATTTTATCCATCATACCCCAACTCTATATGTGACTTGAGCAATATAGTGCCTCTATATGTATGATTAGAGTGAAAATATAAGTACAATGAAAACCCAACTAAAACAAATCAATTCTAAAAATGTATATTAATCATCAAAATGGTATGATTTGAATCATGTTCGAACCAAGTTTGAAACGTGTTCAAATGTTGTTTAAATATGTTTGAGTTAGATTTGAGTAAATTTTGAACATAATTCAAACTTAGTATGAACAACTTTTGAACTTTGCATGAACTTAGTTCAAATAATATTGAAGCATGAACTTATCTTTGACATTTGAGAACTATGACTTGTAATTTTTTTTATAACATCAGCAATTTTAATTGAAATAAAATTTAGTATGTATTTCCCAGGGAAAAAAAGGGGATTTACGTACACACAATTTTAATTAATGTTATTTATATATCTAACATCTAAAACTTTAATATTATATATCTATTATCCATGGAATAAATATGAGTGTATGGAATGAAATATTAAAATTTATAGGACGGTCCGGGTGGTAAGAATGAAATATATGAGTGATATTTTTGATATTAAAATTTTAAATGAATTGTAAAAATATAATATTAAAATTTTAGGTATTTGATATATAAATAAGATGATAAAATGGTATGTATGTAAATTAAAAAAAATTGTATATTTGGCCAAAATTAGGAATTTTCATTAAGGCGCAAACTCATCTTCCCATGGAAGCTTGCCGGGCTATGCGACATTGGTTTCCAGTGAAATACCTCCGCCTTCTTGTCCAGCCCACGAATTCCTCGGCGACGCCCCGACCTCTTACGTCGATTCGAATATCCACTGGTACATCTTCTAAATTTTTTGTATTCCTTATTTCTGATTCCGTTGCTATACTTCACCAACTCACGCTTCCGCTAGCGCTCATCGGCACACGCCAGTGGGACAGGTCAGAGAAGTCAATGTGCGCCTCCTTCGCAGCGGCAGCCGGCGAGAGGCCAAGCTGTAGGGCGTACGATGGCTTGTTATTGGACGCCGGAGGCACGCTGCTGCAGCCGGCAAAGCCCGTTGAGGAAACCTATGCCACAATAGGAAGGAAATTTGGTATAAAAGTTGTGACGAGATGGTTCCTTTCTCATTTATCTCAGTTTAGATGTTGAATTGACATAAACGTTTGAAACACATCATATGGGAATGCTGTACAGGAGTTGATGTCACAGAGAGAGAGATAAAGCAAGGGTTCAGGAGGGCTTTTGCTGCACCATGGCCTGGGAAGCTCCGCTACCAGGTCATTGCTATCCAAAGCTTCCCGTTATGCTTAATCTTTGTTAGATAATGGGGTTAATTTTTAGTTCATATTCCCAAGGTTTCACGATACTAAATGATGAATTGAATTCTAATATTAGAATAAAGTATTTTCCAGGTTGAACTTTTGCGCACTTGAGTTACTGCAGTTCCTTTAATTGTCCTAAAGCAAGATTGTCGTTTGGTGGCAGGAGAATGGAAAGATTTTTGGAAGCTTGTTGTTTCTGAAGCTACCGGTTGTTCTGATAATGACTTTTTGAGGAATTATATGAGGTGAGCACTCAGACGATCTCTATGAGATTCTTTTTAAATTTATTCCCTGTGTATGCTACTTTTTACTTAACGTAAGCCCTGGCTTATGAAGGGTCTGGAAGTAGGGAAGGGCTTGAATTAATTCACGGTGATACAGAGAGAGGACTAATAAATAAGAATACTTAGCGTATGTTTGTTTGAACCATTTTCGACACTGGATCTATGATTTGTACTGTGAGAAACTTGTGGGCAGAATACAAGTGGTGTTCTTAGGTGATTAGGGAAGTTTCAGCTTTTGTTTAGACAACCTTAAAGTTAGCTGTATATTTTCCATAGCTATGCCAGGCTATTATAAGACATCAGAAGAAACCTGAAAAAAAAATAAGAGAAAGTTGCGAGTTGGGCTGTTGATATATGGAAAATAACTGAATGATTCTTATACTTTGATTACAAACTAGGACTCTGGAGGCTATGGTTGAACTCACTCTGGATCCGAAATTTTTGAATGCCTTTAGTCATTAGTTTGTTCATCTTAGACAATCAAGTGAGAAATCTTTCTCTTTTTTGGTTTTTTTCTTTGGCCCCAATTGAAGGCTCGTTGGCTGCAGTGAGAAACTACTCACTGTGCTGGTTGTCTTCAACTGTCTGTAAAATTATCCTGGCCATTTGATTCCTTCATCTCAATGTCCAGATGAGATTCTTTCTTTTAGCGGTAGTAAGATTTATTTCATAGCTTTTGCATGTTGGAAACTACTAGAATATGCAGCACAGTTGGTTCATATGCGCCTTTTCTTCTAGAAAACTTTTCGGGGGTAATGTTGAGAAAATTATATTGTTCTTGATGTTAATACCTAAAGTGTTTTGGTTATCTTTTCATCTCGTATGTCAGCACTATGCACATGGTGATGCATGGAGATTACCAGTGGGGGCTTATGAAGGAATGTGCCTTCTAAAGGATGCTGGAGGTTAAGTCAACCAAGAACATACTCCTTTTTTCTGTTCTTATTGTGATCAGGTCACATTCTCAGTTTGTAACATTTTAAAGATTATTTTAATGCAGTGAAGCTGGCTGTGGTCTCTAATTTTGACACTCGACTTCGCAAGCTACTGAATGACCTCAGTGTTGCACAATTGTAAGTAAATAAATTTTGTTTTGTTAATCTGATCCCGTTCACAAGTCAAGTTAGGAATGCAGTCTTGCTATGTAAAATACTTCTGATTTTCCTTCAGAAATCTACGTTGGTCATTCATGTTTTGAATTTTAAAATAATCATAATAATCTTGCTTCTTTTGCTGTGGTCCTTCATTTATGTGAGGTTAGTATTTACTTTTTCTTCTTTTACCTCACTGGGCGTAATAATACTTCCAAACACAATCAACAGTGAATGCAAGAAATAGAATATTACATTACATAGTATTGCTTGGATTTATTTTAATTATGAGTAAATGACCAAATTGGCTCTTAGACTTTTTAGGTGTGTTCAATTTAGTCTTAGAAATTTTCAGGTATTCAATTTGGTCCCTCAACTTATTAAATATAAATCAATTTACTTATTCCGTCAACTTCACTATTTGCTTTGGACAAAAATAGGCCTGGAGGCTTTTTCATCAGGACATTTTGGATTTTTGAAGGTTAATAACAATTGTGAGCTGGAAACATATATTAAATTCAGATTAATGCTTATCCTGTTGAAACTATTTATGATTAAAGGCTATCACTTCAGATTTTTTTTATTTGATTAAAACTTTTCACATAAACAATCTCATCTTTTTTTCAATGGAAAAGAAATAATGCTTTAATCACAAGAAAAAGACTAATGATAGATTGAAACACCCAAGAATGATTGTATTCTATATAAAAAATTAATAAAGAACATTTTAAGCTAATTATCTTTTATAAGATTAAATTGTAGCAAATTTAATTTTGGTTCACTATACAAGCAGTATTATTGCAATTTTGTTTGTGGAATTTAGCATTGCTTGATTCAAATATGTTCAAAATATCGTCATGGAAAGCTTCAACCACACCAATTTCAGTCAAACACAGATATAAAGTTGAGAAATGACCAAAATTGGTTGAGATTTGATGAGTTGAGATATTAAATTGAGCACCTTGAAAAATCTAGCACTAAAATAAACACACATAAGGTCAGTGCTTTACAATTGCCTATTAGAAACAAGTTTGATGAGCAACCATTTTAACTAAATAGGTAAACTACTTAAAACTCCTACAAATCAAATGGGACAAAATGTTCCAATCTTCCATAAATGTGAATATACCAAATATCATCATAATGAAAGCTACATATATATAAAGCAAGCATAAAAAACCTATAAATTATTGTAGAAGCATAACAATAAAATATCAAAAAGTGTGAAGCCAATATACAGGGCAAGCGGTAAGGCTATATCTTTATAAAATGAATTTAGTTAACCTTTCTACTAAAACTAAATTCCTAAAGCTAATACCATAAAGTTTCAATAGTACCATTAGGGCAATAGCAACATCCGCAGAATGAATATTCATGTTACAAGTACTTCAGGGCATATTAATTAAAAGGATTATTGGCTAATTTCAATAACAAGTGCACTATAATTTGCTGTTTTTTTGTAAATGCAATAGTAGGGCATATAGCTTGTCACGACCCGACCCGAGACGGATCCCCGCCCGCACCGGGCCGCGACCAGCCAAACAGACTAACCGGATCTGGCTTTGGAATTTACTTACTGAACTGAATCTTCCAAATATTTCAACTCAACCACAAACACACACACACAGACACAGAGCTACTATGAAACATCAAATGCAGCGGAACAAACTTATATATTTTCTTTTCTTTCCTCAAAACATCATCTACAAATACAGTGCATGACTGACAGAAAGAAACAGAGCAGAAAAGTCATGACTGTACAAAAATCAAAAAGAACAAAATACCTATACTGATCAGACTCTGAAATCTAGTCCTGGACCTCCTTCCCTTTTCCAGAACCTGAAAACCACCAGAAAATAAGGGTGAGCTCAACAGCTCAGCAAAGCGAAAAACCTCCGATCAAAATTCTCAGAATCCAAAACCAAACACATCAGACCCAAATCCAAAACGGAAATCAAACAGAATCGGACAGATATCAGAATCTTCGTACCGAAATCAGAATCGGACAGTTCATAACAAAACAGATCAAATCAGAACAGATACGGACATATATCAATCAGAATCATAGTCGTACAGATAGAAACAACAAATCAAATCAGAACTGATTAAATCCACCGAATCAGTATCGTACAAAAATTCAGAACTCATATCAAATCAGAATCAGATTTGCTTACAGAACAGATACGGAAATCAGAAATCCTTTCAAATCAGATATCAGATATATAATTAATAGCTAAATTCCCTGACACTGAGCGAATCTCTACGGATTCTGACCCCTTATGCCTCCCTTTGTGCTCACGGCACCAGAACAGATGTGCGTACCGCACCAGAACAGATGTGCTTATCGCACCAGAATACATATATAGTGCTTATAGCATCTAAACAGATTTCCTCGGATCCGGAACAGAACAGATTTCAGATTGAGCTCATTTCAGATTCCCAGACACTAACTGAATCTCATAGGATCCAGGCCCTTATAACTCCCTTTTTATAGCATATACAGATAGCATATCAATCAGAAGAAATCCGGACAAATCAGAAATCACCCAAAAATCGGGCAGCATAACGGCAGCGTATGAAATTTATACACAATTTTCCTGAAAAATACAGAATACCAAATTCAACACAGAATGTAGATACAACATTTCAGAACATTTATACTACGCCACAGCATTTAATTTCACACAGAAAAATACAGACGGAATAAAACGCCGCCAAATCAAACGGTCCGGACAAAATTCTCCAAAATATATTCAAAATGTGCACACCACGGCACGTCAACGTATACAGAAAGTTACGCGGTAAAAACTAAACAGTCGGAAAAAACGGACGAAATCGCTAACAAAAGAAATCCGGACAGAAAATACCGTCAACAGCGACGTTTCTGAAAATTGAGAAAGTCGGATTGTGCCTTACCTTGCTACATCAATTTCCTGAACAGTCTCGTCGGACGAAAACAGCTCGGCGTCGTCCAAAAATCAACTTTTCCACTTTTTCCTTCGTTTTTCTCTCTCCTCAGCTTTTCCTCTCTTCAAAATATCTCATTTCCATATATACCAGACTGATCGTCCTGAACGATTGCAACTTCGTCCCGGTACGACTGGCTCTGGACAAATGTCGTCCAGACAGATTAAATTATCGTCCCTGGCGACGGGTCCTCTGGAAAATTTTCGTCCAGATGATCCATCATTTCGTCCAGACACTGCTCAATTCTCACAATTCTGACCAAACCTGTACCGATCGTCCCGGGACGATCCAACTTCGTCCCGGACGAACCTGGAGCAAAACTGATATTACAATATCCCTGTGCGAATATATATTTTTTACTACTAAAGTAGGTCATAAGAGGCATAAATAAGAATCATGTTACACTGTCACCATCATCACAATCATCTAAATTATATATATTAGTTCAAGTATTCATAAAATGATAAATCAACTCTATGTTGATATAGTAGAAAAGCAAATGAAATAGGGACCCACCATCCAAATAAAATTGATTTAAGTATCTGCTTGCCTTCTCTTTCTAGATCAAAATACGGTAATTAAATATCACATGTTTTTGTAGCCAATTCATGCGTGATCAAGAATTTAAATTAACAATCATTGCTTTCTTAGACATTGATAATGGGTGTAGGAGGATGTCAAGAGGGTGTAATTAGAGTTGTCACAAGAGAAAGGGTATACTATTATAAAAAAGATTTGGACAGAGAAACGTTGCGGTCACGAGAAAGAAGTAAAATGACGCTATAGAGATGGGATCTTTTATATATTATAACCTAAAATGGTATAACATATAATCTATGATGATATGCCATCAAAGAGCGAGAGAAAAGATATATATATATATATATATA
The DNA here is from genome assembly GCA_022539455.1 of Dendrobium nobile. NCBI lineage: Eukaryota > Viridiplantae > Streptophyta > Magnoliopsida > Asparagales > Orchidaceae > Dendrobium > Dendrobium nobile. The sequence goes on along the minus strand of CM039731.1, from coordinate 39,117,965 downwards.
TATATATATAATATATATATATATATATATATATATATATATATATATATATTGATAAAGGTAATGCTATGATCACGTACTCTAATGATACCAAGTCATTATCTCCACCTCCACAACAGCAGAGCCACTCTCCCTGTTCTCTGGCTCAACAGAGATCCACAAAATCTCATCCCTTGGGTTCTAACTAACTCATTTTATTGTATCCGTTGGATGGGATTAGCTGCTGTTATCTCTTCTATATATACACTTGTATGTATTTACGGTAAGTTATGGAAAAATGAATCACAAGAAAAGCTACAGCACTTGCATTTCTTTGATCTCTGTTTTCTGTAATACCATGGCTGAAATTCTCTTAATAAACTGTTGAAAATAGAATACTTATATATATATATATAGGAGAAAGGAAAATTAGTACAAGTAAGATTGGAGAGAGAGAAGTATAGGGTCACATGAGAGGGAATGTAGTATTATGCTATGGGGAGAGAGAGAGGTATGCAACACGAGATTAGCTTGGATGGCGAGTGGGGAACATGCTTAGGAGACTAAGTGCATGATTGATATTAATTGAAGAGAGAGTAAGTGAGTCATGGTATTGAAATTAATTGGAGAGAGAGAGAGGTTTTCTTGGATACAACACATGATTGACGTTGCTGGTGAGTGGGTAAAATGTTTAGGTGATTAAGGGTATGAATGATATTAATTGAAGAAAGAAAAATAGTGATGATATTGAAATTAATTGGAGAGGGAGAGGGAGATTTTTTTATCCAGGATTATTAAATTAGAGGGAACAAGGGGTGCTTCAAAATATAGAACAAAACAACAGAAATATTACTTTTTTTTAATTTTGAGTAATTGCTTCTCGGGAAAAGTGATGTGATACAATCCATGCGAAAGTGATTTGCTTAAAGAAGTTTGCACGCTTAGATCTAGAGGCAATAATAAGTAAGATCTTATGCGGAATTAAACGATAAGATAAATATTAAGTGGTACTTAGCTTAGGTTAAACACATGCGAGAGGTTGAGATCATTAAATAGTCAACTAAGTCTATACTTTGAATACATGAGTGGTTTCAACGAGAAATTCCTATAACAACAATAAGATTAGTTGCTATGAGAAGATCCCTCACACAACTCTTCCTATTACTAGGTTTCTAGTGGCGAATAATTGACATGACTTCATGAATCCATTAATAACCATAAACGAAAAGTAAACTAGGAAGATAAGGAGTTGGAAGAAGAGTTTACCCACAAGAAACAAAGAACGACACTTCAATGTCGGTGATGATTGTTTCTGCAGTAGGACAGCAGTCGAGCCCTTTCTCCAGCCTGGACAGCAATCTGAACTTCCTTCACAGCCCTTGGAAGTCTCCCCAATTGATGGGGCAACCAGGGAAAGTGCGGAGCCCTCTGGACAGCAATCACAGCAGTTGGGACAGCAGCCGGACTCGTGGAAAGTCCTGGACAGCACCCAATACGGGTCTGCCAGGATTCGGCCTACTCTTGGTGCTGCTGGACACCTTGGAC